>JARHVA010000490.1:3032500-3677500 GCA_037957365.1 Torreya grandis
TTTTTTGGGATAGGTGTGGTTGACAAATAAAACCTCAAGTGTAAGATAAAACTTATTGTATTTGTATACTGACAGTTATGTTTCTATCATGGTGGTTTAAAAAAAATGATGTGTCCTATAGGGTTTAGTTACATCTCCATCAAGATAGGGATTAAGAGTGGTTTTCAAGGATTTTAGGATAGCTAATGGTAGATGAGATGCATATTCTAGATTGATATGGGATATTTAGAATTGTAATGATGGCGATTGTCTACCCATTGAATAGGTTATGGTGTGACTTATTTACATACTAGGATGCATATTTGAATACCTTTCAACTTTCATAGGATCTAGGAGAGTGGATATAACTCTCACTAATGTATATATGATATTGGGTTTGTCAAAGATAGGTTGGATTATGACCTTGAGTGATGATATTGATAGAGGAGAGGTTGCCTAATGGGAAAAGTATGTTGGTGATGTATATGAACCAAATATGGGTGTGAATTATGGAGTGTGGATTTTAGGGGTAGATGGATTAATGATCCTAACTCTCCATAAGCCCATCATAGGGATCTTTGTCTCTTTATTATTTGGGGACAAGGGGATATACCATTAACTACATAGTTGGGTGCCCATAGATAAATGGATATCATAGAGGGGTTGGGGATATTCATGGGATCAGGAGGTATTGGAACAAACATTACAGACTAGTATAGTATTACATGATTGGAATAAATTTACATTAGTCACCTTACAATAGTTATAAGTGAGGTGTACAATTAGATGACCCATTATTAATGAGGGGTCATGATCAAAGATACATGAGCCAATAAGGCCTATATATGGATATGGATAGTACCTTTTAAATCATTTCCTTGAGTAGTGGGTACATTGATATCATCATAATTTATGGCCATTGCTTTCTATGGCATGCTAGGATAGTGGGTAGATGAGGCAACCTATCTCATGGATGGAAAAAGAGCACATGTCAGAGATATATGCCTTCAGATATTGGTATGCCCTATGGAAAGAGTAACTCAATAGTTTGGGTTGACATATGTAGCCAACATACTTTTACCCCAAGTAGTATACATAGGATTCAAGGAGAATGGGGATTCCCAATTGGGTAGGATAAATTGGCATCCACTCACATGAGAGGTTCCCATCATGGGAGTGGCCAAAATGATAAGAGCACATGTTAGATAGAATATCACATGAGAATAGGTTTGGTATTATAATACAAGAGGAGGATGAGGATGAGTTGTATATATAGATCTTTTTATTGCATTTCTATTTGGAGGTTAGTAATAGGTAGAACTAATGCCACCACCATAATAGGATCTCATGTAGTAGAAACAAATAGTAGGTGGAGGAGATGGGGGATTTGTTTAGGGAGGAGGTGACTGACCTATAAATGGAGAGGATGAGATTAAGATGAGATACAATGAGGAGTGGGATCCAAATTAGCATGATGATAATCTAAGTAAAATAATTATTTTTTATGTTAGTTCCCTAACTACATTATCTTTTAGCATGATTACTCAAATTATTATTTCTCTTTTACATGACCAAAGATATACTACCTAATTTCTTAATATGGTTTTAGATTCATCTAATAGATGGAGTACAATGATCAGGGACACCCTAGTTAACCTTTTTAAGTTTATAATTGGTTTGAATAGAAACAAGTTACTAGTGGACATAGGGCTTCCTATTGGCTTAGGTATATATACTAACATTTTTCCCCATCTTATCATACATATATGGAAATATGATAAAACACACATTTATATCCATAATTTATAAATTAATTGCATGCATGGGTGGATGGGTATACTAGAATAATGTTAAATATTTTTTAATTTTGGGTTTAAAAATGGACATCTGGGAGGGTTTTTGGGTTAGGCATAGCCATCAGATGAAAATGTCAGTGCAAGATGAAACTACCAATTTTTGTACACTAATGGTTATGTTTCCATCATGGTGGTTTAAAAATTTGATGTGTCTTACAAAGGGTAGTTTCATCTCCATTGATGGCCTATCAAGGCTACGTTCACGTTGAACGAATGACATAACTGCCACCTTATGCAAATGGTGGTTACATAGATGTTGCCTACATAAGGGGAGAGTTTTATCTTAGGTCAAAAAAGAGAGGTTTTGGAATGTTTTTTGAGGACATTAAAACATTTAGGAGTGTTTTAATTTGTATTTTTATGGAGGTTACATATGATGAAGTCAGGATAGGGATTAGGAGTAGTTGGCAAGGATTATAGGGTAGCTAACGATAAATGAGATGGTCACTCTAGACCAAGATGAGATATTAAGGATTACGTAGGTGGGGATTATCACCCTATTCATCAAGTTGTTATGTGACCTATTCACCACTAGGATGTGGATAAAAGCACCTTTCAATTTTAATAGGCTCTGGGAAGGTGGACCATCACTCTCATCAACATATACAAGATATTAAGTTTGTTGATTATAGGTTGGATTGTGACCTTGAGTGATGATACTAATAGAAGATAGGTTCCCATTTGAGTAGATTATTTTGGTGATGCAGATGAGCCCAATATGGGTGAAAAGTATGAAGTGAAGCTTGTATGGGTAGAGGGATTAGTGATACTAACTATCTATAAGACCATCATAGGGATACTTATGTCCCAATTAGTGTGGGATAAGGGGACAAATAACCTACTATAAAATTGGGTGCTCTTGTTTAGGTGGATGTAAGAGAGGGGATCAATATACTCATGGGATTATGAGGTATTAATATTGATGTACATATATCGGTATAATATTACATGATTGAGAACACTTTATATTTCACCTTACAATAGTTATGAACTAGGTGTATGATCAAATGATACCTTATTAGTTAGGGGTCACTATCATAGATGTAAGGTCCATCAAGGATTATATATGGATAGGTATGGCACATTTTATATCCTTTTTCCAAAGTATTGGTAACATTTATAGAATTATATTTGTTGGCCATTCCTTTTTAGGGCATGCTAAGATAGAGGTTAGATGAGGTAGCATACCTCATAGCTAGAAGAGGATCACAACATGTAAGAGATAAATTCCTAGAAATAGAGGTTCACCCTATGAAAAGAAAACTTCATTAGTTCATTTTAAAATATTTAACCAATATACTTGTTCCCTATGTAATATACATGGGAGTGAGGGAGAGTAGGGATGCTTGGTTGGGCAGGTTGGAGTGGCACCTTCTCACACAAGTGGTTCCCATCATGGGATTGGCCAATATTAGAATAACATGGGTTGGATATAATACAAAATGAGAAAATGCTAGGTAGTATAATTAAGGATAAGGATTATTTATACATGTGGATATTCAAATTTCACTTTTGTTTGAAGGCCAATAATAAGTAAAATAACCACCACTATCACCACCACAATAGGATCCCCTATAGTAGAAATAAATTGTAGGTGGAAGAGAGTGGGAAGGTGTCTAAGGAGGATGTGATGGATTTATGGTAAGAGAGGGCTAGATAAATATTAAATTTGATGAGGAGTGGGATATATATTTGCATGAGGATAATCTACGTAAAATAATTATTTTTTATTTCATTTCCCTTACCATGTTATATTTTAGCATGATTACTTAGGTTATTATTTCTATTTTACAAGACAAAGTACCTAATACCTACTTTATTAATATGGTTTTAGATTCAACTATTGGGTAGAATAAAATTATTAGGGATACCTTGGTTAACCTTTTAAAGGTTAGCACTAATTTGACTGAAGACTAGTTATTGGTTGACATGAGACTTCCTACTAACCTACGTAGACATACTAACATTTTTTCCCCATCCTATCATACATTTTTAGAGGTCACCCAATTTTATAGGCATGTATTTCAGTTAGAGTTAAGGCTAGATATTAAATGGTTTCAAGTGAATACACTTAATGACATTTTGGTAGGTCAGGCTTCTTTTAATAGATAGGTAGTAAGAGGGAAAACTTTTCAAGTATGGACTATCATGAGTAACCATAGGAGTATAATCCATATCCCATGGAACTCCTCAACATTATATCCCTCACATAGGATGATAAGGAGTAGGAAACCCAAACATTCAATAATTGGAGAGGGGTAGCAATTTTCCCCAACAAGATATTTGAATCATATTATTAAACACACACACACACACACACACACACACACACACACACACACATCAGATTTTTAATAAATTCTAGACACATTTGTGATCTATGGAGGTGATTATATTAGGACATAATGTATAAAATTTATATTGGTGTCTGATATATATATATATATATATATATATATATATATATATATATATATATATATATATATATATATATATATATATATATATATATTATAGTGATAACTTTTCATATTTACTGTCCTTTTAGTTTTCATGGCACTTTTCAATTTATACACTTTAGATGACTAGGCATATTATGATTGACCATGGATCTCTATTATTATAATAAATTTTATGGATATGCTTATATATTTGATATGTGAAAACCTAATACATGCATATGTAAATGAAATGCATGTTTACTAGTACACTAAGGACAATTTTATAGGAGATGATCAATCTACCTTTTTTCATATAATAAAAATGACTTTCAACTTGTAGAAAAGGGATGAAATGAAAAATAGGATATATGGCAGGATATTAAAAATAAAAAACTTACATCAAAACTTCACAAGGGTCAAGAAGTTCACCTCATCTTTACAAACAAATGGGAATTTTTACTTCTTTCCAAACCAATAAAATACTAACTTTATGGACTTTTTATAGAGGTGGCTAGTCATGATAGAATTGGTCAACTTGATAAATTTATCCTTTTAGCATAGACATCTAGACAAGATTTTTGGAGATATTTATTGATTATATTTTTCTCTCTTTTTTTTTTGACATTTTATGATTTGAATTAGATTTTTTATTATATTTTTTTGAATCCTTACACTTAGTATAATGCAATTAGGAAATCATATGGGATCTACACCAAAGGCTATATTTAGGTAAGTAATGGCATCTCCCCCAAATACTAACTCAAAGTAACTAGTATGATGCACATGCTCATCACCGATGACCAATATAGGCAAGTAAGGCTGCCTTATTTGAGCATTTTAGTGCTATTACCTAGACAGAACCATAAAAGAAGATTATGTCACACATAGGATTCTAGAATAGGCTAGAGGATATATTTTTCTAAGAGTAAAAATAAGTATATCAGAATAAGATACATTATGATCATAATAACTAAGAAAATATCCTGTCATGATGATTTTGAGAATTTTTTGTAAAGTTAATGGGGTAATAAGGAAAATTAAATGGAATGATATGTTACATTTTGAAAGTTTTTATCATGTGAACTCACATCCAAACAATCACTAAAAAAAACATCTAATATGAAATACAAAATAATGGAGATGAAAAGAGGTAAATGTGAAATGTAATGGCTATATGTATGAATTTTCTAGGTTTAAATATTTCATTAACTAATTAGAATACTTAACCTATAAAGTGCACAAATAGTAATCTCCATTATTAAAATCTTAATTCACCAGAACTACACCAACCAATTAGGCCTAACATTATAAACTTATCCATTTTTCATATCTATTCTACTATCAAAGCTTAGGACAAGGTATCCTACATATATAGTACATTCATGAGCATTCTTACGAAACTCATATTATTGTTCATATGACATGATTAGATCTATTTTTTATTATGTCTGGTCATGAGAAATCAAAAGTTTACAAGAACTTAATGAGAATTTATTTATGGTATTTTAATTCTAAAATGATAAGAGAAGACCAACATTGAGAATTTTTGGGAAATCATTGGAACTAATATTAATTTATATAGTGTGTATAGTTAATGTGAGAATTCCTTCCTCAAACATTAGAGGGGAAAAGGGAAGGTGAATGGTTTCCTTATCTAATATAATGTATAAACTACAAATTACCCCTATGTAGTGGTGATTTGATTGATAGGAGGTGGTTCATTAGGATATTTTGGGGGTTTATCATCATGCCTCAATATTTCCACCATGCCAACGTAGAAGAATTTGACACTAGGGTTAAGGGATTATAAGATGAGAGGTGTGTGAGGACTAAAAGTTTCAATCCTATAATGATCAAATGGAAGTTTTATTGTTTCATCATTTTATAGTATGGTAATAACATCATTTGTGGACTTAGTTGAGGCAATTATGGGAGTTTCCTCACTAATATTTTCTTTTATTCTTACTACTTTATCTTTAGGTTTTTCATTTGATTGGATTTTAGTAATTTTAGTACCGATATTTAATAAAATTAATTTTGTTGCTGGGGGAACTTTAAATTTAACTAGATGTGGGGATTTCACCACAACATTAGTGGTTAAGGGGTAATCAACATGGATCCCTAGTTTTTTTTAAAGGTTTCTTAAATAATGTAAAATGTCTATGATCTCACTGAGTAATAAATAATTTCCCTAAATAGAGGCACATATATTTTTGGAACAAGGTAGAAGGGATTGAATTTATCCTATGATATAACATCTACCAAATATCATGTTGTAGTTTATATCCTTGTTAATTATCTAATTTTATGTCAACATGGTCTTGGGACCCAAAGTGACTAGAATCATGATGGACTCTATTGAGGTATAATTGATTCTACCATAGCCTTAAAAAGTGTTTATAATAGTGGAACAATTGATTTATCCATAACTAAGTTTATGGATAAATGAAAATGGGACTATGTGGACAACTACCCCATCATTATATTTATATAGTTTTTATAGATCCATACTTGTATATACAAATTTGTATCCTACCTCATATCCATCTCAACATCTTGGGGTAGGATCCTAAAGTCAAATAAGAAACCAATGTATCTCAATTTTTATATAGGTGGGAACATGTCTAAATCAATACAATTGATATAAGCCTAGGGTAGAGGCATGACACTATCTAGGTGGACCAATCCCAAGGAATCAAAAAATGTAAAATGATGGGAAGAATAATTTTTGATAAATTATAGGAAAGAGATACAAGAAAATATATATAAAGTAAGGAGTTGTAAGCTTGGGGGTGTTGTCAGTCTCAGAGATATTTAGAAAGTAAGGAGTTGTAGGTTGATATTATCTTGTGTGAGTGATGATTTTTACATATTTTTAAATTTCTAATTCTATAAATCCTATCATGCAATTTTACCCTTGAGGTCCTAGCTTGGTAGCCACAATAGGATTGTTTATAGCAAATTTTATTTTAGAATCATGAGTATTGATCGATGGAGGTTGTTTGGTTATGGTTACTTTATGGATATTTTTGGATGTTTCACTACTAATGGTAGGGAAATGGATCTTAATATATGCATAAATTAATTTTCTTAGGTGTCATGAGACTAGTTGGTAGGGCTTGAATAAGTCTATAAATGTTTTCCATTAGTCCTCAGTGAATCTCTAAATGAAATTGATATATTAATTTTAAGGAGTATTGTGTCTAATGAATCTATGGAAAAATAAGTATATATTAGGATTATAATCTCTAGAAATTTAATTTTGGTTCTAGTTACCAATCCATTGTGGGTTATTTACTTGATGAAATTGTTAATTTCAATATTTTGGATAATGTTCAACATGTTAGAATTGATTTAGAGGTAGATTATAAAATTTCATGTTACAGGGTGGAGGATGGTTAAAATCAACTGCATGAATATTAGATTGAGGTTTATGGTTCCTTGTTCCCACATTATTACTATTGTTATGTTGTTTATGAGTTGAGGAGGTTGTGGTTTATGAAGTTTATCATCTTTTTTGTTTAATCACACCATCCATATTATAATTTCAATTCCTATTTAGAAAATTATGACTTTGATTATTGGGGTTCTAGTTAGAGTTTTGATAACACATATTATGTTAATTTAGGGTATCTATTTAATTATTTAAATGAGTTTCACTTGAGACAACCCATATTTAGACAAATTAGTCTTAGACCTTCCCCTAGGGATCTAGTCCCCTAGTTCTCTATGTTTTTCCACCTAGACACTAGCATAGTTCTTTGGACACTAGCACATTAATCTAGTGACCAAGGGACCATGCTAGTGTCACTTACCTAATTTCAACCCCAATTGATATGTTTTTAATTCTTAAGACACATAGTATTAGTCTAGACCTATTTCACACTCCAAACAAGTACCAAATCATTATAAATGCATGACTTTTAGCCCTTTATACACTACATGGAAATCAAATTCAAAATACAAAAAATATCATAACAAGTTATGAAAAATCAAGGTTATTAATCCTTATTTTGCCCTACTTATACATACATTTGTCTATAGCCACCCTAAGCTTAGAATACATAAATTTATAGTCTCAAGATTCATTAAAAACACTCAAGTAAACACATCATACTATCGTTAACTTTCACTTGAACTAAAACTTAGACTGGGAGAACCACATCAATCTTGATCCCCTCTCAAAGTATTGGTATGTAGGTAAATCTCAACATAGTGGGGTGTTGAGGATATCCAACCTACCCAAATAATATCAAAATTTTACTACTTATGCCACTAAAATACCCTAACAACATGGAATTTTAGGGTTTTCTCACAAATCAATCAAAAATAGTACACAAATAGTGAATCAAGGCATGTCCACATAGGTCCAATAAGATCAGACTCAGCTAGAGGTGCACCCAAAAGATCACATAGTTTCTGCACAAGCTACACTAGCATGACAAGGAGGACACTAGTGTAGTGAACTATTGTACAAGTTACCATACTACTACTCAGGAGGGTTTTTGACACTTAGATCATGTTTGTGACACTTAGATCAACTTACACTAGTTTTTAGCCATTATAACATATGTCTCAATTTGTTTCTAGCTAAGTAATTATTTATAAAATTTATTGCTATTTTTATAAATATTAGATCAGGTCAATTCTTATAAAAATTAGTCTTTGTATTTATTTCATATGTTTCCCCTAATTTATGATACTCAAACCCTTTAATAACCTAGGTTTTACATTCCATAATCCATTATATGTTAAATATTTTGGTGAGACTGACTTACTTTAAATACTTCCCAAACCCTAGACCTAGATGCTCTTAGGGTTTATATCAATTTATTTTATATGTTTAGAAATTAATTCCAAAATTTGAGATCTAATTTATTATTTTATTTTGACAATCTTTAATAGATTAAATTTATTAAAAGGTTTATAATATATAACATTTTATTTTCCTACTTTCTAAACTGTAATGGTATAAATCAATAATTGATTCGATGAAACCAATAGGAGATAATTACAATAGTTCATTTCTAAAAATTCAGATATGTAGGATAACCTTATCCATATTATCCATGAAGAGCTTTATAAATCCAATAATGGCCAATCTTATAACCCCCTAGATGCCAATATTTTTACACCTACTGTGTGGGCAACTCAAATTCTAAAATAACTTATTCTAACTCTCCAATATTCAATAATGACAACACCTCGTATGACTAGTCCACATTCTTCCTGTCAAAATGTAAAATACCTTATGCATGATATGCGTGATCTATAGGCTAAGATATTATATCTTCTATAAGGTTACACTAGACCATCTCATGCCTTAGATTCTCATGTTATTTTACATTCACCTTTAGGACATCATATAGTGGCAACTCATTTGACATCTAGATTTGTGGCACCCAAGATTACTTTGTATGATGGTAAGGGTGACCCAAAGCACCATCTATGACCTTTGTATGCAACATGTTTGGACTATGTGTCCAATTATTATCTCCTTACTAAGTTGTTCCCTTGTATTTTAAAGGACTATGCATTAAAATGGTCATATGATCTTCCAAATTAGTCCATAACAACATTGAATCCACTAGAAGATATGTTTTTGGCACACTTTTCAATTAACATCAATGATAAGTTTTCCTATGCTCAAGTGGTACAACTCAAAAAAAAAATCAGGAGTCAATTGCCAAATATGTCTTGTGATATAAAACTATATTAACTAAGATGACAAGCCTCATGGTAGATAAAAAAATCAAATACATATTGAAGTAGAGTTTATTATTGTCATTTCATGAAGCTATCATATTCAAGAATTTTCCATCATTCACATATCTTTGTCATACATTGAAATAATAGTAAGTCAAGCTTCTCTCTATGAGAGAACTCAAGTAAATAACTGGATCAGATTCAACTAATAAGATTTATAATAAGCCTTCATAGAAGTTAAAACCCATTTAAAATAAGAATGATTAAAAAATGATAGTTAATGTAGTTTAATAACCACCTCATTGCATAGTTTTATAATCTCCTCCAAGGACACCTTTTACAACTCTTCCTCAATTGCCAGCATGGGTTCTACAATAGATATTTGAATGAAATATCATGTCTCTCCCTCCCATAAAAGAGTTTGATATGACTAGGCATCTTCTAAGGAATTATTATGTTAATGCGTTGTTGAATATCATAGGGCACTAAGCCATACTAAAAATAGATGCATTAGCTTACAACATAAGATATGATATTTGATAGAAGATAATATAATTAATGTTAGTACTTATATAGAGGAACCTAGACCACAATAAATAGAAGAAAAAACATTTAAAATATTTTTGAAACCATTTATAAAACATAAAAATAATGAGATAGTAGGTAATTTAGGTGTTCATTATACATTATCAATCATGGTAACAATTAGCATCTTATCATACTCATACAATGGATCCACATCCTCTACATAATATTATTAGTATGTATCATACTATAGTTACAAATAGACCTCTTATAATTTTTTTAAAGTAGGAGATAGTTGACTATGACACATATTTTTACACAATCTTTGTATGAGACTACATTGATTATCATCCTATCTAGAGTGTCATGGTTAACAATGGGTCAAGTGTCAACATGTGTAGTATCATACTTATACATCACTTGGTTTTTTTAGAGTAAGATATTTATTAGATATAAAAAATTATTCATGGATTTAGTGGCCATTTATAAAGCTATATTAGGGAGATATTACTACCATTATAGGTTAGGCCTACACATGTGGCCACCATATTCATATTAGTACCTAGTGTAGGCACAAATGATCTGTTACTAGTTATGTGTTGGATATAAAAACTTAAATTCATTCCATTCATCATAAGCATATGTCTAAATTATATTCATGGTAATCATGGGGTTAAAATTAAGGGCCTTCTATATGAGTATCCTTTACCTATTCCATAGCCACTTATATGATTATCACTATTAATAGTTCTATACACAAATTATGTTAGTACACCCTAGATGTTAGTTGAGCCACTAGTGAAAGTGAGGTCTACTCCTATAAGTGTGCCACATATTCATACTCTCCCATGGAGACATTTTTTAAAGATAACCCTGCATCAAAAACATGTTGTGGATTCTACAGGGTCTTTCTATCCACCACCACATAAATCAATGTTACAATAGAGATCATCCAAAAAAAATTACAACATATTCTAACATATGGGTTAGCAAATGCACCATAGATTATAGGCTAGTTCAATTAGCTTCACATATTTATTTCCCTACCCCATAGGTAGTTTCAATGATATATTACTTAGTACATATGATTCTCATATCCTAAATACCTCATCACATAATATGCATGATCACTCTTCCTCTATTTGATACATGCCACATTAATTATGAGACTCATCGAGTATTATGTTACTCTTTACTTGTACATATTTTCTCTTACCTTGATCATTATATATAGTTTCATTTTCATGATTGATTGTACATATCTTAGATACTCAAAAAACACCAAAACAATATAATATCTTCAAAACACAAAAACATTCAGATATTTCTCAAAAACACAAAATTTAGATTGTTCGCATATCAATATTTAAATTATTTACTCTTTATAGGTACTAAATATGCTATTTATCTTAGTATATTAAATTTTATCATGCATACATGCTTCACTTGTTTTTTTTGAGTGTTCACATATTATTATAAGACTCAATTCTAGCACAGTGATCTAGATTTGTTATTATCTACCCATTGGGAGCACATACATAGATACATAGATTAAAAATTGATATATTAGCCCATTGGGGGCATATTATACACAAATTCTAGTTTTTCAAGTTATATCTTTATATAATTTATATCATATATTTAACATTTATTATATATTGATACTTATAATCCTATACTGAGAATTTTTTCCAAATATTAATACTATAGACTTAGTGATGTACATGTTTTCTCTTATATGTATTTGTGCCATATGTTCATGCATACTTTCATTTCTCTATTTTATATTTTATAATTTATTGTATCTCTTTGCTTATATATCTATTCAATGGAATTTTAATATGCCATTATTCTAGGACTCTATGCCACTTCCTTTCATTGTATGTATGATTTGGACATGTTCCCATATTCTTGTGTGTGCTTTCTTGATTATGTATACAAACATTTCAACATGTCCTTTTATGTGGCTCTAAGACAATATTCTTGATTTTTGCATATGTGGACATTTTAACATGTCCTTTTATGTATTATTTTCTCTGCTTTAGTGGCATGTACCCATGTCCCTTGTATTATGACCCCTTACCCTAATTTGTGTGACACATGTGTGTTATATGTATACATCATGACCATGAACCTTGTCTCTTGGTTGTTACTTGCACACCTATTTTTATATTCTATGAGTGCTCTCATCTATCTCCCCTTCATACTTGGGTACCTTGATGGACATCATGCCCCATCCCCTAGGTAGATACTCAAATTATATCCATATTTATTGTGCATACACATGATAAAATTGTTATATCTATCTTGGAAACCTTATTAATGTTATATATGACATAAATCATACATTACCAACTTATTCTTAAACTCTTTTACATTTTGATGTCATGTATACACATTATATTGGTTTATCACACATATAACATATGTTTTAAGCCTAACACACATCATGCAGAGCTTTTATTTTGAGGAAGATTATTGCATAGGTAAATTAACTCCCCTCAAAAGAGGGGGAATTCATAGGGGTTTATCAAAGAGATTAATCAATCTAAGTGCACTCAAAGTAACATTTTTAGCATGTATACACAAAATTACAGAGCTCAAAATTAGGAAAACATAGTGAAATGTAGTCAGGTAGAGATAAGAGTCATATTGGTATTAAAATAACATAGAGGACACTATCACAACATAGGACACTAGAATAGTGTTTTGTTTTCCAAAGAAATGTACTACTATCCAATAACCCCAAAAATAGGAAAACATAGAATTGATAGAATAACACAATAGTTACAAACTAGATTTACATGATTTCAGTCACACACTATCAAATTATATCAGTTTATGCTTAATTTTACACATAATCATACCAAGTTTACTCAAATTGGGGGCATCATGTATGGCATGATCATTCCCATTTTAGTTTTAGATACACCCAAACATAAATTGTTACAACTCAATCCAGAATCCATATGTAGAGACATTAAAACTAGAAGCGGGTGTGTGGCTCATTGTTTCCACATGATTAATTTTGTAGTAGTTCATCTAAAATGAAATGACAACTCCATGTCATTATATTCCCTATACACTTTAGACACCATTTAAACTAGGTTTCACATTAGATTGATTCCTTATTCCATTTGTAGTGGTCTATATTTCCACTTAGTACCTAAGCTACATTCTTAAGTACCCAAGAGGTCCCTTAGCCATTTTACATTTTAGAGTTTCTAAGTAGACCCTAAATCATCCTACATAGTTTTAAATACATCATAAAATTTTAGTCATAGATGCATTTATTACACATGGGTAGTAAATTATGGAGTCATATCCTGCTTGAGTTCTTGTGTCACTTACATAGGAGAGTTAGACTTAGTGATGTACATATTTGATCTTATATGTATTTTTACCACATGTTCATGCATACTTTCATTTATAACTTTCCTAGTTTATAATTTATTGTGTCATTTTTCTTCTACATATATTTAAGGGCATTTCAATATGCCATTGTCCTAAGACTCTATGCCACTTCTCTTCATAGTATGTATGCTTTAGACATGTGACTATGTCTTTGTGTATGCTTTCTTGATTATGTATGTAGACATTTCAACATGTCCTTCCATGTAGCTCTAAGCTAACCTGATTGATGTTTTCATATGTGGACATTTTAACATGCCCTTGTATGTATTATTTTCTCTAATTTAGTGGCATGTACCCATATCCTTGTATTGTGGCCCCTTAGTCTAATTTGCGTGCCTCATGTGTGTTGTATGTATGTTTTCATGTATCCATCATGGCCATGACCCTATCTCTTAATTTTTGCTTTCACACATAGTTTTCTATTCCATGATTTCTCTCATGCATCCCCACTTCCTCCTTGGGTGACTTGATGGACATCATGCCCCATCCCCTAGGTAGCTACTCAAATTATATCCAGATTTATTGTACATACATCTGCTAACATGGTTATATATATATCTTAAAAACCTTATGAATGTTAGATATAACATACATAATACATTTCCAACTTATTTTTAAACTCTTTTACATTTTGATGTCATGTATACACATTATATTGGTTTATCACATGTATATCATATGATTTTAGCCTAACACACATCATGTAGATATTTTATTTTGAGGGAGATTATTGCATACATAAAATAACTCCCCTAAAAAGAGGGGGAATTCATAGGGTTTTATCAAAGAGATCAAGCCATCTGAGTGCACTCAAATTAAAATATTTAGCATGTAGACACAAAATTATAGAGATCAAAATTAGGAAAACATAATGAAAAATAGTCAGACAGAGATCATATTTAGCTTGGAATAAAAATAACATAAAGGGCACTATCACAAAACATAGGACACTAGCATAGTGTGTTGTTGTCCATAGAACCATGCTACTATCCTATAACCCCAAAAATAGGAAAATATATATTTGAAAAAATAACACAATATTTATAACTTAAATTTACATGATTTCAATCACATGCAATCAAATTTGATCAGTTTATGCTTAATTTTACACATAATCATACTAGGTTTACTCAAATTAGGGGCATAATGTGTGGCATGATCATTCCCATTTCATTTCAAATACACCCAAACACAAATTTCTACAACTCAATCTAGACTTCATATGTAGAGATATCAAAATTAGGGGAATGTGTGTGGCACATTGTTTCCACATGATCAATTTTCAAGTAGCTCATCTTAGATGGAATGATAAATCAGTGTCATTTTATAGACTATATACTTACAAACCCATTTACACTAGGTTTCACATTAGATTGATTCATTATTCCATATGTAATGGTTGACATTTCCACTTAGTACTCGAGCTACATTCTTGAGTACCCAAGAGCTCCCTTGGCTATTTTATATTATAAAGTTTTTTAGTGGCCCCAAAAACATCCTACATAGTTTTAATTACATCATAAATTTTTATTCATAGATTCATATATTACACATGGATAGGCAATTATGGATTCATTAACTACTTGAGTTCTTGTGCCACCTACATAGGAGGTTTAGATAATGCATCAGTTAACTACAAGTTTTTTATAGTGTATGATCCATCAATCAAGGGTGGGTAATGATGGAGTCAAAATAAAATTTATTTATTGAGCCACCCACATAGGGGGATTGAGAAATGCATCAATCCAATCCAAGTTATTCACCACTTGATCATTATCTATACACACAAGATGTAACTAGGTTTTTACATTGGTTCAGATACCTAGTGAGGTGTATTCATTCCTTTCCTCTCTCTTATATATTTACTCAGTTTTGTATTTGCTTTTGATATTCCTAAATTATGGAATAATTCTCACATGTTTCATTTTTAGGATATAAAATGAAGCACACTTTGCATGCTCAAACCTAAATTAAATGGATTCACCTCTTAAGTAAGTATAGGTATAATTATTTTTTCCTTTATCCTAATCATTTCACTTTGGCACATTTATAGAATAAATAGAAAAAAATGTAGTCATATAAAATTTCACTTGAGTGAAATGACTCTCACTTTATACCACCCATCCCTAGACATCCCAAAATTAGTCATATACCTTCCCTTAGGGATCTAATCCCATATTTCCCCATGTTATACCACCTTGACACTATAGTAGTTCTTTGGACTCTAGCACACTATGCTAGTGACTAAGGGAGTGTGCTAGTGTCCCTTGCCTAATTTCAACCCCAAAGGATATGCTTTCAATTCCTAAGACAACTAAGATTAGTTTAGACCTATTTCACACTCTTCATAAGAACCAAATCAATATAAATACAAGAATTTTAGACCTTTATCCACTGGATGGAAATCAGATGCAAAATACACAAAAAAGCTTAAAATAAGTGCAAAATCAAGGTTATTTATACCAATCTTGTCTTAATTCTACATACAGTCATCTACAACCACCCTAAGCTCAAAATACATAGATTTATAGTCTCAAGCCTCATTCAAAGCACTCAAGTCAACACATCATATTATAATTCACTTTAACTTGCACCAACACTTAGATTGGGATAATTTCATCAATATATATCCCCTCTTGAGGTATTGGTATTTAATTAATTCTGAACACAATAGTGTGTTGAAGATGTCCAACCTACCCAACTAACATCATACTTTTACTACTTATGCCACTCAAATACCCTAACAACATGAAAGTCTATATTTTTCTCATAAATTAGTCAAAAATAATGCATACATAGTGAATCAGGGTATGTCAACATAGGTACAGGTAGATCAGACTCAATCAAAGGTACACTTAGAAGATCACATAGTTTCTACATAAGGGACAATAACACAATAGGGAAGACACTAACATAATGAACTATTATCCAAAGTATAACACTACTATGTAGGATGGTTTTTGACACTTGGATCTTAGTTACAATACTCATATCAACTTCTACACAATTTTTCAACCATTAGATCATTTGTCTAAGTCATTTTACAACTAAGTACATATTTATATCAATCATTGCTATTATTAGAAATATCAAACTAAGTCAATTATTATACAAATAAATGGATGTATTTATTACATATGTATTTCCTAATTTACTATACTTATATGTTTTAACAATTTAGGGTTTAAATTTTATAATCCATTAAAATCTAAATCACCAGAGGTTATTTTAGCATCATGAGTATTGACTAGTGGAGGTTGGTTGGTTATCAATACTTTGTGGTTAATTTTGAATGTTAAACTACTGATGGTAAGTAAATGGGTATTTATATATGTATAAATTAATTTTCTTAAGTACCATAAGGCTAGTTTTGGCAAGTTTTGTCAGAGATTTCAAAGATTGATGTCATGTGTGCATTGATGTTAAAGGTAATGACAAAGTGGTGATGTCATGATGATAATGAGTTTGAGCCCAAATTTTTTTAAGGTAGGATTTGGATGCATATGAGATAATTTAATTATTTTATAAGGCTTATAATTTTTTATCTATCATGTTTATGTTATTTCAGATCAAGGAGAAAATACAAACATGTGAACAATGTGTTAGCATAGGCTTGGTAGCCTAGTATGTAAACATGGATCTTTAGTATATTATTGGATAGGATGTTGATGAATGTTATGGATTATGATGTCATGTTTCATAGGTCCTATGGTATTTCAATATTGATTTAATTGATTATGGGAATGCATGGTGTTCATTAGGTTCTTCCTTGCGGTTATTTAGACCTAGTTGGTCTTGTGGCAAATCAAACTATGTGAGAAAATTGATGACATTATATTTAACATGTGTGAATATTTTAGGAGCATATTAATATATTTATGGATTCCCCTATGAAATGATATCATATGTTTCAAATTTTAGGTCATGAGGTTGAGTGTAGCTAAAGATATGCAAGTGCAAATTTGGCCTCTTAGATATAAGCTCACTAAGTTTCTATACTTTGCCAGATCATCACTACACATCATGCAAAAATGTATTAACCAATAATTTTGTGCATTTAATTTAGGTAAAAATAAATTTAATAATGGTTAAATTTTTACATGGAAATTTCTATATTTCCAAGAAGCTACCCTACAAATTTGGAGTCTTAAAGTGATTTCTATCTCAAGTTATAAAGCTTCAAAGTTGCTCTAGTAGATTGTGGTGGGCCAAAGACCATCAAGTTTAATCACGTTGAAGTTTGATTTAATTTTTATAGAAGATCCAATGGTGATAAATTAATCTTACATATTGATATTAATGGTGTGTATGAATTCAATATGTCAAAGGTTGCACATGTTGGTGATAAGTATCACAAGCTCGTTGATCTGACAGAAGATCAATGGTGAGCAAAAGTTCATACTTATGAGGATAAATGATTTGGGACAAGTAAAAGAGTCAAAAAATAATGTGGGAATACCAAATGGAACAACTTTATGTATTGACAACAAAGTGTTTAAAAGGCATAGAGTGTGACAAGTGTCGTAATTGTGGGAGTTCTGATCAAGATCTTATGATGTACAATGCAATATAAAGACCAGGATAATACAAATAGATCAATGGAGAATTCTTATTAAAATTTTATAGGTTTCATGATATGAGCTCAACATGATTGATTTTTAACATAAGCTAAGTGACTATTGGAATTCAAATATTGAAATTTATGAGGGAAAACCAGTCTATAATTTTTGAGCTATAACTTTTGATATATGGAAAATTTTATCATGGTGTAAAATGAAAATTTTTATAAGAATTAATGGAACATATAGAGAACCATCTATAAGGTCTAATTATTTATATAGTTAAATATGTTCAGCTCCAAATTTGACTATTTATGTGTTCATGCTCTACAAGTAACTCGAGAAGGGTAATTGAGTTGTTCTTAATGGTATTTCAATTTTTTAAGATGAAATAAGTGTTGGAGCATGTTGTATACTTCATAAGTACCACATATGTGGATTATATAGGTTTAAACAATCCATATTATATATAATCAAAGGATTAGAATTTGACTATGTGTTTGTTCTTGGTGATCGTATGTATAAAATGATGTTTGGGCTTATTATGTTATAGTAGAAGGGTGTTGTGATGGGTGTTGTCACTTAAGGAGGACCTATAGATCATGTGACATGGATATATTTATTGTTAAAGTTTTATTTTGTTCTTAATTTTCTTGAATAAGTTTCAAAAAGATGGATGGATCTCCATGAGACCTATAAGGGCTAATGAGGTCTAATTAAAAGGCATAGTTGCTTAATTTTGACCCATAAATGCTATGGATGATCTATGAAGATGTAATTGAGATATACATATATATTAAAGGTTAAGATAAGCATTATGTCTTACCAAGAGCATGATATTCATTATGGATTTATAAAAGGTGAAATCAAAGGTGGTGATTTTTAGACTTGAGAGAAGAGGTGTGTGTGAGCATTATAGAGTGAAGGAAAGAAGAAAGGGTGGGTGCCCAATGGCTAGGTTGCAGAGTAGAGTAGGTTGATGACTATGTGTATGACCTGTAAGTCATATTTTTGATGTCATAATAGTGATCTTGTAGTTTTGAATATTGAGGATGAGTGAATAGGTCTAGAGTAATCCAAAAGGATGTTTTGGATGCCTTGAGTGTGAGTGAAGGATAGATGATATATGTGTAAGCTTGGTGGTTGATTTGAAAGGTAGATCATAATGTGGAATATGTGTATGACCATTTGGTCATGTTTTTGAGGTTGTGATATATTTTTTACTAACAAATGTAGAGTGATCCAAAAGGTGGTTTTGGATGTTTATGGCTATGTGAAGAATTAAAGGGGGATAATATACATTATATCTCCATCATATTGGTAGGCAATTAATGTTCAAGAGATGTTCATATCATAGGTGTTGTTATGGTGCTCAACATATAGGTTATAAAGACCTAAACTTCTTAGGGGTAGGTGCTACTTTTATAATAAGTATTTCACTAAATTCTAGTTAAAAGGATTTGACCATCTTAGGGGCAAGTACTCCTTATGAAATAGGTGTTTCACTAAATTCTAGCTAAAAGGACTTGAGAATCCTAGGGGAAGTTGATCCTTATGGAACAGGAGTTATACTAAAGTTTCATGTTTGCATGCTTCTCCTAGGATAAGTAGTCCATGTTTTTATAGGCTTGAGAGTGGGTTTTACTCTCCAAGAGGGTTTCCCACATAGATCTTGTGTTGTATGTGTGATATTTCATTATCTATTGCTCATTGTTCTGAATGACTTGTATATTCTAAAAATGCTTATGGTAATAATTTAAAGGGTTTGAAAGGATTGAAATTAAAGTTGGAATATATACCTTCATTGATTCACCCCCTCTTATTGATTATACCTCCAATAATTGGTATCAGAGCCAATCCTTTAAAGGAATCTTAATAGCTTGAAGAAGATCCTAAGTAGCACAAGATGGCTAAGTAGTTGAAGAAATATAATCAACAATGGAAGGTTATGATTAAGGAACTTGAAGAGTAGATATGTACTTTGAAGAAATATTCCAAAGAGAATGAGAAATTTATCAATGATCTCAAGGTTTAGCTAGAAGATGTCAAGGCAATTTTGAGTTCAAAAGAGGAAAGTTGTTCAAAATAAAATGGCATCATGTATGATGAAGAAGTTTTCCATGACAGTGGAGAAGAAGGAGTTTTATATGATAGAAAGGAATAAGAAGTAGATCTAGGAGTTGAGATCATAAAGAGGAATCACAAGATGAGGTATGTGATCAAAGGTATTGAAACACAAATCCATTATTTTGAGGGAATTTTTTTAAGTAAGACCAAGACAGATGAGAAGAAGTATCAAGATTTGATCAAGCCCATTAAAGATAAAACATGTAGATTGAAGGATGACATGGATAAATAAGCCAAGGAGGATAAATAGGTCATCAAATATTTCAGAGTTCAATTAGAGGTATAAAATGGTAGCCTAAAAATAAGAGAAGAAGAGTGTAGATATCACAAGACTTAGTTAAAAAAAAGCTAATACCAAGGTAAGCTTAAAGCAAGGTGAGCATGATGAGTTAAAGACTAATATTTATTCCTTGAAAGTAGAGCATGAATAACTCATCTACAAGTTGGACAAGTTAGAAAATCAACATATAAAGCTTAAGCAAGCTAAGAAGAATACAAGCTTTGAAAGCCATGCAATAAGGTTTGTTAGATAACTAAATGATTCAAGGTATGCTAGTTTATTCTATGGTCATTATTATACATGTAATAAGTATGATCATAAAGCTAAGGACTGTAGAAGGAAATCAATCAAGTATGGACATTCATGGAGCTATGATAGGATTTTTTTGGCCAAATATTGATCATAGTTAAAATACATCAAAAGGCATGAATGATGTTATTTGTTTCATTTGTGATAAGAAAGATCATATTGATATACTTTTTCCTAGTAAATTTGATAAGCCCTCAAGTTATCAGAAGAAGGAAGAGACTCCTAAAAATCATATCAAAAGTCAAAACATGATATGGAGACCTAAGGTAGTGAAGGCTAGTCTTATTGATTTCAAGGATCAAACTTCTTATACTGTAGAAAAGGAATCAGTTTTAGAGGTGTCTCAAAAGTGCCAAAGAAGCTTGATATTAGTCCAAATATAGAATATGGTAGATGATCCAAGAATTAGGTTAGTTATACTATTCAAGGCCAAGGAGAATCTAAAAGAAGGATCTCAATCTAATGGTGTATTTGATGTAGTTGAAGAATTTTTAGGTAAGAAGGAGTTTCATGATTACCAAGAATTCTTATTATCTACTTTCAAAGAGGATAAAGTGTTAGTTGAAGAAATGGATGCCAAGGAAGTTATTTCAATCAAGAAAAGGAAGAAGAAGAAGGTTCTTTAGTCTTGTGATGAGGACTAGTATGCTCCTCTATTTTAGGTCCTTTTGAAGTGGAGATGTCTTTATTAGTCTTCATAAAGACATTTATAAGTTTGAAGAAACATGTGGTCTTGCAAGGGTGTTCTCAGTATACAAGGTCAAATTGAAGGTTTCCAAGTGGCAAAGGAGGATTTGTGAATTATGAAGATGATATTTTTAGAAAGTTATATTGACCTTATTCTAGCATGCTCTAGGTGGTTTTGTGGTTTGAAGGTATGTTGAAGTCAAATTGGAGATTTTTGAGTGCTCTCAATTTTCTTAGTTTTGGCTTAAAGGCAAGCAAGCCGAAAATGAGTTATAAGATGTATGGGTTCCTAAAATTATAAAGGCTCAAATATTGGTCTAGAAGTGTGTGATGGTTATATCCAAGTGTGAAATTAGTTTTAGAGGTGGGCATTGACCAGAAGGCGGTTTGTTGACCATGTTTGTTTAGAGATTTTAGAGTTTTAGGATATGCTAAAAAAGTGGTTTACCTTATGATTTGAGGTTTGAGGATTATTAATAGATTTAATGGGTCAGATGGTTTTCAAATCAATATTCATGGAGATTTGAAGGGTTTTGGTTTTCAAATTATTCAAGTTTTTGTCAAGATGGAGACCTAATTGGCTACTAGATTTGTGAAGGAAGTATGTTACAAAGGATGAGATTAGTGATTAAAATTGGTGTGATTAATGGGGAATATGAGAGTGCTCTAGATATGAATTTTTAGGTCTTGAAGGTATGCTACTAAAAGTTTTGGGATCTGTAAGTTCTAGGTAGGGCTACAAGGCGTCTAGACAGGCCTAGTATGAAGAAGAGTGATTTTTAATCAATTTATAAAAATAACATGGTATGAGTGTTTAAATGTAAGTTATATGGTTGATTTATAAAATATTTATTATTTATTATGTGTCTTGAATATATATTTGTATTCTTAGAGGTGGCTTGCACGTGAGAGTATGAAATCAGAATGGTGTTGTTTGAAGACCTAAATTAGTTTAGTGTTCTGAGTTTGATATTTTCATGTTGCTAAGGCCATGAAGGTGTTATCATAAGTTATATAGGTGATATTTGGTTATTAGTATCAAGGGTTAGTCTTTTAGGTTGTCATAAAGAGGAACATGGAGTTAGGGGAGCTAACTCAGATGGCTTGAGAAGTTTGCATGATCAAAGGCAGAGCTAAAATGTTCAGTTTGTCAAGTCCAAGGATCAAGAAGGCTTAGAGTAAAGGAGATTCTTGTAGTTTAAATGGAATGAAGTTATATTGGTGGTCCTTAAGGTTTCTTGAAAGAGAAGGCTAGTAAGTTTGTGTGGTGGTTCTTCATTATGTGTGGATATTTGAAGATGCTCAAGAGGTACAATGACTTAGAGATATTAGGAGGAGTCCATATCAGTGTTCTCAAGGTGAGATCAATCAAGTTTTTGGTGTTCATGTGTGTTTAGTAATAATTAATAATAGTGAATGATCAAATAATATTTTTGTCATGGTGTATGGTTGAGAAGTATAATTTGGCATGCACAGAGTTAGGGAGAGCTAACTCAGATAGTTTGAGTGACTTTTGGATCCATGCATGATGTAAAAAGAAGCATTTATGAGATGTTCCTATCATTGCAAAAATGTGTTGAATATTCATGGATAATAAAAGGGATATTTTGAGTTCTATAGGATAATAGGTCCAAGGATCAGATAATCCCAAGATCAGATTGGTGTATACCAAAAGAGGGAGCAATTGTTTCATATAAGGTATGTAAGTATCCTGAGCACCTAGAAGTTTATTTTAATATATTCATGATGTTAAGAAGAACTTGGTTGTTGTTTATTCCAATTTTTCATTAATGGAAAATGGAGAGAATTAAAATAAGAGGTTTTAATTAATGACAAAGGGGGAGACTATTGGAAAGTGTTGTCATTGATGTTAAAGATTGATGTCATGTGTGCATTAATGTTAAAGGTAATGACAAAGTGGTGATGTCATGATGATGATGATTTTTTGCCTAAAGTTTTAAAAGGTATGATTTGGATGCATATGAGTTAAGGTGAGTATTATCTTAGGCTGATCATATTGTATCTAAAATGTTGATATGGTTTTATATTAAGGAGAGAAGACAAGCATGTGAACAATGGGTTAGCATAGGTTTGGTAGCCTAGTATGTAAGCATGGATATTTAGTATATGTTTGGATAGGAAGTTCATTAAAGTTATAGATGATGATATAATGTTTTATATGTCCTATGGGGTGTCAAGAGTTCTTTAAGTGATTATGGTAATGCATGGTGTTCATTAGATTCCTCTTTGTGATCATCTAGGCCTAGTTGGTCTTATGGCAAATCAGACTATGTGAGTAGATTAATGACATAATATTTCACATATGTGAAGGTTTCAAATAATATTGATATATGGATGGATCACCCTATGAAATTAGAAAATATGGATCAAATTTTAGGTCATGAAGTTGAGCGTAGCTAACGATATGTGGGTGTAAAGTTGGCCTCTCAAACATAAGTTCACTAAGTTTCTATACTTAGCTAGACCATCACTACATGTCATGCAGATATGTATAAACCATTAAGTTTGTTTATTTAATTTAGGTATGAATAAATTAAATAATGGTCAAAGGTTTACATGGAGATGTTGTCTATAAGGCCAAGAAGTTACCCTAAAAATTTGGAGCCTTCAAGTGATTTCTAGCTCAAGTTATAAAGCTTCAAAGTTAATCTAGTAAACTGTTATGGGCCAAAGACCATCAAGTTTAATCATGTTTAATTATAAGTTCATTGGTATATAATATAAAATGGTGAGTGATCAATAATACATATTGATATTAATGGTGTGTATGAATTCAACATGTCAAAGGTTACACGTGTTAATGAAAAGGGTCACAAGCTCGCTAATCTGACAAAAGATCAATAGTGAGTGGTAGTTTGTAACTATGAAGATAAATGGTGTGGGACAAGTCAAAGAGTAAATAAATCACATGGGACTACCAAATGGCACAAGTTCATGAACTAACAATAAAGTGTTTATAAGGCATGCAAGGGTGCCAAGTATCATAATCATGGGAGTTCTAATCAAGATCTAATGGTGCATGTTACAAAATAAAGACCAAGATAATCCATAGAGATAAATGGAGTGAATTTTTTAAAATTTTCTATGGTGAATTAAATTATGTCAACATAATCAATGTTTAACATATGCTTAGTGACCGTTGGAATTCGAATATTCAAATTTATGAGGGAAAACTAGTCTAAAGATTTTGAGTTATAGCTTTTGATATATGCAAAATTTGATCATGGTATAAAATTAAAATTTGTAGAATACTTCATGGATCATATATATAACCTATTTATAAGGTATAATTGTTTATAAATTAAAATATATAAATCTCTAAAATTGATTGTGTATGTGATCATGCTCTACAAGTAACTTGAGAAGGGTGATTGAGTTTTTCTTGATGGTATTTCGATGTTTTAAGATGAACTAAGTGTTGGATCATATTGTATACTTCATTATTACCATATTTATTTGTGAATTATGTATTTTTGAATAATATAGATTATATATGATCAAAATCTTAGAAATTGACTATGTGTTCATTTTTGGTGATCATATGTACATAATGATGTCTGGGATAATTATGTTGTAGCAAAAGGGTATTATGATGGCTGTTATCACTTAAGGAAGACCTATAGATCATGTATCATGGATATATGTATTGTTAAAGTGTTATTTTATTCTTAATTTTCTTATATAAGTGTCAAAGAGATGGATGGGTCTCTATGAGACCTATAAGGGCTAATGAGGCCTAATTAAAAGGCATAGCTACTTAGTTATGACCCATGGATGCTATGACTGACCTGTGAAGATGTAATTGAGATATAAATATGTCTTAAAGGTTAATATAATAATTATGGCTGACCAAGAGCATGATATTCATGATGAATCTATAAAATTTGAAATCAAAGGTGGTGATTTCTATACTTGAGAGAAGAGGTGGGTGTGAGAGTTTTGGAGTGAAGGAAAGAAGAAAGGGTGGGTACCCAGTGGATGGGTTATATATTAGAGTAGAGTAGGTTTATTACTATGTGTATGACCTATAGGTCATATTTTTGATGTCATACTAGTCCACTTAGATGTTTGAATATTGAGGATGAGCGAATAGTTATAGAGTGATCCAAAAGGATGTTTTGGATGCCTTGAGTGTGAGCGAAGGATAGATGATGTTTTTATAAGATTGGTGGTTGATTTGAGAGGTATATCAGAGTGTGGAATATGTGTATGAACATTTGTTCATGTTTTTGAGGTTGTGATAGAGTTTTTGTTGAGAAGTGTAGAGTGATCTAAAAGGTGGTTTTGAATGTTTGTGGTTGTGTGAAGAAGTGAAGGGAGACGATATACATTATATCTCCATCATATTGGCATGTAATCAGTGTTCAAGAGATATTCATATCATTGGTGTTGTGATGGTGCTCAACATCTAGGTCAAAATGACTTGACCATTCTAAGGGTAGGTGTTCCTTATGGAAAAAGTGTTTCACTAAATTATAGTCAAAAGGACTTGACCATCCTAAGGGCAAGTGCTCCTTTTGAAATAGGTGTTTCACTAAATTCTAGTTAGATGGACTTGACCATCCTAGGGGGATGTGTTCCTTATAGAACAAGTGTTTCACTAAAGTCTCATGTTTTCATACTTCTTATAGGAGAAGTAACCCATGTGTTTGAAGGCTTGAGAGTGGGTTTATTCCCCAAGAATATTTCCCACATAGATCTTATGTTGTATGTGTGATATTGCATTATCTATTGTTCATTGTTATGAATTACTCATATATTCTATGAATGCTTGTGGTAATAATTTAAAGGGTTTGAAAGGATTGGAATTAAATTTTTAATATCTACCTTCACTAATTCACATCTTCCCCTCTTAGTGATTATACCTCTAATAACTATTTGGTAGGGTTTGAGGTTTTGCATTAGCATTCCCTACGAACATGTCTAAAAAAGTTTTCCATTGGTCCTCAAGGAGTCTCTTAATGAACATGTTATATTAATTTTAGGTAGGAGTATCATGTATAATTAATTATGGAAAAGGAAGTAGATATTGGGATCATAATCCCTATGTCTCTAATTTTAGTTCTATTGACCAATCCATTGTGGGTAGTTTCCTTGATGAAATTGTTAATTTTGATATTGTGGATAATGGTCAACATGTTAGAATTGATGTGGAAGAAGGTTCTAATATCAAAAATTACAAGGTGAAGGATGGTTAAAATCAACTCCATGAATTTTAGTATGAGGTTTTAGGTTCTTCTTGCCCACATTGTTACTATTTTTACATTTTTCACGAGTTAAGGAGGGTTGTTGTTTACAAATTTTGTCCTCTCATTTTGGTTTATCACACCATATATAGTATAATTTTCATTCCTATTTAGAACCTTATGACCTTGAATATTTGGGTTTTGGTTGGAGTTTTGATAACCCATATTATTTTGATTTAGGGAAACTATTTACTTGTTAGTTCCATAGGTTCTATGACCACTATCAATGACTATTTGGTTAATTCTTAGAGCACTTTTGAGTGCTCCTTCATAGGACTGATAAGGTAAATTTTGAACATCCTCCCTTATTTATTAAGGGAGTGTGAGAAGTATATAACATAGTTATCATTCATCCATGTGTGGCATTATGATATATGAATATAATAATTGTTTCCATATTTTAATAAAATAAATAATAGATTCATTAGATTTTTGCTCAATGTGCAATAATTATCACATGATAGTGTTTAGGAAGTTGTTAAAATCAAAGGATTTGTCAAAATTCACCATGAGTTTTTGTAATGAATTTATAGGCCCCTCAGGAAAATTATAATACCAGTCAAGGGAAATTCATTTGAGGGTTTTGGGAAAAATTATCATAACCACCCCATCCTAATTTAGGATCTCTTGAATGGAATTAATATATCCATTGACATGTGCATTAGGATCCCCCTCTTATTTAAACTTAGAGAGTTTATGTAGGGGATAAAAAAATATAAATCATAGTATATTATGATTGAGGGGATATTTTTGATATTTTTCATATGTACCCATAGTATTGAATTTTGCAAAAGGCATGGTGGGATGGGATTGAAGAGGAGAATTTGGATAAGAAGTGGTTGGGAAACCACTAGAAGTAAAGGATATTGTCGATAAGGTGGGGTATATTAGGTTATAAATTAATTATCTAGCTAAGTTAACTTGGAATACATGTGATAGTAGGGTGGAATATAATTATATAAAAGAACATGATGAGGTTCTTGAAAAGGAGTGTAGGTGGGTGGTAAATTGGAGACCACATAACATAAATGAATGTAAGGTGCCAATATATTGGTCAAAAAATTATTAATAGGGGTAGATTTATAGAAACTTACAACATGGCTTTGTAAAGGAGGTTGATATTATGGAAAAATGTTGAAATTTTCCAAGTTTGGGACTCCATGAGCAATGATGTCCTTGAGAAAATAATTTATTGCATAGTTGATGTGAGGTGGGTTATAGTGATATAAAGGTAGTTGGAAAGTTTTTTTTGGCATGAGAATGGTAGATGAATAACCTTGATTAATAGGTTTAGTGTTCATCCCTTGATTTAGAAAGACTTGTTTAATCTCAAAATCTCTAATATGATCCACTAAGGTTTAAATGAGTTCATTGGGGGAAGAAGTGGTGGTGGATATTGTATACACACAATATTTTTAAATTTATCATTTACTAACACTTTATATTTTGAAGGAAATGTTTGAGTCTAAATATCTCTGAGTGCACACCTTAAAGGTTACACTGAGAAGGGGGTTAGCAAACCTTTGGTGTTTCTCAAGATTACTAGTCCTTATACCATTACCTAAAACTACTATAAGTTACTTTTATCCAACTCCATAGGTAAATAAAAACCCACTTATACACTCCCCTAATAAATTTACCTTAAAAAATAGATCCTACATAAGCATACACCCCTTTTATTCATTTTTTGACTACATCAACCCAATCGATCTTATTAAGAATTTAGTGCACATTATGGAATTTTATTGGTGCATTTGACCTATTTCGAGGCCTAATAGCTCTATTTAATACCAAACAATATTGACCAATTGACCTTGTCAAATAAATTATTAGGAGAGTTTAGGGTCAATCTTTGGCTATAAATACCCCATTCCCTTCATTTCTAAAGAGAGTATTATTTAATTGTGAGTCATTATAGCTCACAAATATGTTTATAATATCATTTGAGTATTTAATTTCTTAATATTTTTCCTTGGAGCAGTATTAATTTTATATTTTAAGTCTTGAATGCATAGGATAAGTATTGTATCCTAGATTTTATACATCCTTGTGATCATTACAAACCACAACATCCTATTTAAAAACACCATTGGCCAAGAGAGATATTAAATAATGATAGGTTCACTAAAACAATGTAAGTGTTCCTATATCTTTATTTTTATAGGTATATATTACATAACTAATGGATTGAATTATATTTCTCCTCGATTATATTACTTATACATTGTATTGAATATAATTATCTTTAATTTTTATATATTTTTTCCTTCTTTTGTGCCATAAGATTTGGTAAACACTAGATTATTTTGTATGTTCATTTACTAGATTAGTTTGTATGTTAGCTTAGTAGATTAGCTAATTTCCTTTCATTACATTATAATACATAGATATGGTTACTAAATAATGTATTTTGACTAGAGGTCTTGTAAACCTCTCATTTGGTATTGTTTAGTAATAAATCCCTTACTTAGGTTTAGTGGATCTATAATTGATCATGACTCTAATATAACAAAACATTACTAGCAGATTGTCCAATGGATATTACTAAGTAGGATAACTTATATATATGTCTTATTTGAATTGCATACATTATGGTAACCAAATGAATCTAACCCTTTCAAATTTTCATTTTCATTTATAGTCAACTAGATCAAACATGTTGATCCATTTTCATACTCTATGTGTAAATTTTTTAGCTTTATTGAGCTTGTTGATCTAGTTCTACTTTTTTTACATAGGTTTTTCAACTTTTTTTTAGCCTAATGACCTAGTTTAACTATATTTTCATAGGTTTTTTAACTTCATCAATATTTTCAACCTAATTCAACTTTTTGTGTGTAGGGTTTACATTTGTTTTTATCATGTCAACTTAATTTTATCTTCAATGAAAGGTTGATAGTCTCAACAAACTAGATCAAACTCATAAATCCAATATTTTTTGTTAAATTTTATGGCTAAATTAATTGAGCATCTCAATTCTATTCATTTCTGATCATAAACTCACTAGATGACCCAGTAAAAAAATAATTCAACATCTTTAGAAAAAGTTACTACATTGTTCTAGTCAATTTAGTCCTATTTATTAGGTTCACTATAAAAAAAAAAAAAAAAAAAAAATCCAATTCATCAAAATTTTAAAAAAAATTACTTCCCTACCTTTTAGTTAAAATTCAATTTTTATTCTATATTTTATCAATTTTTAGTTCTATAAAATTTTACCTAAATAGTCAACTAGATCAATCAGCTCGATCTAGTTCAGTCCTTATTTTTTGCTAAGAAACTAAGTTAACCTTCATTCTGACCTATTTTTGAAAAAGATAGAATTGATCAAATCAATTTTTTTCTATCTAATTTGTCTAACTTTATCGACCTACTTAATCTTGTTCTATGTGTTTCACTTTCTAGATTAAGCAAAAGAAATTGACCTATATTTAATAGTAATTATAATCACTTTAATTTTAAACTGGCTACTTATCTATTTTATTTCAAAAATGGAAATTTGTATTTTTAATTATTGATTTTTTACTTTGTTTAGCTTTCTATAGAAATTTTGTACTAGTAATTTTAAAACTTCTTAGTTACTATTGTGAAAGGCTACACGATATTCTATTTATAGTCCTTGTCTATAATCTACATATGTCATGTCATGAAGGATATTTTCCAAATACTCATAGCTACAGTATAAATATAAACATGTATTTAGTTTCTACATACCTTAAAATATTTAATAAGCACATGCAATTTCCATTTGTCTTGAACCTTATTAATCTAACCATCGATTTGATTATATGGTACATTAATTAGTAAATATCATAGAGAATTTACTTCCAACATGCCCTTGAAATAATTTTTAGTGAGTTATATGAATGGCACTTCCTCCATAGTTAGTGATATGAAACATTGGGTTAACATTATCCAACATACAAGCATCTTTGGAAGATTACACTATCAATCACTACATTTTGTACAACTTCTTGATCTTATTTCATAACAATTAACTAGCATCTAAATTACATTATTTCTTCTTATTTTTTTCATTATATGTTGTATTATAGATTTTATTAGCCAATGTTGATGCAAGTTCTATGCAGTATTTCAACTAGATCAAGCAGCTTGACCTAGTTGCCTATGTCTTCACTTCCTTTTAAAAATCTAGAACTAAATCATCTAGAATAAAACCATTTATGTTTTTCTATATTACATAACCATATCGATTAGCTTGACCTAGTATATTGATAGATTATTCTATTTTCTTACTTTTTCAACTAGATAGACCAACTTGAGCTAGTATATTTTTATACTTTTTAGTCATTCTATTTTCCCAACTAGTTAGACTATATCAACCTAATAAATTTACATACGATTCTATTTTCTTGATTTTTTTCAACTAGATCAACCAACTTGACCTAGTTTATTTCTAAATGTTTATATCATCCTATCTATTTGACTAGTTTCATCATCTCAACTTAGTCAATTTACAAGCAAATCTATTTTCTTGATTTTTTAATTAGATTAACTAGATCAATATAGTATGATTCCATATTTTTATATCATCCTATTAGTCTAACTATATTGACTAGCTTGATCTTGTTCATTTTCAACTTTAGATTTTCATATCTCTAGTAAGTGTCTAAATCAAATTTTCATCATGAATCATTTATTTGATGAAGTTATATATAAAAATAAAACTACCATGATGATATTTATCAATCCTCATAAATCCCATAATACGTATTAGCTATATCATATGGTAGATAATATGGATCTTAGCAATATCCATGTTACTACTAGAGCTACCAATTATGGGACTCCTCCCTATTCTACTTCTCTCAATGTTTTATTCCTAAAAATAGTAGAGGATGAAATTGATCTTGGGTATATGGATGAATTTATACTTTTCATCAATGAAAACCTCCAACATCAGGGTAAGGATCCCATAATCAATTACAACCTCATATTGGAGAACCTCATTCACCTTCACCTAGTTTTTCTATAGTATTTGGGGTAGGTCATCTTAAAACTTCTATCAAAACCTTTTCATATCTCATACCTCCTTATATCATCATGACATCATCTTACATTACTTATTCATCTTCCATGCCAACCATTTATATAAACATGGTAGGTATTACTTTTAGTGGATCTACTCAAAATATCCACATTAATGCTCAATTCCATATAACTACAGTGCATCTCAAACTACTAGTGCCTCTCAAACTATTACTACCTCCATAATGCTAATGCATCCCATTATACTTCCACTAGTCAAAATAATATTAACACTAATCAATTACTTTTGCAAACTTTGAATCAAATGGTTACTTTTCAAACAAATAGTGCCAACTAAATGATGCAAATGTAAAACTAGTTAATGCATTTCTAAAATCAATCTCAACCTACTCAATGGGGAATGTAAAATCCTAATACCCCCTAGAGATGAACATGGTAAACTTATACCACAATATCCAATTATTAACAAAGATATTAAACATTTATAAAATGAATCTCTAGTCCCTCAAATTTTAAAATATGACATAGGTGGCATAGTTCCCACTATCACCTATAATGGTTCCACTAATTTAACCTTGCATTTTAAGACTTTTAGAAATTTATATAAAGATTGGGTTAAACTTAATACTTTCTCCACTACTAAGATATAAGATAAAACCTTATCAAGTGACACTTTAGATTGGTATAATCAACTTAAAACTCATTCTATATTTAGCTTGGGAGACTTAGTTAATGCATTGATTCAATAATTCTAAACTAATGATCTTATCAAGAAAAACCTAACTAATTTTATCAACTATAAAAAATTAGAATATAAAACAACACAAGTTTTAAATCAAACAATGGAAATCCTTATCTAATAAATCTGATCATAACATGTTTGGTGATAATATATTTCACTTATTCTCTTTACTACAAATTATAATATCACATGAGGAATCTTTCTCCAAAATACTTAAAAGAAACCCTCAACCAAGATAAACATCAATATTTCCTTATATGACAATTTGAGCCTTTGCACCTTCCAATGGGAACTCAAATGATCATGAAATATAAAAATCTACATGCAACTAATGATGGTGCTATACATACATATGAATCTATACATACCATTAAATCCATTCATCCAAACAATCCCATAGATCCTAATCCTTCATTGTCAATTTCCAATAATTATCATCTTATTTCCACATTTTCTCAATTACATAATGTAGATGTCCATAAACCACTTTCCCTAGTATAAGTTCAAAAGTGTCTTCCTCAACCTTCGCCATGAGATCTCGATCCTACTCTTTCTACCAAACATTGGTATGATCCCCAAAAAAAATTTTGGTTTCAAGTAAGTTCAGGTCACTCATTAAACTTGTTTCCAGCTAAGAAAATTTGTTATGGATTATCTCCTTGGACATAAATTCAATCATGAATCACTCATACGTATATGTCAACAAGATTATGGAGTAACAACCAAGGCTCATGAAAAAAAATTAAAAAATAAGAATTGAATCAAGTTGTTCATTTAGCTATTTACAAATATCCCCTTCCTAATCATCAATATAACACTAACCAACCTCCTACTACCAACAATGTCAAAAGTTATGTGGATCCTAACATGGATGATTAAAATATTGTTAATATTAATAACATAAGGAGAGTAGTTACTGTATTGATCATTATCCAATTCTAAATATAAAAAATTCCCATAATTTTATAATGTTTAAGACTCTTACCCATCTCATCTCATGGAATTGGGGCATGAAAAAATAATTTAAACAAATAAAACAAACTTGCAAGTGTTAAATCCCACTATATAATTCTATAATACCTTGCATAATATCTATATAAGTTATACTCCTATTTAAACTAAGACACCTCACTCAGAATCCCAAAACCTAATATCATTGGTACTTATTCCTATCAAACACAAAAAAGAACCAATGATTCAACCACATCCTCTAATACAACATAATCAGATACAATTAATCAATCCATATTAACCAAATATAAAATAAACACACCTTACCAACATCAATTTCAATGCACTTTCACTACACCTTCAAAGAATTGACTACAACACTATGCACCTTTGTCTGATAAAATTCTAATGATATATGATGAATGGGATCCTATCATTGCACTTTCACATCTCCCATATCAAATCTATTTATTATAACTCATGATAACTTATCATCATAATCATCATCATCATCATCTTAATCATCTAATGCAACTATCATTCAAAATTAACATCCCTCATCCCCCACTTGTGGGGTAAGAAACCACTTTGTTAGGGTTATAATATAGCATCGTTAAAAAGTGTGAACAAATGTCTATCCACATTGATGAAATAGTAGACACTTCTTTTTCATTCAAACTCCCTATCTATTCCATGATTCTCGATGAGATATTGCTTTGTGTATATGTTAATTAATTGTTAATTAGTATTTAAATATGAGATATCAAAGTTATATGTGAATTAATTTATGAAGTTTTAGGCACTTATATGGCTTCCCTTGATTTTATTGAAATAGTTAGATATTATGAATGTAATCTCAAATATACTCAAAGTACATGTCAAAGATATGATACAATATAAATGCCTCCTTTAGGGTGTGATTATCTTCCTATCATAGTTCCCCATATCATGGTACATGTTAATTTCATGGTATTTAACTTCCCACTTTCTTATAACATTTTATTAGGTCAACCTTGGACACACTGCATGAGAGAAGTAGCCTTCTTAGCATGAAAATGTGTTATGTTTCATTATAATGGTATTATATACAAGATTCAAGGAGATACCAATCATTTAAATTTTGAACAATTCCAAGAACAAGGTGTTTTTAAAATACCTACCCTTGAACCTTTATCTAGCATCCCATTTCACAAATCACAATGTTTTTATTAACCTTTCAACTCTAATAGATGTTACAATGGTCATCTTGAAATAATATGAAACATACCACATAATATTATAGATTAAAATGATGATGAACTAGTTGAGATCAATTTGAAAATAAAAACTTTTGATCTCTCTCCTCACTTAACTTTTGAATTACCTCTTCCCTATGACCTTGGTCTCCTAAAAAATTATTAAACAAAATTATGGTCACTTTAACAAATACTAAACACTCCATTCATCATACCTCTTAAACTAATAAATTCATTGATGTATATAATATTTACCTTCACATTACATATTATTATGATGGATATTCCTTAGATGTTTCATTTTTATCTAGGTTTGATCAAGTAATAAATGTAGAGATACATAGATACCATTCTTACTTACAACATTCTCTTAGTTCTATTCATGTAGTTCCTTCTCCTTATATAATACCTAATATTAGTTCTTCTTTAGAAGTTCACAAGTTTGATATTGGGCACATAAACACTACTCCAGTTACTATTGAGCATATTTAGAGTATGCTTCTTTACCATGTTTTTATAATATCTTACTAGTTAACTAAATTACTATGATCCTTCCAACTTACTTCCTCTAGATATTTTGGCTACACTACATCAACTGCTTATGTTTTCATCTCATGATATAACCCAATCTAGTCATGATCCTCTTTAGAGTTCTCCTCATATTGGTTATGGCATACTACATTTGCCTAATATAGACCCTCTACCAACATGATGGGTAGATGAGATATATTATGATATCCATAAATTTTTTAGTCATTGGGCCAAGTATTATCATGCACATCCTTAGTATTAAGCCTCAATCTCTACTACTATAGATAGATTTTTTTTTTATGTGGGTCTTATGTACATCCCAAGATTTAACGAGGTAGAATCTAAGGTTTTAGGATATCAATAAAGGTAAACTACACTATAGGGCATGATTTATAGGTATGGGTTAAAAAACATGGTGGTGGAATATTAGGTTTAGCATGTAGGTTATTAATTGGATGTGCTTGTAGTGAAATGATTCCTAGTAAAGAAATCAAAACCTAGTTGGATTAGATGGATGGGTGAAACTATTATAAAGTAGTTAGATCTTGGTTAAATAAATTTCAAAATGAGGGAAGGGTAGATCATAAAATAAATATCTATTATTTTAATAAATCACTTCCTAGGTCAGTTCCTTTATGTATAAGTGCTTCAATAACTAATGCTTGCTATTTATAGTTGTTACACACTCATAGACAAACATAGTTAGGCAATCTAGGATGAAATGGTATATGAAACTTATGGGTCTTAATTAAATGTTTATCCTTTTAGAGTATCTATTACACATCTTTACTTAGGATATTAAATATTATACTAAAAAGGTATCTAAGGAACCTATGGATCACACCTTGAATACTATATCAAAGGGAAACACTCTTGCACACTTGGAAAATCAAGACACTCAACCAATTTCTTAAAATCAATAATACTTATTAACTATTCAATAAATTTTGTATATCTAAAATTAGAAGATATAAATGATAATAAATGTAATTATATTTATATATATATATATATATATATATATATTAAATTAAAAAAATATAAGGAAAAAACCTTAATTACATAGAAATGGAAGGAAAGTACATTCACATAGTTGCATGACAATCAAAATGATCCCTTCCTGTATTGATAAATTTTTGATTGTGGACATTTTTCAAGGAGTAAATTATATAAATTAAACACCTAATATTAAATTTTGAACACTTTCTTTGAGATGCCAAATTTCTAAAGACCAAAATCCTATAATGAAGATTTTGAACATTTTCTCTTAAGAGTAAATGTCAAAATTCAAAATTTTTGAAGACCTGGTTCATAAAGAGTAATATTGTGATTAAAATAAATTTCAAATACTTTAATACATGGTGAATAGAGTTATGAGGGCCAAACCTATGAATAGAAGTTCTAAACAAAACTTGTGAATGAAACCTGCAAACAAAAGTCTCAAAGAGCTATTTTATGCAAACGTTTATATAGGTGTGAAGTACTAAAGATTTTTGAAGATAGAATTACAAAAAAAAGTTATGAAGACATTTTTTCATCAATCTTGATACTTCACAAATTATGCATGTTTTAAAAATATTTTCAAATGTAAAACTTTTGAAGAGTATTAGTAGGTTAGTTTGATTAAGTAAAACATGCTCATTTATATTTTTTGAAAAGGGGAGTTAGGTGAAACATATAAATCTCCCTTATAAGAAGACTTAAAATATAGGCATACATATTTCAAAACATAGTGGGTCCCTATTCCAAAAAAATAATGGGGGTATGCTGGGTATAACACATGGTAACTTATAGGGGGAATACTCCTGAGTATACGAGAACCCAAAACTTTTGGTTAATAATTACAAATTAAACATAAACTATTTAATAAAATAATATTTGATTTAAAAACATAAAAAAGACTCTGAACAATAACATATAACATACTTTATTTTCTCATTCCCTTGATATATGTGTGAGGAAGTGATTTCCTTTTACCCTTGTGAGGATATTATCAGAGACTTGGGATAACTATAAGTTTAATTCTATTTTCTAAGAAAACATGTTTAAAATTGGGGAAGCTCAGGCATTGCTCTAATGCTATACAAGTGTCCATAGCCCTACTAGAGGTACCTTTGGTTACTTTAATTTAATCCTCCTATATTATTTCTTGATTCATTATACATTGATATTATTTCATCAATTGAGCCTTTAATCACCTTTAGATTTTCTTTAGGTTTGTTGAATCACTATTTTTAGGATGCATTGATCATTACTTTTCTTTTTTTGTAGAATATGGTTATAATAGGGAGAATATAAACCCTAATTATTTGTTATATATGAAATAATATTGTTTTAATATATTGTCCTTGATAGCTACATATGTATCAATGGTTATTTATTCAAACAAATATTAACATGAGAGGTGCATTTGATCTAGTGAAAATGCAAAAACTTTCTAAATTTATATGTAGTAATGAGAAAAACCTTTATATTCCTAATCGAATAATTTAGTGGTAGTGTGTCCATGATTAATTTTCTTATTTCACACTAAATTATAAAATATTTAAATACAAGGGTATAAAACCTATAAGTAAACAAATTTGTGTGTTTTGTCTGATGTCCTTCCCATAGACTAAAATTTTAGCTTTTGAACATGTATAAGAAGTCTAATGGATTAGATATTTTCTTGAGAATACTAGGGTAAGTCAATGAGATTGACACAAAATAAATAAAAACATCTAATCTATTAATCAAGGAACTAAATTAAGGAAGGAAATTTTTTGAAAATATGAAACATTAACCTAGGAGGTAGGGAACTAGTTGTTGACAAAATTTGACCCTACAAGTCAAATTAGGTTCCCTGTAGGTAAAAAATTGAGTTTTAAGTGTTTTTATGGGTCTAATACTTTATCATAGGGTATGTTATAGTTTATTCTATGTCATTTTATGACATATTAGCCTTGGTCTTGGTCTAATTAGTCAATATTTCATTTAATAGGCATTTAGAGGTCATAAATGCAAGTGTCATAGTTTTCAAGGTATCCAAGTGTCATAATTTCCTCTGAAAATACAAGATTTAATATTCCCTATTATGAATGTCAGTCTCATCTAAAAATTGCAAGCTATCTAATTGAAGATCAAGAAATCAATTGAAAAAGGGAGATTTTGGCACTTGTATGGCCTATGAGAGAGTTTGACACATGGGAGAAGGTATTAAGATGGATATTTAGCTTTATAATATTCATTTCCATGCTTAAATTTACTTTTAAGTTCCAAATTTGAGATAAAACCATTATAATCCTTCTTTGCCTTTTTAGACACATAGAAGTGGCCAACCAGTTTATGATTATATGGATAGTTAGAGAAGTTTTAGGTAAAATGTTTTTTGGAGGTATTATTAAACTCAGAGATATCCATTTCCATAACAAGATTTTCAAGATTGGTCAACCATGCTTTATAGACCACTCTTTACAAGATGATTTTGTTATTTTGGTCACTATTTAATTATATTATCTTCATGTTTTTTTCATGTTTCAAGGTGTTTTGACGATCAAATCATCTTAGGTTTGTAGATTGGTCTCTTTGAAGCTAACATGCATTTTTCCATTAGTTACAGGATATTCATGTTTTGATAATGGTTATAGAGGATTTTTATAGTCTCATTTAAATGTTATGAATGTCATATTTACCCCTCACCTTAAAATCAAATCTTCCAAAACATACTCCATGAGGGTGTAGTCATAAAACATCATACAACCAGTTTGCTCAAAGACTATCATACACAGTCACATAGGTAAGCTATGTAGGGTTCTAAATCAAATCCATGGAGTCATAGTGAGCTATAAAATGTTGAAAAATCTCTTTGATACATATAAAAGTAACTAATATTCCATAGCAATATGATTAACTATATTGAAAATCCAAAAAAATTTGAATTCGGGATGAGCGGGAAAAGAAACGGGGAGAATTTGGTAGGAGGAACAGATCCTGGGGGTACAGCAGAGGAAGGAGGAAAATGTGGAGAGTCAAGTTTACTAACCAACGCAGACACAAAAAGGCTTTCAGCTATTTTTGAGTCCTATAATGGGGCTGGAGATTCACCATTGAAAAATGCGTTAAAACAATCCACGAAGAAAGTGAAAGATAAATTCTATTATAAAATAGAAAATAACTCTGAAAGACAGATAGGGGCCCCCGAACAAAGGACCTGGTCATCATTGTTTGGGAAAAAACTGACAGGGAAATCCCTCTTCCCACCGGTAACATCTAAATCATGTTGAGAGAAAGGTGAGTTTCAAATTTTCATCCCAGACCCTTTACTTGATTTCTCTATATCATCAATGAATCTCACCCTAGTTGGAAAGTTTCTAGGAGCAAGACCAAATATAGATTCACTCAGGTCTATGATCAGAAAGAAATGGGCTATACGCAGAGAAGTAGACATTGCACCAATGGTGAATGGTTTTTTCTCTTTTATCTTTAATTGTAAAGAAGATTTGTATAAGATTCTGAGTGAAGGACCCTGGTCCTTTGGAAAAAGCACTCTTACAATCAAGAAATGGGAACCAGAAATGGATTTATCATACTCATTTTTCTTAACAACCCCTATTTGGGCTAGACTACCTGGGCTTCCATTGGAATTCTGGCATGAGGACATCTTCAATGGAATAGCTAGTTCATTTGGTGAGTTAGTGGCTGTGGATAACACCACGGCTTCAAGAACAAAACTCCAAAGCGCCAGAATTTATGTTAAAGTGGTAGACCTTAACCATCTTCCCAAAAAAGTGGAATTAATCTCTAAGCTTGGTAAGAAAACCCAAGAAATTATCTTCGAAGATCTGCCAAATTCTTGTTATGCATGCAAAAAGTAGGGGCATTGGGATAAGAATTGCCCCAACAGGGGTAGACCCTTTTCAAGAAATTTTCAGGAAGGGAGAAATATAAAGATTCAACAAAAGAAAATATGGAAGGTAAAAGAAGACTTTCGAAAGATAAGGAAGACTCAAGATGCCTTAGCTGACCAACACACAGATAAGGTTAAAATCTCTGCAACAAAAGAAGAGGGCGACCCTAATTCAGTAGGAACAATAGATCCCCCATTAAAAAAATTTAGTCCCCTGATGGAAGAGAAGGGGAAGGGATCAAAGGACAAAAAATTAGATTTTCTAACAAAAGAAGAGGCTAATTTCCTAAACCAGAACACCCAAAGTATAGAAAATCAAGTTTCTAAGGTAAAGGATAATGAAGAATTAGAGGAAGGAGAAGTATTACCTGAAGGGGGAAACAATATAGAAGAAGGAGAGGGAGATTTGTGTGAAGTTCAGATAAGGGAAAAGTAGGAGGTATCAATGGTTGAAAATAACACTCTTGCGAAAGAGGCCCTAAAGACAGAAGAAATGAAAGAGGTTGGAAAAAAATCTAAAAACCAAAAGATTAAAGGAGAGAAAAAGAACAATACTAATCACATTAAGACAAGAAATGGCAGTGCGAAAGTAAATAGTCCTCTAAGGAGTAAAGAAGGAAAAGGATCTAAAAAGCAAGCCAAATTTAAACCGGATGTAGGATCTCCAGATAAACCTGGGAAAAAAATTGCAAAGAAGAATAGAGAATTGGAAAGTAAGCACAATATAGCAGATGGAAAGCAGACTACTCTGTAGCAATGTCTCCAAATCAATAAAAATAAATGAGGATTCTTAGTTGGAATATTAGGGGGCTAAATAACATTTATAAAGTAGATTTAGTTAGGAATTTTGTCAGAGAGCAAAAGCCAGACCTCCTTCTGCTTCAAGAAACTAAAATGAGTAAAGAGAAAGCAGAACAAATCAAAGACTTTAAATATTACACCATTAAGGCTAGTAGCTCTGAAGGTGCCTCAGGAGGAACCATGATATTATGGAAAAAAAATCAATATGCTGGTTCTATTTTGATGGAAAGTAAAAAAAATTTGGCTATCAATTTAACTAAGGTTGACCAAAAGGAAAGATGGTATGTTGTAAATATCTACGCTCCCAATGCCAGGAACGAAAGGAAGAAGGTATGGGAAACTCTCTCAAAACTCAGAAGTAAAGATTACTGTGGGTGATGGATTATAATGGGAGACTTTAATGTTCCTCTCTATGACTATGAGAAAATGGGTGGTAACACTATTCAAATGGAAGGGAGATTTGATCTCATGGAGTTTATAAGTAAATAAGGTTTAATGGATGTGGAGCTGTAAGGAATTCAGTATACCTGGAGCAATAAGAGACTGGACAAGAAATGTATATAGGCCAAGCTTGATAGGGCTCTCATTTCCCCAGACTAGATAAAAGACTATACTTGTAAGCTGGAAGCATGCCACAGAATAGGCTCGAATCATTTCCCTCTTATTCTCATAGCAGTCAAATTGAATCAAAAAAGGAATCACCCATTCAGATTTGAAAAGATGTGGTTACAGCATCCACAGTTCGAAAGCAAAATAAAGGAGTGGTGGAATATTCCTATTGAGGGAACAACACTCTTCAGAGTTGCCTCCAAACTCAAAAATGTTAAAAAGGAAGTTAAGAAATGGAATAAGGACTGCTTTGGAAATATTTTTGAGAAAAAGAAGACCATCAAGGAGAATATTAGTAGAATTCAGGAAAAAATCCAGCAAAATGGATATACCTCAGAATCCCATAGAGAAGAAAGTGAACAATTGGTACAATATCAAGACATTATAACAAAGGAGGAAACCTTTTGGAGACAAAGATCAAGGGTGCAATGGTTGAAAGAAGGAGATAAAAATACTAAGTTTTTCCATCTCTCCACTTTGAAACACAGAGCGAAAACACATATTCATCATTTGATAAAAGGAGATCAGAAGATAACAGAGGAAAAGGAAATAAAGGAGGAATTGATCTCATTTTTCTCTTCCCTGATGAAGGCTAATAGAAACATTAACTTGAAAAGCCAGGCTGATATCCTACGAGTGATTCCTCCATTGATCTTGAAGGAACAAAATAATATGTTATGTTCTATACCTAAGGAGGAGGAAATCTTCAAAGCTGTAAGATCTTTAGGAGGAGAAAAAGCACTTGGACCAGATGGTTTCCCCATGTTTTTTTTCAAAAGCTCTGGAAACTTATAGGTAAGGATGTCAACAACGTGGTGAAGGAGTTCTTTGGAGAAAAACAGATGCTGAAGGAAGTTAATGCCACTTTTTTGTGCCTTATTCCGAAGAAGGCTGGAGCAGAATGCCCTGATCAGTTCAGACCGATTAGTTTGTGCAACTCTTTCTATAAGATAATTTCCAAAGTTCCAACGACCAGACTAATTCAAGTGATCCCTTCATTAATAGCTGATCAACAAAATGGATTCATTCTAGGCAAACAAATCCTCAACTCAGTTATAATGATGCATGAGAATAATCATTCACTGTTCAGCTCTAACATAGAGGGGTTCCTAATGAAAGTGGATATAGCTAAAGCATCTGACAGGGTGGATTGGCTATTCCTTTCAAAAAGCCTTATTGCCTTTGGCTTTGAACAAAGAGTGGTTGATATAATCAAGCAGCTGATAACTACAACTTCTATAGCAGTGTTGGTAAATGGGAGTTCGTCTCATTTTTTCAATCCGTCTAGGGGATTAAGATAGGGGGACCATATCTCCCCTATTTTGTTTATTATCATGGCCGATAGTATGGGGCGATACCTTGGGGACTTAGTTTGTAGAGGATTATTTAAAGGTCTGAAACCCTCTTCACATCCTTTAATATGCTCCCATGGTCAATTTGTGGATGATACTATTTTCATGGGACAGTCTGAAGTCACAGAAGCTAGAACTCTAAAGGAAGCTATAAATCTATATTCCTCTACCTCTGGACAACTGATTAACTGGAACAAAAGTGAGGTATTCTTTACCAATACCCCAGTTTATAGACAAAACAAAATAGCAAGAATCCTAGAATGCTCCATAGGTTCTTTTCCTTCCACTTACCTTGGTCTCCCTTTAGGGTCGAAAGCTCCTGAAGCTTTTTGGGAAGGACTTATTAACAAATTTAGTAAGAAATTGGCGGGATGGAAAGGCAGTCTTCTAAGCCAAGGTGGAAAGCTCACACTCCTCAAAGCAAGTCTTCAAAGCATACCTACGTATGCTTTGAGTCTTTTCAAAATCCCCACTAAATTTGTTGAAGCTATAGAAAAAATCCAGAGAAACTTTCTTTGGTCAAGTACTGAGGAGAAAAGGAGAATGCCTCTTATAGCATGGGATAACATTTACAAACCTGTTAGGGATGGTGGACTTGGTATAAGGAAAATTAGAAGTATGAACACAGTCCTCTTAGCTAAATAGGGGTGGAGGGTTTATCAGGAAAATAAAGAATGGAGTAAAATTTGGAAGCATAAGTACTTATTCAAGGCAAAGTCACTCCCTGAATTCCTTACCACACCGGACATTTCTCATCATTCTACCATATGGGGGGCAGTCCAAGGAACAAAACATGTTTTAGACGAAGGAAGTTCATGGAAAGTTGGCAATGGTAAAAATGTGAAGTTCTGGGAAGATATTTGGTTAAGAGGAAAACTGTTACAGGAAGAAATCCAAGATAAAGATGTGATAGATAGATAGATGCAAGCAAAGAGTGGGAATAACGGTTAATCAATATTGGCAGAACAACTCTTGGGTAAACCTCACTGATTATGATCAATATCTCAAGGATATTCAATTATCCCTAAATGCTATGTCTCTATATCCCAACCAAGAAGATAGAATTGTTTGGCACAATGAGCCAAGTGGACAGTTTAAAGTTTCATCCATTTTCTCCTCTAAGGGAAATGGTAGCAAACCATTATGGATGAGAGCCTGGATTAAGGGGCTCATCCCTAAAATCAAATTCTTTTTTTGGACCCTTCTCCAAAACAAAATATTGACTCTGGATAATTTACAAAAACGCGGAATTAATATTGTAAATAGGTGTATTCTTTGTAAAAAAGACCTTGAGGATAGAGATCATCTGTTCGTGAATTGTTCCTTCACTCAGCTTGTTTGGAAGGAGATTCTCAATTTGTGGGGCATTACATGGATTCACCACAAAAATGTGGAATTATCTCTCAAATGCTGGCACTGCCCTTCAAAGAACTCCAAAGTCCTTTTTTTATGGAAAATAACTCTTCCCCATATTTGGTGGGCAATATGGAAGGAAAGAAATAATCGAATCTTTAGAAATAAAGAACTTCCTGGATGGGTGGTAGGACAAAACATCATTAGAGCTTTAAAGGAGAATTTTTTATTACAAAAGAATCCAAGCTCTACCCTCCAAGTGGATAATCCCTTGAGGACGGATAATCCTATTGGTAAACCTGATAAACCTAGATCTGGAGTAACATGGAATGTTCCTCCTCAAGGATGGATTAAAGGAAACTTTGATGGTGCTGCCAAAGGGAACCCAGGGAATGCAGGCCGTGGTGGAGTCTTGAGAAATGATATGGGAATGGTAATTGATGATGTTGCAATCCCCATTGGTAAATGTAATTGCCACATTGCCAAAGCTATAGCTACCCTTCAGACCCTTAAATTAGCTATGGACTCAGGATATCCCAAATTGTGGCTTGAAGGGGACTCTTTGAATATTATAAATATTCTTAATAATAGAAATACTGTGTCTTGGACCATAGAGGATAAGGTAATGGAGATGAAAACATTATTAAATAAATTTGAAGAAGTGATTATAACCCACACCTTTCGTGAAGCCAATGGTGTTGCAGATTGGCTAGCTAATTGTGCAGTCTGGGAAGGTCAAACAATGAGGTGGCATGAAACATTAGAAAAGAATGTGGAATTGAGGGCGCTCATTCTTCATGATGCAACCCATGCAAAGGAAGGAAAGATTGGAGAGTAATAAATATATAATGAGTAGGAGGAGTGGTAGCACAGGGAAAGGAAAATAATCATTAAAGAGGAAGGCCCTCAAGAGTGAGACGCAGATCCTAAAAAAGCACAAACAAAGTCAACTTTCCAATCAATTTGGCAGTAGGTGGGTTTAGTGTAAAAACCATAGCAACTGGGATTCAAAAAAAATGAGTATGGCACGTGAAAGGAAGGGAGAACCTTGAAAATAGGAACCCAAGAGTTGTGATGAATGGAGAGAGAAACAAGAAGTCTGGAGAATTCTGCAGAAAGGAAAAGTTGCGAGCTACATTGAAAGACTCCATGGATCAAAGCCGCATATCACTACTATTTTTTTCAAAAATTGGTCTAATGAAAGGGTCACCCTGCATGGTATCATAGTGAACTTAACAGAGGATTTTATAGTTGAGGTTATAGGGCTACCTACGGATGGACTCAAATTTTCCAAATAGACAAGCATCTTGAATGAGGCCTTTTGTAAGTTCACCAAAATGGATGAGGAAGAATAGAAGCTGGTCAAGAATGGGGATTTCTATGAATTGGATCAGATAAAAGGGATATGGAGGGATGTCTTAAGCTGTATAAGGGAGTACTTCATCCTGGATGGAAGAAGCAAGCGCGTGCACAAGTTCCATTTTATCTTCCTTAACCACTTCAGGCACAAGGTTAGTTTGTCTTTTCCCTTTTATCTTCGCTTCTCCTTGGTCCAAAGTTTATATGCTCATAGGAAAAAATAAACGCACCCTATCCTACATGAAGGCCTTATTCTGCTTATCAAAGGCTACAGCAAGAATAGTGCAATGGTAAAGCACCCCAAACAGGGGAAAATTAAGGTGTCAAGGAACAGAAAGAGTGAAAGTGTAAACGGGAAAGGCAAAATAAAGCTCCCTAGTGCTAAAAAGCAGAATGTAGAAGAAGATACGAAATGGGAGAGAATTGAAAACCCCAGGGAGGAAAACTTGGAAGAAGAAGAAGGAAGTGAAAGCTGGGATACAAACTCTAATGAGGATGAAGAATGTTCTAAGAAGAATGAAAAAGATGATGTCAACACAGAGGAGGATTCTACAAATAGAACTATAGATACGGAGGAAAACCAGAAAGTGTCGGAGGATGAATTTGTCTAGGATGACCCTGTTGAGGACCCAACTTCAAAGAACAAAAAGGAAACTTCAGGTCAGGATGATAATCAAGATACGGATATGGAAATTCAAACTGGAATTAAAGAGCGGGAACAAAAGAGTCAAGAGGATATCTTTGAAGAAGCCAGGAACAGCCTCAATAAAAATTCTGAGGAATGGAGAGGGAAAAAATATAATGATGAAACACACACACCTATGGCTTGGGTTAATTGTAAAGCAGAGGCATCATCCCAATTTGATTCTTGGATGTGTAGGGAGATTATGGATCTCAAGAGGAAAGTGGAAACTATGGAAGATTCCCTGAAAGCTATTTGGAACAAAATAAACAATATGGAAAATCAGATAAGGGAGATCCCAGTCAAGCTCAAAGCCTATGAAAATAACCTCCGGGAACTTATTAAGGACAACAGAATGAAAATGGAGGAAGTTACATCCAATATTTGTGCTGTTGCTGTCAATATAGGTAAAAGAGCCAATGAGGAGACCAAAGCCCTGGAGGGACCCAGAAAAAGGATGAGACAAAGTTCTAGAAAGAAGGTTACACAAAAAGGAGCTATGCAGGCAGCAACCACTGCCCAAGAAACTGTTATGAAAGGAAAAGAAACTATGAAAATGATATTGGAACTGGATGAATAATCTGGTTCTTCTAGTTGGTTTAGTAACTGGTCCTATTTTTTGTTTTCTTTCTATAATCCTTTGCCTTTGGTGATACCAGATCTCTGGTTAATCTGGGTTTTGACCAGAAGTCTTTCTGGTGGTTTTAGGTCCATTTAAAACCTGCTTTTGCTACTTCCTTGTAGTAGTTTTTAGGCTTTGCCTATGGTCTTGGATGGTCTTTATTTCTTTCTTTGTAATAGGGTTTTGGGGCCCCTTCAAAACCTGCTTTTACCTCAATCTAAAACTAAAGATAGTGATTGTGAAATTCAAGGACCTAAACCCCAAAAGTGTAGAATATAGGCCTAAGGCATTTTGGTAGAAGTAATATAATAGGGTTACAAGGACTTTGACCACTTGTAGTGTACTCATATTATATTATTAACATATGAGAATGACTTGGTATAGTTTATATGGTAGAGGGTTGATGGAGTTTGGTTGTTATAGGCCTCAAAGTTGCCCATTTAAGTACTAAATTTCTCCATTATCATCTATAGGTTTTGAACCTTTGAGTGATAATTGATGTATTAATGAGAAAACAAATAATATTATAATGTTTTAAGTATATTATCAAGATAAAATAAATACCTTGATGAAGGTATCTTAAAAAGAGGCTCATATACTAAGTTTTGACCACATTTGCACCTACAGGCATGCCTAATTCCAAAATTATTCACCTATAGCCAAGACCCATTTTCCATATCATTCATGATGAGGAGTTTGAGAATTGAGATATAATTTTTTTTTGATGAAATGGAATACCAATGGGCATAGAGACTATCATGAGGAGTTGGTTAGTGAGGTTTTGAGCCCTATATGCATCTACAAGTATCTCTTGCTTGGAGGTGGATGTATAGTAGATTGTGAAGCCCCACAAGTGCATGATAGGGGATTAAAAATAGAAAATTATGTATATGGGGATGAATATAATATTAAATTTTATTCCTAAAAGCCTCAAATGGTTTTTAAAATCTAGATAATATAATTTTTAGGGAGAAAGACACCTACAAGACCCTATACAGTCAACTACAATTAACTGTGAGGGGTAGAGAGTAAAGGGAGTGGGTTTCTTAAGGTGGATATAGCCCAAGCATGAAGAAAATAGGCCCCAAAAAATGTAAAATAACCTTATAAAAATATAAGGGGATTAAAAACATTACCTTCAAACCTAAATTACACAAGTATACCTACATATGCCCTTTCAAACACAAAGCATACTCAGAAGTCATATTCAGACTTGTACTATCAATGTATGGAAGGAGGTATGTAAGGAGTTAAAGTGTTTAAAAAAGATTTAGAACATTCATCATGACCATTAAGTTATCTAAAATGTATTTAAAATTGGAAATGATGCATAAAGGGATCTCTAAACAAGTAAGGCACATTTTATATGAAAATCTTGGACATAGTCTTTGCCTAGCAGTCTGTTTTGGTTTTTTGTGCTTTTGGAAGGTCATATAATATGATAAAGGGATAAATTTTTATGGATATAATATATGATACTTTATTAATATCATCCAACTTTAAATTTTTTTTTTAGATAATAGGGGAAGTGCCCTCTATTTTGTCTCATATAGAGGGTACATCCCCTTATGCATAAACTGACAGGTTTTGTAAAGTAGGATTAAAATATTATACTAGAAGAAAAAGAGACATTAAATAAGGTGTGTGGAGTTAAAAACACATATATTTCAACATAAAAAAATATCTCATAGAGGGGATAGACCTTAATGGGATTTTTAAACTCTCAAAGGTGCAAACATACTTACTAGGTAGGGTTTAAGCCTAAAGTTCAAATGAAATGTCAAATTAAATTTTAGAATGAGATGGGAATTAAAAAATATTAAATAATGTTTATATGGTCATAACATATATTTATGATCTATTATAATTTATTTAAATCACAAGGAAGTCATCTTTTAGATCAAATCCAACATTAGGTCTATGTAAAGAAAAAGAAGGGCTTAAATAGGTAACTTCAAATGCTCACATCTTTCATGACACTTTGAATTGAGACTAAGGGAGTTTTTAGATGTTATATAGGGTCATGAAAAACCATTTTGTGGCATTGTATTGAAGGTTGGAGGTGATATCTCTATGAATAATGGCTAAGAGGGTAAAATAGGCCTAAACCCTTACTAAACCCTTGTAAAGATATGATAAAGGAAATGAAGATGGAAAGCTGAACTAATGGCATATTTTATATATAAAAATTATTTTATTTTTTATAATACTTAGTCAAGATCCATACCATTAGGATTGGATATATAGAATTGTACTGATGGGGTACAAAAACTACTTTTCTTGACTATTTTATGCACTATCTACGTTCTAGGATGTTTCAAGAGATGAAATAAATTTTGGAAGAAATATTAGGAATTAATATAACCTCCAATGTCTATTTTATACCTTTTAAAAACTCTTAAGTGTTCAAACAATAATTCTCATCTCATTTAGTTAAAACTAACATAGTGAACATGGTGGTGAGAAGTGTGAAAACTTCAAGTGAAAGTCTTTTAAGGTGTGCATAATTCCTCTAAGGCCATTGAGTGTCTTAACACATGTAATTAAACCCATTTTATATATTTTCATTGGACACTAAAGTCAAATTTGAGGCCAAGAGTGCAAGGTGTGGTAAAGAAGAGTTATTTTAACTGTAGATGGTGATAACTCATTTTGGGGAGATTTTAAATAACAAAGACTACAACCAATGCATGTAGAGACAAGTATAAATTCCTTCCCTCTCTTTAAAATAATTATACCTATCCCTAATCAGTTTTATGATGTTCAGATAGAGCTAAATCATGAAGGTAGTTTTTTAATCCAATAAATGGAATTTCATGCCACTTTTCATGACTTGGGGTGACACTTTTGCTTCCTAAACTTACATAGTTCATTTCACATATTATTCTCATGCACATGTAAATCATTTTATCATATTTAAAATTTTCCTTTTGACCTTTAGACTTCTCTCTTTATCTCTCAAGTTCTATAATAACTATCCCTTTTGTTCTTTATAAACTATGTTCTACCTGAGTATGGCAAAGTCCTACTCATTTTCATACCATTTTATAAATAATACTATTGATTTTTAACTCCTCCATGACTATTAATAGTGTGTTTTACTTTTATTATAGATCTTGCTTAGTGATGGCTCTTGTTTCCTTAGCATGTTGTCTCATTCTCTCACCTGTTTGCAGTTAGAAATATTCTTCTTGTAGGTCATGTGAAGCGTTCTGGGAAGTGTTAAGATTGAGTGAGTTAGCCTATTCAATAATATAATTTTATACATATTTTATATTCCTCCCGACCTAAACATTCATACATAACCTCATAATGAAATATTGATGTGAGAATACGCAGATTGGAAAAGTGTATGTTGAGTTAGTCCCTTATTATCATGTGTAACATACAATTGGTTGGTAGTCATCAAATATTTGGTATATCACCTCCCTTAAGATATTTTACTTTTAGTTTTCTCTCTCCATTTTCCCTCATAAGTTTAGGTATATCAGAGATATATAAGTGGTGCATCAAGGGAGATAGCTATACCTAGAGATTCACCTCATCCTTAGGCTACCCACAAGACTAGTTATGTTTCAATTGTGCCACTTGGATGAGGAGAGCTGAGACATATCCTCCAAGGGTGATAATACAAGTGAATTTTTTTTTTGGCATGCCTGGTGGGACTCTTAGTTGAAGAATTTAAAATATTTGTAGTGGTTTTTCAACACATCAACCTTTAGAGGCATCTATCTAAACATCAATGGTGACTCTAAGATTACATCAACTAGTCAAGCAGCCTAGGTATTCCTTTTGAATATTTTTGATAATCACTCATTGTGTTATTTTTTCCTAATGAATTTTCATGGATGACTTTGGTGTTGAGTATTATTTTACACAAGTTGGTGAAGTTTATCAAGCTTATGGCATTCCCTATCATCCTTGTCATGATTATTACCAAATCCAGAATGATTCTTACCATCTATAATGTGACCATTTTAAAAATTATCATGATTTTTATTAGTCTTATAACTAACCTCCTCAATATCTTTCTCTTCCTAGTCAACCTAATCACTCTTCTAATCAATCCATTACAACTTTCAAGCAAACACTCTTGGGTTATGAGAAGTAAATTTTGGATATCGACACACTAAATGTACATGGTCAATATATTCATATTAATTTAATTAATAAGGTGATAAATTCTTTATATTTGGTAAAAAAAGAGTGGGAACCTATTGAGAGAGCTAATTGGTAAAGGTTCACAAGTGAGATGCTATATATAAGTGGCCTAGTTTTCTCTTTAAAAGATAGGCTAAGAATTCATGAGAATAAACCTCACCAAACCTATTATCCTTCATATCCACTTCAACAAGATTGATATCAATCTTACCTGACCCATATTCATGAGCCCAATCAAGCTTATCAAATCCATCTTTTTACCAATTAGCTGGAAGAGAGAGTTGGGAAGACAAACCTTATTTTTGAAGTAAATCTCGATAGGTAGATTAAGTTAGCCAATAAGCAGATGTATTATTTCATATCATCAAAAAAATAAGTGGATTTAATCATCATTTCCATCTCCAATTACATCCACACCTCAAGAAGTGACCTCTAGATATGAGATTCCAAATTGGAGACAAGGCAAAGAGTTTAAGCCTAAGGAGATCTTAGGTATATTGAAAACTTTATCCACTCCTAAAATTATATCACTACCTTAAGAAGAGACTCATAATCCTAAAATCATAATATAGAATAATATATTGGAGTCATGTGGAAAGAGAGGATAAATTCCTTGATAAGGAGTGTGAAGTTGAGAAAGAACTTGATCTTATGCAAACCCCTCCCACCCTTCATCAAGAAACATCTTATCCTCCATATATCCTCATGATGATTCCTATAAAATTCAAGAGAGAAATTTCCATGAGAACCTATCCAATAAAATTTAATAATTATATTCAAGGATGAAATTTCTAAGTTAAGGTGTGATGGAAGGTTTAGACCCAAAAGAATATCCTATGCCTAAACACACCCCATCTAACCTTCCTCAAGATAATTCCAAATCAAAATCATATTTCAATGAAGTGATTTTTAAATGTAAGAATAAAACCAAGATATTTTATCCCAAGGTCTACCTCCCCTTCCTCAAGATCTCCTACAAGAATCCCCTACAATTCATTCTCAATCTAATTTTTTGAGTTCTATGTTCCACCTCCACCAACTAGTTCATCTTGTCATCACCCCATCACCCTTACCTTGATGGAAATTTGGTATAGGAACCTAAATAGGATCATTTGGTTGATGAGAATTCAAAACTCTTACTTGAATAAAACATGCCTCCTTGGCAGCCTCATTGGGCTAAGTCACATGATTTCAAAATGCCTTGTCTTGGCATCAATAAGAAAGAGAAGAAGATGGAAGATCTTGAATCCCTTGAGAATAAAATTCAGTTTATGATAGTTTAGATGAAAATTGAGCCCTCAATAGGTCAAAAATGTTTAAGAATAGGAAATCATTATAGGTACTCCCTTTAGTGATCACAAGTGTAATTCTGCCTTCTTGTATGAAAATAAACATGCTAAAGATTGTTTTATAGTTGTCTATGAGGAATGTGACAAACAATTTAAGAGGGAAGTATTGGAAGAAGACTCTACATCTGATAAAAATGTTGTGTATAATAATCTCAACCATGAATATGAATGTCCTATTAAGTATAAAGAATAATTTCAAGTCATCCCCAAAGAGGTTGCAGTCCTAGGAAAATATCTTGAGACCAAGGTAGAAGTTGTTATTCTTGAAGATGACCCAATACCTAAACCTGATTTTGAACCACCCTCAGATGCATTAGAGATTGAATAACACCAGCTTGATGACCTCATACATCAAGAAGATAATATTGAAGAGGTAGTAGTTATAGCTAATAAAGAGGACAAAGATGATTGACAACTATAAATGAAGTACTTTCAAGATCTTGAAGAGCTTTGCCAAGTTGAGGATCAAGTAAATGACAAGGTGAAGAAATATTCTTCCACATAAGAAAATAAAAAAGATTAGGTATAATATGCAAAGCTCCTTGATGACCTAGAAGAACTCGCAACTGAAAATAAACTCGATCTCATTGAGAGCAATATGGAAATCAAGAATGTATGCCTTATTGAACCACCATTGGAGGTTATAATTGAGGGTCCATATGATAATTTTTAGGATATTTAGATGAGATAAGAGTTAATTTTCATATCAAACCTATTTATAACTGCTCGGTTCTTATTGAGCATCATGCCAATGAAGTTGGAAAACATAATTAAAATATTGGAGGCATCAATGTCAAAGATAAAAAGACTATATGTCTCATTCATTCCTTCATGTCATGAATCAATAAGGGTTTAAAACTTTCCCTTTGATATAGGAGGGAGTTTTCATCTCAATTTAGTTAGTGTTTAAGTTAGTTTGTTTAGTTTGGTGTGTGTGTTTCATAAGTGCTCATGAACCACATGTGTGTTTGCTTTTGCCTTGTGTGTGTCTTTTGTTTTGTGTGGTTGAGGTAGTTATTAGTCTTGTATTGATCAAATATTGTTGTCAAATTCCTCTTGTTGTGTCTTAGAATTCAAATGACTCCCTAAGCCCAATAGATTGATAAGGTTACTAGTCTATTTAGTATAGCATGGATACTACCCCTATGAGTCACCAATTTATTAACCAAATTTGACCCTACAGGTCAAATTGGGGCCCATATGGTAAAATTTGAGTTTTAGGTTTTTTTTATGGGTCTAATAATTTGTCATAGGGTATCTTATAGTCCATTTTATGTCATTTGATGACATATTAGCCTTGGTCTTTGTCAAATTAGTCAATATGTCATTTTGAGTCATTTAATAGGTATTTAGGGGTCATAAATGCAATTGGCATAGTTTTCAAGGTTTCCAAGTGTCCTAATTTCCTCTAAATCATATAAGAGGTTAAATTCCATATCAGGAATGATAGTCTCATCTAAAACTTGTAAGTTATCTAACTGAAGATCAAGAAATCAACTAAAAAGGGAGATTTTATCACTTGTATGGTCTATGAGAGAGTTTGACACATGTGATAAGGTTTTAAGATGAATCTTCATGTTCATATACATTTACATGCTTGAAATTCTCTAAAACTACAAAATTGGAGCTAAAACCACTCTACTCTTTCTTTGACTTTCTAGACACATAGAAGTGATCAATAGTTTTATGCTTGGTATAGATAGTTGGAGAAGTTTTAGGTCAAAATATTTTGGGAGGTGGTAGTACACTAAGATATATTTATTTCCATAACAATATTTTCAATATTGGTCAACCATCCTTTATAAGTTGACTATGTTTTTCTGATCACTTTTCCTTATACCCTATAGGTTTTACTCTAATTTGGACAAGTCCATACAAACCAATTGGTGATGTTGACTCTAGGGGATTTTGGATCTCATCTCAAATTATATTAATTTTTGGTTTCATGTTTCAAGGTGTTTTGATGAGTAAATAATCTCAGGTTTGTAGATTGGTCTCTTTGAAGCTAACAAGTAGTTTTCCATCAGTTGCAGGATCTTCATGTTTTGATAATGGTTCTAAGGGTTATGATAGTCTCATTTAAATGTTATAAATTTCCTCTTAACGCCTCAACTTCCAATATAATCTTATAAAACATATTACATGAGGGTGTAGTCATAAAACATCATGCAACTAATTTGCTCAAAGATTGTCATACATAATTTGCTAAGTAAGTTATACAGGGTTCTAAATCATGTCCATGAAGTAATAGGGAGTTTTAAAATGTTAAAACGTCTATTTGAGACATATACAAGTGATTTATATTACATATGGTGTAATAAAAAGGTAATTTTGTAATCATGTACAACATTTACACACAATCCTATCATTAACATGCAAATATAGGTGCCCTCATAAGACTCACCATGTTGAGGAGTATTTAAATTGATCAAGGTTATTAATAGTGATAAGATTATTTTTTAAATATTTTAAATGGTGTTATGACTCATTTAAGGTAAAATCATGCATTATACCAACTTACTTACACTCTCAATCTATATTATAGAATAACCACCCATAGGTGGTATCATAGAGAGTTGAAAAGCCATTTTAAAGTGTTGAAATAAGTGATGAAACTCTCCTTAAGTTATTATCATGATTAAAGGATAATGTTAGACTCATTTTAGGTGATATATTGTTTTATAAGGTGTAATAACCTTCCAAATATAGTGATTGTGAAATTTATAGACCTAATCACCAAAAGTGCAGAAAAGAGGGCTAAGGCATTTTGGTGGAAGTCCTATAATAGGGATACAAGGACTTTGACCACTCCTAGTAAACAAATATTATAGTATCAACATAGGAGAAGGAGTTGGAATATTTTATAGGGTAGAGGTTTGATGTATTTTGGTTGTTAGAGGCCTCAAAGTTGCCTATTTAAGCACTAAATTTCTCCATTATCATCTATAGGTTTTGAACCTTTGAGTGATCATCAATGTATAAGGAGAAAAAAAATCATGCTATCATGTTTAAAGGATATTATAAAGATAAAATACATAACATTAGTAAATTATCTTCAAAAGAGGCTCATATACTAAGTTTTGACCACATTTTCACCTACAGGCATGCCTAATTCCAAAATTATTCACCTACAGCCAAGACCCATTTCCATATCATTCATGATGAGTAGTTTGAGAATTGAGATATCAATTTTGGTTGATGAAATGGAATACCAATGTTCATAGGGACTATTATAAGGATTTTTTTAGTGATTTTTTGATCCCTATATGCATCTATAAGTATCTCTTTCCTGTAAGTCGATGTACAATAGATTGTGAAGCCCCACAAGTGCATGATAAGATATTGAACATAGAAAATTGTGGATATGGGGATGTATATCATCTAAAATTTTATTCATAAAATACTAAAATTCTTTCTACAGGTCTATATAATATAAATTTTAGGGAGAAAGACACCTATAGGACCCTACACAGTCAACTACAATTGAATGTGAAGGGCGGAGAATAAAGGGAGTGGATTTATTGAGGTGAATATATCCCAAGCATGAAGTAAATAAGCCCAAAAAAATGTAAAAAAAAATTAGGAAATTATAAAGGGATCACAATCATTACCGTCAAACCTATATTACACAAGCATACCTATAGGTGCCCTTCCAAACATAAATCACAATTAGAAGTCATATTCAAACTTGTACAATCAATGTATGGAAAGAGGTATGTAAGGATTTTAAGTGTTTAAAAAACCTAGAGCACATTAATAATGACCATTAATGTCTCTAAAATATCTTTACAATGGTAAATGATGCATAAAGGGGTATCTAAATAATCAAGGCACAATTCATATGAAAATCCTCCACACAGTCTTTTCCTAGCAGTGTATTTTAGTTTTTTGTGCTTTTGGAAGGTCATATGAGACGATCAAGGGCTAAATTTTTGTGGAGAGAATATACAAGAATTTATTAATCCCATAAAATTTTCAAATTTTTTTAGAGAATAGGGGAATTACCCTATGTTTTATCTTAGATAGAGGTTACTTTCCCTTATGAATAGACTGAGAGGTTTTGGAAAGTGGGGTTATAAGATGAGACCAAAAGATAAAGATACCCTTCAAGAAGTTGTGTGGAGTTAAAAAACATATAGTTAAACATAAAAAATATCTCACAAAGGGAATAAACCTTAATGGGAGGTCTAAACCCTCAAATGTGAAGATAGACTTATTAGGCAGGGTTTAAGCCTAAAGGTCAAATGAAAGGTTAAATTCAATTTTAGAATCAAGTGGGAATTAAAACATACTAAAGCATGTGTATAGGGTCAAAAAAGATATTTATGAGCTATTTTAATGTATTAAAATCACAAGGAATTCATCTTTAGGCTCAAAGGCAACATTAGGCCTATATAAAGAAAAGGAAGGGCTCAAATAAGTAACTTCAAATGCTCACATATTTCATGAGGCTTTTCATGGAGACTCAAGGAGTTTCAAGATATTAGATAGGGTCCTGAAAAACCATTTTCTGGCATTGGATTGAAGGTTGGATGTGATATCTCTATGAACAATGGCTAAGAGGGTAAAATAGGCCTAAACCCTTTCTAAACCATTCTAAAGAACCGATGAAGGAAATGAAGATGGAATGCTAATATAATTTCATATTTTTTTTATAATGATGAATGGAGGTTGTATAATACTTAATCAAGATCTATACCATCATGATTGGTTGTACGTGATTATATGGATAGGGTTTAAAAACTACTATTATTAATTATTTTGTGCATTATATAGGTTATAAGAGGTTTCAAGACATTAAATAAACTTTGGAAGAAATATTAGGACTTAATATAACCCCACATGTTCATTTAATTCCTTGGAAAAACTCCTAATTTTTTAAACAATAGCTCTCATCTTAGCTTGTCAAAATTCGCATAGTGAACATGGTGGTGAGAAGTGTGAAAACATTAAGTGGAAGTATTTTTAAGGTGTGATTGATGCCTCTAAGGACATTAAGGGTATTAAAACATGTCATTAACCCACTTTTATGTATTTTCATGGGAAAATAAAGCCAAATTTGATGCCAAGTATGCAAGGTGTGGGAAAGAAGAGTTATTTTGATTGGAGATAGTGATAGCTCATTTTAGGAAGATTCTAAATGACCAAGACTATAACCAATGCATGAAGAGGAATGTATGAAATAATATCCTCTCATTTCAATCATCATACCTATCCATAATCATTTTTGGGATGTTCAAATAGGGATAGATCATGAAGGTAGTTTTCTGAGCTAGCAAAGGGAATTTCATGCCACTTTTCATGAGTTTCATGACTTGGGGTGACACTTGTGCTTCTTGACCATGAACGGTTCATTTCAAATCTTATTCTAATTCACATGTAACTCCTTTTCTCATTTTACCAAGTGTCCTTGTGACCTTTGGACTTCTCTCTTCTCCTCTCTCTCTCTCTCTCAAGTTTTATAAGAATAACCCTTTTGGCCTTTATAAACTATGCTCCACCTAAGTATGGTTGATCCTTGATGATTTTTATACCATTTAATCAATAATAATACTAATTTTTACCTCCTCTATGACTATTCATAGTGTGTTTTACTTGGATGATGGATCTTGCTTAGTGATGACTCTTATTTCCTTAGCATGTTGTCTTATTATCTCACCTATTTGTAGTTGGAAAGATTCTTTTTGAAAGTCATGTAAAGTGTTTTATGAAGTTTCAAGTTTGAGTGAGTTATCCTATTCAATAGTGTCATTTTAGACCTCTTTTCTAGTCTTCCTAGCCTAAACATTCATCCATAACCTCATAATGAAATATCAATGTGAGAAGATGTAGATTGGAGAAGTATATGTTGAGTTAGTCCATTTTTCTCATATGTAACATGAAGCTGGTTGGTATTCATTAAATATTTAGTGTATCACCTCCATTAGGATTGTTTACTTTAAATTTTATCTCTCCCTTTTCCTTCACAAGTTTAGGTGTAGCAGTGATTTACAAGTTGTACATCAAGGGAGCTAGCCCTATCTAGAGATGCACCTTATCCTTAGGATACCCACAAGCCTAGAGGTGTTTTAATTATGCCAATTGGATGAGGAGAGCTGAGACATCTCGTCAAAGGGTGAAAATCCAAGTGACAACACTAGCTATAAAATTAGTAAATCTAACTACAAAAGTAGTAAATCTATTATACTCTTATATTTACCACGACACCTGTTGTTACTTAGGAACATTTATAGATGGTACAAACATGAAGTAATTATTCAATAAATATTCATTTATTAGATATGTTAACTTATTTCCTTATAGATATCTCAAATAGAAATCATTATTATTCAAGGTCATTAAAATATGATAAGGTCAAATATATAGTGGTGTAAACTTGTCATGATGTCCTTTATTTTCAAGGGTCTTATCCCATAGGATCACTAAGTTATATATTCTGAATGATTTGAATTTTCCTCTTATGTCAAACCACCTTTTGACTATGTCTTGATGTTTAGTGAAATTTTCTAAGCTTTTAGTGTTTAAATCTTCCATCTCTATTATATATAATAATCGATACACCACTTTTTCACTTAGTTCCATGTACTATTACATAAATTTATATGTTTTAAATTTAATCATTATTGGTAAAACTAGTTATCATCCATATACCAAGTAAGGCAAAGCCTTGAGGGCCTGCTTATATCTTTTTCAGTTAGCCCATAATGCAACTTTAGTAGATTGCGCCAATATATAGGTTCATCTTCTATTAAATTTTTAATGTCATCAATCAGGTGTTTGTTTATTGATTTAGCCAATCTATTTACTTGTGGGTAAAGGCTATAATATGACTTGATGGAGACTTGATTATCATGGGCCCATTCAATGAATTCAACAAATTGGAATACTAACCTATTATTAAAAACTAAATAAATTCTTTAGCTTCTTTTCATGATACACATCTCAAGAAGATGCCTTCATAATTTATTTTATATAAAATCCCTTTTTTGATTATATAATGAGAAGATTTGAGCCTCAAATATCTATGATTTTCTCCATTGAGTATTGAGGAATAAGTACTTGTAAGTATTAAATAATACCATTATACCAATATGTTCTATATACTTGGGTTAACCTCTTTAACAATGATGTATGGGTTAGGCTTAGTCATGAGCTTAATGATGCCATAAACTATAACAATCTTGGTAGGATTGATTTTGATGTCAAAATCCTATAATTTTGACATCCATTTTCCTCTACATTCTACCAATCTATTTTCCCCCAAATTAACCTTGATAGTGGGATCTGACACAATGGTGATGGTATTATTCCTCAAGATGTAGTGTTGAAATTTCTTTACCACTTTTACAAGGGAAAATATTTACTTATCTATCATGGAATACCTAAGTTCTAATTCCTTCAAGTTTATGCTCATGAATGCAATAGGATGTTCAATTTCATCCTTCTTCTAGGTAAGCATTATGTTAATTATATGTTATAAAGTGAATGAATACAAGAAGAAATATTTAATGAAGTCTAGGCTTATCAACATAGAGGCCTGAGATATTACATATTTTATGTCTTAAAAATACTTTTAGACTCTACTATCCACTCCACCTTAGCATATTGTTTGAGCATTGCATTTAGATGTCTAAAAAAATATGCAAATCCTAAGATAAACTTTCTCATGAAATTAATATTTCCAAATAAATTTTTTTATGATCATGTGACCCAAAAGCTTGCCTTTAGTGATGCAAAATATTATATTTATGGGGTTTAACAATATGATAAACCTCTTACATCTTTTAAGTATTTACTATAGGTGGTTTATGTGATTAGTTATGGTCTTTGAGAAAATAACGATGTCATCCATGTATATGATTATATATTTACCTATTATCCCTTGGAATGAATGATCAATGGATCACTGAAAGGTAGCTCCTAGATTAATTAGGCTAAATTCAATCATATTATATTCATAAGTACCCCAATTTTTGGTGAATGGAGTTTTCATTATGTCCTCATATTCAACTAGCACTTGGTTATATCCTAGAAATCCATCCAATAAAGACATCATTCTTGAACCATGCACTATTTGGATGACATCATCCAAGGAAGGAAAAGGGTAGTTATCTTTCTCAAAAAAATTATTCAAGTTTCTAAATTCAACACAGAGCCTAATATCCCCATTCTTATTATTGACTAGAACTAAGTTATCCACCTAGGTAGAATGTTTAATAGGAAAAACTATTTTGCATTCAACAACTTTTACACTTCTTTCTCAATAAGAGGATATAGGATAGGATTTACCAACCTCTATCTTTGACTAAATGGTTTATGGTCTCACTTTAGTGGGATTGTATACATGATGATTCTTCGGTTTGAAAACTTCAATTATTCATATCTCTATGCAATCATGTCTTTATACTAGGTGAGTAAATCCTTCACCCTCTATCTTTCTTCTAGAGTGCAGTTGAGACCAATGTTAATATAACATGAATCACACTCATCTCCCAAATTATCCTTATTTAACTTAGATTCACTTACTTTTGGTTTTTTTTACTATTGTGCTTATGGATCTAGATCAAATTTCCTTTCCAAAGAAACCATTCCTAAGGGAAGGTAGTTTTATTTTAACTAAATAACTCCTCCTAATTCCTCTTGGCATAAGTAACTAATATCCTTGTCATCAATGATTTAAGACTTAAATTATCATTATTTAGTCAATAATTAGATGATTTTATGGTCATCACCAAAGACTTATAAATTTTACATATTATTAGGAACATATGGATAAGGTACTAGCTCAATAGAAAACCTCAGTACCTTAGACTCTTGTAGTGGTGCCAAGTTGGTAGCTGAATCAACCAATGAGTTAGTAGCTTGTTTTTGTTCTTTAGGAACAACCACTATATTTAATTCCTCAAAGGACTAAACTAAATACCAAGATTTATGTTTGTACCTATTTAGGTATGATAGCTTACATTGGTATTTACTCTTGATCTAATTGATTACCAGTTCTAAATATTCATATACTAGTAGTTATTTGACATTATTTTTGAGAGCAAAATGCAATCCCAAAATTAGTGCCTCACACTCTACTCTATTATTGGTACAAGGAAATTTTAATATATATTTTTCTAGGTATTTATTACCTTATGGATCTACTAATTCAACACAAACACCTAATCCCTACTTGGATCTTGCACCATCAAAGTGGAGAGTCCATAATTGGGAAGGTCCCTAGACTTCTGGTTTATACACCTCATACATTTTGGTAAAGGTATAAATCCCAAGGTTAGGATATTTATATCTTACCTCTTCATTCTTAGTATTATATTTAATAATGGAATGCTTCATAATTGGTTCTTGATCAATTCAAATCTAGTTTGCAACACCTCTCCATGTTAACCAAATATGAGAGAAGTTTATTTATACCTACCCATTTAATTTCTTAGACCATTCTCTACTGAGGAGGGGTCTATATCTTTCAGGGATATCCACTAAAATTATGTCAATATTCATTTATATATGTGAATCAAATGGTATTTAGATGTTTATATCATTTAGTTCCCCTACTACAAGAACCACTATCTTATCTAGTTGTGAAACCATCCTCTTTGATGGGTTTGGAGTCAACCCAATTTTTTTACAAAATGGAAGTTAGCATGATCATGGCCAAATCTATATAATTAACAAAACAATTATGAATTTTCTTTCCAAAAGCTTTGGTAGCCAATAATAAGTGAGGAACTTCTATTTTAATTTTATATATAATATTGGTATGAGCATCCTTTGTGATCTCTATAGTTGACTTTCTTGTAATAGACCTCTATAGGAGATCCTTTTGTTTAGTGACTTGAGCCAATTCATGAAGAGTGATGTTGTATTTAATCTTATTCATGTCTTTGACAAATTTATATCCTCCTTTGATCTTTTCTTCTTTATTTTGGGGCTATTGATTCCTTTTTAAGGTAGGTGGATTATTATTGACCCTTAGATGTAATGGAATAGTGGTATTATTTGTAGGATTAGATGTCGTCAAGTGTTTATTGTTCCTCATATTTTAATTTCCATTTTTATCATTCTATAAGGCATGTATTTCATCATATTTACCCTCTAGTTCATTTTCATCCTCATTTAGTAAAGAAGACTTGTGTGTTCCAAATTTCATTGTAGTGTTTGAGGAACCAACTTTAGGGTGGAAATCTGGTGGTTTGTTCATAAAATATTTCCTCATGATCTCCCTTTGTAATATCTTAGATGCTACATATAATTCCACACATTCAAGTTCACCATGTTATGATGTATTATGGACTTTACACCAATTGGCTAGAGTTATTTCTACTATATTGATTTTTGGTAACTTGTTAGGATATTGTTATTCTATGTTATTTAAAGATTGATTAAAAGGTTTTTTATATATTTGAATCCTATAATTTTTTTTATTATTATAGCTAGTAACATTACACATATTCTTGTTCCTGTTCAATAATTCATTACTTAACTTCTAGACCATTCTTTGTATAGAATCATGTTTTGCTCTGATATAATCAACACCCTATGAAACTGCAGTATTGGATGGAATTGAATGTTAGTTCTATTGATTACTATCCATATATACATAACTTATCATAAAACCATAATTATGATTTGGTGTTTGTTGCATTAGATGAGGTAGTGCATCTAACTAATTTTGGTTGAATGCAATAATATTTTGATTAACATGAGGGACTTGATTCAGGGTTGGAAAACTAGAATTAATATTGGGGGTGCTTAAAACTTGGGGATTTATCTACCTATCAATATTGATACCTTGTTCATATATTAAGGATAGATTTTTGTTAGGAATAACTCTTCATAGGAAAACTATAGTGATTGGATCCAAGGCATTTGTGTACATCTCCAATTCTAATATTTCACATAATCTATATAATGGATTCAATCAAGTGTACATCTTATAAAATATTGTGTTGAAATCCCAAATTGGATCATTAGGCTCCTAATTCATATTTGTGAAGTGCTGATACACCAAACCAGGGCTGGTAACTTGTCCAAATTGGGAAAGAAAAGTGATCTGACATGTATTCTAGGAAGTAATTAAATTCTTTCGAAGATTGAGGTACCAATCATAATCAACATGTTATAATGTAAATGGTAAAATATTACATGTAACATCTTCATCAATAACATTCATCAACCGTAAAGCATCTTTAAAAGACTTGATATGTTCCTTTATAGTTCTTCCTAATAAGGGGGAGAAAGAAGGTAGATACTTCTTTGGATTCCTTGGTAAATTGTGCACATCCCTTGGGATAGTAATAACACATCCAACTAACTAATGTGGTTGGTCCATAATATGATTAATGGGATGGATATTTCCTACTAGAGAAGGTGTCCTAGTTTGAGTTATATTTGGAATAACATGTATAGATCTAGGCCTTCGATGTACTAACAAATAGGAAACCAAAATACTAGCTTAGGATCTACACCTAGTAACTCTCTTCGGTGTCTCTAGTGCAACTAAAACTTAGTAGATAACCTCTGAATAGGGAAGGCACATAAGTGGCCCTCCTTCTAGAAAATTTTTTTTCTTATTGATATAGATATTATGTACATCTATGGATTTAACGAGGTAGCCTCTAAAGTTTTAGGATCTCATTGGAGGTAAACTCCACTCTAGGTCATGAGTTGTAGGTATGGGTTAAACAACTTGGTCATGGAATAAAAGTTGAGCATGTAGGTTGTTAACTAGGTGTACTTGTAGTGAAATAAATCCTAGTAAATAAATTAAAACCTAGTTGGGTTGGATGGATGGGTCAAACTATTCTAAAGTGGGTAGATATTTATCAAAGAAACATCAAAAGGAGGGAAGGGTAGAGCAAAAAATAAATCTCTATGATTTCAAGGGATCACTTCTTGGGTTAGTTACTTTGTAGATGAGTGTTTCTATAACTAATGCTTGTTTATTTGTAGATATTTCACACTCATAGACAAACATAGTTGGGTAGTCTGGGATGTAATAGAATAGGAAAATTAAAGGTCTCAACTAAAATTTTCTCCTTTTAGAGTAGTTATTACACACCCTTACTCAGGAGATTAAAAATTGGAACAGAAAGGCATCTAGGGTAGCTATGGCTCACACCTAGAAGAATATATAAAATGGAAACACTTCTACACACTTGGAAAATCAAGATAGTCAACCAATTGCTTAAAATAAATAACACCTACTAACTATTCAATAGCTTTTGTACATATAAAATTAGTAGGTATTAATGATAACAAAGGGAATTCTCCATAGATTTTACACACTTCAAATTAATAAATTAAAACAACCCAAGGAAAAAAAAACCTTAATTACATAAAAATGGAAGGAAAGTAAATCCACATAGTTTTATGACAATCAAAATGACCCCTTCTTGTATTGAAAAATTTATATCCAAGAAATTATAATGAAGAGGAAATTCCATGGATCAAATAATAAAGAGTATATTCCAAACACTTTCTCTAAAATTCCAAAATTTTGAAGACCAAAATACCAAAATGCAAATTTTGAACATTTTCTCTAAAGATTAAATGCCAAAATGCAAAACTTTTGAATACATGGTTCCTAAAGAGTGATCTTGTGATGCACATAAATGCTAAAGACATTAATACATGGTGAATTATGTTATGAGGGAGTAATATGTGGACAAATTTTCTAAACAAAACCTACAAATGAAACCTATGAATAAAAGTATCAAAGATCTATTTTTTACAAAGGTTTGCATAAGTGCAAAGGAATAAATATTTTCAAATATATACTTCTAAATAAAAGTTCTAAAGACCTATTTCTATGAGGCCTGAGACTTCACAAATTGTGTATGTTTCAAAAACCTATACAAATACAAAACTTTTGAAGAGTATTATTAGATTAGTACAAATAAACCAAACATGCCCATTTACATTTGTTGAATAGTGAATTTAGGTGGAACATATAAATCTCCCTTGAAATAAGACTTACAAGATAGGCTTGGACGTTTCAAAACATAGTAGGTCCTTATTTAAAAAATGAATGGTGGTAAGTTGGGTAAAATAAAACCTTCACAATCTACTCCTAGATGTACTTGTTTCTTTCATGATACATAATCATTTTTATACTCATATTTTATATCTCACGTAGTACATTGTACACTTTATCTAGAGAAGGCACAATATAAAAAAATAGGCTACCACCTCCTAAGATACTTCTAGAATACATCCCTAAATATGGGAAAGTTTATTTTCTTTGGCAACAATGTACTACACACCATATAGAAAGATGTCAAGTATGACATTATCACTTTCATGATTTTCCATGGCCTATGTATTTACTGGCTTGGACACATTCTCTTGGACATTAATAAATATAGGATTATCCTTCTCCTTATCCCATATTTACTCATAGATATAAGGATGTTCATCATAGTTCAACATTAGTTCATGTCATTGAGTATCCCTCACAGGGACTACCCCATGAGCATAATTATTATTATAGCATACCCACTTTTTTATTAGATATAGTGTGAGAGGAAGTATTCTCACAACTCTCTATGAAGATTGATGATACTTTGATTAAATTCATACCATATTTATATAAGGACATATTAGATGTTATGGATGATGTTTTCCATGAAATTTATCAGTATCTATGAACACATTATGTTATTTCATCACATTTTTTATTACAATTTCATATGATTTATATTTAATTTATAGACATATATGGATATTATGTTTTTACTTATCACTTGGAAATGTCTCATGGATTGATTTCATTATCATTTATTTATCCCCTATTTTCTTTAGGATGATTTCTCTTTTATGCTTGTTATGTCATTTTGTTTAAATAAGGATAGATATTATTGTGACATGGTTCTACATCCACACCCCTCTAAATATCTTATATTTACCATATGATCATTTAGCTACCATATTTGTCATTGTATCACTATATACATAGATCTTTTCAATCTCCATTTACCCATTATATTCATTTCATATAAAACATGCATATGTTTAGTAGTGAGATAGCATACTTATTTATGTAAAAGCTTGATTATTTAACATGAAAAAATCTATAGGTATTTTATATGCTATAACCAAAGCCTAAATATTATATGTGTTTGTCAATTTTATCACTCATGTTTTTTTATTTTGAATTTGTATGGAGGAGGAATTCAAAAAGTCGTAAAAATTAAAAATCCAAATCATTTAAACAAAACGAAATGATAAAAGGCAAAAATAAGCATTCAAAAGTCAAAAGCACACCAAAATATGTGATTCATATTTTAACACATGTCCTTTTCCTAGCTGAAGATCAAACTTCATAATTGACCTCATGATAGAGATAAGGTCTATTGGGTTATGGTAGGTTAGTAGACTAGGATAGGATATCTTAAAATTATATATATTGGTACCTAATTTCTCATGAAAGTACCCAATCTTCATAGTATACTATTAGCTTTATAAGTGGTTATGAGGAATGGGAAACACATTATGGGAAGGTAGGTCCATTTTACTTTTCTTTTATATATAACCTTAATGAGATGATCATAGTAATAAAATTATTCCCCCATAAAGTTTTGTGTTTATTATTAACAAATATATTTTAAATTTCACATCTAATAAATTCTTACAACTTATTTATTTACTTAGTATGCCTCATGCCTACTAAAGGTTTATTACTAACACCTATGTCACACTTTATCCAATCCCTATTTCATTACAACATTCCTAATATTCTTCCTTGATGAATAATGTTTATTAACTGACCATACCCTTTATTTCTCCTTTTGTGAGTTGTAATATAAGACCTTGGATAGGAACAAGGCTTCTCACAAACACCTCCTTTTAATTTATTATTATGTCCCATTCTTGTTATTAACCTTATTTATTTACCCTTTGTGAGTTTCAGTGTAAGACTTTGGATATAATGTGGATTTATTCATAACATATACTCAAATCTTCATACCATGATTAGTCATAAAAATAACTATATTCATTGACATTCTTTTTACTTGTATCTCATTTAATTACATTTTACATGCTTCTCAATTGGACTTAGTGTGTTTCACATTTCATTATTTCAATTCATTTATATTTTACATGCTTCTCAACATGATTTAGTGTGATTTAAATTTTATTCCATTTTTTACATTTACTTACATTTTACATAATTCTCAGCTTGATTTAGTGTGTCTTACATTTTATTTTACTATTTGTAAATTATTTATGATTTACATACTTCCCAACTTCATTTATTATGTATTATGTTTTACATTCTATAATTTTAATTTACTTATATCATACACGCTTCTCAAATTAATTTAGTCTATTTTATATTTTCCCATTTACTTTTATCTTATATTTTTTTCAATATTTATTTAGTGTGTTTTACAAATTAATTTATTTTAATATTCTACATGCTTCCCAACATGATTTAGTGTGTTTTAATTTTTATTTATTTGATATCTAGTATACATTACTCATACATATTTACATTTATTTTGTTATCATTGTTTTTAACCATGCATTTATTCACACTTTCTAGAAAATAATACAACATACATCATACATTTACTCATAAACATATATAATAAATTCAAAACATGATAAAAATGAAATACATACATACATAACATCCATGAATCATAAAAATAAATATATATTTCAATCTATCAATGGATCCAATGTCTCATACAATATAACAACATTATCCAAATCATAATATAATAACAACACTATGGATGTGGACCACCTTGAACATCTAGTGGATGGGTCACACTACCAATTAATTATTGAGACTATACCCTGTGAATGGTGCACTATAATGACTTTGTTTATGAATGCAATCCCTCTATTTTTACCTATAGATTATCCACCTAGGATTGTACACATCCCAGCTCTTTAGAAGTATCCACATGAGCATCCCAATCCTCAGCCACTATTTGTAAGGCACAGAGTTCTCCATCACCCACTCCTAATGGTAACTATGATGTATCCCCTCATCTTTAAATATCATGATACGTCACCAACCAATCAAAATTAACTAGAATAAGCTAGAGTAGAGGGTACAATAGGATCAATCATATCAGTAGTATTATGATTTAGCAACATGTCAACAAAAATATCATGGTGTGTTACTTGCACTACTATGGACCATCTAAACTCCTCTAAAGTATCTAAAAAAATGTAAACCAAATTTACATTATATCACACACACTCACTCACACACACACACACACACACACACACACACACACACACACACACACACACACACACACACATATTTGTGTGTGTGATATAATGCAAATTTGGTTTACATTTTGTAGATACTTTAGAGGAGTTTAGATGGTCCATAGTAGTGCAAGTAACACACCATGATATTTTGGATGACATGTTGCTAAATCATTATATATATATATATATATATATATATATATATATATATATATATATATATATATATATATATATATATATATATATATATATATAATCTATCTAAATAATTATATATCTAAGCTATCAACATAATAAACTTTAACTAAATAAAAAATCATAAAATAATTTCCAAAAATAGTTTTTCTAGTAAAACATCCTAAAAGTACCTCCACGAAGCATGTCTTTGAGGTGGTGTAAAACTATGTGGGAGAACATGAGAAATTCATGGTCCACTCTAAATTTGTTTCTCTATGGACTAGTTATCTACAGTATGTGCCATAGGATCTCCAACCTAAGTTTTCTCTACATATGGCTCCTCTCTTAAATCTACACCTGTCGATGTCTATGTTGTCATGATGTTCATAGTGGAAACTATAAATCCTATTATGGCACAATAATCACCACCTCCACATCCTCCTCCATTTCCATCTCCACTCTTCCACCACTACTCTCACCTCTCTCTACTACCACTATCATCATCATATCCAAGGTCTCAATTGACATAATTAAATAATAATAACATATGTAAGTTCTCATGAACCTCTAATTCCCCTACGCTCCCTCACATGTCATTCCCAATACTTAAGCACTACCATAAGTGTTGTTAGAGGTGTAAACCCTAGATTACTAGGTAAGTGGACAATAGGATGTGTCTCTACCCACCACATATAATGTCCAATAATATGAACATGGGCCATTCCATGAGAAATAGTTGGCCTAGAAGGACAAATAGCTATAATACTCACATATGATACCAAAAATATCTCTTCACATGAAAATATATAACACTGGGATATGAGGTCCAACCCATAACACATGGTCCTATCACCATCTCATAAAAAAAAGGTAAACTTTAATCTATAGTATGGGCTAACCTATCTAGTTGATACATAAGAAATCTCTCATAATTTGAGTTACTTAGTAAAATCACATATCTCATAGGCATCTACCCATGTGAAAGAATGATATATAAATCATACACTAACTACACCCAAATAACTAACCCTAGGTCATGCATAGTACCCTACTCTAGAATCAAATGAAACAAGGTGACCACATATAGGATCACCTTCCCATCTGACTTGTGATAGATCACATGAGCTATCAAAATGTCAATAATAGCCTTCCATATATCTAGAATGATTAATACATAAACATCAAATAACCACACTCATAGACCATCAAAATACCTCTCTTAACCTATCACACATAGGGTTAGGGATCATATCTTAGGATATATTAGGAGTATCAAAAATAATAGGAGCACCTAAAATAAGAAGTCCTAGAATCACATAGACATCCTCTAGGGTAATACCCACCGAAATGGTATCATAATCCACCACCCACTTGAAAATGTTGGTTAGTCACTCCTATGTCCCTAAGAACATGGTAAATAAGTCAATACTTAATGGGATATAACACATATACAAGATCCCTCCAAATACTAACATCTTCAAGCACACATGATCATCGACTATTAATATATCTAATAGGTCTATAAATCACACTACATCTACTAAATGCCAAAGTATCTAGCACATCTACAAAATATTAAACAATAAAATACATATTAGTCCTCAATATTAAATTATAAAAAAATGCATTATAAAAATTAATAATACATGCATTTTCATCAAAATTAACTACTTAATAAACCTATTTTAACAATCTATCCACTTTATATACTACATTGGCCATATAACTAATTATGTGGGAAAAAAATTTTTTTTTATTAAATAAGCCATGTTTGTAACTACATCATCCACTTTTAACTTCAAACTAAATCTGCAAATTTATATGAAGTTGGCCAGCTAACATAATTATATTGGCCACTAGATACATATTCATCCATTAAATCCTACTACATCTATCACTTTATATAAAGTTAGTGATGGATTAAAACTATAATAGCCACCTTCATTAACCTATTAATTTTTAATTGCATCAGCTTGGTTGATCCTATTTAGTTATTACAATAAATTTTCACCCATTTTTCATTAATGCCTTAGGTATTAATTACCATTTTCAACCCCTACCCATTGATCATTTTAATTCCTACTATACCCTATTTTTTGGGGTAAATTCTATTACACATATTTTCCCTGATACCTAGTTTTTCAAATCTACCTCATTTTCTAATTAAAATTGGAAAAAATGATAGTTTAATACATTACATACCTAGATCATTCTAGTAACCATTTTTAAGTGTCCTATACCTCATGTTCCTTACCTCCATGCCATAGTATCTCTTGTCAAATTTTTAGGTCAAAAACAAATCTAGTTTCTCAAAATAGTAAATTTACAAATAAATAGTTAAAAAACTTATTTGTATTTAAAATTTACAAATTCTTTAACTACAAATTATTTATTGAAAATTTTAGTTTTTTTTTCATAACTATGTTTCTACAAGTTATTTTTCCAAACTACAAAAATTTATGGAATCCTAAAAATGTAGAATTGTTTTTATACCTAACCCTTGTAAAAGATTCAAATTTTATCTTAATTTTCATGTTTGCCTAATGTTCCACCCATTGGATGTCTCTTCCTTCTTCTCATACAATTTTTATTCTATAAGGTAAGTGAAGGTATGTATTTTTATATTCTTTACTTTCATTTATTTCCCACTATTTACTATAATTTATTTAGCTTAGCATTATGTGTTGTTATGTTCTTTCTCAAAGCACCACCCATGTTACAACTATGTGACATGTGATGAAATTTGAGTGGGGCATATATACACAGATGTTATTTTTCAACTTTATCATTTAATTACACTTTCACTCTTTCAATAACTTATCGAGTTTCAATCTCTCTGAGTGCACATCTTAAAGGGTACACTAGGAAAGGAGTTGGCAGACCTTTGGTTCTTCACAAGAGTGTTGGTTTATATAAAATTTCATAAAACTACTAAAATATACCTTTACCCAACTCCATAAGTGATAAAAAAACCCATTATACACTTCTCTAAGCAATTCACCTTCCAAAATAGCCCCTACCTAAGCATACACCCATTTTATTCATTTTATAGAATACATCATCTCAATCGATATTATTAGGAATTAAATGCATGTTACAAAACATCATCGGCCTAGGTGACCTAGTTTCAGGCCTAATGGATCTATTTCCTACCAAACAAGATTGACTTGGTTGACCTTATTAGTGAAATTATTGGGAGGATTTAGGTTCAATGTTTGGCACCCATTTCACTTCATTTCTAAAGAGATAATAATTCAATTTCACATCATTACAACTCATAAATATTATTATACTATCATTTGACGATTTTATTACTTGGATTTTTTCTTGGAGTAGTATCATTCATCTTGTAGAGGTCTTGGATGCGTATAAGTCTTGTATCCTAGAGATGATCTATCCTTATGATAATTTAAAACCACAACATCCTCTTGTAAATAACCATTGGTCAAGGGTGATATTAAGGCATGATGAGTTCATTATAACAAGGTAAGTACTCCAAGATATTCATTTTGATAGGTAGATATTTTATAATTAATGGATTTAATTATATCTATCCTTGCTTATATTACTTATATATTGTCTTGAATAGAATTATATTTTCTTGTTATATGTTTATTTCCCCCCTTTATGCCATAATCTTTGGTGAGTACTAGATTAGGTTGTGTGTTCATTTATTAAATTATCTAATTTTGTTTCATTACATTATAAGACCTAGATAAGGTTACTACATAATTTCATTTGACTAGAAGCCTTGGAAACCTCTCCTTTGGTATTGTATATTAAGATATTCCTTAGTTAGGTTTAGTGGATCCATAATTTGTCATGACCCGAATATAAAAAATTATTTATAGAATATTTTTAGTTTATTACCTTCTCCAAGCTTGGATATTGCTAAGTAGGATAACCTGTACATTTGTCTTATTTCACTTTCTTAAATATCTCATGACCTCCTTAGTAGAAGGTTCAAAAGTTTTAAATTAAGGTAAAAATAGGTTTTGAAGGGACCCCGAAACCCTACACAAGGCAAAATAAAAACCTTAAGGCACAACCAGGTTAACAAAAGAACCTGATTACAGAATAGTACCCAAACCAGGTTTTACAGGGACTTGTAACCAACAAATATGACCATGAAAAATAGCTGTCAAAACACTGATATGAAGGTTAACCAACTGGAACAGCAAGCTGAACAACCTACCAGGCCAGTAACCAGCAAACCAAAAAAAGTGACCAGTTTATAGCCCCTGATAAACCAGTCAGCAAAAGGGAACTTTGGATGAATATTTTAAATTAAGATTTTTCTTTTTGCATGACCAAAGATTCATATCGAGAGGAGGGACCAAAGGCTTAGACTTCTTTCTCCTAACTGCTATCCATCCATCCTCTACCTTAGCTGCCTCAGCAACCCATGCCTCAGGAGACAATGATCTTTGGACTCTAGTGGGCATAAACTCCTTGTGAGAGTCAAACACTATCTGGCTCTTAGAAAGATCCTCCAAAATAGGGGAAGAGACTACCATCTCCTCCTCTAGCTCAGTTGTATCACTAACCACAGCCTCCACAGGGGCTTCATTAGAATGATTCTCCAAAGATTCCTCTTCATCTTCTGATTCAAATTGTGAACTATCCTCTTTTTTGGTCTCAAATTCTGTTGTTGCTTCCAGAGGTTGTTTGTGCATACTATGTTCAGAGAAATCCTTAGGCCACCAAGAAGGTGAACGTCTGGGATTGGTTTTCCCAGCAACACAATGAGCAGTAATATGTCCCGTCTGGTGACACTTCCTACACCAAAAAGGGATTCCCTCATAATCCAAGATTTGTGTCTAGGTACCCCTTGGGGAATCAATGCATATCGCCTCAAGAAGGCCCTTTGAAACATCCAGGTCAGCCTGAAATCGTGCACAAGTCGAATGGTGACTTTTCGTGCTATCTTCTTCATATAAGAAATCCCCTATAGTGTTTCTAATGGTTTTAAAAATTGCCTCTTTCCACAAGTGTATCAGAAGATAAGGGAGCCACACCCATATAGGGAGATTATTAAAGGATTCTGATAAAGGATTAAAATCCTTATGCCAAGGTTTGGCCATAAGAGGAAATCTGCCCTGCCAAGAAAAATTATTGTGACACAATATAAACTGTCTATCTTCAGGGCTTTTAAATATTACTATAAAAAAACCTCTGGTGCAAGGCTAGATTTGACCATCTTTAATATGCAACCAGCTCTTGGCAATCCAATTCTGTAGATCTACAAAAGAGGGCCAGAAACCACGAAAACAAAAAATAGCAGCACAAGAGGAAAACTATTTTTTTGACTGGAAGATATTTTCCACTAATTCAGGGTCTAGAGTTACCCTTATAGGTTTTAAAGCACATACAGGCAAAACACGGGTTGGTCATACTATTGCATGAGGTAGAGCATCGTGTATATCCACTTCAAAGGCCGCCACATCCACATAGGTTCTCCCCCCAGGTCCATTCCCTGAACCAGGAACATAGGTTGGATGCAGGGCTGTAGTGTCTTCAATCCCTTTACTAGTAGAAAAAACCTCCATGGTTTCCACAGCCACACCAGCCGATGGGTTCACAGCATCCAATTTCAAAATTTTAGGGCTCACACGTGCAGGAGCCATCCGTAACTTCTTTTTTTGGCTCAAAAGTTATGATTTGATGACCACTAGTGAACTAATTTTGGTTAAAGGTTTATAAAGGAGTTTTTAGGTTTTGCTCCTATAGGTTGATGACATTTTTTTAATTATTAGAGAGGTGTAAAGTTAGTTTTAGTATATTTATACCATATTACATATTGTGGATTTTATCAATGTATTTATCATAATTTGTTGCACTTTCAACATATGGGTTTTGTAGAATAACTAGTGATATAATTGTAATATGAGGGTTGGTCCCACTTGTACTAGTAAAAAACATGTTTAGGGTGATTACTATAACTTTTATATGGGTCCCACACCTCATCAAACATTAATTCTGATCTAGTTTATGATTTAAAGAGATGGTCTTGATATTGAGTTTTTATATTTTCCATAGAAGTGTTGTTCCAACTATGGAGGGAGGTTTCACCACTAGGTTAAAGACTCATTATATAGGTTTAAAAGTTTATAATTATATAAAATATGTCCTAAAAATTCATATTCAATGGATATATAAATACCCACAAACTATGGAAGAGAGAGAAAATGGAAAAAGAGGAAAACAAGGAATACACAAAAGGATATGGCTTTCATATCAAGTTCACCATATATTTACACATGTAAAGTTACATGCCAAAATTATGCATTCAACCTCTCAAATTATATCAAAGACAACTAATTAAAGTATGGTTATATGGGTATCCTAATGAGATAGGACAAGGCTAGACTTGAGGATAAAGGAAATGGGAAGGGGAGATATACATTTGGAGGTTTCTAAATCAAAAGGTACCCACTAGTGTGGGAACCAAAAATCTAGGAAAATAATCTACTCTATGGATATGGGGGTACTTTGGAAGTGTCATCCAATGGTAAATTAAGGTTGATTGAAAATTTCTTATGTGTAAAAATTATCTTGAATGTGTTGTAAATATGGTAATTAATATTTAGAAATGTGTAAATAAGGTTTTGGATTGTTTTCATTTTTTTAATTAGATAAGGATAATAAAATGAGAATAGGATTGTTTATAATTTAGATAAGGTTTTGGATTTTGTTCATCTTGAAAAGGATTATTTGGAATTATTTTTATACTCATTCTCATTTTTATAATTTTTTGAAAATAAATGAAATTAAACTACTTGCTGAAAATGAAATGTTTGTAATAAAGAAATGAACTAAATTTAACATGTAGGTTTTGATTTGTCTAGGTTTTCATGTGCATGTTTGAGTGTATGATTATTATTTTTAAATTAAAAATAAATTACTTTGATTATTTTTATCTATTATTTTTATTTAACTAATCTACCCTAAGTTTGATGCAAGGCTACTATTCTTTGAAAGTTTTCTACATACAAGAAGAATTAAAAGAACTAAGCTACCTTTTATAGCACAAAATAAAGAGAGGAGAATATTTTATTTTATTTTTATTTTATATTTTTATTATATAATAAAATAATAATATAAACTAGTTTAATCTAATTTAATAAACAAAATGAAACTAAAAATAAAACCTCTAACTTGACCAACGGTGACACCAAGTGAAGATAAAGAAATTATTTGTTGTAAGTATACTATCCTTAGGTATGATATCTCTTTATTTTATAAATAAAAACCTTTGGAAATATTATTAAAAATAATGATAATAAAAAAATTCAAGATAGACACAATCTTGGAAAAAAAATTAGTTGAATAGTATTGGACCGATCTATAAAGGTAAATATTTAGTTACCAATTTGTGGATTCTTCGCTCCAAAATTGCATAAAATAACAAAAATGTGATAAAATTTTGAATCAAAATATATTAAAAAACTCAAATAAAGTATGATGTGACTTTTTAAGACTCAAAATCTATAATATCTAATGTAAATCTTATATCTAAAAACCTAAGGAAAAAGAGATACTTGTAAAGTAATAAATAGGTTGCATGATCTAACTAGAGATTTAACTAATTTTACAAGGGATAAGTGAGATAATATTTCATAAAAACAAAGTAATGTATTGAATCATCCATCTAAGAGTCAAACACAAGATTAAAAAACAAGAAATGTGATTAAAAGCATGCAAAATGCATGAAAATTGATGTCTTGGATGCTAATTTTAAAAATGAGCAACTGGTGGAAAACTAATACCTTGTGAAGGTGGTGAGGAAATAACTATTATATTACTCTAAAATTATTGAAATTAATGACATAAAAAAATTATTTCCCATATTACACTTTCATCTTGGTAGTTTTATAACCTATTGCATTAGAAACATCATGAAAATGGCAGTTTCATCACAATGACAATTAGTTCAATCATGGAAGGTGGTGGTTTCATCATGGAGGATATGAATTAAAAATTAATGGTTAAATACTTTAAAAATTATAAATTTTAAGGTTTATAAAAGGGAATAAAGATTAGAAAAGGAAAAATGACCAAGAGAACACTAGGTCTGAGCAATATAAGAGTGAAGGTCCTTGTATCATCATTGTATTTTTTAGTGTTGTACTATTTAATTTTTATATGCATATAGTTTCCACACTATTAAAATATGTTTCTATTATGGTAGTCTATGTTTATTCTCTATTTATCAAATTTCCTATTTATTGAGTTTTGACATTTTTGCATTGAGTTTCAACATTTCCAACCTAATCATTAGTGTTTATGCTCTAATTTTTAACATTTTTGATATTAAATTTAGTTTTTCCATTTTTATAAACAAAATTTATATGTTAGGTGACTTATTTCTATTTTTATGCATCATTCTAGTTGTCAACATTTCTATTTTGTTTATCAATGTTTTTTCACTGTTTATTAGCATTTATGCTATGAATTTTTTTTTGCATTATGTATTTTTTTAAATTTTAATTTTAGGTTTTTATATTTTTTTGTTTTTATAAAATAGATGAAATTATTTGGAAAATATAAATTTAAAAATAATAATCTATATTTTTACAGCCCCACTTGTTAAATACCCGAATAAAAAACACTTGATCATTAAATATTAAAGGAAATCAATTTATTTTTTTATATTTTATTTTACTTGTACTTGTTTGTGTAACTAAGTTTATGTATGATATTCTTTTAAAATTAAATTTTATCTTTAGAATTATAAATGACTTAGTGTCTTGTGTTTCCTAATTCAATAACCACATATGCTCATTCCTCATGTTAAAAAGTGAACTTGGAAATTAGAAGTGGTGCTAATTTTTTATTTTCTATGGTTTTAATTACCTAGATATAATCACCAAGTTTTGACCAAATACTATGTTCTGATGGAATCTAAAAAGTATTTAGTGTGTATGTTTTCAAGGGCTAAGCTTGATGAACAACCAAATGATTTGAGGTGGATTTTACCACCAATACCCAAAATTTAGATGACACCCTTAAATCATGGAATTGGGACTCGCAAACCATAAGGTATAATGATTAATTACCTATACAATCTTTTAAAAACCTATCGTAAGAAAATTTTAGCCATAGTTGCATAGTGATACCAAGAAAACAACATTCCCCAAGACCACCCATAATGTATCCTTTGACTTATTATCTATGGGCTGCTATCTAGTTATACACCCACTTGATTAGTGTATGCTTGTATTTGTGTGTGTTTTTTCATTTTCCACTTATGTAAAACTAGTATAAAACCAAGTTAACTCAACCTAAACATACGTACAACAAACTTAAACCTAGATTAATGGCACCAACCACTAGGTTGCAAACAATAATGAATAAAAATCCTAACATAGAAAACCCCTTTTGTCAAAATCAATTTCACTTTGATGATACCTTGAATCATTTATAAATCCATAATGATGATACTGATAGCCTCATAAATCAAATTGAATATAATACATAAGATAATGATCTATTCAAATTTGACCAATTTCATGCCCAAGTTGACCAATATATATTTGAGAAAAAAAGTAACATCCTTATACAACTCATTGAAATAAGAGCCATGCTTATTTAAAATTTAAATCCTAAAATATGAATCATATCATAAGTAGGAATGACCAAACCAAGACTAGGCCACTTCTAATAACCCCATTTACCAAAATAAAGAAAACTTAGAATTGAACAATGAGAACCAAAATCCATGTCTCCGATGTCAATATTGGCAAATGAAAATAATTTCTAGCTGAACAAATCCATTAAGACCAAAACCAAGTTATGTTTGAGAAACTCTATTATTTAAGCCAATAATATAAAAACCTAAAATCCCATGTAAATCCTTGTATATCTAATCCTTCATAATAAAAATCCAATAATCAACCATCTAATAATTATAAATGCAATTCCAGTAAGACCCTCAGGTCACCCAAATCTAATTTTATCCAACCACCATCCACACCAACTAAAGGGCACATTATTTTCACAATAATGGAAAACCATTAAGGATTCCATTTAAGGATTACAAGATGGGAACTACAAAAAAAACATAAAATACAAGTTTGAGTAATTATACCCTTACCCCTTTGATCAAGACATGATAAAATTACTCTTCACTTCCTACTTCAAACCACATAATTTTAAAAAATTAAAAAGTAAAGAGTGATCCTAGGGAAAAAGTTAAGTATTTTTTTCATGTCACGTAAAAAATTGGCATATAGTGACATATACTTTATTAGACTATTCCCATGAATCCTAAGAAACCAATCCTCAGAATAGTTATTGTATATTCCCAAATATTCCATCACAACATTTTTAGATCTCTCTGAGATATTTTTAAAGTGTTTATCTTATAATGTATATTTTGAATTCAATGTGATGTATTTTTACAATGCTAAACAAAGAAATAAAGAAATATTTTATTCCTTCTTGTATTGATAGAGAAGCCTAACAAGTAGATTCCCTTGGTCCATTCCAAAAAAATAATTGATTAGTATCTTTGTTTCCAACTTAAATCAAAATTAATTTTCATTTACAAGTCCATTTTGTAAACTCATTAGATGAAATTATTGGTGAGGTATTTTGAATCAAAAAGTCTCTTGTAGTTAAAATACTTGTGAAAACATTCCACAAAGATTACTAAAATCAAACCCAATATTAAAATCTTAAGTTCTCTATCAAGAATAATAATGTGTTTAGTGATGGGGTAATTGATTCTAAACACATCCTAACTTTCCAAAGTAACCACACATTAACATTATTAGGGACCAAACCAAATAGGAAGTCAAACAAAGAACCTAAATTCCTTTATGGTAATCACCTGAGGTATTCTTTTGAAAATTAGTTGTTGTAAATATGATTTTGTTCCCATAGACTAAACCCTTTGATGAGAACCAATCTAAACTTACATGTTATAAAGAGCATGAATATTTTGATTTCTAAAAAATCAAGGGCCATTCGAAAAAAATTTGTATGAAATGAAATAATTATGTCCAAGATTTTATTAACCATGAAAATAGAGAAGTAGAAGTAAATGCATCTACATCAAAAAATAAAAATTTAGAGATATACCAAGATCCATTTACAAAACATGACCAACCCAGTTCACAACCAAATCATGATAAAAAATAAACCAATAACATTAATTCCAAAGCCCCCCATCTATATGAAGTGGTTGTCATCCACATCAAATACATAAAAAACCATTTTTCCACCATCAAAATTTAAGGCCCTATATTATGTTTCCACAACTAGGTAAACCAAAATCACTGTCCAAGGTCCTCCTCTACCTACCCCTAAAATACAATAGAATATTATTGAATATATTGAGAAAACACCTACTTATATTTCTATTCTAGACCTTCTCAAGAAATATATTGTTCACAAGTACATCTTGTATAAAATAATTTAGGAGTCAAGAGTCCCAACCAATATTGATCCATCAAAATTACAAGAAATTATTGGGAACTTATCCTCATATCACCAAATTACCTTTGACCAAACTAAAATATCTCTTTTTGGTCCATCCCATAACCTACTCTTGTACATAAAGGCATATATTACCAAACAAAAAGTAAAATAGGTACTTAAAAATAATGGGTATAGTCTAAACATTTGTCATTTGATCCTGATCAAACACTTTGGTTACTCAATTATAACATTAGATCCAAATACTATCTTAACTAAGTCAGATGTTAACACAAAAATAGATTTTATAGGTACCATACACCTTATTATCATGGTTTGGATTGTCACACAACAAACTTTGTTACATTCCATTGATCTATATATTCCTCATAATATCCTTCTCAAAAACCATGGATTCATGCCATGTAATCCATCCTATCCACTCTCCCCCAATGCATAAAATTCACCCATTCAAGCATGGAAGTTACTTTCCCTGATGACTTTCAACCTTTCTAATATTTTATAATGTTGGTGGATGATATCAAAAAACAAATTACTATCCTATAATTGAAATTATTGATGAATCAGACATGCCTATGACATTAGATCCATTAAAACCTTCATTATATATCCATCTAGATGACTTTCCATTCACATCCAAATCCCCATCTACTAAATCCCATTTCAAGATCATTGATAAAGACTTGGGAGAATATGAAATATAATATGCATTTCATCTAGGTAAACTTTATATTTATTTAAAAATCAATGGCAAGCTTAACCTAATAAAAAATAAACAAGTATCTTATCACTTTGGTTTAATCTCTTTTATTAAATGAGGTCTTCTTATAGTAGAGAATATTGAAAGTTATAAAAATTATTGGATATATAATTATGGTTTAACCTCATATTTACAAAGTAAAAAATATTCCATAGCAAAATTAATATACCAAATCAATAATTATAAATGAAAATGATTGCATCTCCATGAATAAGGAATAGTAAAACCTTTACATTCTCATTTAAATAAAGATTATCATGGATGGCAGTGATCCATATGAGTATATTAGTGATACTTATATGATTTATAATTAAATATATTCTAACATTAAAACATGTTCCACTTACAACCTCTACAAATATCTTGCCTCCACTAACCATTTCAATGACATTATTATCCTTACCTTAAACCTTGACATATAATATTTCAAAATCATCAATTGGGACTAGTAATATCACATATTATTCTAATTATTACAAAATTATTAGGATATTATGGAATTCATAGGACTCAAATATGACATTACATTATGAGATCACAAAAATTATTTGTAATTAACTTAGATACATCAACATATTTTAGGGTTTATAAAGAGTTCCTAGTCACAAAAAACTTTAAAACAAAAGAAGCACAAAATGTAAAAAATAAAATCCCCTAGTGAAAATTTCTTTAAGGTGATATCAAACGAAAAAAATTTAAAAAATAAAGAAAGAAAAAAAAGACAAGTGTATTAGTGAAAACCTTTTTGAGGAACCAATATATGATGAACTCAACCTCCACCCTACACCAGAATAGTTTCAAGATGAATCCAAATCACTTGTTTAGGATACCATTTATGTCAAAATTAGGAAAAAAGAAACTCCCATAATAATTAAACTTATAAAAAATATAAGTCCCAAACAATAGGAAATATCTATTGCTTTACTCATAAAAATTTTAGATGTCATTGCCTGGTCAGACATTGATATGTTTGGATTGGACCCATGTCTTGTGGTGCATCGCCTAGTTGTCTATGAATATGTGAAAGATATAAAAAACAAAATAAGAAAAAATCATCCAAAGGTGGCCCTTTTTGTCAATTAATAACTACATAAACTCTTGGATGTTGGATTCATAAGGCCAATTGATTATTTAGAATGGATATCTAAGATTTTTCCAATTAGTAAGAAACCAACAAGAATTTAACTATGCATAAGTTTTCATATTATCAACAATCCATACCCAAAATATGGTTTTTCTTTACCAAATATTGGAATGGTATTTGATTCAACATGAAATTCTATGTCTCATGTATAGTTTATTGGGATACAATAAAATCAAAATATCACTTGAAGATCAACATAAAAATCTTGACCACACCATGGGGAACCTTTTTATCAAGTCATGACCTTTGGCCTAAAAAATGTAGGTGAAACATATCATAGATCCATGGTTTTCATCTTACATGACATGATTCATGATATTTTTGAAGAATACATCTATTATACATTGGATAAGTCAACACTAGAGTAGGACATCCTATCATTTTACATAGAATCTTTGAAAGACTAAGATAATACAAGGTTTTCCTAAATCATAAAATGTGTGTGTTTGATGTTACATCAGATTAAATTTTATTATTAATTATATATATAAGATTTAATGAATTTGAACTTTAAAATTTAAAATCTATAACATAAATTCATCCTCATAATAATCTCAAATAACTCCATAGCTTGAAAGGAAAGATCCAAGTAATCAGAAGATTTATTTCATAGTTTGAAAACAAGTGTCATCCATTCACACATATAACTAAAATTAACACTATATTTAATTTGAATTAAGTATTTAAATATGTATTTGAATAACTTAAAAATATATTTTAAATACTCTAGTGTTAATGCCTCTTACTCTAGGAAAATATCTATTAGTTTACATCTCTGCAACACATTCAGCCTTGGGAGTCATTTTGGCACAACATGATGATCAAGGAATGGAAAGGGATATGTCATATATAAGAATGACTTTATTAACCTAAAAGATAAATTATACTCAACTTGATAAATCATGCCTAGCTATTATCTTTTCTTATCAAATGCTACAACACTACATCCTCAATAATAAAACCAAATTATTACCAAAATTGACGATCTCAAATATTTTCTATCCAAATCATCTCTTATAGGAAGAATGGATAAATGGGCCATGTTTTTTAATTATTTTTAAATTTAATATAAACATAAAAGGATATTAAGGGATAATCTCTTACATATTAGCTGGTAGAAGAACCAATATCTAATAAACAACATTTAAACATTGGGTTTTTAGATGAGTCTATTCTATCTATAAATGAGTCACCAGAATATAAACTCTATTTTGATGGATCATTAACTATGGATCAGGGACATGTATCTTATTCCTAACACCACAAGGAAGATTTTATACATAAAGCATTTAAGATTTGGTTCCCTTACACTAACATCACTTGATATGAATCCCTTGTCTCAATCCTTAAATTATCTATTGATTGTAATATTCAACATATTTCAGTATATGGTGACTCATAACTCATTAAAAAATTCAATGGTGATTATCAAGCATAATATGATAAAATAATCCCCTATAAATAAATTATTGATAAGTTAAAACTTTATTTTGAGTACATCTAATTTGAACAAGTACCTCACACTAGTAACAAAGCCATGGCCATTATATGTACTCTCTTGGAAATGTAAAATGATATCAAAAAATATCAGCTACAAGTTAAATATCTAATGATCCCATCTTAAGAATTCTTATAATTAGAAATGGTATGTCAAATTTTTGGTCCCAATTCCTCATGGTATCGTGACATATGCACCTACCACCATGACAACACCATCACTCTCAACCTTTCAAACAATAATAATAAATCCTTCATCCAATGTGCCTCACACTTTAACCTCATTTATGGTAACCTAAATTTTAGGGTATATGATGGAACCTAGTTGATATTTTTAAACTCATAAAAATACAACTTAGTATCAAGAAAGTACATGATGGAATATATAGAGCACATAATAATGACATCATCTTAGAGAATAAATTATCGAGAATAAGATACTATTAGCCCACTATGTAAACAATTGTCTATCAATATATCATAATATTTATATCCTATTAGAAACATGGAGACCACATTCATGCACCATCTCAAACTCTACAGTCGATCATAACTTCATGTCCCTTTTCTATTGATGGAATCAATCTCATTTGAAAAATAGATCCCAACTCATAAAATGGCCATAAATATATCATTACTACCACCAAGTATTTCACCAAATGGGTGAAAGCCTTTCCCATCACATACTTAATAATAAAATAAATCTCCAAGTTCATCCTCAATCACATCATTTTTTATTATGATATCCCCTCTACCATCATCTCTAATAATGGTAAGTCCTTAAAAAATAAATATGTCAAATTATTTTGTAACCAATTTCACATCAATCACAAATGGTACATAGCCTATGACCCTCAAGGTAAATGCTAAGTTTAGGCATCCAACAAAACCCACATCAAAATATTTAAATGGATTATCAATAATGCTAGTTAAAATTGGCATCTTTAACTTTATCCTACCTTATGGGATTACTATACTATCATACACACACCCTTGAAGGAAAACCTTTACTCCATTTAATTTGGAACCAAATCCATATTTCCCATTAAGATCAAGTTACCTTCCTTGTATATTTAATTTCAATATCTAATTTATGATGTTAAATACATAATTTTACGTATTCATGAGTTAGAACTCCTAGATGAAAAATGACTCAATGATCTAGATCAGTTGAAGGCATATCAAAAAAAAATTACATAGAAACTAGAACAAGCACATTAAATCTATATAATTTGAAATTGGTGACCTTTTCTTGAAATAAAATCAAATGAACACCAATAAATAACATGAAAATAAGGGCAAGTTTAAACCTAATAGGATATGTCCCTATTATATCATTACAAAGTATGGATCAAGAGCATACAAATTGGCCATACAATATGGAGAATAACTTGATGAACCCATGAATATCATGCATATTCAAAAAATTCTACACCTAAAGTATCTAATGTTTCTCATTGAATAAATTAAAAACATACAAAAATACAAAAAAATCAAAATCAAAAATCAAAAGTTCAAAAAAAAGAAAGATAAAATTGTCCAAAGGTGAAAACCATTTTTATGGTACCTTAGACAAGTACCATTATGAAAACTAGTTTCTAATTTCAATGAGTAAATTTTTTGTCTATAAGTACTCTAAACTTAGGGTCATGCCATTTCTCCATTTAAAACCATCCACATTCATCCAAATTTAAACCATCCAAATCATACATATAACTAATCCATCTCATACGTTCCATCATGACCATACATATCCCTATATTTTACCTTAACAAGGACATGAAATATGTCTTGAAACATGTTTTGAAAAAATCTTGGTACATTTACACTTATATAAAGAACATTGTAGCATAGTGTCAACATGTCATGAAGAAGATTGTGCATATGGTTTCTACATGACATAGTCATTAGATATTCATCACTCACACATTTCATCCACTATCACTTCCATCCCCAATGCTATAATTGGTTTCCATTTTGTTTATAGCTTTTTTTCAAGTTCAAAAATCTATAAAAATTCAAATAAAATAGAAAATACAAAAGCCCAAAAACATTTGTCCTTAATCTAGCTAAAAAACTTGTTTAAAAGTTTAAACAAATATATCACTCACAATCTAACCCACTCACATATATTATTTATTGGGGGAAAGTAAGGATATTATTATCATTACTCCTTAAATATGGGTTTGTTAACTTGATCAAAGGACAAAAACAAAATTAATTTACTTAATTGTTTTTGTGTATGTTCTTATTCATTTCTTGTAATTGTTAAGCTTTTTTGTTTTATTAATTTTGTGTGTCATTCCTATTACATACTACAACAATTTTATCATGGTTTTCCATATCATGATGTATACTTTCATGTGCTACAATAAAAATCAAGTTTCTCAAACATTCATAAATCTATCTTCATCCATCATCACACCATAAATAATCATTCCAAGTTAATAAACAATCCTAAACATACATATATAATAAATCATGCACAAATGCTTATTAAGTCTCGACAATTAACATTTATTTCTATCTCAATATTCTTCATAATAACTAAGTGTTCATCATACATGAATAAAGTAGGAGTAAAAATTAATCATCACATCATATCACATCCATAAATGTCATAAAAAATCACCACATAATTAATAATAATAATAATCATAGCATTAACTCTCATCATGACTCCCAAAACCTATAATCCCTATTGGTAGGTTCCCCCTAGGAGGAGATACCAAAAAATGAGATGATATCATTGATGTTACCCCACTTGACCACTCACTTTATCTAAAAAATGATTTTCTATTTATTCTACCCAAATAACGTACTCATATAATACTCTATAATATTATGCCTCCCTCACCATCCTCAATTATTCTAGATAAACTTATCTTGAAACATTAGGTGTAATTTGTTCTTGAGACATGTCCTCACTTAAAAATATCTATGTTCACTCATTTTACCCTCATATGATCAACCATGTAATCTTAGCATCTCTCGCCATTGACTAGATCTACTAGTTATACACTCTCCTCTATAGCTCTACTCTCATCCACTACACCTTGGCCTATAGATGAGTGATATTTTCATAGTGAGTATATAACTACATATGATGGGTATACACCCTCCTCTATTCATCCTCTTAATCCCATAAAAATTTGGTTCTTGAGATATGATCTCTCATTAGAGATTTCATACCATCTTCTCATCCCCTTCTCATTTCGATTGTGAAGGCCCTACATCATCTCCTCCTAAAACTATCATTTATAGTGGTACCAAAGAACTAGTCTACCTATATATCATCCATCACCTCCAAAATACATATTCACATCTCCACATCTAGATACTCTATTTCCTCCATCATATTCTATGTTTATCACTTCCACTCTACCTCCTACCCCTATATCTCTTCCAACTATGTCATTAATAACTTATATCCTATTTATCTATCCTTTACCCCCACACTATTTGAGGCTAAGATCTTAAATCCATTGGAATTTCCCACATAGTGTCATTTGTCTCAATTATGGGATAGCTAGCCTTATTAGTTGACTTTATTCCCACCAAACCCTATATTCATCTATCAAACCTACATTTGTAATGTCATGTTACCTATCTCACTACACATACTAAAAATATGTCTAACTAGTTACTAATACTCTTTGATCCACTATGGCCCCCCACTATCTATGTTTCATATGCACTTGTGAAAAAATGTGAGGTCCTACATAAATTCTCTATTATAAACAATGCTTTTAAAATAAATATATTAGGATTATATTTATATATAATGTACTCATGCCAACCAATGATATAGAATAAAATCATAGAGTAAAATAAGTATATCAAACAATCTTCCTATAGTGCATTTACCTACATATGGCCTCCAAGTAATATACTTAGGCCTCAAGTAAATAATATATCTCATTTTGTATTTCAAGTCCCCAATATGCCATCCCTGGCTAACAAAAATCATATACCATCCATATGAAAAAGGCTCCTCATCATCTCTCCATCATCTATACCCAAGTAGATTCCCTAGAGCTATGCGTTCCCAAGATCATACCTAATGTAATGTAAAATATAAAATAATCCCAACATATTTGTAATCCACCATTTTTAAATCTCTATAAAACTAAGCTAACATTCAAATTCCATATGAAAACTCTTTGGCATCCTATAACATGTCAGCCACCACATCTACTAATCTAGCCATAAAATATCTCCCCATATTGTTGGTCATTAATATGCCACTGAAATGAGCCATAATTACCAAGATAAATCATTCTATCAATACTCTCACAAAACCTACATCTAAATATACCTTCAATCCCTATAATGGAATGCCATATCAATCAATGAATTTCCTCATTGATGCCTATTGCATTATATCTCTCTAATATACCATAGGCCTCATTTCAAGATTTGTAAAATCCTCCATGCATCTTCTAATGTGATGGCCATCTCCCAAGTTGGTAGATTAAATGTACTCATATTTGAGTTTCACCTCTCTACCAATTCTATCATTAGAGCCTTGTCTACTCAAATCTCTAACATCTAAGCTACATAGTATAACCTCACTACCTCTAGTAATCTACACTCTTTTGTCATGAATTATCATTATAATATTTTTACCACTTACCATATCTCACATGAAATAATAATGTTATTTTCTCTTAAAATAATCCAAACCAAGAACATTTAGTAAAAACTATCAAAAAAATACAACATCAATAACTTAACATAAACACCTCTCATCACTACACAAATAACATGAATCTTGAAAAACTAACACCAATAAAATGTAAATTCTAAAATTAGGAAAATGCTATGACATATATGAAAAAATTATTTTAGTGAATTAAAAATTAATTTTATCACACATATAATTTGATAATATGAATGTAAAATCATGAGTAAATTCTTCCTTGTAGTGTTTGTAGTTCACACGTGTTTACACCAATAAATTACAAATTGAGAAAACCAAAATTATTATTTATAGTTTGACAACTCCTTCTTGTCTTTGGTGTTCCCTCATGCACTATCCATGATGATCATCTATAATAATATGGGCCATGTTTGTTTAGGGTCTTGTGTAGTGTTATATCTCCAATTTCCTAGCTAGAAATATTAAAAACATATGTTGCCTCATATGTATTCACCCCCACCCAAAAATTTACCCCTAACCCATTCACTTCATCCATTATAACCCTTATTCTCATTTTGAGATCTCATCATGTGTCTTTCGTCCTCACATTCCCTCTCGAGGGGGTGTCTCCTTAACCAGCTAACCAACCATGCCACTAGGGGCATCTTTGAAGTTGTTTATCATTATTCTATAATATTTGAAAATCCATTACTTTTTATAGCCTTAATTCCCTTTTAATAAGGGGAAATTTTATACACCCTAATTTTTTCAGCCTAATCATGTTGCTTTAATTTAATACTCGTACCAATCCACATTCATAAAATCTTTATTAACATCACCCTAATAATGACATGACCCCCATATTATTAATAAAATAATTTTATCTAGTCTTACTAAAATTACCTCACAATAAATTAACTAAATTAATAAAAATTGTGTTAATTGACTATTAATTAATATGATGCACACATAATTCATAAAAAAACAAAATAATAAAATAAATCATTCAACCACCCATTCAACCTCCTCATTAGTTATAAAAAAACTCATTTAAACCATTAACAAAGTCATTCAAAACCATTAACAAACCCATTCAAGTCATTCAACCCTCACATTAAGACATGCAAACCTATCATTAAGATATTAAACTCACTCATTAACCAATTAACAAATTAAAAAAATCCCTCAACCTATTTAACTTCCTCATTGAATGAATTTGATCTATAGAAAAAATCACAACCATCTAAAATACATTTAATAAAATAAATATGGATTTAACCCAATCATCCATTTCTTTATCCAAAAATCTATAATAACTTCCTCCTTCCATAATTTTTAATCTATCAATAATATATTAAATTATATTACCATCTCTTGAATATATAAAAAAAATCCATAGAAATAAATCCATAAATTAATCAAACAATTAAAGGTACATGATGATGGAATTTTTGCATAAAAATCTTTTTAGCAACCATAAAGTGATCAATCATGAGCTAATCCATGTCAACAAAGGATAATTTTGTATGTTTTCTAAGTGAAGGTACATTTGTTTTTATCTTTTATTTATCTCAATTAAATCATATGTTATATTTAGAATAGGAATTTATATTGATCTAAGTTTTTGTTCAAGATTTAAATCATTTCACATTACAATTTATATTTCCATCTCTTTTAAAAACTCAATATCATATGTTTTATCTAAAAAATCGCACAACACTCTACATGGTTCTATATTCTTTATTTTTAGCTTCTTGTAAGTTCCTCATGGAAACCTTTCCTTGAATAAATGTTCAAACATAAGTTCACCTACATCAAAATCCTTCCTCTTACACATCTCATCTATGTGAATTTTATAACTCAAGCTAATTTTCTCTATATTTTTATTTATTTATTCATGTAATCTACACATATATTCTACGTAGGTTTTCTCCTCTATGCTTCTCCCATGAATTTAATATAAATTCCTCAACTCAACAACATATTTAAGAATAATTAAAATAATAATATGGAAATTTGTTTTCCTATTACTCTTATTCACATAATTTTTGTATGCAAATTCAGCTTGTACTAGCACCATGTCCCATTTCATTAGCTTGTAACCGACTATACATCTCAATATATCTCCAAGGATTTTATTGAAAACTTCATTTATTAAATTGGTTTGTGGATGGAATTCATAACTTTCATTCAAATTTTTCCCCAATTTCCTCCACAATGCAATTATTAAATGGTCTACAAACTTAGTATCTTTGTCTGATATTATAATATGTGGTAGTCCATGGAGTATTAACATTCCCTGATTACTAAGTTAGTGATATTTGTTACATAACTATAACTATTAAAATAAATGAAATGTGACATCTTGGATAATAAATTTACCACCAAAAATAGAGTCATGGCCTCTTTACAATTTTAGAAATCCAAGCATAAAATCCATGATGATGTCCTCTAATGGCATCTTTAGTATAGTCAAGGGTTAGTACAAACCCATGTTCTAGATTCTTCCTTTTTACAATTAAGCAAATTGACACCTTTTCATGTATATGTATACATTTTCACCCATATTTTTTCAATAATAAATTTCATTCAATAATTCTAACATCTTGTCACCACCAAAGTTTCTTACCAATCCTTTGTTGTGATTTTCCTTAATCAAATTGTCATGCATCAGCCCCCTGGGTATACATAATTATTCTCTTTTGAAAATCATCCTATACTAAATCAAGTAATATAGCCACAATGTTTTATCCATGCTAGTTGGATTATTTCATGTTTTTCATGCATCAAAAACATATTTGTCTTCTAGGTATAACTACTTCATCAATTTAAATCTCAATAATTCAAATCTAATCTCATTCATCATTAGCACTATTATGCTTAATGCATTTACAACTTGGTTTGATTTTTCACTCATGTGTTGGAGTAAAAATGTATATCTCTATAGATACTCTACCCACTTCATGTGTCTATTATTTATATTTTCTTGAATATTGATAAAATGTAGCAATTTATGGTCTATGTAAAATACAAACTCTTTTGGTAATAAATAATGCCTCCACTTAATTAGCACTTATATAGTTTCATAAAATTATTGATCATAGACTAGATATTTTCACTTCACATCATTCAAATTATAATTAAAATAATATATATGCATACCTTATTAAATCATTACTACACTAATCACTATTCCACTTTTGTCATAGTCCACTTGGAATACCTTACCAAAATCTGGTAATGTCATCCCTAGTTACTCTATCACATTTGTCTTTAAATGTTAGAAACTATGTTCTACTTCCTTCGTATAGGTGAATGTATTTAGATATTCTTTCATATCCTCCATTATCACTAAAAAATCCCTCTAAATTTTATTATGAACCTTCTATATCCGATCACAATGCTTAAAATGTGCTTCTTAGTGATGGTCATTCTACTATTATGCACACTTTATTAGGGTTCATTATCATACGTCCTTAAATATTAAAAAACCCAAGTATATGAACTCTTATTTTATGAATATTCACTTATTCACATTTATTAAAAAAGTATCTACACATAACTTCTATATCACATTCTTCAAATGCACCACATTCTCTTCCCTTATTCTATACAATATTAGAATGTCATCCATGTACATAATGACATACTTTACCAAGAATGGTCTCAACACTTTATTTATTAGTATAAAAAACATACTTGTGATGTTGTTTAATCCATATATCAAAACTTACCACTCATATATTACTTCCTTTGTCTTGAATGTGGTCTTCCATTCATCTCCTTTACTGATTCTAAATTAGTGATGTCCATTCTTCAAATCAATATTATTGAATTACCTCACACCTTCAAACAATTCATCATGTATTCCATGCAATACAATATAAACCTATACTTTATCATTATATTTTTAATATCTCATGAATATATGCACATGTTCCATCCTCCTCCTTTCTTAGGTGATAATATTTTACTATACATAGGCTCAAAGTTACCGTTATCAAGCCTTTGTTCAATCACCTTCCTCTCTACTTCATCATTTTACATTATCATGATCCTAAGCATGTATTTTTTTGTAAAAATCACTCCTATAATTACATACATGTGGTTTTTTATGCTCCTTACTATAGACATTATTTAATAAATATATATCACCTCAATCTTGTACACTTGAAAACTACATATCATGGATGTACCTTCAATTTTAAGACCTTACCTACTGCTAAATGGTTTGCATACACCATATCTCTATGATAAATTTCTTGTCTCTTATTATAACCAATGTTATTATAATTACTCTAACCTTATATCATGTTTAAAATGTTATAAAACTACTTATCGTCCATCTCTACAAGTTTTGGACATGTTTTATTCAACACACCCCACCTTGTATTTTTCATTGAAAAGTGGGACCCACTTTATTTTTTCAAATAATTAATATCTTGTAAGGGTTCCTATTATTTTTTAGGGTTATGATACTTGTATTATGTGTATAAATTTGGTGCCTTTAGTGTACGTTTTGATAGATGTTTTTTCATTTGAAAGTACTAATTCAGACTAACCTATTTAATGAAAATTTTGGAAAGACTGGCTTTGCATGGTAGAAATTTACATTTTTTTTATTTCATAGTATTTGGTCTTTAAAAACATTATCTAAAAAAAAATTCTCATTGACAACTTTAATTTATAAACTTCATTTCATCAAGTTTGGTATTCAGAATCTTTAAGTCAAGAATTTTCATTTCAGAGGGATTTCATTAGAAAGATTATTATCAACAATATTGGTCTATAAAAACTATACTTCAGATTTTTATTTTTATTTTATAAGTATCACTTCTATAATAGTCACTTTGGAAAGATTTCACCAATATCTTTCTTTGTGGTCTATTCTCTATAAAATCTTATTTATCGATAACTTTATTATCAGATACTTTCATACTAGAGACATTGCTTCAAAAACATTTATTTTAGAAGGATTATCATTAGAGGCTTTTATGTCATCAACTTTCATTTTATATACTTTGCTTCGAAAACATTTATTTCATAGAGATCCTCTTTGAAAGGATTCTCATCAAAGGTTTTTTATCGATACAAATTTATTTAAAAACATTCGTGTCAGAAGCTTTTCATCGAAAAGATTCCTTCCACAACCTTAGCCATCAAAAAATTTATTCTGTGAAATTTGGGAGCATATATTTCTAAAGAAAATTCTATGCTTTAGAGTCTTTTCACTTGAAATTAAAGGTTGACTACCTTTTACTAGGCTTTATAATGACACATGTCTAAAGAATAAAGGCTACATGATGACACCCCAAATAACAAGGCATCATATATGGCATGTACACTAGGATAAGGTGGTCAAATTTCAATTGAATAAAATTGAAGATCTCATAGATGTTAATAAGTAATGGTGCATGAACTAGAAATCAATGCAGGATATCTATTTACATCAAGCCCCTAGCCGATTTCACATCATTCCATCTTTGAGCTCAAGTATACTTCAACCTTAAGTGATTTAAAATCCCTAATTAATATCAAAATTCATTTTTGATTTGTGAAGTATAATTTAGTGAGTATACACCATTATCAAAAGCTTGGAGCATATAAGTACTTAGTAAAACAACCATGTAATCATTATCTAGGTCTTACAAGACAACCCTAATACCATCTAGACTCTCAATCAAGGACTTCATAGAATATCTATATACTATGTTTAAAGCTACTATTTTTGATGGGTGATATACAAATTACTCAGCATTTTGGGAATCAATAAAAAATGTGGACTCGTTTACACTTGAGGAAGAAATTGAAGTTGAAGATAAGTAGTTGGTAAATGAATTATTCCCTTTCAAATGATAATCCCTACACTACACATCCAATTAGGATAATGTAGTATATAGTTCATAGGTAATTCAAAGAAGTTGGTAATTATAGGAAGGCTTATGCATTTCCCACCCTACCTCACCAAGATTGGTACCCTCATGGAAAGGTTCAAAATAAAATTCATACCCATGGCCTTGACTAAAAGCATGAGCCAATGGATCATGACTTTCTCTTCCTAAATTCCAAGGATGATGAGGAGTTCAAGGAAAGGACCACAACTACAAAACTAAGTGAGGAATTATTGAGAGTGATTCAAGTAGAACCATATTTAACACTTGGTGAATAGAAGTTTAGAATTCCACCTCCTAGAGGATGGAGATCCTCAAATTTTTGGAGTGGTAGGAAATCACAACCAAAAGAAGATGGATTAGATCCCCAACTAACTCAATTCCAACCTTAGGACCAACAATAGTTGGTAGTTGAGGCACTACTCACTAGAGTTGAGGAAGAATAAGTTGAGGAAGAACAAGTTAAATAAGAATAACTACCTACTTTCATATACGTAGAAGAGGAACCAATGCCCCAATCCCAAGATTAAATAATTTAATTAATCAAGGTCAAGCAAGAGTTAGCTGAGGAACTAACTATATTAGGAGATAGTGCATAAGTGAAAGATAGGATTATATACTTGGATTCCTTTGATGAAGAGGAAAAAGTGGCTACCTTAGCCCTAATTCTAAGCACTACTCCCCCTTCTCTTCCATAATAATACATAGGCCCACAATCGGGTAGAATAATAATGACTTATCAAAGAAAGCCAAGGTACATACCACATACCCCTCCAACATAAGAGGTGGATAAAGAAGAGATACAATAGGCAAAGGTTCTAAGCATATAATCAGTTAAGGCCAAAGCACCTATCATAAGTAAATCATCTATTAAGGGACCCTTAATCATAACTCCTTTAGGTTTTTCCCCTTTAATGTCCTTACCTTTAGTTTACATCACCCCTGGCCTTATGGTTTCTACATTCATTCCCCAATAGACACACTTTATAGGTTTACTTTTCTTTCATCTATCCATGAGTCTACCTATAACCAATGCATATGCTCTACCCTCCACTACTATAGTTCATATCCCTATGGTTTCCATACCTTCAATTTCCATTCCATTAACATTCACCCCATCAACACTAGCTCTATCCATTCCATCCATTAATCAATCCATCACCTCAACTACATCTCCTTCTAACCAATTGGGTTCATCCTTACCTTCTACTCTTGACACCATAACCATAATGGTAACACCCAAAATGGAACCTAAGAGGTATCCAATCTTTGTTGTTCATCTAATGCCATAGTATGGAAACATAGACTGGTCAAATATTATTTGGCTTGCAATGCCAAACCCTTCTACACAAACTAAGCCAAAAATTGATGAACATGCACAAGTGGAATTTCTACCCTTAGATCCCTTAAATATCACTCTTCTATATTGGGTTAAGGAATCAAGAGCCTCAGCCTATAAGAGGTCCAATCAAAACATAGAAAATTCTCTAATGGTGAGATTTTTATTTGATAAAGCCACTACATCAATACAGAGGGTAAGGAAGAGGAAACTTGAGGATAACTTAGACAAGACCTTAACCATAAAAGAGATGGAAGAATTTTATTCCCTAAGTAAAATTTAAAATAGGCAAAATTTTTAATCCCCTTAAATTTAGGAATTGAAGTCATATATGGAGACCCACGCAGAAGCCATCCTTGCCATACATCAAGGGATTCAAATATCTAGACAGGATCTCAAGGAAGAGTTAGAGACACTCCGAGAGAAAAAATAATTGATTCAAGTTCCCCATGGCATTGATTGGATGTGTAAGATGTTGATCTTATATTTTACAAAATTATTTATTCTATTCATTCTTTGATAATAAGCTTGGCTACTCATGTTAATAATATATCCAAATTATTCAAAACCCATAAGGAGTATGAAAAAAAGATAAATTTCTTAGTGATTTATACCCATAATAAGGAACTCAACCATTTAAATTTGATGACCCCATTATATTTATCTAATGATTTGAATTTATCATTAATAAGAACATAATAATCCTGATATTGGGTACTATCTTCTAAGTCTTTAGTCAATAAGTTGGTCAAGTAAAAGAAAGAGGTCGAGTAGATTTTTTACAAGATTAAAATTGGTAACCATTTGAGATAATATAGGTAGGTTGGTGACCTAGGATATATTTGATCAAGTGATTAAACAAACCTTCAATATTTTCAATTAGATTTATAAGGTTTGAGTGTAGAAGACATTGAGGCTAAATTGAGTGCAGTGAGGATTAAGGCTACAAAGGTGAAAGTGTTCGGGGTTGTCTTTAGAGTAACCAAGGCAAAGAATTACAAGATAATGGGAGAGACAAATAGGTTAACTAGGCCATATCTCTTGGATATTAATCTAATCCTAGAATAACATGCTAAGGCATACAAACGCTACCAGGACTTGGATGCAAAGAAAAAATCTACTCAACAAATGCCACCTACAAGTTCTACTATGCTAACTCCACCAATAGTACCAATAATGACAATAGTCACATTAGCACCTCTTCAAATTACTATTTCCATGATGACTATAATTCTATTAAGTATTACATCTTTAAGTGTAATTCCAATTATTATAGCATCAAATTCAAGTACTATTATAGTTCTCACAACAATTTTGAGATAATTCAAGCAAGAGCCAATTTAGATAAAGTATAATTGTGTATATTTTGCATATAATGGTCATAATCAAATAGTTAAGTCTTAGTTGTATATATTTTTTAATTAACTAATGTTTTGGGTAGAATGCATATATTACATGACTATAATATTTATAAATGCATTTATATATAACCAAGACTTATCTTGTAGTCTTTTTAGATGTAAATGAAGAATTATAATCTTAGAGGATTAGGCAACCCCTTCCCCAAGGTCTATATATACATGTAGAACCCTCATTTCAAAGGGTCTTAAGTTTTTGAATGAAATACAAGAAGAAATAAAGGATTTTATTGTCATGCAACTATGTTTGTTCTTTCTTTTTCCCTTTTTATGTCAATGAATTTGAAGTTTCTTTAGTTTTTAATTGATTCAATAATTATAATGTGCACTAATGCTATGGATGAATTTGACTATTATATTAATGTATGTTAGTATTAAATGTGAAACAACTATTGAAGATTGATATGTTTCATTGATTTATACAATTAGTATAGGTTGAATCAATAATCTTAAGTGTGTAGAAGTGTCTCATTTGATATAGTATTATAGGTGTGATAAATAGTTTCCCTTGATAACTTCTTGGTCTGAGCTATAATATCTTGTATAAATATATGAAACAATAGCCTCAAAAGGATGAACCATCAATTGAATCCAATAAGCACCCTATATCTAACCACCCAGACTGCCATCCATATTTTTTTGTGAGTGTGCAAAAGTTGTAAACATTAAACACTAGTCCTTGAGATATTTTTCCATCAAAGAGATAAAATAATAAAATCCATTTCAGAGACATAGAATCTCTCTTTTCTACCTTAACCTTCCATCTTTTGAAATTTCTTTGATATTTACCCACCTTAGATTAGTCTTAAACCCATCCAACTCACATAGTGATTTATCATTTTATTAGAATCCACACATCCACCCACAAACTTAGTTGAACAACCCACAAGCTCAATCTTCTATTCCACCACTAGGTTATTTTAACCACATACCTATAACTCATACCCTAGAGTGGAACCTAGTTCCATAGATATCCCATAATGTTAGAGTTTACCTCATTTAAAAATATTTGAGGTGTGCATAAAACCCACTTGAATAGAAGAGGAAAATCTAGTGCTAGAAGGAGGGTACACTTGTGTGCTTTCCCAAAAAATAGGGAATCCATCATTACAAATACACCCAAGATAATAACAAGGTCTAGGGCCTAAGCTAGATTTTAGTTTCACCATTATCACACTCTAGGAGGCTTAGACCTATACTTTCCATCCCTAAGGTATATAGAGCCTAAACACCTTCCTCTATAAATAATGTCCCACCTACCAATATTTCCAAGGCTTAACCTTGGTTAATCAAATCTACTACTTTTATGCATAGGGACCAACATGACCTATAAAGCAATCCAAATAAGTATCTACCTACTTTTTCCCCTTCAATTGGGAGGATGGATGAAGAGCATAAAAAATATTTCAAGGTCACCTGAGATTAGTGAATGTTATCCATGAGGATGTTGGATGTAGTCTTTTTCCATTTAATCTACAAGATTCTTCTTATGATTAGTATCTCAGTTTGTAGGAAAATTCCATCACCTCATGGGATGAGTGTCAAGGTAATTTCCTTGCATAATTTATAAAGGTAACTAATCCTAGTTTGGTATATTAGCTCTTTACCACCATGAAAAGTGAGCCCAATGAGTCCATCTAAGACTTCAATGAAATATTCTATAAGATACACACCCAATTGAATGTCACATACAAGCTAAATGAAAATATCACACTCAAAATATATAAGAATGATTTGGATATTATTACTATTGTGTTCTTGTGAAGAGTTATTGCTGCCAATACACTAGCTTTGGCATTTCAATAAGCTCTCAACGTTCATAAGAATATCAATCCACATATTATCCCACAAAATTTGGGAGGTCAATCATTAAATAATAGACTTCCATCCTTTAATACAATTCCATGTGCAAACTAGAACACTCTTGCATTCAATTAGAACTAGTTATACACTCTATCACCCATGATGTAGTAGACAATGAATCAAAACTATGATTTCTTGAATAATCATACACAAATAAATAATTATCAAAATCAACATTAGGATCATAACAATGTAATAGTCACTTAGGTTTATGTTTCCAATAAAGTTGAATTAGATTATATGTAGATAATGGTTCAAAATTTGAGTGATGATTTTTTGAATATGTAGAAGAGGATGGGAAATATAAATAACCAAAATTATAATTATAATTATTCCTTTTTGAGATACAATAGGCCTTTTAACATACCCATTAATAATGTAGACTAGCAATAATCTAATAAGCTACCAAAGATCAATATCATGGAAACAACTTTGCCCAACTAGTGCAGGGTCCATAACACATCTTAACATGGAGAGTTGAATTACATAGAGCTATCATAGCCTTTGAAATATTCTAGAGGGAGATGATTAGACAAGATCAAATAATGAATCCTCCAGATATACCCCATGAATTTGGACCTTCCATTTCAGCTATGATTTTTGAGACTTTTGAGTTTGCCTTTCCTAATGAAGATGACAATATCCTAGAGGATAATTTTGATGAAGTTCAGTCATTCCAATAGTTGAACAAAATCAATTATAATATGAGGAATAGGTAGCCATTCACTAATTTATAAATAAATGACTACCTAAAAAGCATAAAAATTTAAAATGAATAACATAAAATAAATAAAAGGCAATGATCAAATGATAATTAAAAAATCAAAAGTCAAAATGACACCAAAAGACATGATTCTTATATGGCATATATCCTATCCTAGTTGAAGCTCAAACACCATAGTTGGCCCCATGATAAAGTTGAGGTAAATTGGGGTTAGTAGTATAGTATACAAGGGTAGGAGGTCTCATAATTACAAATATATATATATATATAGTTCCACCTACTTTTTCACACAAGTACCCATTCTTTACAATAGACCAATGGATCTATAAGGGGTCTTGAGGAATGGGGATCATGTTGTGGGAAGGTAGGTACATTTTAATTTTATATCATATATAGCCTTCATGGGATGATATTTATACTTCACTCATTAATACAAATTTGTGTGGATAGGGTGAGTTATCTAGTGTCTTTAATGTTTAAAGTCTATATTTTGACAACTTGATTTGAGTGTCTTGTCTCTGGTAAAAATTCTATTTTCACCTTAGTGTTGCCTTTATTTCCCCCACCACCCATTTAATTTCCCCCCATTGATAATAATTTTTATTTATTAATATTTTCCCCATTTTAATATTTCTTATTCTTCATCTCTTTTAGACATGCTCAGTGTAATCACCTAAAAATGACACTTGAGTGCTAAGAGTGCTACTTGAGACCACCTATCCATAGCTTAACCCTAGACCTATATTAGGGAATATTTTCACACATATCCATCCTTTTTGAGCCATATTCATCCTTATACATCCCTAAAGTAGTCATATACCCTCGTCTTAACATCTTGGCCCTTCATGCCTTAGGTTATGCCACCTAGACACTAGTGCCATAATAGGTACAGTAGTGCCACATGGTGTTACTATACTAATTTGTGCACTATTGTCCTTTCCCTCATTTTTTATAAATGGATATATTTTCAAATGTAAGACCTCCTAGGGTTAGCCTAAACCTTTATTCACCCCTAAAAACACTAGAACAATATATATATATATATATATATATATATATGAATTTTAGACCTTTAACCACTAGATGGAAATGATATGTAAATTAAACATACAAACTCAAAACAAGTTGTGCACAATCAAGGTTATCAATCTCTATTGTACCCTACTTATGCATACAACCATATATAATAATCCTAATCTTAGATTACTCATGTTTCCACTCTCAAGTCCATTCAAAGAACTCAACTCAATAATCATAATAGTTTCACTTTCACTATAACTTATGTGGGGAGAACTATATCTAGCTTGATACCTCTTCAGAGTATTGGTATGTAGGAAACTCTCATTACAATAAGGTGTTGAGGATGTCTAACCTACCCCACTAACAACACAATTTACATGCTTATATCAAAAAATGATTTATAAACATGGATTATTAGGGTTTATTCATAAAATTATTCAAAATAAGTCACCTAAAGATATCTAGATTTCATGCATGCAAGAATAGGCTTGACAAACCCAAACATAGGTATACTCAGAATCTCAAAATAGTTTTGAATAAAAGACACTAACACCAAAATAGGGACACTAAAACCACATGGTGATACTTTCCAATTATGATGTTATTTTCCATGAGTGGTTTTGACACATGGATCCTATTTTTGAAATTCAGACTATCCTATGTCTCAATTTTTAGCCTCTAGATCATCCATCTCAATCATTTTCCAACTAAGTTCTCATTTACATTATTTATTAATATTTTTAAAAAGGTCAAATTAAGTAAATTTTGTTATAGATTAGTGGATATATTAATTAATTATTTTTTCTACCCTAATTTACTATACTCAATTATTTAGTAACATATTATTTACATTCATATAAGTCCTAAAAAGTTAAAACATTTGGTGTACCTAAATTACTTGAAATATTTCACAAACCCTAACCCTAGATAACCCTAGGTTTTATATTTCTAGTATTATGATACCCATATTTCAGATTTCATATCCATATAATTTATGATTTTGTTTGATATAATAATGATAATAATGACAAACAAAGTTTATCAATTTTTATTGAAAAGTCTAAAACTTTCATTTTCATGCTTATTTTCTTTAATTCAAAATGAACTCAAAAAATGCATAAACACATGTATACATGATCTTTCATATCAATTAAAATACATGACATGTTTCATTATTTATTTATCATGTTATCTATCTCTTATTTTGAATTAAATTAAGAGATAAATCTTTAAACACGTAGAGAACATATTACATAAGATACCAAATTCATTACCTAAAATTAACAAGTCTCCTTTAGATGCATTTTTCTCTTTGGTTCACTTTTATTCCTTACCTATCACTCTTAGGTATAAAGAAACACCATTTATCTCACTTATCCCTAATACTTATAGACTACACACATATAGTTACCATCCTATATCTACTACCAACTCTACACTTGTAGTAGACCTTGCAATCTAGGTTATGATGTTCACATGTCATCCCAAAGCATGGAGGGTTATCAACACCCATGGTTATAATTTTTTCAACCAGAATAGTGTTTCTCCAGCCTCATTTTCCTTTTTGGAGTTCTTACAACATTTTTATGCATACAAAGACATTTTATATCCATCACTATGTGATACTTATGTGCCTCAAACATTTTAGCTAGCTTATGTTGCTTCCATAATTAATACTATAAAATGGACCAAATATCATATTTCATTACCAAAGGAAGATATCACACATCAACACATCATATATCTACATTCATCTCTCTACATTGCATTATTAATTAATGAGGTGGTTGTCAAACATGTTTTAGTCAATAATGGATTAGGATTGAACATTTGTAATATCTCTTTTCTTCATCTTCTTAATATACATGTTAACGATTTGGATCTTTTTTATATGAACATATAAGGGTTAGATAATATTCCATGTAAAGTCTGGGGTCAAATTACACTAAATTTAAATTAGAATTCTACCCATAACATGTTAAGTTATGCCTATTGATCTCAATTATAATATTTTTCTTAGAAGGCCATGAATTCATGATATGCATGTAGTTCCATCCACTTTACATGAATGTTTAAATTTTAGATACAAAGGTCATATATACATATGTATCATGGAATGAGAACCATTCAAATAATATCAACATATAAAACCTTCACATAATTATATTCCCCACATGAATTTTGCTACAACACCACTTTAGTCTACTATTTAGAATTCATGTATCACTCCCTCAAATACTTCCACATCACAACACACATTAATATATTTCTAAAAAATGGGTTACATAGAACACAACCTTGGAAAATATGAATAGGGAATCCTTAATCCCATTAAAGCATATGATTAAAATGCAAACAAGGACTTAGATATAAAGATATCACATCCAATTCCAAGTCCTCTCAACATATAGTGTTTTGTCTACCTATTCTATGGGAAGATGATATGGTAAATCACGTTTCAACACTCTCAATTTTTTACCTTGATCTTTTTAATGAGACAACTTCTACATATTTACCTACTTTAGATGTATTTGATAATTCCAAGGCTCTCTTAGAATTTTTGGGGAATATGATGATCTCCCTTCCTTATATCGTAAGAACAAGTTTCCTCATTTCACAAATTCCTAGGCATACTTTATTGTGCATTTAGATGATTTTGATGATATTTTACCTGACACAGATGATATTATCCCTATAACACCATACAATTTATATTGATCTACATTAATTAATGAAAATATAATTACATTTAATTATGGCCCATATAATGATTCTCACATCATATTATTGGTTATTACCTTTTGTAAAGAAGAAAATACAAATATTCATCAAATTTTAAAAGATTTCCCTAAATTTTTTGCTTGGGATTATTCTAATATTATTGGCATTAATCCCTCAATCACAGTACATAAGATTACATTATATCCTAATGTAAAGCCCATTAAATTCAAAAATTCAAAAAATGCACCCCAAAATTGCTATTTTAGTCAAAGATGAGATCCAATGGATCCTTGATGTTGATTTCATTCAACTAATTTCTCATCCCCAAAGGGTTTCCAACATTCTCCATGTTATAAAACCTAATATCCAAATCTAATGTTGTTGTGATTATAGAGACTTAAACAAATCATGTCCTAATGATGATTTTCCTCTACCCAAAATTAATATAATAGTCAACTCCACAATAGGCTGCAAAATGCTCTCTTTTATGGATGGATTTACTAGTTAAAATCAAATCAAGATCACTAAGGAAAACCAAGAAAAAACTTATTTTAACACACCATGGGGCACTTTATACTTTATAATCATGCCTTTGGATTAAAAAATATAGGAACAACATACCAATGAACAATTACCCATATATTTCATGATCTCGTTCATAAAATATTCAAAGATTATGTCAATGATTTGCTTGAAAATCAAAAGGACAATATCACCATGAAATAGATTTATAGTATATTTTTGAAAGACTAAGAAAATATAATATACAACTAAATCCCAAGAAATGTATCTTTAGGGTTTCATCAGTTAAACTGTTGGGATTTATAATATCCCAATGTGGTATTAAGTTTGACCCAATGAAATTAAAATCCATAATGGAAATGCCTTCTCCTACCAACTTAAATAAACTTCACTCCCTAGAAGGCAAGATTTAGGCAATACAATGCTTTATGTCATAACTCAAAGGTAATACTCAATTATTCACTAGATTACTTAGAGGGATATATAATTTTAATGGGACATCATATGTTAATAAATATTTGAAACTTTTAAATAATACCTATTTAACCCATATATCATTATACCACCAACAACTAATAAGCCACTTCTCCTTTACCTCTCAGTGATATATCATGCACTCAATACACTCTTGGCACAACACAATGATCAACATAAAGAGTAAGCCAATTAATACATCAATAATACACTTGTTGACTATCATACACTTGTTGAATATGAATTAAATTATCCAACAATATAAAAACTTTCTTTAGAACTTGTATTTTCTAATAAAAAACTTTGACACTATATGATTAATAATGAGACCCAAATCATCGTAGAAGTTGATATTTTAAAGTTTCTCATATCAAAACCACATCTATTAGGCCATATTGAAAAATGGGTTATGTTACTCACAAAATTCAACCTCAAGATCATCTTTAAAAAATGATAAAAGGCTAGATAATTATAGATCAAATGGTATCATCCCCATTATTAGACATAAATCCTATCAACGATGATTTTTGAAATGACTTCATAGCATATAATACCACTTTGAACACATGTATAATGTTATTTGATGGTTTTAGATTCCCATATAGTGTTAGAGATGGAATTATTTTCATCAACCCACTTGGGCACACACAAACCCTCACTTATCAACTTATTTTTCATATACCAACAACATCATATATTATGATGCCTTTATCTTAGACCTTCAATAATCTTAGGCTCTCTATATCAAATCAATTAAAGTTTACAAAGATTCACAATTGATTGTTAATTAAGTTATATATGTCTACCAAACCAAATAAGAATGCCTCATTCCCTATAATAATATGGTTCAATGTTTACATGCTCAGTATGAAAATTTATCCATTGAAAACATTCCATGTAAAGATAATCACCATGTCGATGTAATGGCCATGGTAACATCATTGATCCCCATTAATGTAGATGAAGATCATGGTATCTTCATTATCAAGTGATTATAATCTCCATCAGTGTCCCATGTGGACATCACAACTCTAATGCTTCTAGTTACCATACACAATACAATAACATCTAAATGTTTCTCTAATATATAATTTTATACATAAATCTATTACACCAGACACTTTCATAAGAAATGAAAAATGCAAACTACAACAAAACTCCATCTAATATGTCATTATTGGTAGGTAATTACTCAAAATATCTTTTGAGGGACACTTAATTTTATGTTTGACAACTAAGGAAGCTAAGTTGGATAACATATAATTTCATGCTAATGAATGTGATGGTCATTTCAGTGATAAAGCAGTGTCACACAAATGACTTAAACAAAGTTACTATTGGCTAACCATGGAACAAGAATACAAAGAATATGCCAAGTTATGTTATAAATGTCAATGCCATGGTAAATTACACCATTTTTCTTAATAGAAAATTAAACCCATAGTATCCCTATGGCTATTCATTCTATGGGGTTTTGATTTAACTAGGAAGATCAATCCAAAATCCATAAGAGGTCATAAATTCATTATCATAGCTACATAATACTTTTAAAAATGGGTGGAGGTCATTCCAATATAATCCATAAAGGGATAAGATATATGTCATTTTATCATGACCAACATAACTTCCCACTCCAACCTCCTAGGGGGCCATCATTACAGATAATGGAACTTCTTTCAATAATAAAATAATGAAGAAATTTTGTGCTAAATATAAAATCTAGCACACATTCTCTACTTTGTACTACCTGTAGGGAAATGGTCAAGCATAAGCTATAAATAATACAATCAATAGTATCCTCAACAAAATAGTCACCAAATTTGGTGATGATTGGCATAATCAACTCATGTATGCACTATGGGCTTATTGCACTAGTATTTGCACACCGACAAGAGATACTCCTTATTCACTAGTATATGGTACAAAACCAGTTATCCCACTAGAGTTAAAAATCACATCCTTATGGGTATCCTTAAAAGGGATCATCACATATGATCAATATAAATAAATACATCTCCATGAATTAGAATAATTAGATCACACTTTCATTCAATCCATAAAGCATCTCAAATTATATCATAAATGAGTCCAATGAACCGACAACAACTATGTTCACAATAAATAAAAAAAGTCAATGATATAGTTTTAAAATAAAATCTCATAAATGTCAACATTAAAGAAGAGAACAAAGGAAAATTCAAACCAAATTGGCTAGGCCCATACTTAGTCATAGAAAATCTTAGCCCAAAACTATATCATCTAGATTCACTTTATGGAAAGGCAATAAAAAACACATTGAACATCATGTATCTAAGGATATTATACATATAAAATAAAACTCTTTTCATATTACTTGTACATATTATATATATATATATATATATATATATATATATAAAATTAAAAAACAATATAATATGTCAAGAAACACCAAAAAAATCAAATACTTATTTAGAACATACAAAACTATAGATTTTATGTATTTTCATGTTTACATTTCTTATATTTTATAGACAATACATATGTTATCTATCTTAGTACAGTAAATTTTATCATACATGCATGCTTCACTTGTTCTTATCAAGTGCTTGTAAATTTCTACAGGATTCAAGTCCACTAAAATAATCCAAATATGTTATTATCTACCCACTAAGAGCATATACATAGATACATGAGCTCTTCATTTGACACATTCACCCATTTAGGGATACTCTATACACAGTTTTGATTACCAAGTTACATATATTTCTAAACTTTACATCACATATTTTGCATTACTATATCTTGATATTGATCATGCTACACCTACTCATATTTTTTGTCAAATATTACTACTTTAGACTTTACCTATGGACATCTTAGCTCTCACACATATTTATATTACATGTTCATGCATACTTTCATTTCTAGCTTTCCCATTTTATACTTGATTGTGTCTCTATTTTTATTCTATTCAAGGTAGTTTGAATATGCCATTGATTTAAGGCTCTACACCACTTATTTTCACTATATATATGTTTTGGACAAGTGCCCATGTCCTTGTGTGTGATTTATTGATTATGTATGCAAAAATTTAAACATTTCCTTATATGTGGATTTAAGCCAACTTTATTTATATTTACATATGTGGACATTTTAGCATGTCCTTGTATGACTTACTTTATCATATTTAGTGACATGTGTCTATGTCCCTTGTATTATGGCCCCTTGGCCTACTTTGTATGCCTTTTTAGTGTTGTGTGTATTATTTCTTATATGTGTCATGTCCATGACACTTGTCTCTTAATTTTTACACACTCTAGTTTTAGATTCCATGAGGTACCTCATGCATTTCCCCTTCCTACTTGGGTACCATGATGGACATCATGCACCATCCCCCTAAGTAGCTACTCAGTTATTACTCAAATTTTCTATTCATATACATTCTTATATATATATATATATATATATATATATATATATATATATATATATCGACAATAATGTGAATGATAGACCTAATATGCATCACACATTACACACTTATACTCATATTATCTTACATTCTAATGTTATTCATGCACATTATGTTGGTTTATTATGTAGATGCCATATATACTCTAGCAACACATTTTTTAGAGATGTTTATTTTAAGGATAGTTATTTCATAGGTTCAATAACTCCCCTCAAAAGAGGGTACATTCACAAGGATTTTTCATAGAGATTAGGTTACCCAAATGCATTTAGAGTACAATTTTTAGTACAAAATATAACATTACAAAAATCAAACTCAAGTAAACATAGTGGGAAATAGTGACACAAAAATTAGTTATAGTTTGAAAAATATTAAAATATTCAAACATTAACACCCAAATTAGGAAACTAGCACCACATGGTTTTACCATCCAATATATGGTGCTACTATCTAGTATCCCCATTTTAAAAAAAATATAGATTGGCTATAAATGTACAAGTATAGTTTAGGTTTGTAGAGGTTTAATTATAGATTTACCAATTTTGCCTTCATTTAGCTCAGATTCATACCATTTTTCTCAGATTGGGGACATTAAGCACAACATGATAATTCTTTTTTAAATTTAGATGCTCAAACATATATTATTACAAAAAATTCTAGAATCCATATGCTCATATATCATATTTTGGGACATGTGCATGACACATTATTTTTGTATGCTCACTTATACATCAGTTGATTAGATGGAATGATAAAATCCATGCCATTATCTATTATGTGCACATTAGATAACATGTTCTAGGTTAAATTATAGATTTATTCCTTACTCCATCTATAATGTTTAGCATTCTTGAGTGGCCTATAGCTAATATACATGAGTGGTCATAGAGATGACATATCTAGGTAGACATCTCTAGTTATATATCTCCAATTAGACATTTCTAGTTACATATCATAGTTTCAATTTCATATGCATCTTATACACATGGTTAGTTAATGATGGATTCATAATATGTGTTATTTATTGACCCACCTACATGAGAAGGTTGGACACACCATCAGTAACCCAATCCAATTTTGACCCAATCATTGCCCACCCCTGCTTGCTTATAATCCACCAAGCAAGGGTGGGCAATGATTAGGTCAAAATTTTATTGGGTTATTGAGCCACCCACACATGGGGATTGAGTAATCCATTAGCTTAACCCAATTTATTTACTAATTGATCACTATATACATGTGCACACATAGGTTGTCACCAAGGTTATGTATTATTTTGCATACCTAGTGAGAAGTATTCATTCTTTTCCTTTCTTTTATCTCTTTACTTGGTTTTAATTATTTTTTTTAGTTTTATCTTTGTTTTTTATATCTCTTAAGTAATTATTGATTTATGCATGTTTCATTTTTAGGACACGCAATGGATCATACTTCACATACTCAGATCCAAAATCACGGGCTTCACCTCTTAGGTAAGTCTACATACACTTATTTTTCCTCTATCATAGTCATTTCACTTTTCTACAATTGTATAATAAATATGGGGCAAATTTAATCACTTGAAAATGACACTTGAGTGCTAAGAGTGCTACTTGATACCACTTATCCCTATCTTAGCCCTAAATCTATCTTAGGGCCTATTTTAACACTATCTAGCCTTCATGTGGGCCATAGGCATTCCTAGACACCCCTAACATAGTACCAAACCCTTATTTTGACATATTGGCCCTTTCTGACTCAAGTTTTTCCACCTAGACATTAGTGCAATAATAGGGATAGTAGTGCCATGACTCTAGTGTCTTAATTTTGGCACTATTTTACTTTCCCTCCTTTTTCCATAAATGGATACCTTTTCAAATCTAAGACCACTTAGGTTCAACCTACACCTCTTTTTACACCTACACAAGCACTATAATAGTATATATACATGACTTTTAGCCCTTTAACCATTAGATGGAAATACAAAGCAAATTACACATACAAACTCAAAATAAGTTATCCACAATCAAGGTTATCAATCCCTATTCTTACCTATTTCTACATATAGCCACCTATAACATTATTAAGCCTAGATTACTTAGATCTCATGTCTCAAACACATTAAAATAACTTAAGTAAATAATCATAATAGCTTCACTTATACTTGTATCAACACTTAGGTGGGGAGAAATACATTAGGATTTATCCCTCTTCAGAGTGTTGGTATGTATGCAAATCTCATCATAACAAGGCATTGAAGATGTCCAACCTACCCCAGTAACAACACACTTTACATGCTTAGATAAACTAAATACCCTATAAACATTTATTATTATGGTTTTTTCATAAAATCAATCAAAATAGGTCACCTACATAGATCAAAAACTTGTGCATGCAAGAACATGATTGATAGACCCAAATATAGGTACACCCAAAATCTCAAAACCTTTCTACATCGAGGACACTAATACCAAAATAAGGACATTATTGCCACATGACACTACTATCTAATTATGGTTCTACTATATAGGATGGGTTTTAATGCTAGGATCCTATTTGTGTCACTCATACCATTCTCTATCTTAGTCATTTTCTAGTTAAGTTCTCATTTACATTATTTATTACTACTTTTAAAAAGGTAAAATTAAGTCAATTTTTTTCATATTAGTGGCTATATTTATTACATATTTATACCATGATTTACTATACTAAATTCTTTAAAAAACATATGATATACATTCATATAAGTCCTAAAAGGTTAAAACACTCAATATATGACTATTTTAGTTCATCCATCATTATAATAAAATATATATCTTGGTTTTACCATTAAATACTCTATTTTTCATTGCCTTATATTCTTATTATCTCCCTTAGTTACATTTGGAATAATAAATTATTTATTTCATCTTTTTTTAAGTCTATTTTGTCTTGTTTCTTTTTATTTTTGTCAACATTTTCCCATCTTTAGTTGAGTATGGATTGTTACTTCTCTTTTATCAATGTTGTTCATATTTCTCATTTACCTATTTTTAAATATTTATTTGAGTATGGATTTTTACTCTTTGTATATTTATGTTGGTTCCATTATTCAATTTCATATGTCCTTTGTTTGATTTAGATTGTTATTTTTCTTACTTAGAATGCATTTTTTGGGGCTTTTAGTCATTTAATAGCCTTGTATTTTGGTTACCTAATTTTCCATATTTTATTCATTCTCCTTAATCTATCTTGTTCTAAATTATCTTGTTTATCCTAACTTGACAATTTCCCAAGTAACTAATTTAGTTATGAGATTTTACCATTCAGCATGTTTTTTCTATAATAGCTTGTTTTTTCTCTCTATCCTTGTATCCTTAGGTTTTTTCCAATGTAGTTATTTTTTCCTCCATGATCAAGACTAAAAATAAAACATACAATCATTATGTTGGGTCTAGAATGCCCCATACTCAGATACTTCATATGGGGATCTTCTTAATTTAACATAGCTATTTCCTTTTCATGTTATTGCATACTAGTATGACTTCATTTATGAATGCCACTCAAATTATAGAGATTAGGATCCATTTATAGTTTCCAACTCATGATCCAAACTTATTTATAATTTTGACATAGCTTCACTTGATCGAATTCACTATGTCTAGACAATCTTTGTTTATATTTTAAAAAACAAAATTTGACCTCTCAAATTATTCTCAAGTAATTAAGGTTTTCATTCATCATCAAACTATATACTTCATGAAGATTCAAGTGTTAAGTAAAATGTACATTCTAGTATAATCATTGGCCTAACATAGAAGCATTTTCCTTTAAAGTCTACATTGGTTAATTTTATTTTTAATTTATGATACGATAGGGGCCCCTCAACTTTAATACCATCCAGAGTGTCTTATTTTGTAGCATTCACCTTGTGATTCATTATTCACCTTGTTAAATATATTATGGTCATCATTCATACATATTCAATTTAAATGATCATATTACTAATATAAAATTTTAATTTATCTATTAAATTAATTCATTTCACTTATATTGGTTCTTATTTTGTCAAATTTTCATCAAAATCAGGCTTTATTTATGTTTTAGGACCTTATTTAGCAAATTTCATGTGTGATAGAATCTAGTTTCTATTTAACGTGGTTAAGACTGAGTCATTACATGCATTACTTGGGTTGTACATGATTATATAGATTTTAATTTTGAATAATATACTAATAATCTCCCCAAATTATTTATTTTATCATGGTTTGGTAGCTTGAGTCTTTGGCCTTTAATGACTCATGATGCATAGTTTGATAGTCGAGACCTCCTAGAGCCAATGATCTTTTCTAGTCATAATATAGTGCACTGGGACTCGATAGTTAACTTATGAAGACAATAATTTATATGCCTACTTAACTTATTGATATTATGACAAGTGATTCAATATCAAAAATTTAGAGCTTAGGGGAGCATCACATTCAATAGTCTAAAAATTTATGACCCCTAACTTCTAAGATTCCACCACATGGCATAATATCAATTAATCAGGGCCTAAAATGAGGCATTCCATAGTCAAAATGTTTCAAAGATCCAAAGATTTTTAGGTTGTCAATGTGGAAATTTTTCATTTAATTAGAACCTAAAGGGAAGGGGACAATGTGCAACAAACCATAAAAGATCTCTGAAAGTCCCGATATCATGTCATGTGGCACAATCTCATGGACTCAATCCATGGGGTATATAAAGATAATATTAAAACATTTTGGATCTACCTAATCATATTCACCATCCACATATCTTCAATATGGATAGTCATAATCTAGGAAGCCAATTGCATAGTTCAAAGTATGTTGACCCCTAAAATGTCTTGATTATGACACATGGTCGCATTGTAGGAAGTTAGAGTTTTAGAACCTAACATAATTGATTATCATTGATGACCTCCAAGCCTTGAAGGCCCAGGATGTTTTCACATGGTGACACATTGTACATTTAGATCCTAGAGAGTGATGAAAAAACAAGGCAATCTACACCATAGATAAAGGCTAAATGAATGACAAGTGAAAAATAATGAGGGAAATTTTGATGGACAAGCAAAGAAGAAAATATGGGTGAATGACAATTTGATTACATTCTTTGGTTGCATTGGATATGCATAGTTGAACATGGAGATGATTGTTTGTATGACCATATAGATTTGAGGTTAAATGGCTAAGATATAGATCTAGGAATTTATCATAGTATAACCTATTAAGAGCTTATATTAGATGTAAGATGATCAAACACAAAGTAGGGGAAATGATATTTTGAGTCATTGATTTTCAAGTAGACATAGTCAAATAATAGTTAATGTCCATAATCTATAAACCCAAGCATTATTGTAGAATAGACAAAGCATATAATCAGCTTGGAAGGGATTTTTCACCAAGACCTCATTCTAAAACAACATTGGTGAAACTAAACAAAGTCATAGTATCAAAAATTGGATACAAGAAAATACAATATAAATGTTTACTATGAACTCAATTATTTATACATCAGAATAATGCATTATTAAAATGTTATCATGTCATCATCATTTAATAGGAAATGGCACATATGGAAGTTTTCAAGTTAATAAGGCTAAAGTGAGAACTTAAACTACATTTGAGAATGCATTTTCTTCATATTAAAGCTTTTATAATGGGGATTTATGCCAGGACTAAATTACTCTTATCTTATTTTTATTAATATGTTATCATAGGTAGTTGAACTATGATCAATGATTCATTTAATGTTTATATCAAGATTAATTAAGATTGGTTATCCATAAAAATCAATTAACTAACTAGCATTGTCTATAAAAGTAACATTATTTGCCATTGTAAAGGGTTGACACATTTGAGTACCAAAACTCTATTTATATTGAACCAAGATTTTACCTGCCTCTCTTCCTTGTTTTGTCTTGGTTGTCTGCCAAAGATCTTGATTTGAGAAGTAATCTATGCAAAGAAGTTTTTTGATGTTGTTTGTGTGCAAGTGGATATACAATTAGATTTTGTAATATCTATTTTAATTATATTTGAGAGATCATTATGGTTATTTTTTGGATTATAGTAGTCATGGTGTGCAAATAGTTGTAAGATTGTGTAATATATTTCTTTTGAATAAAGTTATATATTTTATGTTCACATAATTTTCATTTGAGACTTACTCATTGTGGTGTTCTAATTTATGTAGTATCTAGACTTGATACCTAATGATTTGATTGTATCTAACACTAATATGATTTATAATTATTGGAAGACATGTCTTAATTAAGGGATATATCTCTTTTCTACCCTATTCTATCTCTCCTTTTTATTTTTTATGAAGAACATCTTACCCATTACATTCTAAATAACCCATATTGTAAAGAAACCAACAGTGAGAACCTACAAATATTTGAAGAAACTATCTAAACCTATAATGGAAACAAAAATAGCTTACCCATGTTATATCATTTATATTTTCTTGGCCCTTGGATCATCAATAGGTCCTAAAAACAAAAGGACTCTTTGTCCCATGTGTTGTAAGATAATCTTGCCAAATCATAACATTTAATTCAATAATTATCTTTGAGTGGGTCACAATTTTAACCTAATATAAATTAGCACTAGAAGGAGGGCTTGAAATATTTAAGGGATTGAACCTCTTGAATCTTACCATTAGTTTTAATATTTTTAAGGTTATCCTTTTGTATCATTTTATTGTGTGCTTAAACTTACACTAAAATTTATAGGAAAATTAGGAAGACCATGAAGCAACTCTATTTGAGAATTTTTTTTTTGTTATTTTTTTGCAGATTATTATTTATTTGAAATTAACCTAGATCACACTATGAAGATAATGATTTAAATTTTAAGGGTATTATGGAATGTAAAACCATAGTTTGCTAAAGTTATGGAATTATAAATTAGGGAAGTAATATGCAATAATTATAGCCATTAATTTGTACAAAAGTTGACTTTCTAATTATTCTATAAATAGTAAAAAAACTATAAGAGATGTACTTAACTAGGAATTGATTGAGATAGATGAATGACAGGTTGTAAATTGGTTTAGGATCTATGTCAAGTGTCATGAATAGGAATAGGAGTTAGAAACCCTCCTATAAAATATCATAGTCCCGTAGATGGTGGAACACTATGAGAGTATTCTTTGGGCCATGGTAGTGTCCTTTTATAAGCAAAGAGAGTGATACCTTAGGTATAATTTTGCATAGTTTTGGGTAGTCTATTCCTATGTGCACAGATGATGGTTCACTATATATTCCCTATTTTAACTGATTTTAATTCCAAACCTTAGTCATCCATGATTGTTAGAGTATTTGAGGAACACAAATAGAAAAATATTGGTGTTAGTAGGGTAGGATACACATGTCCTCAACACCTTATGTGCTAAGCACTGCCAACATACAAATACCTCAAAAGGGGATCAAGATTGACATAGTTTTCCCAATCTATGTGTTGGTGCAAATGCAATTGAATTTCAGTATGAGTGTATGTTTGAGTGTTTTGAGTTTGAATTGAGATTGTACATCTAATTAATTTTAGATCTCAGATATTATAGATGGGTGTATGCATAAGTAGGGTAGAATAGGGATCAATGACCTTGATTTTCATAATTGTTTCTAAAGTTTGTTTGTGAGTATTTGTATCTAGTTTCCATGATATATATATATATATATATATATATATATATATATATATATATATATATATATATATATCATTATGATTTTTGTCAAGATGTGAAATATGTCTAGACTAACCCTAGGAATACTTTGAGGAATAAAAATATATCCATTAGGGGATCAAGGAGAAAAAGGATAGTAGTGTAGTTTCTAAGTCAATAACACAGTGTGTTACTATTCAAAGGAGAATGCTAATGTCTAGGTGGCATAAGATAGTGAATAAGTGGATTTGTGCCTAGGGGTGGCTTAGTGTTGATTTTGGTATGTCTGGGAAAGGGATGGACCCATATAAAATCTAGAAATGGATCAAAAGAGGATGTAAGATAGGTCTAGGTCTAAGCTAGGATAATGTGGTCTCAAGTAACACTCATTTCACTTAAATGACATTTTAAATGACTACATTCCCCCTTCATTATATAAATGCAAGAAAAATAATATGACTATGATAAAGCAAAGGAAATCTACCTAGACTTACCTAAGAGGTGAAACATGCTCCATTGCATGTCCTACAAATGAAACATGAATGGATCACTCTTTACTCCAAAAACATCAAAAATAAAGACAAGATTGAGTAAATAGATGAGAGAGAGAGAGAGAGAGATGAAAGGAATGAATACAACTCGTTAGGTATATGAACCAATGTTAAAACCTAATATCATCATGTGTGTGCATGTAACCTTTGATCAAATGGTAAATAACTTGGATTAAGTTGATGGCTTACTAAATCCTCATGTGTGGGTGGCTCAAAATCTCAAATTAGCCTTGAATCCATCATTGATCACTCCTAATTGGTGGATCATAATTTTTGAATAAATTGGATGGGATTAATGGCTTGTGTAACCCTATTATGTAAGTGGCTCATGAACTCAAGTAGGCTATGAATCCATCACTGCCTACCCATGTGTAGTAGATGCATCTAAAATTAAATTTGTGCAATGTAATTGAATTTATATGATATAATTGAAATTATGTATGATAGATCTAGGACCACTCAAAAACTCTAAAATGAAAAATAGCTCGAGGGAAATTTGGGCACTTGGGAATGTAGCTTAAGGACTACTCAGTAATCCCAACCATTATAGATAGAATAAAGCATAAATCTAGTTTAAAACTTGGTTAAAATGGTGTTTGGAGTAATAATTTGGAGTATTATATGGAGATGGCATTCCATTTTATAGTAATAGTGTCAAAGTGAACATATGAGAACAAAATGTCATGCACATATACCCAAATCTGATATATGTGCATATTAATTCTAAACTAAATCATAACAATCTATGTTTGAGTATATGAAACTAAATGGGGAGTGATAAAATGGTGTATGATGCCCCTAATATAAGTAAACATATGTAATTATATGTACAATTAAGCATAAATTGAGAATATATGATAATTTGTGGCTAATATTGTGCAAATATAAACTATAACTACTTTACCTTTCTAGCAACTTCAAAATTTTCTATTTTGGGGCTACTAGATAGTACCATGGACCCTTGGTTAATATCACACTATTCTAGTTTCCTCTATGATGTGTTATTAACAAATTCTATTGTTTCTATGTAAAATTGATATTGATTGATATGTGACTATTTTCACTATGTTTTCCCAAACTTGGGCTCTATAATATGTGTCTATGTGCTGAAAATTATGTTATAAGTGAATTAAGATGGATTGATCTCTATTTAAAACCCCTTTAAATTCCCTCTTTTTTAGGGGAGTTATTGAACTTATGCAATAAATTCCCTCAAAAAAGATATGCATCATGGGTGTTAGACTAAAAACATATGATATCTATGTGATAAATCAATATAATGTGTATACATGACATCAAAATGTAAAATAATCTGATAAGAAGTTGGTAATGTATGATTTATGTTAGATCTAGCATTCACATAATTATCAATATAGATATAATAATGTAAACATGTATATGAACTAAAAGTGTGGGTACAATCTAAGTAAATACTTAGGGGGATGGGGCATGATGCCTATCAAGGCACCCACGGAGGAAGGGGAGATGCATGAGGTCCCCATGGCATCAAAAATTAGGTGTGAGTGCAACAAGTAAGAGACAAGTGTCATGGCCATGATGCATACATGAAAGCATACATAAAAACACATGAGGCATGAAAATTAGGCCAAGTGGCCACAATACAAGGTACATGGGCACATGTCACTAAGTTTAATAAATAGAAAACATATAAAGACATATTCAAATGTCCAAATATGCATATAATAGTCAAGGTTAGCTTAAATACAGATACAAGGACTTATTCAAATGTTTGCATACATAATCAATAAGTATACACAAATACATGTGAACATGTCCAAAGCATACACACAATGAAAGGAATTAGTCTAGAGCCATAGAATAATGGCATATGAAAATTCCCTGAAATAGATGTATAAGTAATGAGATACAATTAGATCTAAACTAGTAAATCTATATATGAAAGTATGCATAAACATGTGGTAGAAATCTGTGTAAGATCAAAGATGTACATAAGCTAAGTATATAGTAGTAGAATTAGAAAATAAATATAAGTAGTATAGGATGATCAATATCAAGATATAATCAATGTTAAATATATGATAGAAATATATAACTTGGAAAACCAAAACTAGTGTAATATTATGCCCCTAATGAATGAATGAATTAGTGTTAGATCTGTATATTTATGTATATTCCCCCAATGGGTATATAGTATCAAATTTAGATCTATGTAGAGGAACTGAGTCCTATAGTGACCTATAAACACTCGAAGATAAAAATTGAATCATGTATGTATAATAAATCCAAATATATTATCATAGATAGCATATCTAGTATTTGGAAAATATAAGGAATGTAAACATAGAAATGCATGCAATCTAAAATTTGTATTTCCTAAGAAAAATTTTGAATGTTTTTGTATTTTTTTAAATATTATAATATTTATTATATTTTTTAAGTATACATTTTTACAAGAAACATGAAAATTAAACTTTATAAAAGGAGTAAGGTAAGAGAAACCATGCATAAGTAATGTTTAAGTAAATGAGATTATATAAAAATGAAGTGTAGTGCCTCTGTAGACCTAAAAACACATCTATGGGATGTGGATAGTCAAATGGTAGATCTGGTGGGAGATCATCCAATTTTTGATATTGAATCTACCCAAACTTTAATAAAACATCATCATTGTTATATCATACCATGCCATCAGTATAAATATAAACTTATCCTTGGTGTTAGTCCAAATTTCATGCATCAGAATAACATGTTGCTCTACTTTGTAAGAATCCTCACACGTGTTCCCATGATAAAACACATTAGATAGTGTGTTATTTTTATAAAAATATATTATTCTCATTTATGCCATCATGTATAATGTGAGCTATGTGCCCCTTATAACTAAAATTCAAGCATCTATCTATATGATCAACTATGGCATTTTCTAATTATAACCATGTACTACCAAGTGTAACATGAGTATAAGTGCCTATGCTCATGATGAAGAGGAGTGTGTTGAACACCTTTGAACCACATGCAACTAGTAGTGTGATATGTCCTAAAGAGTCTTGAAAATGTATAACATGTTGCATCTCAATCTCCCCATGTCCTATGTGTTGTAAGAATGACAATGTAAAAGTGTTGGTATCATAATACTCATTTATATCAACATGAGAGATATATTGGTCTTTGATTAAGGCTTGAATAGTAAAGGGATAATTCCACAAATGTTATTTTTGATGAAGAGTTTATCATGGTGCATGTACTAGTTGAGGCAGAGGTTGTGTAATATGAATACTGTCATGAGCCTTGAAATTATTTAGTTTCTATTTTAATGTTGATCATGTATCTGTATCATGTCAGGTAATCCTATTAAAATGAAAAAAGGGTATATAATCTTGCTATGATAATCTACTAATAGATCTATGTCAAATTATGGGTACTGCCATCAATCCTTTATCAAGTAATATCTATAAAATCTATTATGGTCTTTCATATGTGATGCTTGCCTAAATTTAGATAATTGGATCAATATACATATATGTAACCATGTGTAATGAATGTATGGAATAATATATCTCAAACTGAAAGTGAATGTCAAGTCTTGTATCTATGTTATGAATTGGTGGTGATGGCTTTATAGGTAAAGGTATGAGTTCCCTAGAATCATTTATGTACTCTTTAGGTCCTACTGGTGTAAATCTCAATCCATATAAATAATCATCAATACATATGGGTTCTATATTATCTTTTGTGGTGGTCTCAAAATCTATATCTAATTTTTTGATGTATACTTGCTTTGTGTTAACAAGTAATGGTAACTATGTTATGTGATTTAACTTATTTTGGGAATAATAGAGTTTTATTCCTATTTTAGTTAAGGGTCTGGATTAATAAATCAATAAAGAATATTTCAATAAATATATTCCTAATTTTTATAATTTATCTTTTTTACCTTTCTACAAAAATAAATAAATAAGGAGAAATATAACTTAGCTTAAAACTAGACTAAGACAATTGAGATAGAGGTTGAAAATGGCTATGTAAGATTATAACAATGACATGAATATGAATCTAGATTTCATTTGGTGAAATGATAAGAGCACTAAAAATAGGACACTTTAGGGTTTGGCATTATAGTCCACTCATGCTGCTATTGTCCAAACTAGTCACAGAGACTTGAAACATTTTGGGTTTTTGTGTTGTTCCTATGTGAGCTTACCTATGAAATCTTGAGTGTTGATTCATGATGGAACTAATTGTGGATCTTATTTAATCTTAAACCTAACCCTCTATCATGCTTGATAAAACAATGTTTAAACCACTTGCATAAAGGGGGGGTTAGTGTGTAAAATTCACTGAATGTGTAATCCACACCCCTTGTGTGGGCACATTACCTATATACCAATACTTTGAATAGGGATTAAGACATATTTAGTTCTCCCACATAATGTGCTTTGTGTAATAGTGTAATTCAAATGAAAAAAATTCAAATTGAGAGTTCTTGAGGTGGCTAAGGATTAGTATGAGGGTTTGAGTGTGTTTGCAGCTATGTTGGGGGACTGTATGCAGAGAATATGGATGTTTGCCTTAGTGCTTTGTTTGTATTCTTGCTTGCTTTATAATATTTTTCACCCCTTCTATAAATGAGATTTGGATATGATTTTATAGGGAATCATTGGTCATGGGTTAGATGTATTCATGTTAGGTTAACATAATAAAGGATAGGAATTAGATGAAAACAACTATTTGGGATCAAAATGAAAATTAATATGAGCATAAAAAATAGGACACCCTTGGGTCTGATGTTATATTATAAGTATGGCACTCTTATCCTATAGGCTTAGGACATAAGGGAATAAGATTAGCTTAGGAAAAGTAGCTTGGTTTAGGTGGAATGACTATTTAGAAGGTTTTAGATGGTTGTTAATGAGCAAAAAGGTATCTATAAGGGTAACAAGAGTGTGAAAAAATGAGTTATGGATAGGGTGTCACAAGCCACACTCAAACTACCAATTTGGACATTTTATATGACTACATTTTTCCCCCTTTATTCTAATGATGCATCAAAGTGAAATAATAGGATAAAGGAAAAGTAGAAAGTGTACTTGAACTTACCTATAAGGGTGAACCCCATGAAGATGTGTGATGTTGAGTGATGCTGAGTGATGTTGATTAATGTTGGGTATATGTTGTACCAAAATTAATAGCATGAATAGAGCTAAGTTCTCAATTCCCCAAGAGTCACTCAAGAATACAAAGGCTAGCCCTTTAGTTTCATCATCACCCACTAAGTGAAGCTATGTGATTAATTATGCATGTGTTAATTGATGTTTGGACTGTGTGTCCAATCCTTCTAAGTATGTGGCTCAATAATACAAAGGCTTTCTAGTCCTTTGGCTCCATCATTTCCATCTAAGTGAATCTATAAATTGATATCGGTATGAATGTGTGTCATATGAGATGGATCTTGAAGCCTATGAATGATCTATAATTTGATAATGTGGTGTGGATAATAGAATCTATACTAAGAACTAGGCCAATCTTGGCCACTTCAAAAGGTGGAGATTAGGCTTATATGAAAGCCACTCTAAAATTAAGAACTAGGTTTATATGAAATCCACTCTAAAATTATGCCAACCACTTAAAAATATAATAAGGCACATAAATACTAAGAATACCTAGGTAATATAATGAACTAGAAAGAAAATAAGGCAAATGTGTCACACACATTACCCCTAATCACTAGTGTCTATAACATGGATTATGATCTAAAAGTCGTATCAAATACCCAATCTAAAACTGGAAGTGAGAGCCATCATACCATGCATGATTCTCCCTATATCTAGATACTTTGAGAAAGACTATACTAAAACATCTCAATCTCAACTATATTAGAGTTGAAAAAATTGTAACTAACCTTAAATTTTTATTTATTTTTAGAAAATTTAGGTTTTTTGTTGTTTCGATAGGAGCATTGAAAACAAGACGCTTTTTTGTCTAGTGTTATAGTCCAAGTATGGTGATCTTATCCTTTACTATTTTTTATCACTATTCTATATTCATCACTATATTTTTGGTTTGATTTACCTAGTTTGAATTTTAAATGTTGTTCTAAGTGTTCTTAAAAATGATTTTTGACCAGTAGAAGGCTCTAATCTCTATGAAAAAACCCTTGTTTGTTTCCCCCTCTTCTAAGGGTAGGAATGGAGACTTTGTAATTACTTCCCTCAGAATAAAGATCCCTACAAGTGTGTTATGCTTTGAAATACATGATATAGTAATTATAATAAAAAATATGTCTCAAGATATAGCATAGTTTATATTAGAGATTGTTGGATCAATAGGGGTATGCCTAGATAGATGTAACAATGTAATAACATGTGTAGTATATTGAACTAAAACTAAAAATTTGTTTAGTCATTGGTTATTAGTTATTAATGAGGAAGGAACATGATGTCCATCATGGCATTCGAGAAAGTAAGATAATGCATGATGTGGATCATGGCATTGCAAATAATTGAGAATCAAATAAGCAAACAAGCATGGAAGGCAAGAAGCAAGAATCATACAAAAGAGGCCAAGGGGCCAAGAAAATAAGGGACATATCACTTGTCACTCAAATTGGAAAATAAATCATACAAGGCATGTTAAAATTCCATACACACATACAATATAAAAAAATCAAGGTTGGCATGAGGGCCACAAGCACATAGAAGAGTACAAGCAAAGGACATTGGCAAATGTTCTAAGGCACACATAGGAGACAAAATAGGAACTGAGAAATTCAATCACATCTAGCTACTCAAATCAATGAAATAAGGCAAATAAATGCTAAAAATACTATCGTATCTAACTAATCAAAGCAAAAAGTGAAAGTATGCAAAACATGTATTACAAGACTAGGTAGATGTTAAGACATACATAAGTGTTATATAATAGTGAGTGTCAATAGAATAATCTATGTAAGATAGTAAGTAATGTACATCAATATGATAACTAGAGTGTGTGGTGTAGGAATGACATAACTTGGATGGTGTAGTCATGTAGAAGATGCCCCTGGTGGATAGATATATCAATGTATGTCTTGAATATATAATTTTAATGCCCCCTCAATGAGTAGAATGAAGCAATCAAGGATATGGGTGTCACTATACACACTCAAAGAAGATCAAGTGAATCATGGTAATGTAGATAAATTGAAAAACAATAGCAAGAATAGTAATATGTAAGTCTAGCATGGTAGTAGAGATGTAAATCATGGATAATGCATATAGTTGAAATATTTTTGATGTTTTTGATTTATTTGAATGTTTTTGTATTTTTAAATGTTGTATTATTTTTGGTATTTTTTAAATAGGCTATGTACAAGAAATCATAAGGAAAATATGTATAAGAATTTGAAAATAAGATATGTATAAGTAATCTAAGAAGAAATGATACTAACCGATGAGTCTCATGAGAGACTCCCTATCATGGTGTCTTGTATCAAGGAAAGGGATCGTGTATGATCATGAAGCATGATGGAAGGGTTGAGACTATGACTCTAAAAGTTGTGTATGTTTTAAGTGCTCTAAAATGTCTATAGTGAAAATTGACTATGGGTTCCCCCTGTAATTCTAAGAAGTAGACACAACTATGGGGATCTTAGGAACCCATCTGGTAGTAGAAGCATATCTCTAAAAAACTACTCTATGTGTAGAGGCATGAGACCTCAATGATACTACTCTAGGTGTGAATATTGTAGATAAAAACTCTCTAGAGTCCTAAAACTATTGATGATGTAGTGGTTTCTCTAAGAGAGGCCTCCATGGAAGTGTATGAACTCTTTATGATGGCGAGGGAGGCCCTAGCTATATTTGAATCTTAATTGGAAGAAGAATTGTAACTAGAAGAGGAGCTAAAACTAGTGACTATGAAGTAGGAAATGGATCTAAATTGGGGAGTGGTAACTCATATGGAACTCTACCAACTATAACAACCTGATTAGTGTGAATGAATTTCATAAATCTATGAATTATATAAAGGTACTGCTCAAATTTTTTATATCTATTGTCAACTAAGCAGCATTTCAAAGTCTCCTACACTACGAACAATAGTAAATGGTGTGGCCACATGTGTAGGTCCAACCTACAGAGGAAGTATAATCTCACCTAATAGACTATATATGTGTCCACTAAATCCACTAATAACTATGTCTGTCGAGGTAATATCTTACTATGAATATCCCAAATGTTGAAGTAAAGTCATAGTGCACATGTTCACACTAGATCCATTATCAATGAGAACACTATGAATGGGATGATGATTAATGTAGGATCTGATAAAAAGTGCATGGTAGTTTGAATCATCCTTAACTATCTCCTACTCTAAAAAGGAGATCAAAGGTCTAACTAAAACTATAGAATTATACACACCAATCATATTGCTCAAAGGATGTGACCCAACTGAAGGTGCCTAGGATATAAATAGTGGAGGGTGTGCATGATATGCATGGTGAACACCTAATGTATCCCCTATCTCATATTTAGAATGTTTTGGGAAAGGATCTGAGAAAGTTTTTAGAGCCTTGTCATGTGTTTTTTTTGCCTGAGGAGGCTCAACTAGAGTGCCAATATCAATGAGGTTACCGTCTATCAAGTCCTATATCTTGTGTTGTTCACTAATGCATCTATTCACTATGTGGATTCATGCCCTATGAAAATTTAAAAATTCATTTTGATCATATCTAGGTAGAAAAGGCTTTGTTGTATCAACTTCTCTTATAGGAGGAAGAGATATGATATTGTATTCCAATACCTATTATAAGACTCTGGCTAGAGATACTAATAGATTGGTAACAACTCCTCTTGGAAGTGTTGATAAAACAACTCATTGAGGGGGATTTAAAGCCACATTAATTGTAGGTTAATTTTGAATTTTGTTATTATTAACCTTTACTTTGTATGAGACTTTTTTGTTACTCTTGTTTGTTGTTTTTGATATGCTTGTGTACTTGAGTTTGCCCATTAAAATTAATTTGACTTCCCTTTCCTTTAGTTTATGACATCATTCAGTAAATAAGGAGAACCTTTTGAACATTATTGACTCATTCAAAGTTGGTAGAAGACTTTATTTGAAGAGATCATGTAATTCTTGATCGACCATGGGGCTAGTCATTTTAGCCAAGATAGTCTTATATCTAAGAACATAATCTATGAGATTCTCATTTGACCTTTGTTTTTATTGTGCAACTTAGGCATAAGAAACATTTTCATCTATTTTAATGATGAAATGAGATAGGAAAATGTTATCTAAAGGATTAAAGTCATTGACTGACTAATTTGGTAGACTATAGAACCATTGTAGAGCATAATCCTTTAAACTTCATGGAAATATCTTGGTTAGTAACCAGTCATTTGGCACATAGTCCAAGCATGATGCATTAAAATCTCTCAAGTGTGTCTCTAGATCACCCTTTCCATCATATAAAGTCATATTGGGTTGAAAAAAACCTAGTGGCAAAGGTGTAGAAGCAATATGATGTGCCAATGGTGTATGAATTAGAGTAAAAGAATCCAAAGCATGTGTTGGTCTAGAGGCATCTTGATCAAGATGTAGCACCTTAGATTGAAGACATTTTATATCTTACACAAGGATAGCCACATTGGGAAACAAGGATGTACTAGCCATAATTGGTGGTGCCTCATAGGAAGGTCAGGCTCATATAGGGGGTTGTTGAGACATAGTTGCCCCTATAGTGTCATTTATAACTGGGTGTTATGAAGGAATGAAAGACTCAAATTGGTTAGCATTTTTAATTTCCATGATATATTATAAGATAAGGGAATGATCTTATGGTTTTTCCCTAAATTTATCTTTGAAACTTTGTAGAATCAAATCCTTTTTTAAGACAACATCATTATCAATAATAGGTGGAAGTGGATCAAGAGCCTAATGTAATGGGTCTTGCATCAGTGTGTGTATCATCATTATTATTATCATACCATTCATTATCAAAATTATCCTCATGAAAATTAGTATAATATAGATGTGTAAAATCTATATAAAGAAACTAAGTTAGCTATTTATCCATTTTATATGGATGGGTTGGAAAAATTTGGGTGAATTCAGGAGGGTTGCCACTAAGTCTTGCATTTTGTCTCAAAGGAATAGATATAAGGAGCTTAGGTGGCATAAGGAAAGAAACTTGAAAAATGAAAGAGAAGATTAAATAAATGTAATCTGATATTTGAAAAATAGCAAATTTTAATATGCATAAAAAGGATATGAAGCTCACAAACATGTAAGGTGATACCTCAAGAAACAAAGGGACCTAGTAAATTCAAGTAAGGTTTGAATGAAATAATTTTTAAAATTACTATGGTAAATTTTTAAAAATTAAATGTGAAATTTTGATTTATATATGCAAGAAAAAATCAAAAAAAATATTGGAAAATTCAACAAGGAATTTTCCCTAGGGTTTATAGGGTTTTTGTGTGCAAACAAAGTAAGTCAGGTTCACTAAATGATTTAACTTATTTTGGGAATAATGAAGTTTTATTCCTATTTTAGTTAAGGGTCTAGATTAATAAATTAGTAAAGAATATTATAATAGATATAGTCTTGATTTGTATAATTTATCTATCTTTTTTACCTTTCTAAAAATAGAAATAAATAAGGAGAAATATAACTTAGCTTGAAACTAGACTGAGATGGCTGAGATAGAGGCTGAAACTGGTTGTGTAGGACTAGGATAGTGTCATGAATCTAAATCTATATTTCATTTGGTGAAATGATAGAAGTGCCAAAAATAGGACACTTTAGGGTCTAGCAATGTAGTCCATTCCTACCACCATTGTCCAAATTAGTCATAGAGACATGAAAATCTTTAGGTTTTTACATTATTCTTGTGTGATCTTGCCTATGAAATATTGAGTGTTGATTCATGGTAGAATTCACTATAGAGTTGATTTAATATTCAAACCCTAACCCTTAATCATGTTTGATAAAATAATGTTTGAACCACTTGAGGAAAGGGGGGTTAGTGTGTAAAATTCATTAAACATGTAATCCACACCCCTTATGTGGGCACACTACCTACATACTAATACTATGAAGATGGATCAATCCATATGTAGTTCTCCCACCTAATGTTCTTTATGAAATAGTGTAATGTAGATGGAAAAATACCAAATTAAGAGTTGCTTGAGGTGGCTAGGGACTGGTATGAGGGTTTGAGTGTGTTTGTAACTATGTTGGGTGATTGTATGTAGAGAATAGGAAAGTTTTCCTTAGTGCTTTGTTTGTATTCTTTCTTGATTTGTAAGATTTATTACCTCTCTCTATAAATGAGCTTTGGATAAGATTTTATAGGGAACCATTGTTCATGGGTTATATGTATTCATGTTATGCCAACATAATGAAGGATGGGAATCAGATGAAAATAACCATTTGGGCTCAAAATGAAAATGGATAGGATCTCCAAAAATGGGACACCCTAAGGTCCGGTGCTATAGTCCAAGTATGGCACTCCTGTCTTATAGGCTTAGGACCTGGGGAAATAGGATTGGCCTAGGAAAAGTAGCTTGGATAATGTGGAATGACTATTTAGAAGGTTTTGTATGGTTGGTAATGAGTGAAAAGGTGTCTAGAAGGGTCATAAGAGCATGTAAAAAAGAGCTATGGATAAGGTGTCATAAGCCACACTCAAACTACCAATTTGGACATTTATGTGAATCTTATCATCCATTTTGATTAGGTATAACTATGTTGTAGGAGTATTATTCTCCATCATTGGTGATGCTAATGGTGATATAATAATATCATTCTCCCACATGGGTGGAGATAATGGTGTTTTAGAAGGATCTAGAATTATTATGGGAATAGTGGTCCTAGATTTCATGACTCATATGTATGCATATGTTCTATAGGAATGATATGAGGTGGGGAATCTATAATAACATTAGGTGTACCATATCAATAGATACCCTGGGTAGTAGGTGCAATAACCTTGTAATAGTCTAATGGTTGGTTGTCAACTAAAAAAGTGTGTAAATATCCCTCATGTAAAAACTTGACACATCTATGCAAGGTAGAGGGTATGGCATCCATGGCATATATCCAAGGTCTCCCAAGTAATAAATTATAATTTAAATTATTTTACATCACCTAAAACTATGTGGATAGGGTTTTGTCCCAACCATTATATCTAATGTAATAAAACCCAATGTTTATCAGGTAATGTCATAAAAACCTATAATGTTCTTATATGTCTTCTTAATGGATGTTATATCAACTCCCATAGTCTATATAAATGTCAAGTTGAATATGTTAATATCTAAACTAATGTTGACTAAAAATCATTTAATAGTTGTGGTTTTTATTTATGTCTAAATAAAAAGTGGTAGATTTTGAATGATAACTATCTATGAGGACAAATCATCATTGCTAAAAGATATAGCATCCTCAATGTCTTTGATAGTTTTCATGATAGATGAAAAATAAGGTGGTTATATTTCCTAAGGAAAACATGTATGATTGAGTGTTTGAAAAATAATATATTTGAATATGGTTTCCTTTTTAATCAACTAGTCATCCAATTCTATCTAGTAATAGCTCAAATCATAATATGTAATATTTTATGAGGATGAGTAGTAGAGGAAATATGTGAGCGAAGGTAGTCAACTAGTCTAGGTGAAAGAGGAGCAAAAGGAGTCCTCTGAGCTCTCTATTGTTGAGTAATAACTAGAGTTAACTCAAAATTGACCATGCAATAATGCTCTCCATGAAGGGGAACTCAATTGGATGTGGATAATGTGTGAATTAAGATGAATTATAATTTTATCAATGAAAGGAGTAACATACATGTGAATCATTATACAAATTCCATGTAGTAATCATGTATGATAAACCACCAAACTTTATACCAAAAAGTAGAAAATTACTTCCATTATAATATGCATGGTAAAAGGTTAAAAACTCAAATTGAGAAAATTTTATAAGTAAGAAGGGAAACCCTAATTGTACACTAGGGTTTTTAGTTAATATTATTGAAGTAAGTTGGGTTCATCAAATGATTTAACTTTTAAGGTGATTATGGAATGTAAAACCCTAGTTTGTTAAAAGTTTTGGAATAATAAATCAAGAAATAAGTATGCAATAACTATATACATTGATTTATATAATAATTGACTTTATTAAATATTATATAAATAGAAAAAGAACTATAAGAGATGTACTTAGCTAGAAATTGACTAAGACAGATGAATGATAGTCTACGAACTAGTGTAGGAACTATGTTAGGTGTCATGAATAAAAACATTGAGTCAAAAAAACCCCAAGATAATAGTGTGATTCCTTAGATAGTAGTACACAATGCCAGTGTCCTTTGGGCCATGATAGGGTCCTTTTTCAAGAAGGGATAGTGATCTTCTAGGTGGAATTCACCTAGTTTTGGGGATTCTATGCATGTGTGCACAAATGCTAGTATATTATATATTCCCTATTTTGACTAATTTTAATGCCAAATCCTAGGCCTCCATGTTTGTTAGGGTATTTGAGGAGCACAAGTAGAAAAAGAGTGTTATTATCAGGGTAGGATATATGTGACCTCAAAAATCCATGTTTTGAGAGTTGCCTACTTCCAATACCTTGAAAGAGGATCAAGCTTGATGTAGTTCTCCAAACCTAAGTGCTAGTGAAAGTATAAGTGAATGCTAGTATGAGTGTTGTTTTGAGTATTATAAATGTGACTTGATATTAGAAATATTATTTGAGATTTGGTCTATGGTAGCTATGTGTATGTATAAGTAGGGTATAATAGGTATCAATGATCTTTATTTACACAACTATTTCTAAGTTTTGTGTGAGTATTTACATTTGATTTCCATCTAGTGGATAAGTGAATGAAAGTAGTCTATATATAGTGTTTTGGTGCTTATAAAAATATGAAATAGGTCTAGGCTAACCCTAGGAATGCTTTTAGGAATATAAATATGTCCATTGGGGGAGTAAGGAGAAAAAATATAGTAGTGTGGTCCCTAGGTCGATAGTGTAGTGTGCTAGTGTTCAAAGGGTTGTGCTAATGTCCAGGTGGTAAGAGCTAGTGACTAAGGGACCTATGTGCCTAAGGGGTAGATTATTGATATTTTTTGTATCAACATAAAATATATAAAAAGATAAAAATAGGCCCTAATATATGTTTACAGATAAACTAGGATAAGGTGGTTTCAAGTAACGCTCATTTCACTCAAATGGTATTTTAGATGACTATAGATAACTAGGTCTAAATATATCCTATAATGGATTTTCTTGTCAATTCAGCCATAAAATTTTCATGAACTCATCATGATTTACTTGAGGATCCATTTGATCTCCATTCAGTGTTTCAAAATGATCATACAAAAATAGTCGAGAAGCACATTATTGCTTACAAATTAGATATGCATGTGTTGAATATGCAATTTGAGGATGTGGCCTATAGACTATTTCATTTTAATTTTAAAGGAGAATAATATGATTCATATTAAATATTATCACCCAAGTCTTCTACCAGATATAAGAGTCTTGAAAATTAGTTCCTACTTCAGTTTGGAAGCTAATGGAAGATTCCCCCCTTTCCTAAATGTCTTGCCTAATTATTAAATAAACTACGATCTTGTCACTATAAATAAAGTGGAGAATAATCCATATGATCCACATAATCATAATTTTTATGATAATATTGAAGGTAATGAATGCATTATAGATATTTAAAAATAAATCTTAAAGTTATAAGATCAATTAGAACACCATTAGTAGCAACATGATGAAATTGAAAACTAAAATGATTTTGTTAGTTCAACAAAACTTTCCCAATTAGAGCCTAATAGACACCATGATTATTTTATCAATCATAATTTATCTAATGATCAATCTAAAGCTTACATTATTCAACTAGAATAAGAATTTGGTGGACTATAGAAGCCAGATGAGCAAGATTTATGTTGTCCATTAGAAGTATCCTTTTCTTATCCAACCTCAATCCCTACATTAAATGAGTTGATTCAATAAATTCAACAACTCAATGGTATCAGTGTGTCCACCACCACATTTTTGGATATATGTAGGCCATGAGTAGAAATAAAGGAAAATTTAAGAAATCTACTTGTCTCTAATGATCCAAATCTTCAAAAATTGGTAGTTACAAAAGCTCTTGTTCCTAAAAGCATAGTCATTTAGCTTTAGGTAACTAAGTCTCTTATATATGACTCATAGGATCATGAGGTAATTTCCTCTAATCCTAATGGTTATTATTAAAATCATTAAATAGATAAATTTATTGTTTATGATTTTATTGATTTTGATTCTTCAATTGAGGATGATGATCATTTTCAATACATGTATATACATCTTTTTGAGTTTAGAAGAGAAGAAAATAAGTAATTATGAAAGGACACAAATGGTTTCCATAGTTGTTGGTTAGATTTGACTTCTCTTGTTAGGGACATTTTTTTTTATTCCAAATCTGAATTAGTTTCTCCTATTTATGTGTGTGTCAATGATAAATGTCTAGACCTTAGTATTCCCCAAGAATGTCTATATCATGAGTATGGGGTATTGAAAAGGGTTGATCTGGAAGATTATTATATTATAGATTATGATATGATTGAATAGGATAAGTATATTTTAGATAAGGATGAAAAGATCTTAATTTTATAAGATTTATTTACTTCATGAAACAATGCAATAACATTTTAGGAAGTTGTTCATTCCACCATTCTAATAGTGTCTTCACTGTTTGAGCTTTTGGGTCACCAGTAGTCTTTTATAAATCATGAATTACTATAAGAGATAGATTAAAATGCTAATGACGATGATTATTTCATTCAATATTCATATTTAAAACAACATACTCAACCCATACAATAAGAAATAAAGGAGGATGATAATCTCATTCAAATTTTAGATTACCCAAGAGCCAATCATGCAACATCCGATTACTGACTACACTAGCTATGAAGATGCCAAGACAAACAAAATATATATATGAATGACAAGTCTAAATCTAAAATGCATAGATAAATATGACAGTCATTCTAAGGTGACTTATTTTAAAGAAGACACTTAGGATTTCTTTGATTGCAAGTCTAATTTGATATCCCTATTAGGTGATGTTTTTTATTGATTGTTTGATGTATTTCCTCTTACATATGTGATTAAAAATGATGAATTATAGACCTTTGTAATCTATATAGAATTATATATCCTAATGTCATATTATTTTCAAGAGGAGTGTTGGTTTTTCCTATGAATGTTGATTTAACCAGTGACTTTATTTTTCATGAAAATGATTCCTATGTTTGTCTAGTCATGGGTTCAATTGATTCTAAAGTTGATGCAGTATTCCATCGATATATTTATTTTATTTTTCAAGAATTTGAGCTGAATTTTTACAAACCTATGTTGATTCTTATTTTATGATTGAGGCACATAGTTATTTTTAATGACGCTTGTTAATGGACATGGTTTTTAGGAAGGAAAGTCAAATATATTTTAAGTGAATTCAAAGGTGTCCTTAATTTTAGAAGTAAACTAAATACAATGACCCTGATACTATGACAAGTGGAAATAATGTTGGGGTGGGTTTTCAAACCCACCCTCTAAACTAGTTCAATTTTGTTATTTTAAATTAGTATACATAATTTTTTTTCATAGCTAGTGTTTCCTCTTTTTAATGTTTTTTTAGTTTAGTTTGATTTTGTGTTTGTTTGTTTTGGTTTCAATATGTTTCATGAGTGGTTTTTTTTTCCACAAGTTTTTAAAATTTTGTTTGTGTTTTTAAACCTTTGGTGGTTTGTTATATGCCTTTTAAAAAATTGATTAGAATTGTTCGTGTGTTTATGATAAGAAATCAATTCTTAAAAGGGTAGTTTTGGCATTCTTTAATATTCCTTATTGTATATTGATCCATATTTTTATGAGGAGTATTCAATAAATATGATAAGAAAATTAAATTTTTAATTATGGATGGAATTTTATATAATAATATGTATACACATAATATTTTCAACTTTTATCAATTATCAATGCTTTACATCTTGCAAGAACCCATCAAGACTCAATCTCTCTGAGTGCACACCCTAAGGGGTGCATAGGGGTGGGTAGACCTTTGGTGATTCATAGGATTGTTATCCTTTTTTCCATATTATTACCAATCTAATTAGTTCATAAAACCTTTCCCTAAGTTGTTTCTCCTCCCTTGCATAGTCTTCTAATCTTTTTCTATGTTTCATCCTTTATTTTCATGCTTGGCACCCTTTTGACCTATTCAGCATACTAGGTCAACCTAGTAAACATTGTAAAATTTATGGACCCTTTTCTCTCTTTTGGTTTTTTATCCTTCTATCCAACTAAGCACAAACCTAGCAAGTTAGCTTAAAAACATGCTAGGTCAATTGGGTCGACCTATCATAGCCGACATATCCAAATGATTTTAGGGTAAGTTTTACCTATAAATACAAGGTCATTTCAGTCATTATTATAATATTAAATCAAGAGTTATTATTTTTTCATACTTCTTCACAATTTTTTCTTCCACCATTCTACTTGAGGAGACTTAGCTTCGGTTTCTTATTTTAGAGAATCTAGTCTTGTGAATAGGTCTTGAATGCTTTGGCCTAACAAATTGATCCTTAGAAACCACAAAAACCTCTTGTAAATCCCATTTGGCCAAGGGAGAGATTTAGTCTCAATGGGTTCACATTTAGGTAAGTATATTATACCTTTGTTCTCCTCTCTTTTAGTAGATAGAAGTAGCATAAGTGTTAGCTCAAATAATATTACTCGTCATTTTCTATGTATTAGGGTGTTACTCATCCTTAATTTATTTGAATTTCCCCATACATGTTTTGATTTATTTTATTTACTAAACCCCATTTTGTGCCATAGGATTTGGTGTGCACTAGATTAGATTTACTTTTCTTGTTATTAGATTAGTGAAATATTAAATCATAGGAGTTTTTCAAGGTTGTACGATTGTGCTAGACTATAAGATTTGGAACCCTGCCTCACATGGTGTGTTATGGAAAGTGATCCCCTAATTGGGTCTAGTGGATCCTCACATTGGTCATGTTCCCACTTAATAATTATATTCCCCCCAATCAAAATTATAGGTGTCCTCTATCCCATCTAATCCAAGATTGATTTATAGACATGATGTATTTTTGATTCCATACATTCTGGTGAACCTGACATGAATCAAACCCTTGGTGGATTTATTTCACTTATTTAATTTATATTAATCATTATTTTTATCATATATTTACTATGTTGGATCAACCCTGTTGACCTAGTTTATTTATCTCTATGCATAGGTTTGTAGGAACATGCAACTAGTTCAACCAGCTTAACCTAGTATAGGTTTCTAAAACTTGAAAAATTTTGTTCAAATAATTGGGTTGACTAGCTTGACCCAATACAAGTCTTTCAAATTTCTATACTTCTATTTTAACCAACTAGGTTGACTAGGTTGATCAAGTGTATTTTAGCACTTTTTTAGCAGGTTTGTATATAGCTTGATTGACTAGCTTGACCCAGCTTGTATGTTTTTGCTAGTTTTATCCAATGTCTCATATTATCAATCTTCTCATTTTCATCTCTAAATAATTCAGGTTAGTTTATATTCCTTTTTATCTTTCTTTTTCTATACTATCCTTTCACAATTTGTAGTCTTCAAAACTACCTATGTATAGTCAACTAGGTCAACCCTATGGACCTAGTTCTATGTTTTATATTTTTTGAAATAACTAGGTTGACCTAACTAACCTATTTCACTTTCAAGATTTGATTCCAAAATATAGGTTCTACCCTATTCTATCTGATTGTTCATATAGTCTCTTAGTTATACCTTGTTTCGAAGTTAGAATTTATATGTTAATCACATCTTTCTTTTAAGTTATTTGCATGCTTATAATAGTTCACATATTATAATTGGGGGATTTTCAATTAATCACATAGTTACACTATTTCTATTCTTTTACACACATGGCCAAACCACATAAACATCAATAAGAATTTAAACATTTGACAACCTATGTCTACCTACTTGGATTTCATCACAAGGGGGAAGCAGACTTGATACTCTGATCAAGTATAAAGCATGGTCGATTGTATATTTTATAGAAGCACCTATTACCCTTATTACTATAGTGTGTGATGTGAGGGGGTAGGACCCAATACCAAGCTTTTATCATTTCCACTATATTCCATTTCATCCTAAACTTACCTAAAACTATTTGTAGATTTCTATCTAGTACCTTGCTTATAGCCAATCTTCTTTCACATTTTAAATCATTCTAAAAATCTAATCAACATTCTAGTTTGACCAAGTAGATAACTTTACTTTCAAGTTATTTGCTTTCTCTTTGATCAATTATGTGTGCAAAATATTTCATTAGCCAATGTTAGTGTAAGATTTTGCTTTGTGTACATCAATTAGATTGGCTAGTGTCAATTTAGTTAATTATGTTTTTCCTTTCTATATTTACTTTTATAGATTAGCTAAAAATTGTCTTGTTTCATTTCCAAGCTTATTATCAATATTTTCCTCTTTCTTTTTCACTTTACTAGGTCAACTTGGTTGACCCTATAATTTTTTGGCTTTTGTGCACAACACTAGATCAACCTAGTCAACTTATTATAGTCTACAAGCCCTATTTCTTGCACTAAGTCGATCTAGTCGACCTAGTACTGTTTCCTACCTTTCTTATTTTTCAATCTAGTTTACCATTTCTCTAATTTTTCATCTTTTCCATCTCTCTTCAGTCAAAATGAGGTCTCCCATCAAATGTTTTTTGGAAAACCTAAATCCATTTAGATACTATATGGGATGTTCATTCCTTCCTCTCTTTTCTTTCCAAGAGAACCATCACTCTTGGGGAACTTCTTCTCCTCTTTCATATATGAACTATAATATTGTGAAAATAACACCTCAAGATGAAATTGATGGATCCAATCCTTTCCATACTTATAAATACACTTCTCAAAATATCCAAACCAATGTGGGAGTGATTGATACAATTCTATTTAACAATCCCACAAATAATCCTCCCCCTAAAACTAACTTAGGGAGTGATCCAACCAACACTAACTCACCTCCTAATACAACCCAACTCTTAACTCAAGTCATTCAATAAATGAACATCATGAAAAACTCTGATACCAATCAAATGATTCAACTTCAACAACACTTATTTTATGTGACTAATCAACCTCTAATTATTCATCCTCAAGATAATCCTAATTATATTCCTCCACCTCTTAGGGATGCCTCGAGTAATGTTATTCCTCAACCCATGATGAATAACAAGATGAAACCATTCAAAATGAGCCTTTATCTCCCTTCATTATATCTATTGATATTGGTAGCATAACTCCAACTATCAAATATGATGGGACTAAAGACCCTGATTCATTCCTTAAAGCCTTTGGTAATCTTTACAAAGAGTGGATCCAAACTAATAAATTTTCCATAACTAAACTATTAGTTAAAACTTTCAGTGGTGATGTATTATAATGGTATAATAAACTTCTTCAACATTCTATTTGGCAACTTGAAGATTTGGTTAATCCTTTGGTTAAAGAGTTTCAACATATTTATCTTCGTAAAAATTGCCTTAGTCACTTCATAAATGATAAACAAACTCCTAATGAATTGGCTCATGCCTTTATTAAAGGATGGAAATCTTTATCTCATAAATCCAATCATAATATGAATGATGATAATTTATTCAAACTCTTTATAACCACTTTGACTCCCACTCTTCAATACAAGGTACAAACATTTACTCCTAAAACTCTTAATGAAGCTCTTGACCAATCTAAGCATCAAGACTTTCTTATGAATCAATTCGAACCGAATAATAAACTTATTAAAGGATCTTTTCAAACATCTAATTTTATCACTAGTAATACTTCCCAAACCAAACCTAGAATTACCAAATCTGATGTTCCTTTACCATCTCACACACCTATTTTAGTTCAACAAATGAAACAATTTTTACCACCCTCAAAACCTTTCATTTATCCCAATGCTCCTCCTAAGTGGTATGACCCCAATCTATTCTATTAGTTCCATGCCAACATTAGGCATTCTCATGAATCTTGTAGAGGGATCACTAAGTGTGTCATTTCTTATATTCTTGGTGACTCATTCAACCATGAGGCTATAATAAAAATTTGTCATCATGAGTATGATACCACATATAAAAAATGACAAACCTTTAAAGCTTCTACTTCTAATAATCAAAAATATTCTTCAAACAATAATCAATCAAATGTCAATGATGTTTGTGCCATCGATGTTGATTATGACCTATATTATAACTGTTACTATGTCAATATTGAGGTTAATTATAATCATAAACCATCTCACAAAGATCCTATTACCAATCCTAAGAAACCATATTTAAAATAATAATTTCTTAAAGATACCACTACCACTCATGATGATTTAGAAGCACCCAAGGAACAACTTCCTCTTTCTGATCCTCCCACCACATCTATATCTCCCAAATCTAATTTGTGTTATAAACCTCATGTTGGTTCTTTTAAATCACATTGGAATTTTTTTTGAATAACTCAACTCTATAAATTATAAGATTCCTCTTATGGATTTAGTTTATACTTCACCCTATCATCATAAATTTCTTATGCAACAACTTCAAGAAATTAAAGATCCATCTTCCATAGATGAAGAACCACCTTCTATCGATTCTCAACCAACTAATGTCAATACCATTTATATTATGTGTCCTTCTTAAAAACCTTCCATTTAATTTCTTGAAGAGGACATGATCAATGATAAAATTATTTTTCATGCTAATGATCCACCTCTCTTTATCAAAGTAGCCATTAATACCACCCTTATCCAAAAATTTCAATTTGATGAAGGTTCTAGTATAATGTCACATCCTTATGGCTCATTCAACAATTTTGTTATAATAAGGATAATCTTAAATAAACCCATCTTACTTGTCATGTATTTGACAATACTAATCAAAAGCCATTTGGCTACATTTAACTTCCACTGACTATTGGACCTAAGACTGTTAGAACCAAGCTTATGGTCCTTGATCTTCTTTTATCCTATAACATTCTTCTTGGTCATCCATGGACTCATTAAATGAGGGTCATCACCTCTTTTGGTATTTGGTGTATTAAATTCTTACATAATGTAAAATATTAAAAACATGAAGCTAATCCCAACCCATGGAGCATCTAGCTTCCCAATCCTAAGCCTTAATATCTAATTCCTACAATTTATAAAATGAATAGTGCCCATTTACCTAAGTTCATCAAATGAATCCTAATCTTCAAGTTAATATTATATATTTAGATGATGATGAGCCCAATGAGTTTTAGCACACTTGCAATACTAAGAAGCTACCTCCATATATTATGGATTGGGTTCCTCCTTCTCTCTTACCTACAGATTGTGTTGTTCCTATCATGAATGAGATTACCTATGTTCCCCTCCATGAAATTCTCAAGAACCATCCTTACCTAAATATTCCTTCACTTTCAACTATTTTGGCATGGCTAAATTATTCCAATATCCTCTCACCATGTCCCCTTGTATATTTAACAACATTAGGATTTCACCTTCTAAAATTCCTCCTGATTCTTGAGCATGTATGATTTCTCTAGCATATGATAACAACTATATCATAGCCAAGTTCACTCTAAAGACTTAGATGTCTATCACTATAAAATATTTTAGCCCAAATTCATGCCTTCAATTGGGACATACATGCCATATCTACAAATCATGACTTAGATCTTGAGGGTCATGTACCTCTTACCAATTCTCCACTTACCGATACTCCTTAGGTGGTAAAACAAATTACACCTTCCAAACCCAAAAATTCTCCTACATCTTCTATACCTCATATGGATCCTATCATTTCTTCATATTCTTCTCCCATCATCGAATCTACAAATACTCCCATCTCTTTGAATCCACCCTCTTCATCTACTTCCAAAATTACACTAGATGCCAAGGCAAACAATGTCGATTAGATTTATTCTAAAAATGATCTCCAAGGAAATAAAATTCTAGACATTGAAATAGATGTTGAATATTATGGTCCTCTTCCTACCCTACCTAGTGAAAAATATATTCTTGAGTTACTTCATTCTTAAGAACCAAAACTTCCTCGGCAGTATCATAAACTTGAAAATCTAAAGAATAAAACTCCTTTCTTTAAAAGCTTTATCACTAGAATTGATCCTAAAACAAATCCAATTTCATCCTTGCCTAATGCACCTTACCATTTTCAAGATGTTAATTCCATTTTTATCAAAGAAACAACTCATATTGAATATGGTGCCCCATCTTCTCCTCAACTAGTCATGATTTATTAACAACTCTCACCATCTAAGCATGATAACTTTATCTTATTCTTTGATAAATATCAAGAGGCTTTCACTTAGTCCTAATAATACATGCCTAGCATTGACCCTAGGATTGCAGTTTATAACATCATCACTTATCCTGATGCTAAGCCAGTGCATCAAAATCAATTAAAATTCCCACCTAAAGTTACTATTCTATGTCATAAGGAGATAATTAAACTATTATATGCTAAATTCATTAAACCAGTGGATTATTTTGAATGGGTTTCTAACATTGTTCCCATTCAGAATAAGGTCACTATGGTCATCCAAATTTTTATTGATTTCTACAACCTTAATCTTGCTTGTCCTAAGGATAACTTCCCCTTACCTTTCATAGATGTCATCATCAATTCCTTGGCTGGTTATGAAATGTTATCTCTTATGGATGGCTTCTCAAGATAAAATTAGATTCACATTTCTCTTGAGGACCAACATAAGACTAATTTCACCATAGAATGGGGCACTTATTGTTACATCAAAATTCCCTTTGACCTTAAAAATGCTAGAGCTACCTACCAATTTTATATGACTCACATCTTTCATGATCTCATCTACAAAATTTATAAAACTTATGTGGATGATTTTATTGCTAAATTTAAACATCATAAGAACCATCTTTCCAATCTTGCTATCATATCTGATCGTCTCCTTAAATATAAAGTTAGACTTAATCTTTTCAAATGTGTTTTTTGAGTCACATCTAATAAATTATTAAGATTCTTAGTCTCTCTCCATGGCATTGATGTTGACCTAGAAAAAATTAGTGTCATTGTTAACATGTCCATTCCTTGATCTATTCCTGATATTTGTACTTATTTAGGAAAACTTGGGGTAATTTGATGATTTATCCCTAAAATGAATTATCCTATTTACTCTATCAATTCCCTTCTCAATAAAGGTACAACTTTAAAATGGATGGATCTATGTCAAAAATCCTTTGATAATATGAAAGATTCATTACTTCATCCACCTACACTTCGTCCACCTTCCAATGATAAACCATTAATTCTCTATAATTATTCCACACCAATTTCAATTGGGGAAATTCTTTCCTAACAAGATGATACAAGAAGAGAGTATGTTATTTACTACATTAGTTGGGGTCTCTGATTATGAGACACATTATACCAAAATTGACTGTGATTGCCTCATTATCTATTTTATGGCTAAAAAATCTTCATCATTATATGTTATACCAAACTACTTATGTCATCATTCATTCTGAACCCATTCATTATTTCTTCTCCAAAGCCTTTCTTCTTGGAAATAGAATTGGAAAATAGATTGCCTTACTTATGGAATTCAATCTCTACATCATCACATAATAAGTTTTTAAAGGACAAGTCATAGATGACCGACCTGTTTTAGATCCCATTCTAACCACTTCTTCACTTCAAGATGATCTTCTTGATGAAAATATCCTTTTTATTGAATGTCTTAATCAATATATATCCCTTAAAGACTATTTTCATAGTTTTACTACTAATATTGAAGCCAATAATCTTGAATAATCTTTCCTTCCCTTTGGTAATACTAAACCAAAGGTAGTTATCAAAGAGCTTCCTAAAATTAATATTGACTTGCATGAGGATACTTGGACCCTTCACTTTGATTTTGTTAAATGCATTTAAGGAGTTGGGGTAGGTTAAATTCTCACTAGTCCTCTTAGTAAGATTATTCCTTTATATTTTTGCTTTACCTTTGATGTCACCAATAATTTGGCCAAATATGAAGCTCTTATCTTAGGCATGAGAGCTACTCTTAATCTAGAGATCCAATATCTTTATGCTTTAGGAGATTCTTATCTCATTTATCATCAAGTTAATGGTGATTATCAATGTAAGAGTGATAACTCATTACCTATCATCAAATTTTAATGACTCTTGAAAATTAATTTATCTCTTTCACTATCGAGCCTATTCCTCAGGACCAAAATTCCATTATTGATTATCTTGCCTCTTCATCTTTTCTCTTTCATCCTCATCAAGTTCTCTCTGATCCTTCCTTTATTATATAAATCAAAAAATCTCCATCATCTATCCAACCACCTAATTCACTTATCTGTCACATCAAGGATGTGACTATTCAAAAAAAACCTTGGTATCAAGATATCATTCAATACTTAAAACATAAAACTTATCTTCCTAATCTAGATTCTCATGAAAATACATGCATTCATAAACAAGATTTCAAGTATATATTTTGACAAAACATCCTTCACTATTACAATGCCAAAGGTACCTTGCTACATTATGTTATGCAAGATGAGGTCCTTCCTCTTCTTGAACAATCACATGGGGGCATTTATAGTGGTCACTATAGTAGACATGCTACAACATGCAAATGCCTATGTATGGGTTAATTTTGGCATACTCTTGAAAAGGATGCAATTGAATATTCTAAGAAGTGCAATCCTTATTAACTTCATAATGATATTATCCATTCACCTCATGTCTAACTTAAAAATATCAAATCTCCTTAGCCATTTTCCACATGGGGATTTTATCCCATTAATAAACTTCCTCACTCCCAATATGGGCATGTTTTTATCATCACTACTATCGAGTACTTTACCAAATGCATAGAATACATGCTCCTTGTTAATGTTATTAGTACTACCATTTCCAAATTCATTCTTAATTAAATTATCCCCATACCATCATTTCAGATAATGGTGGTAATTTCAAAAATAAACATGTTAAACAACTTTGTACCAAATTTAAGATCAATCACAAATTTTCCATGCCTTACCATCTACAATGCAATGGTTAAGCTGAGGCCACTAATAAAATTCTAAAAAATTATTGAAAATTCAATTCATAAACCCACATGGATTGAAATATTCATCTTTACCCTACACTTTGGGCCTACCAAACTAGCATTTATACTACCACTGGGGTAACTCCATTTTCGTTAATCTATGGTTTTGATTTGGTCATTCCATTAGAAGTTAAACTTCTCTCTCTTTATATATATCTTCATGACATTATTACTAATGAATAATTACATGAATCTCACCTTCATGCCTTTGATCTTCTTGATGAACATCATCTTTTTGCATTACAACATAATTTCCACTACAAGGTTCACATCACCTGACAACATAACAATATGTTAAATCTACACTTTTAATGTTGGTGATATTGTCCTTAAATTAGATTAAACCCATGATAATGATCCAAAACTTAAAATATTTGGTTGAAATATAAATTCAAGAAACAAGAACAACACAATTTAAATAATGTTATCTCTGAGAAGAGATGTTTTATTGATCAAATTTGTAGACCCAAACATATGCCTATCTCTGAGAAGAGATGTCCAATTTCTATTTTAGGTTACATCTTAATTTATAAATGTTTTGAATGTGGGAGGAGGATTTGGAATGTCACCAATCTTGAGGTAGATTAATTGGTTCAACTTCCATGATTTACAACAATACAAAATTTGAGGAACTACTATTTTTAGAAACTTACTATTTTTAGACTACACTACTAAAATTGAAATTTAGGGCACTTCCATTGGGTTTTCGGGGTAAAAATCCATTTATCATATCTCAATGATATCTCACCACTTTCTCATCATTCTTATCTTTCCAACGGTTCAAACGGTGAGTCAATTGGAGCTACGGTGCAAAAGTTATGTCTCCCAAAAGTTCTGTCATCAATTAGGGTAGACCCATCACCTGAATTGTTGCCCCGATCATTCCTCCCTCCTTGAAAAGCAATGGTCACCATTGCATCAATATTTTTCATCAAGGGTGGTATTTTTATTTTTATTTTATTATTTATGCATACTTGGAATGGACTATGCTTTATGGAATTGTGAAGGGCCTGATTGTTCACCATTTCTATCTGACCATCAGTTGTGGATGGAAGGCTATGAACTTCTTTATCTTGGTATCTATTTTATTTTTTTATTGTGTTTTTTATGTATTTAGGGTTATAACATTGGCCCTTTTGGATTCTGCTTGACCACCATGAGAACAAATTTCTTGGCACTAATCAAAGAGATAGATGTAGAAGGTGGTACCTCTGGTACCTTGTAACATTGTGTTCTAAGAGTGAGAGTGATCCTTCAAGTTCTTGATTCATACATGGCATGTTGATCATACATGAATGGATAACCAAATATTACATCACAAACATCTAGATTGACCACATCACATAAGACCTCATCTTGGAAAGGTTTTATTACATATGAGAGAAGACATTGGTGGGTGACAGAGGTTTCTCCATGGACTCAACCATCCAATATTTTATGGCTTTGGGTGAGGCTTCATGGATAGATTTAGTATTTTTAAAACATTAGTAGAAATTAAATTCTTTTGACTTCCACTATTAATAATGAAATGCAGAGACTTACCTTTCACCCATAATTTAGAGTGAAACAACCTTTCCTTATCATCTAGCCTCTCCTCATGGGTCTATGATGAAGCAAAAATGGCTTTGAGTTGAGCATCTATAATCTCTTCTTCAACCTCTTCAAATGCAAGGTCTATATGAGGTATAGTAGTGGATTTTTAGGATTATGAATTAGAAAGTAAGGACTTGATGGCTCAACACTCTTCTTTGGAGTGAGTTCTAGATTTATGATAATCACACCACTTCCCAATCTTTTCTTCTTTTTTCTTCCAATTTTAGACTCATGTTTGACCTTATTTTTCACTTTTCCATTTTCAAGGCTGACTCTTCATATTCATTCTTACATGCTTCTACTCAATCTTCATTACAAACTTGTATGCCTCACCAAGGGTTTCCAAATTGAAGAGTTCCATTTCTCCCCATATGTACCATTATAGTCTGCCATGATATTTGAGAAGCTTATGTTTCCCACTTTCTTGGATGCCCAATCTCACAGATAGAGAATAAAAAATGAAAGTGCAATCTTGAACAGACTATTCTTTACCTTGACAAATTTGTTAGCACTCTATATATAGATCATCCTATGCTCCAATTGGGTAGTATTCTTCCTTTACAGCTTCTATGAAATCATCCCAGGTTGGCTCCATCTCAAGGCCAATATCATCTACACTGAATCTCTTTTTGTACACTTCCCACCAAATTTTGATAGGTAATAATGCTTTCAAAAGATAAAAAGTGATCTTCTCTTCATCGATGAATTTATTTATATAAAATAAGATGACAATTGATCCAACCAATTTTCTACTACATTAGCATTGATTTTGCCTTCAGATGTAGGGATATCAAAATTCACCTGAACCTTGAAGGGTGTTGGGGCACTGAAAATATGTGGGGGTATAGATGAGGAGCTAGAATTTCCCATCGAGATTTGTTGGAGAATTTGAATAATTTTTTTTAGCATCTATGCTTTCTGATATTGGAGGGCTTCATTCACCATTTCCTTGAAAGGATCGAATGTCTCAGTGTTATCTACCATTTGAAGTCCTTTGGAGTGAATAGGTAGATAATTTGTTGGTTCTATTTTCCACCCAAGCTTCCTATAATCTAACCTCATCTTCAAGATCATACACTCTAAAGACAAACCACTCTGATACCACTAATCCAAAACTCAAAAGCTTTGGTTGAAAAATAAATTAAAGAAATAAGAACAACACAATTCAAATAATTCTATCTCTGAGAAGAGATGTTTTATTGATAAAATTTGCAAACCCAAACATATGATTATCTCTAAGAAGAGATGTCTAATTTCCATTTCAAGTTACATCATAATTTATACATTTTTTGAAGGTGGGAGGAGGATGTGGAAGGTCACCAATCTTGAGGGAGATTAATTGGTTTAACCTCCATGATTTACAATAATACAAAATTTAAGGAATTACTATTTTTAGACTACACTATTAAAATTTAAATTTGGGGCACTTCTATTGGGTATTTTGGGGTCAAAATACATTGAGTGGATCTCCATTCCATCTCACCACATTCTCCTCATTCTTAGCTTTCTAAAAGTTTAAACGGCGAGTCAATTAGAGCTACGGTGTAAAAGTTATGGCTCTTGGAAGTTCTGTCATCAATTGAGGTGGACCCATCATTTGAATTGTTGCTCAGATCATTCCTCCCTCCTTGAGAAGAAATGGTCCCCATTGCATCAATATTTTTCATCAAGGGTAGTAGATGTATTTTAATTTCATTCCTTATGCATACTTGGAATGGAATTTACTTTATGGAATTGTGCAGGGCCTGATTGTTCACCATTTATGTCTGACCATCAGTTTATGGATGGAAGGTCATCAACTTCTTTAGCTTGGTATCTATTTTATTTTATTGTTGTGTTGTTTGTGTAGTTAGGGCTGCAACATCAGCCCTTTTGGATTCTTGTGGCTTGACCACCATGAGAATAAATTTCTTGGCACTAATCAGAGAGACAAATGTAGAAGGTGGTTCCTCTAGTACCCTATAACACCATGTTCCAAGAGTGAGAGTGGTCCCTCAAGTTCTTGATTCATAGATGCCATGTCAATCATACATAAATAGTTGACTAAAGATTACATCACAAACATCTAGATTGACCACATCACATAAGACCTCATCTTGGAAAGGTTTTATTGCATATGAGAGAAGACATTAGTGGATGACACAAAGGTTTCTCCTTGGACTCAACCATCTAATACTGTATGGCTTTGGGTGAGGCTTCATGGATAGATTTAGGCTTTTCACAACATTAGCAGAGATTAAATTCTTTTGACTTCCACTATCAAGAATGAAATATAGAGACTTACCTTTCACCCCTAATTTAGAGTGAAACAACCTTTCCTTGTCATCTAGCTTCTCCTCATGGGTCTGTGATGAAGCAACAATGGATTCAGGCTCAACATCTATAATCTCTTCTTTAACCTCTTCAACTACAGGGTCTATATGAGGTAGAGTAGTGGATGTTGAGGATTATGACTTAGAAAGTAGGGACTTGATGGTTTGACATTCTTCTTTGGAGTGAGTTCCAAATTAATGATAATCACACCACTTCCCAGTCTTTCCTTCTTTTTGCTTCCAATTTTGGCCTCGTGGTTTGACGTTCTTTGTCACTTTTGCATTTTGAAAGCTGACTCTTCCTATTCATTCTTCCATGCTTCTGATCAATCTTCACTATGAACTTATATGCCTCACTCAGGGTTTCCAAATTGAAAAGTTATATTTCTCCCCGTATGTACCATTATAATCCACCACAATATTTGAGAACCTTGTGTTTCTCACTTTCTTGGATGCCCAATCTCGCACATAGAGAATGAAAAATGTTACTGTAATCTTAAACAGACTATTTCTTACCTTGGCAAAGTTGTTGCCACTCTATATACAGATCATCATATGCTCCAATGGGGTAGTATTCTTCCTTATCAGCTTTTATAAATCATCCCAAGTTGGCTCCACCTCAAAGCCAATATCATCTACATTGAATCTCATTTTTTACACTTCCCACCAATTTTTGATAGGGAATGATTCTTTCAAAAGATAAAAAGTTATCTTCTCTTTATCAATGAATTTATTTATAGAAAAATAAGATGACAATTGATCCAACCAATTTTCTACTACATCATCATTGATTTTGCCTTCAAATGTAAGGATATCAAAATTCACCTGAACCTTGAAGGGTGTTGGGGTACTGAAAGGATGTGGGGGTGCAAATGAAGAGCCAAAATTTCCCATCAAGATTTATTAGAAAATTTGAGTAAATTTTTGTATTATATACACTTGTTATTATTCAAGGGCTTCATTCACCATTTTCTTGAAAGGATCAGATGTCTCGGTGTTATCTGCCATTTGAAGTCATTTTGAGTGAATAGGTGCATAATTTGTTGGTCCTATTTTCCACCCAAACTTCCTATAATTTGACCTCATCCTCAAGATCATACACTCTAAATACAAACTACTCTGATACCACTTATTTAAAACTCAAAAGCTTTGGTTGAAAGATAAATTCAAGAAACTAGAACAACACAATTCAAATAATGCTATCTCTGAGAAGAGATGTTTTATTGATCAAATTTACAAACCCAAACATATGCCTATCTCTGAGAAGAGATGTCTAATTTCCATTTTAGGCTACATCTTAATTTATACATGTTTTTAAGGTGGGAGGAGGATGTGGAAGGTCACCAATCTTGAGGGAGATTAATTAGTTTGACTTCCACAATTTAAAACAATACAAAATTTAAGTAATTACTATTTTTAGAAACTTATTATTTTTAGATTGCATTACTAAAATTGAAATTTAGAGAACTTCCATTGGTTTTTTAGGGGTCAAAATCCATTAATTAAATATCAATGCCATCTCACCATGTTCTCCTCAGTCTTAGCTTTCCAACGGTTCAAATGGTGAGTCAATTCGAGTTATGGTATAAAATTTATGGCTCCCAAAAGTTCCATCATCAATTGGGGTGGACTCATCACCTAAATTATCACTTGAATTATTTCCCACATCATTCCTCCCTCCTTGAGAATCAATGGTCCCCATTACATCAAGATTTGTCATCAAGGGTGGCAATTGTATTTTGATTTTATTCCTTATGCATACTTGGAATATACTATGCTTTATAGAATTATGAAAGGCCTAATTATTCACCATTTCTATCTAACCGTCAGTCTATAGATGGAAGGCCATGAAATTCTTTAGCTTGGTATCTATTTGCTTTTGTTGTTGTGTTATTTGTGTAGTCAAGGCTGCAACATCAACCCTTTTGGATTCTTGTGGCTTGACCACCATGAGAAAAAATTTCTTGGCACTAATCAGAGAGAGATGTAGAAGGTGGTACCTATGGTACCCTATAGGACCATGTTCCAAGAGTGAGAGTGATCCTTTGAGTTCTTAATTCATAGATTCCATGTCGATCATACATGAATGGCTGACTAAAGAGTACATCATAAACATCTAGATTGACCACATCACATAAGACCTCATCTTGGAAATTTTTTATTGCATATGAGAGAAGACATTGGTGGGTGACATAGAGGTTTCTCCCTAGACTCAACCATCCAATATTGTATGGCTTTGGGTGAGGCTTCATGGATAGATTTAGGCTTTTCACAACATTAGCAGAGATTAAATTCTTTTAACTTCCACTATCAAGAATGAAATGCAAAGACTTACCTTTCACCCATAATTTAGAGTGAAACAACCTTTCTTTGTCATCTAGCCTCTCATTGTGAGTCTATGATGAAACAATAATGGCTTCGAGCTTAGCATCTATAATCTCTTCTTCAACCTCTTCAACCATAGGGTCTATATGAGCTAGAGCAATGGATGTTGAGGATTATGACTCAAAAAGCAAGGATTTGATGGCTTGACATTCTTCTTTGGAGTGAGTTCTAGATTTATGATAATCACACCACTTCCCAGTCTTTCCTTCCTTTTACTTCCAATTTTGGCCTTGTGTTTAACCTTATTTATCACTTTTCCATTTTGAAGGCTGACTCTTCATATTCATTCTTCCATGATTCTATTCAATCTTCACTATGAACTTGTACACCTCACCAAGGGTTTCCAAATTGAAGAGTTCTATTTTTTCCCATATGTACCATTGTAGTCTACCATAATATTTGATAACCTTGTGTTTCTCACTTTCTTGGATTCCCAATCTTTCAGATAGAGAATGAAAAATGTCAATGTAATCTTGAACAAACTATTCCTTACCTTGGTGATGTGGTTTCCACTATATATATATATATATATATATATATATATATATATATATATATATATATATATATATATATATATATATATATATATATATATATATATATATATATATATATATATATATATATATATATATATATACTCCAATGGGGTAGTATTCTTCCTTTACAGCTTCTATGAAATCATCCTAGGTTGGCTCCACCTCAAGTCCAATACCATCTACACTGAATCTCTTTTTGTACACTTCCCACCAATTTTTGACAAGCAATGATGCTTTCAAAAGATAAAAACTGATCTTCTATTTATCAGTGAATTTATTTATAGAAAAATAAGATGACAATTGATCCAACCAAATTTCTACTACATCAACATTGATTTTTCCTTCAAATGTAGGGATATCAAAATTCACCTAAACCTTGAAAGGTGTTGGGGCACTGAAAGGATGTGAGGGTGTAGATGAGGAGCCAAAATTTCCCATCAAGATTTTATGGAGAATTTGAGTGAATTTTTGTAGCATCTACACTTGCTAATATTGGAGGGCTTCATTCACCATTTTCTTGAAAGGATTGGATGTCTCGGTGTTCTTCACTATTTGAAGTCATTTAGAGCGAATAGGTGGATAATCTATTGGTTTTATTTTCCACTCAAGATTCCTGTAATCTAACCTCATCCTCAGGATCATACACTCTAAAGACAAACTAATTTGATACCACTAATCCAAAACTTGAAAGATTTGGTTTAAAGATAAATTCAAGAAACCATAACAACAAAATTCAAATAGTGTTATCTCTAAGAAAAGATGTTTTAATGATCAAATTTGTAAACCCAAACATATGCCTATCTCTAAAAAGAGATGTTTGATTTCCATTTTAGGTTACATCTTAATTTATAAATGTTTTTAAGGTGGGAGGAGGATGTGGAAGGTCACCAATCTCGAGGGAGATTAATGGGTTTGACTTTCATGATTTACAACAATACAAAATTTGAGGAATTACTATTTTTATAAACTTACTATTTTTAGACTTCACTAATAAAATTGAATTTTGGGGCACTTCCATTGGGTTTTTGGGGGTTAAAATCCTTTGATAGTATATCCATGCCATTTTACCACATTCTCCTCATTCTTAGCTTTCCAATGGTTCAAATGGCAAGTCAATTGGAGCTAAGGTGCAAAAGTTATTGCTCCTAGAAGTTTCATCATTTATTGGGGTAGACCCATCACCCAAATTGTCACCTAAATTTTTGCCCAAATAATTCCTCCCTCCTTGAGAAGCAATGATACCCATTGCATCAATATTTATCAACAAGGGTGGTAATTTTATTTTGATTTGATTCCTGATGCATACTTGGAAATGATTGTGCTTTATGGAATTATACAGGGCCTGATTGTTCACCATTTCTATCTGACCATCAGTCTGTCAATGGAAGGCCATGAACTTCTTTATCTTGGTATCTATTTTCTTTTATTATTGTGTTGTTTGTGTAGTCAGGGCTGCAATATCAGACCTTTTGGATTCTTTAGGCTTGACCACCATGAGAACAAATTTCTTATCACTAATCAAAGGAACATATGTAGAAGGTGGTACCTCTGGTACCCTATAGCACCTTGTTCAAAGAGTGAGAGTGATCCTTCAAGTTATTGATTCATAGATGCCATGTTGATCATACATAAATGGATAACCAAATATTACATCACAAACATATAGATTGACCACATCACATAAGACCCCATCTTGGAAAGGTTTTATTACATATGAGAGAAGACATTGGTGGGTGACATAGAGGTTTCTCCATGGACTCAACCATCCAATACTGTATGGCTTTGGGTGAGGCTTCATGGATAGATTTAGGCTTTTCACAACATTAGTAGAAATTAAATTCTTTTGACTTCCACTATCAAGAATGAAATGCAGAGACTTACCTTTCACCCATAATTTAGAGTGAAACAACCTTTCCTTATCATCTAGCCTCTCCTCGTGGGTCTATGATGAAGCAAAAATGGCTTCAAGCTTAGCATCTATAATCTCTTCTTCAACCTCTTCATTTGCAAGGTCTATATGAGGTATAGTAGTGGATGTTGAGGATTGTGACTCAAAAAGTAGGGACTTGATGGCTCGACATTCTTCTTTAGAGTGAGTTCTATATTTATGATAATCACACCACTTCCCAGTCTTTTCTTCTTTTTTCTTCCAATTTTGGCCTTGTGTTTGACCTTCTTTGTCACTTTTCCATTTTGAAGGCTGACTCTTCATATTCATTCTTCCATGCTTCTACTCAATCTTCACTACAAACTTGTATGCCTCACCAAGGGTTTCCAAATTGAAGAGTTCCATTTCTCCCCATATGTACCATTATAGTCCACCACGATATTTGAGAACCTTATGTTTCTCACTTTCTTGGATGCCCAATCTCACACATAGATAATAAAAAATGTGAGTGTAATCTTGAATAGATTGTTCCTTACCTTGGTGAAGTTGTTTCCACTCTATATATAGATCATCATATGCTCCAATAGGGTAGTATTCTTCCTTTACAGCTTCTATGAAATCATCCCAGGTTGGCTTCACCTCAAGGCTAATATCATCTACACTGAATCTCCTTTTATACACTTTCCACCAATTTTTGATAGGCAATGATGCTTTAAAAAGAACAAAAGTGATCTTCTCTTTATCAGTGAATTTATTTATAGAAAAATAAGATGACAATTGATCCAACCAATTTTATACTACATTAGCATTGATTTTACCTTCAAATGTAAGGATATCAAAATTCACTTGAACCTTGAAGGGTGTTGGGTCAATGAAAGGATGTGGGGGTGTAGATGAGGAGCCAAAATTTCTCATCAAGATTTGATGGAGAATTTGAGAAATTTATTGTAGCATCTACACTTACTGCTATTGGAGGGCTTCATTCACCATTTTCCTGAAAGGATCAAATGTCTCAGTTTTGTCTACCGTTTGAAGTCATTCAGAGTGAATAGGTGATTAATCTGTTGGTTTTATTTTCCACCCAATCTTCCTATAATCTAACCTCATCCTCAAGATCATACACTCTAAATACAAACTACTCTAATACCACTAATCCAAAAATTGAAAGCTTTGGTTGAAAGATAAATTCAATAAACAATAACAACACAATTTAAATAATGTTATCTCAGAGAAGAGATGTTTTATTGATCAAATTTACAAACCTAAACATATGCCTATCTCTGAGAAGAGATGTCTAATTTCCATTTTAGGTTACATCTTAATTTATACATGTTTTGAAGGTGGGAGGAGGATGTGGAAGGTTACCAATCTCAAGGGAGATTAATTGGTTCAACTTTTGTGATTTACAAAAATAAAAAATTTGAGAAATTACTTATTTTAGAAACTTACTATTTTTATACTACACTACTAAAATTGAAATTTAGGTCACTTCCATTGGGTTTTCAAGGTTCAAAATATATCAAGTGAATTTCAATGCCATCTCACCACATTCTCCTCATTATTTTCTTTCTACCGGTTCAAATGGTGAGTCAATTGGAGCTATTGTGTAAAAATTATGGCTCCCAAAAGTTCCATCATCAATTGGAGTGGACCCATCACCTGAATTAGCACCTGAATTGTTGCCCAGATCACTCCTCCCTCCTTGAGAAGCAATAGTCCCTATTGCATTAAGATTTATCATCAAGGGTGGATGTTTTATTTTTATTTGATTCCTAATGCATATTTGGAATGGACTGCTTTATGGAATTGTGTAGGGCCTAATTATTCACCATTTCTATCTGACCATCAGTCTATGGATAGAAATCCATGAACTTTTTTATCTTGGTATCAATTTACTTATATTTTTGTGTTGTTTGTGTAGTCAGGGCTGCAATATCAGCCCTTTTGGATTCTTTTGGCTTAACCACCATGAGAACAAATTTCTTGGCACTAATCAGAGAGACAAATGTAGAAGGTGGTACCTATGGTACCCCATAGCACCATGTGCCAAAAGTGAGAGTGATCCTTCAAGTTTTTGATTCATAGATTATATATTGATCATACATGAATGGTTGACTAAAGATTACATCACAAACATCTAGATTGACCACATCACATAAGACCTCATCTTGGAAAGGCTTTATTGCATATGAGAGAAGACATTGGTGTGTGACATAGAGGTTTCTCCCTAGACTCAACCATCCAATACTATATGGCTTTGGGTGAGGCTTCACGGATATATTTTGGCTTTTCACAACATTAGCAGAGATTAAATTCTTTTGACTTCCACTATCAAAAATGAAATGCAGATACTTACCTTTCACCCATAATTTAGAGTGAAATAACCTTTCTTTGTCATCTAGCCTCTCCTTGTGGGTCTATGATGAATCAAGAATGGCTTTGGGCTTAGCATCTATAATCTCTTCTTCAACCTCTTCAACCACAGGGTTTATATGAGGTAGAGTAGTGGATGTGGAGGATTGTGACTCAGAATGCAGGGACTTGATGGTTCGACATTCTTCTTTAGAGTAAGTTCTAGATTTGTGATAATCACACCACTTCCTAGTCTTTTCTTCCTTTTTATTCCAATTTTGGCCTCATGTTTGACCTTCTTTGTCACTTTTCCATTTTAAAGGCTAACTCTTCATATTCATTATTCTATGCTCTACTTAATATTCACTGTGAACTTGTACACCTCACCGAGGGTTTCTAAAATTGAAGAGTTCCATTTATCCCCATATTTACCACTATAGTCCACCATGATATTTGAGAACCTTATGTTTGTCACTTTCTTGGATACCTAATCTCATAGATAAAGAATGAAAAATATCAATGTAATCTTGAACAGACTGGTCCTTACCTTGGCAAAGTTATTGCCACTCTATATATAGATCATCATATACTCCCATGGGGTAGTATTCTTCCTTTATAGCTTCTATGAAATTATCTCAGGTTGGCTCCACCTCAAGGCCAGTATCATCTACACTGAATCTCTTTTTGTGCACTTCCCACTAATTTTTGACAAGCAATGATGCTTTCAAAAGAGCAAAAGTGATCTTCTCTTTATTGGTGAATTTATTTATAAAAAATAAGATGAAAATTGATCCAACCAATTTTCTACTATATCAACATTGATTTTGCCTTCAAATTTAGGGATATTAAAATTCACCTAAACCTTGAAGGGTGTTGGGGCACTAAAAGGATGTGGGTGTGCAGATGAGGAGCCAAAATTTCCCATCAAGATTTTTTGGAGAATTTGAGTGAATTGTTGTAGTATCTACACTTGTTGTTGTTAGAGGGCTTCATTCACCATTCCTTGAAAGGATTGGATGTCTTGGTGTTATCTACCATTTAAAGTCATTTAGAGTGAATAGGTGGATAATTTGTTAGTTTTTTTTTCTACCCAAGCTTCCTATAATCTAACCTCATCCTTAGGATCATACACTCTAAAGACAAACTGCTCTGATACCACTTATCCAAAACTTGAAATCTTTAGTTGAAATATAAATTCAAGAAACAATAACAACACAATTCAAATAATGCTATCTCTAAGAAGAGATGTTTTATTGATCAAATTTGTAGACCCAAACATATGCCTATCTCTGAGAAGAGATGTCCAATTTATATTTTGGGTTACATCTTAATTTATACATGTTTTGAAGGTGGGAGGAAGATGTGGAATTTCACCAATATTGAGGGAGATTAATTGGTTTGATTTCCATGATTTATAACAATATAAAATTCTAGGAATTACTATTTTTAGAAACTTACTATTTTTAGATTGCACTACTAAAATGGAAATTTGGAGCACTTTCATTGGGTTTTAGGGGTCAAAATCCAACAAGTTAATATCAATTTCATCTCACCACATTGTCCTCATTCCTATCTTTCTAACGGTTCAAATGGCAAGTCAATTAGAGCTACGGTGCAAAAGTTATGGCTCCTAGAAGTTTTGTCATGAATTGGTGTGGACCCGTCACATGAATTATCACCTAAATTATTTCCCAGATCATTCCTCCCTCATTGAGAAGTAATGGTCTCCATTGCATCAAGACTTGTCATCAAGGGTGGTAGTTGTATTTTGATTTGATTCATAATGCATACTTAGAATAGATTGTGCTCTATGGAATAGTGCAGGGCCCAATTGTTCACCATTTATGTCTAAAGATTAGTCTATGGATGGAAGTCCATGAACTTCATCAGTTTGGTATCTATTTGATTTTTTTGTTTTTTTATATATGTAGTCAGGGCTACAACATCATCCCTTTTGTATTTTTGTTATTTGACCACCATGAGAACAAATTTCTTGGCACTAATCAGAGAGATAGATGTAGAAGGTGGTACCTCTGGTACCCTATAGTGCCATGTTCCAAGAGTGAGAGTGATCCTTTAAGTTCTTGATTTATAGAGCCATGTTGATCATACATGAATGGCTGACCAAAGAGTACATCACAAAAATATAGATTGACCACATCACATAAGGTCTCATCTTGGAAAGGTTTTATTGCATATGAGAGAAGACATTGGTGGGTGACATAGAGGTATTTCCCTAGACTCAACCATCCAATACTGTATGGTTTTATGTGAGGCTTCATGGATAGATTTAGGCTTTTCACAACATTAGTAGAGATTAAATTCTTTTGACTTCCACTATCAAGAATGAAATGCAGAGACTTACCTTTCACCCATAATTTAGAGGGAAACAACCTTTCCTTATCATCTAGCCTCTCCTCGTGGGTCTATAATGAAGCAATAATGGATTATGGCTTAGCATCTACAATCTCTCCTTTAACCTCCTCAACTATAGGGTCTATATGAGGTAGAGTAGTGGATGTTGAGGATTGTGACTTAGAGAGTAGGGACTTGATGGCTCGACATTCTTCTTTGGAGTGAGTTCTAGATTTGTGATAATCACACCACCTCCCAGTATTTCCTTCCTTTTGCTTCCAATTTTGGCCTCATGTTTGACCTTCTTTGTCACTTTTCCATTTTAAAGGCTAAATCTTTGTATTCATTCTTTCATGCTTCTATTCAATCTTAACTATGAACTTATATGCCTCATTAAGGGTTTACAAACTGAAGAGTTTTATTTCTCCCCATATGTACCATTGTAGTCCACCATGATATTTTAGAACCTTATGTTTCTCACTTTCTTGGATACCTAATCTCACAGATAAAGAATGAAAAATGTCAATGCAATCTTGAACAGACTATTCCTTACCTTGACAAAGTTGTTACCACTCTATATATAGATCATCATATGCTCCAATGGGGTAGTATTCTTACTTTATAGCTTCTATGAAATCATCTCAGGTTGGCTCCACCTCAAGGCAAATATCGTCTACAATGAATCTCTTTTTGTACACTTCCCACAAATTTTTGATAGGTAATGATGCTTTCAAAAGAGCAAAAGTGATCTTCTCTTTATCAGTGAAATTATTTATAGAAAAATAAGATGGCAATTGATCCAACCAATTTTCTACTACATCAGCATTGATTTTTCCTTCAAATGTAGGGATATCAAAATTCACCTAAACCTTGAAGGGTGTTGGGGCACTAAAAGGATGTGGGGGTGCAGATAAGGATCTAAAATTTCCCATCAAGATTTGTTGGAGAATTTGAGTGAATTGTTATAGCATCTACCCTTACTGCTGTTAGACGGCTTCATTCACCATTTCCTTAAAAGGATCAGATGTTTCAGTGTTGTTTTCCATTTGAAGTCATTTGTAGCAAATAGGTGGATAATATATTGGTTCTATTTTCCACCTAAGCTTCCTATAATCTGACTTCATCCTCAAGATCATACACTCTAAATACAAACCACTCTAATACCATTGATCCAAAACTTGAAAGCTTTGGTTGAAAGATAAATTCAAGAAATAAGAACAACACAATTCAAATAATGTTATCTCTAAGAAGAGATGTTTTATTGATCAAATTTACAGACCCCAACATATGCCTATCTCTGAGAAGAGATGTCTGATTTCCATTTCAAGTTACATCTTAAATTATACATGTTTTGAAGGTGGGAGGAGGATGTGGAAGGTCATAAATCTCGATGGAGATTAATTGGTTTGACTTCCATGATTTACAATAATATAAAATTTAAGGAATTACTATTTTTATAAACTTACTATTTTTAGATTGCACTACTAAAATTGGAATTTAGGGTAATTCCATTGGGTTTTTAGGGGTCAAAATCTATCGAGCAGATCTCAATGCAATCTCACCACATTTTTCTCATTCTTATCTTTCCAACAATTCAAACAGTGAGTCAATTGGGGCTATGGTGAAAAATTTATTGCTCCCAAAAGTTCTATCATCAATTGGGGTAGACCCATCACCCAAATTGTCGCCTGAATTATTGCCCAGATCACTCCTCCCTCCTTGAGAAGAAATGGTCCTAATTAAATCAAGATTTTTCATCAAGGGTGGCAGTTGTATTTTTATTTGATTCTTGATGCATATTTGGAATAGGTTGTGCTTTATGGGATTGTGTAGGGCTTGATTGTTCACTATTTCTATCTAACCATCAGTCTGTGGATGGAAGGCCATGAACTTCTTTAGCTTGGTATCTATTTTCTTATGTTGTGTTTTTTGTGTAGTCAGGGCTGTAACATCAATCCTTTTGGATTCTTATGGCTTGACCACCATGAGAACAAATTTCTTGGCACTAATTAGAGAGACAGATGTAGAAGTTGGTACCTTTGGTACCCTATAGCACCATGTTCCAAGAGTGAGAGTGATCCTTTGATTTCTTGATTCATAGATTCTATGTCAATCATACATGAATTATTGAGCAAAGAGTACATCACAAACATCTATATTGACCACATCATGTAAGACCTCATCTTGGAAAAATTTTATTGCATATGAGAGAAGATATTGGTGGGTGACATAGAGGTTTCTCCCTGGACTCAACCATCCGATATTGTATGGCTTTAGTGAGGCTTCATGGACATATTTAGGCTTTTCACAACATTAGTAGAGATTAAACTCTTTTGACTTCCAGTATCAAGAATGAAATGTAGAGACTTACCTTTCACCTATAATTTAGAGTGAAAAAACCTTTATTTGTCATCTAGCCTCTCCTCATGGGTCTGTGATGAATCAATAATGGCTTTGAGCTCAGTATCTATAATCTCTTCTTCAACATCTTCAACTGAAGGGTTTGTATGAGGTAGAGTAGTGGATGTTGCGGATTGTGACTCAGAAAGTAGAGATTTGATGGCTTGACATTCTTCTTTAGAGTGAGTTCCAAATTTGTGATAATCAAACCACTTTCCAGACTTTCCTTCCTTTTGCTTCCTATTTTAGCCTCATGTTTGACCTTCTTTGTCACTTTTCCATTTTGAAGGCTGACTCTTCATATTCATTCTTCCATGCTTCTACTCAATCTTTACTATGAACTTGTACACCTCACTAAGGGTTTTTAAATTGAAGAGTTCCATTTCTCCCCATATGTACCATTGTAGTCCACCATGATATTTGAGAACCTTGTGTTTCTCACTTTTTTAGATGCCCAATATCACAAATAGAGAATGAAAAATGTCAGTGTAATCTTGAACAAACTATTACTTACCTTGGTGAAGTTGTTTTCACTCTATATATAAATCATCATATGCTCCAATGGGGTAGTATTCTTCCTTTACATCTTCTATGAAATCATCCCAGGTTGGCTCCACCTCAAGGCTAATATCATCTACACTGAATCTCTTCTTTTACACTTCCCACCAATTTTTGATAGGCAATGATGCTTTCAAAAGAGCAAAAGTGATCTTATCTTTATCGGTGAATTTATTTACATAAAAATAAGATGACAATCGATCAAACCAATTTTATACTACATCATCATTGATTTTTCCTTCAAATTTAGGGATATCAAAATTCACCTGAACCTTGAAGGGTGTTGGGGCACTAAAAGGATGTGGGGGTGTAGATGAGGAGCCAAAATTTCCCATCAAGATTTGTTGGAGAATTTGAGTGAATTATTGTATCATCTACGCTTACTTATATTGGAGGGATTCATTCACCATTTCCTTGAAAGGATTGGATGTCTCAGTTTTTTCCACCATTTGAAGTCGTTTAGAGTGAATAGGTAGATAATCTGTTGGTTTTATTTTCCACCCAAGCTTCCTGTAATCTGACCTCATCCTTAGGATCATACACTCTAAAGAAAAATCACTATAATACCACTGATCCAAAACTTGAAATATTTGTTGAAATATAAATTCAATAAATAAGAACAACATAATTCAAATAATGTTATCTCTGAGAAGAGATGTTTTATTGATCAAATTTGCAGACCCAAACATATGCCTATCTCTGAGAAGAGATGTTCAATTTCCATTTTGTATTACATCTTAATTTATACATGTTTTTAAAGTGGGAGGAGGGTATGTAAGGTCTCCAATCTTGAGGGAGATTAATTGGTTTGACTTTCATGATTTACAACAATACAAAATTTGAGGAATTATTATTTTTAGATTGCACTGCTAAAATTAAAATTTAGGGCACTTTCATTGGGTTTTTGGAGGTAAAAATCCATTGATTAGATATTAATTAAATCTCACCACATTATTATCATTCTTATCTTTCCAATAGTTCAAATGGTGAGTCAATTGGAGCTACGGTGAAAAAGTTATGGCTCCCAGAAGTTCCATCATCAGTTGGGGTGGACCGGTCGCCTGAATTGTCACCTGAATTATTGCCCAGATCATTGATATAGAAGGAAAATATGCCCAAAAATTGTGGGGTCCATATTTAATCAAAGATATTCTTGGTCTAAGAACTTGTCATCTTCAAACTAATGATGGCCATGTTTTCAAAGATCCAACCAATGCTCAATTCCTTAAAAAGTACTTTGCCTAAACATTTCCTTCTTATCATTTTTTTTATTTATATCTATCTAATAATTTTTGTAGCTTACTTAAGCATGGGTATCTCCTTTTGTAGTATTTCCATCCTTTCACAAACCTTTAGTCCTCCCTTTTGGTCTTTTGGTATCTTGATGTACCATAGTCTTCTTTATCTTCTTGCATTTTCTCTTGTTTTTTGCACTCCTTGGGTTTTTCTTTTGTGAGTTGTTTTGTAAGACCATGAATAGGACCTAAAATTCCTCACAAAACCACCATATTTTAATCATTTTATTTTATTTTTGATGATTTTCAATGCTATTTTGGCATCTTTTTTTTTGTGATTTGCTTTGTCACAAAGGCTTCCTCATTTGCTTTTCTCTTACTTATCAGCACCCTCATGAGTCTCTATTTTATGAGTTTCTTTGTAAGACTATTGTTCCCAAAATCAACTATGCTCATTTTTGAAACAAACCCTACAAAACTTGTCCATTTCACTCTAAGTTCATCATTCAAAAAAAATTTCTCTTGATCTCGAGCGTAGTCGACTAACTACTTGAAAAGTTCACAACCTTCCCTCATTACGATTTCTCAAGAAATGTGAAATTCATTACAGTCTCAATGCAATTAGAATGTCAAGATTTTGATAAATTTTAAGGAGTTATTATTTATAGTTTACATGCAAGAGTGGCATTTTTCACCGCCCTTACATGTTGATTTTTCATTCACATGCAAGAGCGACAAAAAAATTTGCCCTTGCATGTTATTTTGTGCTCAGATGCAAAGGCGATGATTTTCACCGCCCTTACATATTTTCATGCAATAGTGGTGAAAATCACCACCCTTGCACTTCAAGCACCTCCATGCAAGAGTGGTGATTTTTTCCACTCTTTCATATTTCTTTCTCTTCATCATGCAGAGGTGGTAATTTTTGCCACCCCTAAATGATCTCAATTTTCACGTGCCACATTTATGACTGCATGTGTTGAGTAGTTGGTGCCAATTTTAAACCTTTTTATGCCAATTTGAGCCTCATTTGGATCATTCCAAGTTGTTTGACTCCTCCCTGCATCTAGCTGATCGAGCGCACTAGTGGGATTGTGATTTTTCTAGCTTCAAGTGTGGGATTTTGATTTGCCAAGTAGGGTTTTGCATTCTTCTCTTTTATTTCTAGGTTTTTGTTTTGTTTTTTTTTTAATCTTTTTTTCAAGGTTAGTTTTTCTCTTTTTATTATTTTTTAGGTTATATTTTTCTTTTCTCCTCCTCCCTCTCTTCCCCAAGGAGGCATTCTAGGTGAAAACTCAAAAAACCCACTAAACCCATTGGCTGAGTTTTATCATGTAAAGGTGGAAATTTTTGTCACCCTTACACAATACCTCTCATCCCATGTAAAGGCATTGAAAATCTCTACCCTTAAACAAAACCTAGTTTTTTTCCCATCCACGTAAAGGTGGAAAAAATTACCACCCTTACAAAAGTGCTTCCCATCTATGTAATGGTGGAAATTCTTACTGTCCTTGCCTAGTTATGACCTTTTACATGTAAAGGCAGTAATTTTTGCCACCCCTGCATAAACCCAACATGCAAAGGTAGAAAAAATTACCACCTATGCATCAACAGATCTTCCTCCACATGTAAGGGCAGCGATTTTTACCACCCCTGCATGCTTTTTCTCAAAAATCCTAACTCGAGCAAATTTCAAATTTTCATTTTTTTGAGCCCACTTCCCTTTGACTTCTTGGCCTGCTCACGCCTTAGCCCTTTCAATCACATTCTCATTATCATGATCACCAACATGTAATTTTCCTAGGTTTCCAATACTTCCTCTAATTGCATGATCATGATTCTTATTATAGTTTCTCTCAAGGATATTTCTTCATTGACATCCTTTCAACAAAATCCCTTCTAGATGACTAAGGTTTCTCTAAAAAAGTTGAAGACAATGAAGTATAAGTATCAAGGTGTTTTTCTAATCACCTCAGTTACTTCTAATGTCAATGATATTAGGGATATAGAGATTGTCCATGTGGATATGGTTGAGTTCATAAAAATAACTAGATTAAGCAATCCCAACCACAAAATAAAGAAGATAATCTAGAGCAATATTCATCTGGTATATTCTTTTCCTGTAGCAGCTCACAACACAGAGTTCATTCTCCAATACGCTTAGTTCTATAATAAGGATACCAGGGCTATGTTAGATGCTAGTGGTAATGTGGTGATTAGACTGGTCTCTGAATGCATTGACAAAGTGTTCTTGTGCCCTCCTGCTATTGAAGTATTAAAGCTTGATTTTGTTGAATCACAAAGGGAGTATGAAAAAGATCTCAAAAGAGTGAAGAAAGTAATTAACAATAGATGGCTCAAGACTCCAAGGGTGAAATTGTCAATATGTCCATGGAGCTTTCCAAGGAGTTATTTTATAGAAGAAGTCAGTGACTTGATCACCATTCTCAGTTGGGTAAGAGGTTTACCTTCTTCCTCACTATTTCATGAATGGATGTACCCTTTCATTAAAATAATTCTCCAAGGTAAATAAGTCATGTTTTGGGGAGAACAAATCAGTAATGCTCTGCATGAGCAATTGATGAAGGTATCCACTACCTCTAAATTCTACATGACTTCATACCTAGTATATATTACAGCGTCAATGAGAACCTTCCTAGGTTTAACATCAGAAGGAGACGGGAAGGTAACCCCAATGTATCAATATTACTCTCAATTGACATTGAAGGGTTCTATCCATCATTTTAGGAGGGTAAATGATGCTTTCTCCATAGTATTTTTGCGTCTTTTATATCTCCAATTAGAATAGAAAAGAGTGTCAGATGAAGCCTAGACAGTTGTGAATGACTTTAGATGTATGTTCTTGTAGTTCCCTTCTTTTTCTTATTTGTGGGTTGGATTTTTCCAAGGTCATCCTTACATGCTCCCAAAATTTCCTTTAAACAAATTGGTCTTGATGGAGCTATGTAGGCAAATCATTGTCATACATAATAAGCAGATGGAACTCAAGAAACCCAATTTCAGGTTCTTGATTGAAATTGGTAGGTTCTCAGTGTTAATTGCTGGAAAAGCTAGAGTTATAATTCCTGAAATGCAACTCGTAACCATGAAGCATTTCAAAAGGAGACCAAACTTTGAATATAGAGGCATCAAGTACATAATCAAGAGGAAGACCCAATTTCACGACCCTATGATCGAAGATATTTGGGTTGATTTGAGGACTACAGAGGACGTCAGAAAAAATGGACTATAGTAGATTGTCTCTTAAACAAATAAAATATTTGGGACTCACTGATATCCTTGAAAATATAGTGGATGATAGGGATTTGATCAAAAATAGATACCATGTTGAACAAATCATCAATACCCCTCTTCCCCCAACCCAATGGTCTCAGAAGGAGTTGACTTCTTTAAGGAAAAGGTTCAAACCAATATTGGCAAACACCAATGATTGGTTAGAGAATAAGGGAATCACCTTGAAATAGTTCATCACAGGATCAAAACCTAAATTTCAAGAGGAAATAAGGAGAAGGGTAAAAAATAAGATAAAGAATAAAAGTGATGTCCATGCTTATGATAGGCCACATAAGCCTAGGATCATTTTCATGACAAAGAAGTCATAAGTTGTAGAAAAAGAGCCAAGAATAATAGATATGGAGGTTGAAAAGCAAAGCACCAAAGAACCAATAGTGGAGAAAATGGAGACTGATGATAGGCCCATAGATCAACAAGAAAAGGAAACTCTATCTTTGCAAGAAGGTGTATAGCTAGAAATGGGAATTTCTTCTTCCTCGCCTATCTCACCTATTGTAACTCCTTCACCTATTTCTCTAATTGGTATTCCCTTTTCTAGAGCTGCTTCTCCTTCCAAAATTATTTTTGATAACCCACAAGGCACTTTTTTAGATATTCTTCATTCCTTAGAATCAATCCCCAGTTTGTCATCTCCATCTTTTAATATCAGAGATAGTTCTGCTTTCAATCATTTAGTAGTAGGTGCAGTTCTTACTAATACTCCACCCATTGTTTCCACCATTGGTGTGGGTGTAACTCCAATAACGCCAACTATGGAGATTGATACTAATGTAAGTACTTCTTCCCTCCCACCTTATTTTTCAACTTATATGCCTAAAATTAAAAAATAGGCCATCTGCCCAGATGACTTTGATTTCAATAAAATGGTACCAGTAAAAGTCAAGACTCCCAAAAAGCCAAAAAATCTTTAAAAGATGATTGACGATAAAGGGCATAAATTTTTGGAAATAGCAAAACCTCCACATGATGTAACTCTTGAAAATTTTGATGTAAATGACTACTCTATCTCTCTAATTGAGTTAGGAAAGATAACTCATGAAATCGCTAAGAGCGATATGTAGTCAGCAATGGACATCTTGGTTCAGAAGATTGATAGAGAAAGAGAAATGAAGGACCATTGTAAAGCAATGGTGGAATAATTGACTATGGTAATAAGGAGAATAACTTTCACTTCTGAAATAGTATCTCTAGAGGCTATCTCCATAGATGACCCCATGATTTCAAAAGCAGAAAGGACTTATCTCAAGGGAAAAGGACTTGAAGAGTACTTAGACAAGATGCATACACAAGGAATTTCCTTGCTCACAGAGTTGTCTAAGAAGATGGATAAGATGAATAAAGTGAGAGAAGAAATGGATGATCTTATCAATATCATTTTTGAGGATATTAAAAGCATAAAAAAGTATCTTGACAAGTGGATGGATATGAAGAAATTGAAAATAAGCACCCTAGTATCAATTGGTGTCATTACTGATAGAGACTCTTATACTGAAACTAAAGAAGCATTGATATATAGGATTCAAGTGCTTAAAGAATTGATCAATGACCTTAAATAATCAAAGGACCTCAGTGAACAAAGTGACATCAGTTTGTTGCACAAGTTAGAGGAGCTGCCTTGCAAGCTTACATCGCAAGATGATTAATTCCTTTCAGTAGAAAAATGGCTCAAGAATTTAAAGGTATGTTCTGAAAGGAATTTGAAGATAAACCATTCTCAGTAGCCTCCGTGGACAATATACTGGATAATAAGTTAAATCTAAATAATCTAAAAACTAGGTTAACTAGTCATGCAAAATCAGTCACAGTGGTGAGAGATGCCATAGTCAGGATGAAGATGATTTTCAAAAATACTGTTACTCTAGACTGTATTGAGATATAAATATCTATCGCCATGTACGATGCTCATGTAAAGAAAGATGGGGCTACAAATTGAATCAACTTTCCTTTGATTTAATTTACTTTTTTCAAATGCACATTTGTAACCACTTTGGACATTTGCACATGTACTTTTGTCATGTGTAATTACATGTAAAAATATGGAAAGTTCAACGTCAACAAAGACTTCTATCTTTGACTAGGTCAAAATATTTAAGTATTTTCTAAATCCTCAAGGCTTCTCTCTATAAATAAAGAGAGCCTATTTTGTTATAGGATCTTATCTTTTTGGTGATTAGAAGCAAAAGCTCAGCCTAAATTGAGATGCCTTTTGAGACTTTGAGCTTAGATTGTAAATCATATTTTATTGAATGAATGAGAAAGTGGGTTACTTTTCAAACTTTGCGTTGGAATAACTTGTGTTATTTAGGAAATGGCTCTTATGTCCTTTTTTTCTAATAATAACTCATCTATTTGATTAAATAAGCAGAGTATGTGGAAATTATCAGGAAGATATTCTAAATTTAATTATGAAGACTTTGTGATGCTATAATTACATTTAGTTTGTGTTTCTTATGTTTTCATGAAAAGGGTATTAGAAAGGCTTTGTACTACTCTTATCCTTTGTGATCTTATACTCTGTTGTGGTTTTCGGTGGAGACTTTGAGATGCACTTCATTTGATAGTTTTATTAGTCCTAAATCAGTAAGAGAAGCAATGAAAAACTTTGTGCTTTCATGGGTTTCTTGTGGATCCAATTACTACCTGAGAAGTTTTCCTACTGTTTACTGGACCTCATTTATTAAAGAAGAAGATTACTTTCAGTTATTACACAAGAATTTTCCTTTGCCTTGTGAACATCATCTCTAAAAAAAGAGAGATGGATGGTATGATCTCACCCCTGAGTCTATTTTCAGTTTATATTAGTATATTATAGTTTATAGGGAGCCTCCCCTTGCTGAGAGGAGAGATTTATCTCATTATACTATGGTTGATATACCCATTTTGCCTTCAGTTAGTTGATGACAAAATATTCACCCAATAGCTTTTAGTGAATCTATTGGGGACACAAATGTGCACTTTGAAGCCTCAAGCTTCAAATTGAAGCATTTTCAATTCTTTTTCATTTTACACTCTGGAAAATCCACCGTACATGTGAAGCCAGAGAGATCAAGGTATTTTTGATCATGTATTTGAGTTGGTGCAATGAAATAATTTTGATATATTTTCTCTGCCATCTCACCTTTAGTGTACTAGGATTTTTCCTCCTACCAGTGTTAGATCTCCAATACCAAATGAAGCTTCTAGTCTTAGTGCTAGTAGATTTTTGTCCATACTTACCCCACTAAGATTTGTTATCCCTCCCTTTAATCTTCATATCATGGTAGTCCAAGATCCTTGGGGCAACACTATTGGTCCTTTCAATCTAACCCCACCTTTACATGAACTGCCTCATAGTTCAAGAAAGAATTTCCCCAAATTCTATGGTGATGGGAAAGTCCATTTTGATGAGCATATTTTTGATTTCTACATAGCATGTGGTGTGATAGGCATGGAATATGAAGATATAGTGGTGAGACTATTTGTAGAAAGTTTACAAGGTGTTATCACAGATTGGTTTTATCACCTTCAAGCTCAAACTATAACTGACTGGAACACTCTCAAAGCCAAGTTTGAGGCTAGGTTCAAAATCATTGAAGATGCACATGCCTTGCTAGCTTAGCTTATGAAAATGAAGAAGGAACCCCATGAGTCCATGTGAGACTTCATTGCTAAATTTAATAAGCTGAGGAATAGAATTCTTATAATTTCTCAACCAACAACAGAGAATCTTAAGTGCTTTTTCATCAACAATAACTTCTTGACGTAAGTTTTCTATTGAGGTGGGCTAGCCCTATAGATATTTCTATAGCCCATAATTTGGTTATCGAGGTTGAAGATGATCTTATCCTAATAGGTAAGATCAGAAAAGATTCTAATAAAAATAAATTTTCCTCGTTTGCTGAAATTTCTTTCATGAGCACCATAGATCCTATGGTGCAAAAGTTGAAAAATGAATTGCTAGCTCTGAAAAGGAAAATGTCACAAGGGATGTCTACTCCTCCTTATCAGGAGATGCCAAGAAGGACATTTCTCAATCATTGATATCAAGGCAACACCACTAAAAATCAAGGACAATCCAACTGTCTTCCTTCCACATAGGGGAATCTCACCATTGAAGCAACACCAGTCAACTTAGTAGTTGGTTATCATGAAGCCGAACATGATCTTTCTTTCTAACCTAAATTGGACCAAGAAGATAACGCTAATATCTTTGCAGAAGGAGAATAAGAATTAGTTGGTGACTCCAATATTGGTTTTCTACAATACCAAGATGAAGCTAAGAGAAAAGGAGAAGTGTTTGATGGATCATATGTTGTCTTTACTAGATCTTAAAATCAGTCAACTCAACAAGCTGATAAGGGAAAGGTGGGAGAAGAACCTCAACCAATAGTCTCAATTACTAAATGGGGGAATTTATTGCCTTTCCAATCAAAGGACCCAGTGACCAAAAAGAAATTAGGTACCTCAAACCATCATGTACCTTCTACTTCTATTACTCAGACCAGTGCCACGCCCATTAAAGATTAGGATGATGTACTTCCTTCCTCTATTTCTAGTTCATTTCAATTATTTGACATAATTGATCATGCTAGAAGACCAAGATTCAAATGACCAAAGTTGAGTACTTGCGAGCCAATCCTAAATAGTTTGATAGGTTGGCTAAATACATAAAAAATAAAATCATGCCTATAGGACAAGATTTTCCAAAGATGACTCATGATTCTTCAAAGAATAAATCCACTCAAAATAATCTTGTTGCTACTCCTCCTATTGCCCATGGGAAAATATAACCTTTCTATGTTTCCCTTTTGATAAATGGTCATAAATTAAGCAACTGTATAATAGACTATGGAACCTCTGACATTATTATGCCTGCTAAGGTAGCAGATTCTCTTAGTCTCACCTTAACTAAGACTTTTGATAGATGCTTCTCCATGGATAACAAGCAAGTGCCACTCCTAGGTCAAATAAAAGATGCCCAGTTTACATTCATGGCTTTTTCAGATAAAAGGATTAAAATGATAGTCTTTCCAACTTCCTATGGCATTCTACTCAGGCAAAAATTTTGCAAGGATGTAGGTGGAGAGTTGAATATGGACCTGTCTGAAGCAAGGATACATGTGAAGGGCATCATGTAAAATTTGCTTCCTGAGAAAGAGTCAAAATACATTGTCACCCAAACATTAGACCCTGAAGCTCAAATTTTATTTGAATCATCGGGAATGGGTAACTATTTTTTGACCACTGAAGATGTTTTTAGCTCATCAGATAGAAGTTATTTAAGTGACAATTCAAAAAATTCAAATAAAAAATTAGAAGAATCATTAGAGCAAAGTTTAAATAACAAAGGATCTTCCCTTACTAATGAAGATAAATCTTTGAAAAAATCAAATTCTAATGATGTTTGGATTTTAGAATTTGATAGCAGTTTCTCTTCTACCAATTCTAGAGCCAAAATTGTCTTGATATCCCCTCAAGGAGAATTTTTTCCTTATTCATATAAGTTATAGTTCAAAAATACCAACAACACCACCGAGTATGAGTCTTTGTTGCTTGGATTGAAAAATATTCATGCTAAAGGTATTAAGATTCTTCACGCTCAGGGAGATGTTGAACTGATAGTTTTTTAGGTAAGGAATATGTACCGAACAAAAAATGAAAGATTGTGACATTATCGCAATCTAGTATGGGATTGTATTAAAAGTTTTGGTGCTTTTAATATTTATGTTGTGTCAAGAGAATTCAATGATCATGCAAATTCATTGGCTATCTCTGCAACCCTCATGGTTCCCCATAAATATTTCAAAGGGGACAAGTACATTATTGAGATGGTCTTTTGGCTAAGTGTACCTGATAATGCCAGTCATTGGCAGGTATTTAATAATGACAATCAAATAATTACTTTTCTAGAAAAGATGGACAACTTTGAGGAGCTTTATTTTGAAGGTAGCGAATCTCCACCATGGGAATCAGTTTTTGAAATAGATTCAAAAATTGGTGAAGATTTTCTCCAACTCAAGGGGAATAAAATTCCAAAATTTTTGGTTTCTCTTGAAAAGTTATTTGATAAGCATGACAGGGATGTCAAGCAGCAACAAGTGGATTCAAGTTCCTCCAAGGAGTTTGAAAAAGTAAATTTGAGTACAACAAAAAATCCCAAAATGGTCAACATTGGGAATTGTTACACTTTTGATGAAAATATCAAATTCATTGCTCTTTTTCGCCATTACATTAATGTTTTGGAGTATTCTTATGATGATCTGAAATCCCTCAAACATGGAGAAATTTGGCACAAAAATCCTCTTAAAGTTGGTTCATTGCCTCACAAGTAGAATCAAAGGCAATATAACCCAAAAATATAAGGTATTATACTTTCTGAGATCCAAAAAATAGTAAATGCAAGAATTATTTTTCCAATCCATCATTCCACGTGGATTGCTAATATAGTCTCGGTGAGAAAAAATAATGGAGAAATTCGTATTTGTATTGATTTCAGAAACTTAAATCAATCTTATTTAAAAGATAATTATCCCTTACCCATTATAGATAAAGTATTTCAAATAGTAACTGGTTCAAAAATGTTATCAATGTTAGATGGTTTTTTGGGTATAATCAAGTGGAAGTCAATGAAGCAGACCAACATAAAACTACTTTCACTATTCCATGGGGCACTTTTACATATCACAAAATGCCTTTTGGTCTAATTAATGCTGGTGCCACCTTCCATAGAGTAATGGATTTTACCTTTAGAGACATAATGAGGAAGTTTATTGTAATATATCTTAATGACTTGACCATTTTTTCTAAACATCATCATGATCATGTGCATCATTTACAACAAGTGTTAGAACATTGTCAGTAAAATGGTATTTCTCTTAATCTCAAGAAGTCAATTTTTGGGGTTACAGAAGGTAAACTTATCAGTCACACTGTATCCCAAGAAGGCATAAAAATTGACTCAGAAAGAGTCAAATCTATCCAAAATCTTACAATTTCTACTAGTAAGACTCCAGTTCATTCTTTCTTTAGAAAGGTGAATTTTCTATGAAGATTCATTCTAGAATGTGCAGAAAAGACTCACCACATTGTAGACATGATGAAGGGTAAAGCCACTTTTCATTGGACTATAGAAGGAAAGTCAACATTTGAAGATATCAAGAGAGTGATCGCTCATGTCTCCATCCTGGTTTGCCCAGATTATACCAAAGACTTTGTAGTATACAGCTACGCTTCTGAACATACACTTTTAGCCATTTTGGTCGAATAAAATAAAGGTGTGGAATCTCCCATATCATTTATGAGTTTTCCCCTCAAATCTCACGAATTGAAATATTTAAACATAGAGAAGCATGCTTATGCCATGGTTAAGGCAGTAAAGCATTTTAGATTCTATATCCTAAATTCATATACTGTTGTTATGGTACCTGATACAATAGTGAAGTCCATTCTAACTCAACAAGAGTTTGGCACTAAAAGGGTCAATTGTATTGCTAAAATTTAGGAATTTGATCTTGATATCAAACCTACCAAGCTTGTGTGGGGAAAAAGTCTCTACCAACTAATTGTTGATAACATACCAAAGGAAACAGGACATGAAGAAACTGAGGTCGAAGACTTGCCTATAATTTTCTTTGTCACTACTACTAATGAGTGGTATTCTAATATCTCTCATTTTCTCACCTATGGTGAGTGTCCCACCCATCTATATTACAAATAAAAATGGAATGTTAAGTTGAAGGCTACTAACTATGTCTTGTGGGATAATGGTTTATACGAAAGGAGCCTTGATGAGGTGTTTCTTCATTGCATTGATAAGGTGTAATAAAGTAAGCTTTTGGAGTCCTTCTATAATTTAGCTTGTGGAGCACATTTTTCTGCACTAGTGATAGCTCACAAGATTCTACGAGCTAGATACTATTGGCCTACACTATTTCAAGATGCATACACTTGGGTACGTAAGTGTGAGTTATGTCAATAATTCATTAGAAAACCTAAATTGGCTGCATTACCCCTCAAGCCAGTAGTGATTGAAGAACTATTTCAATAATGGAGTATTGATTTCATTAGCAACGTGAACCTATTTTCAAGTGTTGGACATGACTATGTTCTCACAGTGATGGACTATTTTACCAAATGGGTGGAAGCTATACCAACTAACCATGCTACTTCAAAAGTGGTATGTAATTTCCTTAAAGAAAATATCATCTCCTAATTTGGGGTCCTAGCTAAGATTGTAATAGATAATGCTGTTTGTTTCTCTTCTCATGAGGTTACTAAGTTTTACTACAATTACAAGATTATTCTTTCCCACTCCTCTGACTATTATTCGTAAGGAAATGGTCAAGCAAAATCAAGTAACAAAAATCTAGTTACTATTATCAGGAAACTAATAGATGATAATTATAGAACTTGGCATAAAGCATTGTTTGATGCTTTGTGGGTAGATAGAATTACATCCAAGAGGGTAATAAGTATGTCACCATTTCAACTTATGTATGGTTTGAATGTGGAGATACCAATCACCCTGGAACTACCAGTATTGAAGTTGGCAAAGGCAATTGAAGATCAAACTTTTGAAAATTTTATTGACAAAAGGATCATATGCCTAACCAAATTGAATGAGCAATAAACCATGGTAGTGGACCAGATTATTACACATCAAAATTAGGTAAAGAAACTCTTTGACAAAAGAGCAAGGATTCATGATTTTTAGATTGGAGATCAAGTCTTGTTGTGGGACAAGAGGAGAGAACCAAAAGGAATACATGACAAATTTGATTCTTTGTGGAGAGGTCCATTTACCATTCATCAAGTCTATGGTGAAAATAGCTTCTTGCTAGGATATCAAGATGGAACACCATTCTCACTGCCTCACAGTGGGAAACATCTAAAACACTTTAATCCTTGAAGTATTAGATGAATTTATTTGTACATTTGTATAGTCTTACATTTATTTATTTTTATTTGGTTTTTTTATCTTTTTTCTTTCTTAGCTTGACTCCATGCCCAATGGCCTGAATGAAGGCACTTAGAGACTGGTTTCTACTCCCGTTGATCATTTCAAGGTTTGATCAATGGAAGTTCCCCAACACAAGCTAGTTATTGTTCCCAAAATTAGTTATGCTCATTTTTAGAACAACCCCTATAAAACTTGTTCATTTCACTCTAAGTTCATCATTCAAGACAAGTTTCTCTTGATCTCGAGTGTAGTCGACTAACCCCTTGAAAATTTCATAACCTTCCCTCATTACAATTTCTCAAGAAATGTGAAATTCATTGTGGTCTCAATGTAATTAGAACGTCAATATTTTGATAAATTTTAAGGAGTTAGTGTTTTTGGTTGACATGCAAGAGTAGCATTTTTCACTACCCTTACATGTTAATTTTTCATTCACATGCAAGAGTGGCAAAAATTGTCATCCTTGCATGTTGTTTTGTGCTCAAATGCAAAGGCAGCGATTTTCACCGCCCTTACATCTTTTCATGCAAGAGTGGTGAAAATCACTGGCCTTTCACTTCAAGCGCCTCCATGCATGGAAATTTTTTCCACTCTTGCATATTTCTTTCTCTTCATCATATAGAGGTGGCAATTTTTACCACCCCTACACGATATCAGTTTTCACACGTGGCATTTATGACCATGTGCACTGAGTAGTTAGCACCAATTTTAAACTATTTTATGTTGATTTGAGCCTCATTTGGATCATTCCAAGTTGTCTAAATCCTCCTTGCATCTAGTCAACTGAGCACGCTAGTGGGATTGCAATTTTTCTGTCTTCAAGCATGGGATTTTGATTTACCAGGTAGGGTTTTGCATTCTTCTCTTTTATTTCTACGTTTTTATTTTGATTTTTGTTTTTCTCTTTTCTTTAAGGTTATGTTTTCTCTTTTTCTTCTTATTTAGGTTTTATTTTTCTTTTCTCCTCCTCCCTCTCTTCCCTGAGGAGGCGTTCTAGGCGAAAACTCAAAAAACCCACTAAACCTGTCGACCGAGTTTTATCATGTAAAGGCAGTGATTTTTTTTACCCTTACACAATACCTCTCATCCTATACAAAGGCAAAAAAAAATTTGCCCTTACACAAAACCCAGTTCATTTCCCATTTGTGTAAAGTTGGCAAAAATCTTTGCCCTTACAAAAGTGCTTCCCATCCATGTAATGGCAGTGATTCTTACCGTTGTTACCTAGTTTCGACCTTTTACATGTAAAGGTGGTAATTTTTTCCACCCTTGCATAAACCCAACATGCAAAGGTGGAAAAAATTTCCACCTATGCATCAACAGACCTTCCTCAACATGTAAGGGTGGTGATTTTTGATGCCCCTGCATGCTTTTTCTCAAAAATCCTAACTCTGAAAAATTTCAAATTTTCATTTTTTTGAGCTCACTTCCCTTTGACTTACCAGCCTGCTCATGCCTTAGTCCTTTCAAGTGCATTCCCATGGTCATGATCACCAACATGTAGTTTTCCCAGGTTGCCAATACTTCCCTTGATTGCAGAATCATGATTTTTTTTGCAATTTCTCTCAAATATCCTTATTCATCGACATCTTTTTGACAAAAGCCCTTCTAAATGACCGAGGTTTCTCCAAAAAAGTTGAAGACAATGAAGTTTAAGTATCAAGGTGTTTTTCCAATCACCTTAATTACTTCTAATGTTAATGACATTAGGGATACAGAGATTGGTCACGTGGATATGGCTGAGTTTGTAGAAAGAACTAGATCAAGCAATCCCAGCCACAAAATGAAGAAGATAATTGAGAGTAATATTCATTTGGTATCTTCTTTTCCTATAGTGGCTCACAACACAAAATTCATCCTCTAATGCACTCAGTTCTACAATAAGGATACCATGGTTGTGTTAGATGCTAGTGGTAATGTGGTGATTAGAATGGACTCTGAATTCATTGGCAAAGTGTTCATGTGCCCTCCCACTACTGAATTATTAAAGCTCAATTTCATTGAAGCACAAAGGGAGTATGAAAAATATCCCAAAAGAGTGAAGAAAGTAATTAACAACATATGGCTCAAGACTCCAAGGGCAAACTTGTCAAGATGGCCATGGAGCGTTCCAAGGAGTGATTTCATAAAAGAAGTTGGTGACCTAATCACCCTTCTTAGTAGGTTAAGAGGTTTACCTTCTTCCTCGCTATTTCATAAATAAATGTACCCTTTCATTAAAATAATTATCCAAGGTAAACAAGTCATTTTCTAGGGAGAACAAATCAGTAATGCTCTACATGAGCAATTAATGAAGGTATCCACTACCTCTAAATTCTACATGACTTCATACCTGGTATATATTATGGTGTCAATGAAAACCTTCCCAAGTTTAACATTAGAAGGAGACAGGAAGGTAAGCCCAGTATATCAATATTACTCTCAATTGACATTGGAGGGTTTTATCCATCATTTTAAGAGGGTAAATGATGCTTTCTTCATATTGTTTTTGTCTCTTTTATCCCCAATTAGAATAGAAAAGAGTGTCAGATGAAGCCTGGACAGTTGTGAATGACTTCAGATGTATGTTCTTGTAGTTCCCTTCTTTTTATTATTTATGGGTTGGTTTTTTCCAAGGTCATCCTTATATGCTCCCAAGTTTCCCTTTAGACAAATTGGTCTTGATGGAGCTATGTAGGCAAATTATTGTCATACACAATAAGCAGATGGAACTCAAGAAACTTAGTTTCAGGTTCCCGATTGAAATTGGTAGGTTCTCATTGTTAATTTCTAGAAAAGCTAGAGTTATGGAGACTGAAATGCAACTTGTAACCATGAAGCATTTCAAAAAGAGACCAAACTTTGACTACAACAATTTAAATGACATAATTGGGAGGAAGACCCAGTTTCACAAGATTATGATCAAAGATGTTTAGGTTGATTTGAGGACTGCAGAAGATGTCAAAAAAATGGACTATAGTAGATTGTAATATCTAAGGCTCACTGATATCCCTAAAAATATAGTGGATGATTGGGATTTGATCAACAATATATACCATGCTAAACAAATCACCAATACCCCTCTTCCCCCAACCCAATGGTCTCAGAATGAGTTGACTTCTTTGTGGCAAAGGTTCGAACCAATATTGGCAAACACCAATGATTGGTTAATGAATAAGGGAATCACCTTAAAAGAGTTCATCACAGGATCAAAAGCTAAATTTCAAGAGGAAATAATGAGAAGGGCAGAAAATAAGATGAAGAATAAAAGTGATGTCCCTATTTCTGATAGGCCACATAAGCCTATGATCATCTTCATGACAAAGAGCTAGGAACAACAGATATGAAGGTTAAAAAGCAAAGCACTGAAGAACCAGTAGTGGAACAAATGGAGACTGATGATAGGCCCATAGATCAACAAGAAAAGGAAACTCTATCTTGGCAAGAAGGTGTACAACAAGAAATAGGAATTTCTTCTTCCACGCCTAGCTCACCTGTTGTAACTCCTTCACTTATTTCTCTAATTAGTGTTCCCTTTTTTGGAGTTGCTTCTCCTTCCAAAATTATTTTTGACAACCCCCAAGGCATGTCTAGATATATTCTTCATTACTTAGGATCAATCCCTAGTTTGTCATCTCTATCTTTTGATATCAGAGATACTTCTACTTTTGATCATTCATCAGTAGGTGTAGTTCTTACTGATACTCTACCTATTGTTTCCACCACCAGTGCAGGTGCAACTCCAGTAATGCCAAGGCTATGGAGATTGATACTAATGTAAGTACTTCTACCCTCCCACTTTGGTTGTCAACTTATATGCCCAAAATAAAAAAATAGGCCATCTCCCCATATGACTTTGATATCAATAAAATGGTGCTAGTAAAAGTCAAGACTCTCAAAAATCCAAAAATTCATTCAAAGATGATTGAGGATAAAGGGCACAAATTTTTGGAAATAGAAAAACCTCCACATGATGCAACTCTTGAAAATTTTGATGTAAATGACTACTCTATTTCTCGAGTTGAGTTAGGAAAGATAACTCATGAAAGTGCTAAGATCGATATGTAGTCAGCTATCAACATCTTAGTTCAAAAGTTTGCTAGAGAAAGAGAAATGAAGGACCATTATAAAGTAATGGTGGAACAACTGACTGTGGTAATAAGGAGAATAACTTTCACTCCAAAAATAGTACCTCTAGAGGCTATCTCCATAGATGACCCCGTGATTATGAAAGTAGAAAAGACCTATCTCAAAATAAAAGTACTTGAAGAGTTCTTAGACAAGATGCATACACAAGGAATTTCCTTGCTAACAGAGTTGTCTAAGAAGATGGGTAAGATGAAGAAAGTGAGAGTAGAATTGGATGATATTATCAATATCATTTCTTAGGATATTGAAAGCATAAAAAATATTCTTGATAAATGGATGGATATGAATAAATTGAAAATAAGCACCCTAGTATTAATTTGCATCATTGTTGATAGAGAATCTTATACTAAAACTAAAGAAGCATTGATATATAGGATTTGGGTGCTTAAGGAATTTATCAGTAACCTCAAATCATCAAAGGACTTCAGTGAATAAAGTGACATCAGTTTGTTGCATAAGTTAGAGGAGCTGCTTTGCAAGCTTACATTGCAAGACAATCAATTCCTTTCAACAGAATAAATGGTTTAGGAATTTAAAGGTATGTTCTGAAAGGAATTTAAAGATAAACCATTCTTAGTAGCCTCCATGGACAATATACTAGATAATCAGTTAACTCTAGAAAATCTAAAAACTAGGTTAACTAGTCATGCAAAATTGGTCACAGTAGTGAGATGCCATAGTTAGGGTGAAGATGAATTTCAAAAATACTATTACTCTAGATAGTATCAGGATATAAACAGCTATCGCCATGTATGATGTTCATGTAAAGAAAAATGGGGCTACAAATTGAATCAACTTTCCTTTGATTTAATTTCTTTTTTTCAAATGTACTTTTGTAACCGCTTTGGACATTTACACATGTACTTTTGTCATGTGTAATTACATGTAAAAATATGAAAAGTCCAAAGTCAACAAAGACTTCTATCTTTGACTAGATTAGAATATTTAAGTCTTTTCTAAATCCTCAAGGCTTCTCTCTATAAATAAAGAGAGACTCTTTTGTAATAGGATCTTATCTTTTTGGTGATTAGAAGCAAAAGCTCTGCCTAAATTGAGATGCCTTTTGAGACTTTGAGCTCAGATTGTAAATCATATTTTCTTGAATGAATGAGAAAGTGGGTTACTTTTCAAACTTTGCATTGAAATAACTTGTTTATTTAGGAAATGGTTCTTATGTCCTTTTTTCCTAATAATATCTCATCTATTCGATTAAATAAGCAAAGTGTGTGGAAATTATCGGAAAGATGTTCTGAAGTTAATTATGAAGACTTTGTGCTGCTATAATTACCTTTAGTTTATGTTTCTTATGTTTTTGTGAAAAGGGTATTAGAAAATCTTTGTACTACTTTTATCCTTTGTGATCTTATACTCTATTGTGGTTTTCAGTGAGACTTTGAGCTATACTTCATTCTATAATTTTATTAGTCCTAAATTAGTAAGAGAAGCAACAAAAGACTTTGTGCTTTCGTGGGTTTCTTGTGGATCTAGTTACTACTCGGGAAGTTTTTCTACTGCTTACTGGACCTCATTTTTGAAAGAAGAAGATTGCTTTCATTTATTACACAAGAATTTTCCTTTGCCTTGTGAACATCATCTCTAAAAAAAGAGATATGGATGGTATGATCTCACCCCTAAGTCTATTTTTAGTTTATATTAGTATATTATAGTTTATAGGGAGCCTCCCCTTGCTAAGAGGAGAGATTTATCTCATTATACTATTTTTGATATACCCATGTTTCCTTTAGTTAGTTGATGATAAAATATTCACCCAACAAAGACCACAAATAGGACCTAGCCCTCCTCACAAAATTACCATTATTTTCATGTTATTTATCCTTGTTTTCAACTTTAGTTTTTGCTTCTTTTCCTCCATATTAGCATGTTTTCCTCCATTTCCCTCTTTCTTATGATAATGAATGACACTTTACTATCATTGTATCCCTTTTTTTTTTCCTTTGTCACAATTTTTTAAATTTAATAAATTTAAATTTTTCCATGTGTCATTCCTCTTGATTTCCCCTTTCTTTCATCTCCTCATTGGATAAAACAATGTCAAACTCAATATAGCACTTTTATTTCACCTAGACTTGTGAGACTCTTACACCCCATGCTCTTTGAAGTTTCTCTCTTTTAGGAACCTTATCCCAAGTTTTCAAGTGAAATTCATCTTTAGCACCCATGTTTGGTTTTCCAAATTTGTATGGAGGAGGAATATTTAAAAAACCATCATTTAAATAAATAAAATTCAATGATATCAATGAAGCTCAAACTCTATAATCAGATTTACATAGAGTTAAAGTCCATTGGGATATAGTAGCCTAGTAGATTGAAATAGGGGATTTCAAAAAAACTCTATGTTGCTACCTACTTTCTCACATAAGTACCCAATATTCATAGTAGATTGATAGATCTATAATGGGTATTGAAAAACGGTGAACATGTCATGGGTAGGTAGGTCCATTTTAATTTTCATGCATATAGCCTTCATGGGATGATCTATATACTCCATTTATTTACCCAAAACTTATGTCATTAAGAGAATTTCTTCATAATCTTTAAGGTCAAAATTCCTCTTATTTTGACAAACCTAATTTAAGTGTCTTGACTTTAATAAAGAGTTCTCTCTACCTTGGTTTTTCCTTCATTCTCTCCTCCACCCATTTCATTTTCCCCCATTGATAGACAAATTATGATTCCAAATATATTTTACTTATTTATTCCTTCTTCTTCACCTTTTAAAAACATGCTAGCATTACTTTATTTCAATTTTATCTATCCTTAGAGAGAAACAACATGTTTGAATAACTTTAGATCATTTTATATACACCATTATTGTACATTTACTAGACCTAATTTACTTTCCTTTTACTATTTATCATGATTTTGATATCTTATTATTATAGTCACCTGAGTTTGTACATTTTTTCCATTGTTGAGTGATATGTGGATTGTTATTACTCACTCATCAATGTTGTTTTCCATTTTATGTACCTTTTTCCATTGATGATTGAGATGTGGATTTTTATTTCTCACTCATCAATGTTGTTTTACCATTTTGATTTATTTAGTTAGTGTTTTTACCATTTATTTTGTTTTTGTTTTACCATCCTATTTGACATGTATCCTTGGTTTGATTTGGTGACTTTTCCTTTCTTACTTAAGGATAGATTGTTTGATTTTTTTGGTCTTTAGTAGCCTTAGCTTTTTTATTACTCAATTTACTCTTGTTTTTTGACTAGGTCATTTGGTCTAACATAGCTCCTATCACCCTAGCTTGAAAAATTTCTCAAATATGTCCCATCCTCATAAGCACCAACTATCTTGGCTTTTCTTGCATTTGTTTGTTTTTTCTCTTTATTTTTGTATTCTTGGGTTTGTTGAAATCAATCTCTATGCCCTACACAATCAAAACTAACAACACAATAGACAACCATCCTATGATAAAAGGTAATTCAAGGTATGCATTGCATTTACTTTTTAGTTATTTACCCTTTTAGAATAGTTTCACTTTCTTTCATTTACATTAGTAATTTTATGCTTTCAAAATACTATAATTTTTTTTAGCATCAACATTGTGTGTGTCTTTATGTTATTTCTCAAAGCACCATCCCCTATTATACCTTAGTGAAACATGATGAGATTATATTGGGGTATATGTATACATATAATATTTTCAAATTTTATCAATTAATGATGCTTTACATCTTGTAGGAACCCATCGAGACTCAATCTCTCTGAGTGCACACCCTAAGGGGTGCACTAGGAAATGGGTGGGTAAACCTTTGGTGCTTCACAAGATTTTTGTCCCTTTTTTCCATCTTATTACCAATCCAACTAGTTCCTAAAACCTTTCCCTAAGCTATTTCTCCTCCCTTTCATAGTCTTCTAGTCCTTTTCCTCTTTTCATCCTTCATTTCCTTAGTTTTTACCCTTTTGACCTATTCAACATACTAGGTTGAGTTGGTTGACCTAGTATAGTTTAGGGACCCTTTTCTCTCTTTTCATTTGTTATCCTTCTAGCTGACTAAGCACAGACCTGGCAAGTTAGCCTAAAAACATTCTAGGTCAATTGGGTCAACCTAGCATAGCCAACATGTCCAAATGATTTTAGGTATGTTCTACCTATAAATACAAGGTCATTTCAGTCATTATTATAATATGCAATCAATAGTTATTATTTGTTCATGCTTCTTCACAATTTGTTCTTCTACCATTCTACTTCAGGAGACTTAGCTTAGGTTTCTTATTTTGGAGAATCTAGTCTTGTAGATGGGTCTTGGATGATTTGGCCTAACAAATTGATCCTTAAAAACCACAACCTCTTACAAATCCCCTTTGGCTAAGGGAGAGATTAAGTCTCGACAGGTTCACATTCAAGTAAGTATATTATACCTTTGTTCTCCTCTCTTTTAGTAGATAGAAGTAGCATAAGTGTTGGATCAAATAATATTACTCATCATATTCTATGTATTAGGGTGTTACTCATCCTTACTTTATTTGAACTTCCCCATACATGTTTTGATCTCTTTTCTTTATTAACCCCCATTTTGTGCCACAGGCTTTAGTGTGCACTAGATTAGATTTACTTTTCTTGTTATTATATTAGTGAAATATTAAATCATAGGACTCTTTTAGGATTGTTGTGTGATTATGTTAGACTATATGATTTTGATCCCTACCTCACATGGTGTGTTATGACAAGTGATCCCCTAATCAAGTCTAGTGGATCCTTACAATGGTCATGCTCCTGCTTAATAATTGTATGCCCCCCAATTGGGAGTGTAGGTATGCTCTATCCCATTTGATCTAGGATTTATTTATGGACATGATGCATTTTTTATTGAATACATAATATGCTAAATCAACATTGTGACCTTGTGGTCCTATAGGCTAGGAACTTCAAATGGTTGATGATAAAGTATGAAACTTTTTAGTTTTAGAAATTAAAATATGAACCATCCTTGAACAAATGCATAGGATACTATAATTTTATTTTTGATTTTACATAATTTGAAGGCCTATGAATCAAAATAGAATTTTTGAATTTTACAAATGTTTCATTTATTTTTTAAACCATCAAACTCTTAGTTTCACATTTGAAGTAAGATGCAAACACTAAAGTGATTTAACTTTATTTTCATGCTTATGAATTTTTGAGTCTATCATTATAGACATGGATTGGTTCTTGCCCTGAATAAACTAAACAATGAAATATTTTCAAAATAAATAAATCAAAAGGAATTTGAATAAAATGCAAAATCTAAATTCTTTCCTTGAAAGGGTGATTCAAGAAATATCCATAGCATGCTTTCGATCCTGGTGAGAAATGGATCTAGGCCTTGAGTGGGACTAGAGTTATCTTTATCAAGGATATAAACACCTGGATGGTATCATATCAATAACCACACCATTCCCCCTAAGAAAAACATCCAAAATTATCACTCTCATAAATTTTAATTATTTTAGACAAATTTAAATTTATTTATGTGAATATGAGATCTATAAAGGAATCAATAACTCCTAACACATAGTGATGGTATTAATCATATCTAAAACTTATTTTGTCACATATTGATGTAGATTTTAGTACTTTCATATTTCATATTTTTATAAAGGATTGTTTTATGTTTTTTGTTGGATTTGATGATTTACAGTATAGGTTTTTAATGTTGAACAACATTCTCCCCATAGAAGTCACCATTTATTGGGTCCAACATGCCCCATACTTAGATACTTCTTATGGGGAACCTATTGTTTTAGCATATATTTTTTATTTTAATGTTTTTACATAATGGTATGACCTCATTTATTAATTCCACTCAAATTATATATATTAGGATCCATTCATAGTCTCCAATTGATGAGCCAAACTTGTTTATAATTGGGGCATATATTTACTTGATCATTTAAACTCACTGACTAGATTATTCTTTTTGAGAGTTTTAACAACATAAGTTGACCTTTTCAAGTATTCTAAAGTGATTTAGGTTTTAATTCATCATTGATAGATATACTTCTTGAAGTTTTAATTGTTTATTAAAATGTACATTCTTGTATGATCATTGACCTAGACTAGAAACATTTGCTTTTAAAGTCTAGATTGGTTCATTTTTTTTGTTATTTATGTAAGTGATAGGATAGGGGGACCTTGAATTCAATACCATATAGAGTGTCTTAATTTTTAACATTTACCTTGTGCATTAATATTTATATTTTTAGTTATGTTATGGTTGTGATTCATACATATTCAATTCAAATTATGATTTAAATGATCATATTACTGACTTGAAATGTTCATTTAACTATTAAATCAATTAATTTCACTCATATTGGTGCTTATTTGGTCAAATATTCATTAAAATCAGTCTTTATTTATATTTTTGGAACTTATTTAATAAATTTCATGTGTGATCAAATCTAGTATCCATTTCACATGGTTAAGGCTGAGTCATTACATGCATTGTTCAGGTTTTATTCATGCTTAGATAGATTTTTATTTTGAATAATGTAATAATAATCTCCATTAAGTTTATATTTTTTCATGGTTTTGAAACTCAAGTCTTTAAGCCACAAAATAACCATAATAAACTCTCAAATCTAATTAAAATTGTTTTTTCACAATATAATTATATATCCAATTGCACACTAGTAACATAAACAACCTTATTTTTATAGATTAATATTCAAATCAAGATCCTTAGCAAACAACCAAGATAAAATGAGGAGGAAAGGAAGATGAAATATTAGCTTAATCTCATTAGATTTTTGGTAATCAAATGTATCAGCCCTTTACAATGGAAATCAATGTTACTTATATAAATAATATTAGTTAGTTAATTGATTGTGATGGACAACCAATCTTAACTACTCTTTATACAAACATAAAATTATTCACTGATCATAGTTCAAATTCCTATGATAACACATCAAGAAACAAAAAGATGAGGCTAATCTAGTCATGGCACAACTCCCCATTATAAAATCTTTAGATGGAATACAATTCATTATCCAATGCAGTTCAAGCCCCCACTTTAGCCTGATTAACTCAAAACCTTCCATATACACCATTTCCTAGTAAACATGGATGACATGACAATATTAGAATAATGCATTATTTTAATGTAAAATTTCTCTTGATTCCATTTTATTTTCCTCCATCTAATTTATGCTACTCTGACTTTGCTTAGTTCAACCAATGCCATTGTAGAATGTGATCTTGGTGTAAAATCCATTCCAAGATGATTATGTGCTTTCGCTATTCTAAAATAATGTTTAGGTTCATAGATTATGGACATTAGCTCTTCCTTGACTATTTATAATTATAAACCAACGGCTCAATATCTCTCTTTTGTCCCCATTTATGTTTAATCCTCTTGTATCTAATAGAAACTCTTGATAGATTATACTATGATCAATTCACAGATCTATATCCTATTCATTCAACCTTCAAACTCTATGGTCATCCAAAAAACATCTTCACATTTTATTATTCCTAGCCATTATAACTAAGGAATACAATCAAATTATCATCCACTTATCTTTTATTATTCACTTGATCATCAAATTTAGGCATGTTGTTTGCCCTTTATCATTAATTTGTCATTTATCTATGGCACATGTTGATTATTTTTTCATCACTATCTCCAATATTTGAATGCATGAAATTTCACCATGTGGTGGCATACCAAGCCTTTAAGTCTCATAAGTTATCAATGATAATTGATTATGTCAAGTTTTGAAACTTTGACTTCCCATGATGTGACTACATGTTTTAATCATACCAGTCAAAGGATGAACACACATTAAATTATGTAACTAAATTCTTGGATTCAAACTATCTAATCTTGAAACATGTGGATTAGAAAGATACTCAAAGATATCCTGACTATTTGAATGTTGTCTTTATATAACTTATAGCATGAGTCTATGAGATTATGCCATGTGGCATGATTTCAAGACTTTGGGAGATTTTTAATGGTTCACTAAATATTGTCCCCCTTCCCTCTAAGTTATGATTAAACAAAAAAAATCCCCATGAACACCCTAAAAATCTCATGTTATTTAGAACATCTTGACTATAGAATGCCTACCTTCAGGCCCCAATTACTTTATATTATCCCACATGACATAATATCAAAATTTCACGGGTTAAAAATCTTAAGACTATTGAATATGATGCTCCCATAAATTTTAAATGCCTAAAATTATGACACTTATCATACTCTCAATAAGTTGGGTAGGTTGAGAACTTATGATCTTTAGAATTATAACTATTGAGTCTTAGGTGCACTAAATTGTGACAGTTGGCAAAGATATATTGATCTCAGATGTATTGAATATCAAAATGTGCATCATAGTCACCAAAGGATATATTAGTCATGGTGTGCAAATATATGTAGGCTTGTCGAATGGCTTTCTTTTAAATAGAATTCTAGATATTCACACAATTTTCCTTTGAGTCTTGCTCATTATGGTGTTCTAGTTTACGCAATATCTAGACTTGATACCTAATTATTTGATTGAAACTTACACTAATCTAAATTTTTTTATTTTGGAAGACTTGTGTCAATCAAGGTATTTACCTCTTTTATGCCATTCTCTCTCTCTCTCTCATTTTTATTTTTTTATGAAGAGTATCTTACCTTTTACATTTTAAATATCCCATTTTGTAAAGGAACCAATAGTGAGAACCTAAAAATATTTAAAAAAACCATCTGAACCTCCAGTGAAAAATTCAAAACTTACTCATGCTATATCATTTGAGTATTTTTGGCCCTTAGATCACTAATAGGTCCTTAAAATGAGTGGAATATTTATCACATGTTGTAATATTATCTTGTCCACTCATAATAGTTAATTCAATAATTGTCTCTGAATGTGTCATAATTTTAGCCTAACACATTAAACAATAAAGGTAATCTAATGTATGTAACTTAAATTATTTCTAAAAAATATTTTTTTCTATCATTTATTTTCTACATTTTATTATAATTTTTTATCTCAATTTCATGTGTTTTTATGTTATTTCTTGAATCACCATCCTATGTTACACCTTCATGACACATGATGAGATTAGAGTAGGGGAATCTATCGATTTTTAATATATTTAAGTACACACCTTAAAGGGTACAACAAGAAAGGGGTGGGTAGACCATTAAATATTTTTGGTTAATTATATGATACCTAAATCCAATAAAAATCCCACTTACCCAAATCCCTAAGAGAATATATTATCTATATCCCCTAACTAGGTAAAAACTCACTTTTCCTATTAGTTTTTCCATGTTTGATCTAGTTTCAAAAATTATGGTGCACATTACGTGACTAGGTTCATTGTAGTTGACCTAGTTTGAGGTTGAATAATAAATTTTGAAAAATGGGTCATGGTGGGATGACCTTTTCAACTAAAATTATTGACCGGTTAGGAAATATCCATTAATAAAAATACAACCTTAACTTAAATCCAATGGAAATGAATATTCATTTTCACATTATTATAGCTCACAATTCTTCTACATTTTCAATTAAAGGAGTCATTACTTAGGGTTTGCTTTGGAGGAAATATATATTATCTTATGAAAAGTCTTAGATACAAGTATTAATATTCTATCCTAAATCTTATTTTAACTATAGTGATTCTTATAAAGTCATAACAATCTCTTGAAAAGCACCATTGGCCAAGGGAGATATTGAAACTCAACAGGTTCATCCAAAGGTAAGTATCTCTAAAAAAAATTATTTCATTTGATAGATAGATATTGCATAAAATAATAGATTCTAATGTATAACTCCTTTCTTATATTACCTCTACACTTAAAATTAGTGTAGCTATATGGTTTCTTGGTTGGCCATATTTCACCTTTGGTGATATAGGCCCCCATTTTTCCTACCATGATCCCTTGTTTATTTTGTTTAATTTAAACCATCTTTATTTATTTTATAAGCTTTGATAACCCTAGATTATATTTTAATTTTATGCATCAAAATACCTATCTAGGTTTATTTATTTAAATTATTTTCCTATATGATTTGGAACTCTCTCCTTTAGTGATGTGTGATAACTACTCCCTTAGTTAGGTTTAATGGATCTAATTTTTTCATGCTCCTGATGTACAAATTATTGCAATAGATGTTAGCTGATTACCTTATCTGAGATTTGATTTGATAAGTAGAATATTTTGTATAAATATATCTTAATTTATTTCATACACCCTAAATATTGAATGTTTATTTGGTTTATGCACATTTGCATATGTCCTCCAATTGAGTGTGTGACATTTGAACATGACCCTTTTTTGTGATCTCCTTAGACCCCTATTTTCACAGCATTTAAGTGCTCTTATATGTGTGATTGATTGTTTGATTATATTTTATCTTTTGGAAATTTTCATGATACACATCATGCATATTATGAATTTTGATATATGAATACTAAAAGATTCATTATTATATCTCCTTTAACATGATACTACTGTTTGATTATTTAATACATTATTAACATAGATAAAACATTTTTATATTATCCTTTTAAGATATGGTGACTATCACTTTTTCATTTCCATCACCTAAAAATTGGTGGGGGGCAGTGGGGAGGGGGGGCAGGGGGGGTGCGTTGAGGGTTATCATTAAGGGAATGACATAGAGGAATGATTTAACATACATATAATTGATAGAATTTGAAAATTTTAATTTTTTTTATGTGATTCATATATACACATCGAAAAAAAATTTATACATTTGGCACAAAGTTGGGATAATTATTTTTCATATTCTTTATATATATTTTATATATCTTATGTTACATTTTATAGATACTTCAACTTTATATACATTTAAGGTTAATATGCCATGAAAATTCACTAAATTATAGATACATTACTTTTATTATACTAATATTCATGCATTTACACTACCAAGATGCAACATTTAAGCTTTTATTTACTACAACAGTTGGATTATTTGATTAGTGAAATCAATATGTGTTGCCCTTGATGGACTTTTAAATATTTTATATTATTACGAGTTAATATGGTTATAGTATTTGGTTCAAGTGATATTTTCTAGATTATGGTACACTTTAATTGTGCAATTGAGATTATGAGCTCTTGATTGACTTGGCACAACTCAAAATTATATTATATTGGGAGAATGGTCACCCTTCAATTACTCTATTCAAATTTCCAAATTTAAGTTGTGAACCTCTATCTAATGCTTCAACTATGAATAATCATTACCAAAGTAAACTAACAATAGGTAACATGGTTTCATCAAAACACCTATGTACTCCTTCCTTACTCTCTTTTGTTTACAACAAATTTCAATTATTCATTTTCATATTATATGTAATAATTACATTTGTAACATGTTCTTGGTTGTAGGCATTAAACATACCACAAATTCAAATAATTCTCAATAAAATGAAGGTGTGTTGTACACACCATGGTACACATTTATTTCTTTTAAACTAGTAATTTAATCCTTATACATTACTAAATTAAATGTGGGGGGCAAGTGTGGAATATGTATACAAGGGAAAATGAAGTTGACCTACAAATAATTCCTAGCTCAAAGAAGATATATCACACTTGCACTTCCACTTGTTGGTACATTTAGAAAATTGAGGTCATGACCAAGATAGATCTGCTACACCTAACCAAAGGGTCTATCACCACTATAGTATCACTAGAGAGGGTTCTAAAGCCTCTAGTCAAATAATACCATGAAATAACCCTAACTAGGTCCTATGGTTTTAATATTCACTAAGTATATGTAAAGTAAAATCTAATCTATTACTCACCAAAGCTTGTGGCACAAAGTGGGGGTAATAAACATAAAAGTAAACATGCATATAATATATATGTGTGTGTGTGTGTGTGTGTGTGTGTGTGTGTGTGTGTGTGTGTGTGTGTGTGTGTGTGTGTGTCTGTGTGTGTATAAGCCAATGTATAATAAATCCTAATGCATGGGAGAGAATCATATAATCTAAAAAAATCAAATCTATATACTTTAACAAAGGAGGAACAAAGTTAGGAATACTTATCTTTGTAGACGAACCCATTGAGCCTCAATCTCTCCCTTTGCCAAGGTAATTCACAATAAGTTATTGTGGTATATAAATATAAAAAGGATAAGTCAACTCTAATATACACAACTTATCTATGCATCCAAAAAACATCTCCACAAGATAAGATCCATATCTCCTAGTGTAATATTGAAACCATAAGAAATGCTCTTCAAGTAGAATAATGGATAATCAGATGCATAATGTATGATGTTCTTCTTATTCTCTTCCTACTAGAGTCATCCCAATTGACCCTATATTTTTAATTCATAAAATAAGTTAGGTCCCAAACAAGGTCGGTCAAGGTATACAATATCCTATTACATGTAAATATAATTTAAATATAGGGTCAGCCCTAGCCAAATTTGTTTGGTATATGTCAAAAAGGTTTTTTGTCTTAGGTAAGGGTTGAATAAGGTGGTGAATTACTTATAGGAGTTTTTAATCTAGGTTTCAAATCTTAGATAAGTATATAGGATATGGTTATGTTCATTTTAAGTGATTGTATAAGGGACAATAATCTTTAAAAATACTAATGGTATGCCCATCCCTTTCCCAATGCACCGTTTAAGGCATGCACTTAGGGAGATCAAGAATTGATGGGTTGTTGCAAGAGAGAAATCATTAGTAATTGATAAATTTTTAAAATATTATGTGTATATATATGCCCCATTTTAAGCTCATCACATCTCATGTAGGTGAAACATGGGATGGTACTTAGAGCAAAAATAAAATATCAACACACAATGCCAAATATAAATAAATTATAGTAAGAAATGAATAAGATAAATGAAAGGACATAATTAAGAAATGCATACCTTTAAATACCTTAGTGTTGTAGAATAGGAATGAATTAAAATAAATGTGAAGGTTTCCAATGTAAGGATCATTAGGTTAACCTATATAAATTAGCAAAAAATATTTTTTTTCAAAATATACATGTAATATGTGAAAATATTCTTTACAATTTGAAGATTCTAGAACATCTTATGGTTTGAAAAAAGAGCTAGCAAAAACAAATTTATGGTTGAAAATGGAATCTAGTTGTAAATAATTTACAAGTAAATAATTTTGAATAGTAAATATAAATAGGGTGAAAATTAATTCATTTGTTATTTTACTATTCTAATAAAATATTGCTTTGAGAGACCCAATTTATGCCTAGAGAGTGATCATGGTGAGGAGATGATAGCTACAACATGGAGGATGCATAGTGGCCGTAATGGGTGCAATACAAGGGAAACATTAATTTAAATATTTTGATAAATTTTAATTAAAATTAAGTAAAATTTATAAAATTGGATGGTAGGCAAATATAGATACCAAAATTTACCCTAGGAATTTTTTAAGTAAACTAGGGGTAGAACGGGGTACTAGGTAGGAAAATATTAGACCAATAAATACCTCAAGAATTTATGGTAAATAGTCAAAAATTTACCATAAACTAAGAAAAATTTGGTCCTATTAGTTTTTAAGGTGAGGAATAAATAGGGGGTCGATTACATATCAATGGGCTGATATAGTATCACTAGAAAGGGTTGACTATGTAGTATTGGACCAATATAGTATTCATATTATGTCACCGACATATTTTGTTAAATGAGGTTAACTGTGTAGTAGAGGGTTGATATAGTATGATAGAGTTGGAAAAGGGCTAGTTTAGTATCAAATACATTGATAAAATATACATAAATGGGTTGACTATGTATTACAAGGGCAATATAGTATGGCAAGAACATGAAGGCTTGATTTAGTATTAAATAAGTTGATTGTGTAGGAAATGAGAAAAAATTATAAAACTAGATCAAATAAGTTGATGAAGTAGTTAATTTGTATTTTTTTTTAGAATATTTAAGAATGTATTTTATCATTATGACATCAAGATCTAATACATTCTCTATTTTTTGATGTTTCTTAGAGACATTAGAGATTTCTACATCTAGTGGATATGTCCTAGCTACCATATTTATTGGACTAGTTGTTAAATGTAGATAGAGCTCAACTAGTCACTTTAGGTTTTTGAGGCATCATGGAGATGAGATGGATCTTATTGAGTGTTGATCTTATTATCATGTTCTTAGGATAATGGGAAATATTGATCAACACTTTATGATGGAAGGTGGAGGGGGTACTATAGAGGTGGAAATCACATTAGAGGATGTTCATGCATTTCTTGGACTTCTTATAGAGAGGATGTCAATGAATTCTGATACATTAACCCAGTGGGAGACATGATCAAATAGGATATATCCTAGGTTACATGTTAGTTTATTATATGTTTATATCATATCCATTTTGGATATCTAAAAGGCCATGATAGGGCTTATGACAACATGAGTGTTGTGTCACATCTCAGATGGAAAGGTACCGTTATACGTGATATCCTTGTTCTAGTCTATTTTGTATTAGGTATGATTATATGATATTGGTTATATTATTTGGGTCTATCTCATACATTACATGTATGGGATGTTAACCTAGGAGTAGAAAATGATGGGCCCTATCATTTTACTAAGCACATGGATCTATGAGAGATTTTCTATGTATCAACAGGTTAGGTTTCCCCATATATTCAATGATAGGTTCCTTCAAGTGGTTTTATGGAGCTCATACCATGTATCATGGGGCATGCCCCATTTTATAGCTTTATATATTTTCATACGAGGGTAGATTATATGGCATTTGTACACACATAGTTATTATATGGCTGATTTGGACCACTATTATTATAGGTTTGGCACATTTACATATCATGGGCCTTTATACTTCATGGGTGGAGCCTCATCTAGTGGTTCATGCACCTATATAATTAGGACTTACACATCCAATGACTCCTCTATTAGTTCCTTCTTATTGGGCATGACATGTTAGAGAGATGAGATAAAGAGGAGGTGTAGGGATACCTATCGAGATACTAATGATTTAGCCTTAATGAGCTAAACTATAGGATGGTTAGGCATAGGAAGCAATAATTCCAAGAGGGTAAGAGTTCATGTATGTGGATTCAAGAGATGTGGGAATAAAATAGGGACCACAACAAAGGTGATAATGGCTATTGTGAACTCATTAGAGATAGAGACACCATCAACATGAGGAGACATAAGTGTTAATTATCATTTAAAGAGATATTATAGTGGTGGCAAGAAATAATTAACTTATATAAAGGCCAATAAGGAAGGGGCCATGATGGGCTCAGGTGGTGAATTATAACTTTTCTTTAGTTTAGAGGCATCCATGGAGGAGTTTCTCGGTGGGTGAGTAGATGGTGAGACCATAGTTGATGATACTAGCATAGGTGAGAAACATGTTGATTTAATTTTATGTTTTTGATATAGAACACTAATAATATTATTTTTAATTATAGATAGGTGGTTTTAGATACACACACACACACACACACATGTGATTTGATTCATATTTAGTTTCTAGTTTTAGAGCTACTACTTCTAAGGAGATCATATGGGGAGCCCTAATTATGGTTACACATTATGATATTTTGGATGGGGTGTTATCATTGTATGACCCTACCATTTTGGTTGATCCTGTGGTTCCATCTACCCCAGATCAGGTAAGGTGGTTTAGAATTTTGGGAGAGGTCACACAATAACTACATGCATGAAGTGATAGTTTAAAACCACTGGTATGGATAGGAGTTAGAAAAGCTTAGGCTTGGTATGCCATAAAATAGGACCAATCTACACACATGGTAACTAATATCCATCTAGGACAAGTATAGGCCTAGGTGTCCAACTTATAAGGATAGGTTATCAGTTTGATATCTCAAACTATCTCTTTATAGTGTACCATTCAGATGGGTTAGTCATAGGTATCGATGGGTAGCATGGTTAGGCCACATGATAGATAGGATGTATCATAGCCATAGATTTGTATCTATTTTAGTTTTACTTTTATTATATAAAATGCATGATATATATTGATATTGGCAGTCTATTGATCTTATGAGTTCTACTTGGATTTGTATGTGGATGCATGGATATATTTCTTTCTAGCACATGTATTTTACTTTTATTATATATGCCATGGGAAATATGTGATGTATGTTTTCTTTTCTATCATTTTTTTATACACATGAATGGTTAAAAATAAAAATACAAAAATGATTTGGAAAAGTATAATTAATCAAACCAAATGTAATACACACTATATCAAAATGTGTAAAAACAAAAAATAAATAAGTATAATAAACCAAAGTGGTAAAGTAAATGGTAATAAATGTTTTGAAACCATGTAAATATTTTCATCAAATTAAAACAAATGAAAATCATACTATATCATGTTGGTAAGTATGAAAATTTGTAATAAAATGGAAGATGCATGAAAATCAATAGTATAAAAACAAACAAATAGTAAAGTCAAACAATCATACTAAATCAACCTGGAAAGTATGAAAAGACAAAAAAAATGTAAGTGGAAATCAAATTAATCATACTAATTCAACATGGTAAGTATGATAAATTTAATAAAATGGTTTTAAACATACACACAATCAAAAAATAAGAAGATAAAAGTGAAATATTTATAAAGTAAGCATAAAATATACTAAATCAAGATGGTAAGTATGCCTATGATGTGTAATTAATAATCTAACACAAATTATCTCAAATTTGAAGATTTTAATTTCATTATGACTTTGTTATAGTATTATTTGGGTATTAGAATATTTTTTGAGGAGGTTCAGGTCTTATCCATGGTCTTACACTGTAACTCATAAATGGAACACCAATGAGGTGGAAACAACTATGGGAATAATCTAAAATATGTTTGTAGTATGGTAGTTTGTGAGGAGGAACTATTCCTATCCATTTTATTACACTATAACTCACAAGGGAAAATCAATGAGGTAAATCGTAATAATAAAATGTTTTATTATAGTAATTTATAAGGAGAGCTTAATCTTATCCATGGTATTACACTGAAAGTCACAAATGAAAATCTTAGGGGGAATGATAAATTAAAAAAATAATATTTATCAAGGGGAAATATTGGGAATTTTATAATAAAAGAGGGAATTCAAAAATCATGACATAGTCATTTATGATAATACCTTACGAAACATGAGGCATACTAGGCACAAAGGTGAAACCCTAAAATTCTAGTGACCATAAAAATATAAAGGATACATGGTCATGATAAGTGCAAAGTTGTAGGAAAATAGGTGAGATACTAAGATAAAATCATAAATTTTATATGAACAATAAAATTAAAATGGACATACCTTCCCATAAAATGTTCCCTATTCCTCAGGACCACTTATAGAGCCATCGATCTACTATGATGATTGGGTTTTGGTGTGATTATACTTTTGAATTTGTATGTTACCTTTTATTTAAATGCTTTGTATTTTAATGTTTTTATGCGTTTTATGATTCCTCCTCCATAGGGATTTTGAATAACCATAATGAGTGATAGAATTTATACACAAAAATTATATTTAGACTTTGGTTTAAAGGATTCTAAGTATCCAAAGAGATGATTGATTAAACACTTAGGCTTATCGAAGAACTAGTATGTAATCTCAAGTTTCAACCATATGTACGGCTAGTATGTGAAAGGAAAGTAAAGGAATAAAGAGAGATAATATTAAATTCGTATATGATAGTATTACAATGAGAATTATTATTTTCTAAATAATCATATGGTGAAATAAATTACTAAGGGAATCAAGGTTTATATAATCAAGTCACAATAATAATTGTCTGATTTTTGAGTGAGATAAGATTAAAAACAATCATTGTATAATAAAAAGAATCCATGAAAGAAGTAAAATCATAAACATAAGTTTTCATTCATGAAAATAATGATAATAATCCATAATAAATAATAAATTAAATGAAACCATATAAAACACATAAATAATAATATAATAATCCATGTAAAATAGATAAGTGAAACCAAATTTGACACATAGTCAAGTGTATAAGATATATAGAAATGGATCAAAAATACAAATAAAATAATAATGTATAGTAAAGTGAAATAACACCATGTATTTTTCACAAATACTAATAAATTTGACCATAAATATTATCCATGACATTCAGAACATCTCTATAAAGTTGAATTCTGACTATAGCCAAAGGTCATCAATTTTTATGGAAATTTGTGTAAAGACTTCCTTTCATATCTCCTCAATTGGAAATTTAGGTGTATATGATGAAGATTAATTATCATGAGATATATATTTCATAGGGTACTCAAGGAGAGGAATGGATGCCTAAATGGGAATAATATCTCTATGGGTCGATAAGGAGGTACAACCTACAAAGAAGGAAGAACCTTCTTATGTGTGTTATCTATGTAAAGAATATTGACTAATGTGGGTGTTGATTATGGGAATTTATGAAGGTGCTATTAAATAATGTATAATTTATTGGTATTATATGTACTATACTAGTGACAAATACATTATACTTCCCTATACTTAGGGATATACTTTGGTAATAGCTTAGGATGAGGTATGGATTTATATTTGGGTTGAGCAATAGTTGGATGCAATGTGTTGATATATTTCCTAAGTTTTCAAAAATGAGTGGAAGAGTGTTTATTTATCCCATGAAATCAATAAATACATTTTTTAGTAGGATTTGGGGGCCTACTAACTAAACAGGTGGAAGGAGAACTAGGGGTGGTTGGTGTAACTAGGAATCTTTGGTCCAATGACCAATGAATTAGTGGATATCACAATAAAGATGATCTACCCTTTTGGTAGGCATGATATCAAGCTAAAATAAAGGAATAAGGCCATCACCAAGGAAAGGTAAAGCTAAAATCAAAACTAGACTAAGATTAGTTGAAGGTAAATCTTAAAAACTAATCTAGGCTCATCTAATGGTGAGGTTGTCCATACAAGTTTAAGAATAATATCTATCATCTCTATAAGAAGTAAACTACAATCATCTTGGTATCTATCAACATGATAAGGTCCTATCATGGCATAATCCATTAGCATAGTCCTGAGGGGATATGTTATAATTAGAGGTGTACCATGTGATTGTTCCATCTCTACCCTATGATAAATAGGAAAAACACTAGTATTAGGTGTTATAAAAGAAGGAATTATAAAAGACAAAAATAAATAAAAATAATATTGAATAATTTTGGCATTTATAACTTGGAAAAATATAACTAAAATGGATTTTATAAAACATATCCATCATCATAATCAGGTGTATGTAAGTCAATGGTACATGTAGGAATGACTTTGTCATTAGAGGATGTGTGATGGATAGAATGTCTAGTCTTAGAAAAGACAATGTGTATATCATTAGTAGGTGGTTGATGAGATTGAGGTTACAAATAATTAGGAACTTATGTGATAATATGAGGGGATAAATCAGAGGTTTTGATCTTGAGGCTAACTTTATCTATCTCATCATCATCAAAATTTAAGAGGTTAGGTGGAATATTCCCAATTAATTTGGGGTGACCATTATAATCTTGAGTGTAATTGACTAGATAGTTAAAGAGTTGAGATTCTCTAAATGGGATACTAGGTAAACGTTCAAGGGTAAGAATTTTAAATATGCCACATTCTTGAAATTTTTTGAAATTCTAAGGGTTTGTGTCTCCTTGAATATTATAAATAGCTCCATTATGGGGGAATTTGACACATTGGAATGTATATGAAGTGATTTATATCATATGATGAGTCCAAGGTCAACCAAATAATATGTTTTAAGAAAGTGGAAATTTAAAGATCATAACTTTCATGTGGATGGTGATAGGAATAATGGTAATGGGAAGCCAAACATAACCTAGAAGAGGCATTTTACTTCTATCATGTCCTTATCATGTGTTATGTGTAAATTTTATGTTACATTAAGAATATCCAAGTGTTTTAATGAAGTCAATAGAGGAAACACAAGTACCTAAACCTTTATAAATTAAGGCATGCTTAACTTAAATATCACCAATTTAGATGCTAATTAATAGAGGAGGATCATTTACATAAAGTAGTATCTCATCAGGAATCATGGAAGCGATAGGAAACTTAAGTGAAAGAGAGGTATCCAGTATTTAATCAACATGTATGGACATCTCTTCACATTTTTAGAGTATACTATTTTCAGATCTAGATAAGGTAACTTTGCATCCTACAAGAGGAGGATGAGGGATGTTCATTTCAAATAATAATTGCATTAGATGATTTCAATTATGGGCATAAGTTCTCATTAATTCTAGTAAATTTATTTGAGATAAGAGACCATAAAATTCTATAATGGGATCCCATTTATCATAACCCATGGGAGTATTGCTAGATATAGGTGCATGATGTTACAAGAGATCCTAGGAAGGAGGGTTGAAAGTGAAATTTAACTTGTGTTTATAGGGTGTGGTTGGTTTTAGTTGATTAAAAATGGGTTGATTTACTTTAGGTGATGAGATGGTTGGTTGAGGTATTTCTTGTGGTTGGGTTGAATGAATGTTATTGGAAGTTTGTGGAATGTTGTCTTATTGTATGGATGTTGGGGGAAGAGTAGAGATGGTTTGAGAGGTATAATGAATTTGTGTTGTTGAGAGTGTTTCTTATATGGTTACAAGTTTATCTTCCCCAAATTCCATTAAATAGGATGGGGAAGTATCAGGAATGGCATCTAATGGTTTAGAGGTGAGATCCATAAGTGTGGGATTTGAGTTGATAAAAATAACTACTCTTCTAATGTTAGTCATATTAACCATGTTTTATTCATTGGTAGTGAGTTATATAATACTTTCAACATTATTTTTTGAAGGTGTAGGTTTTTTTATGCTATCTTGGTGGTTGGGAAGAGGATCTTTGTAGATATCAAGATGAACATTAATTTGGTTTAAATATTGGTTTTTATTTTGCATTTAATTGGATTTATAATTTGTCATATGTTTGTTGCTTATTTTTAATAAGGTTTTCATGATCAAATTTTGTACAAAGAAGAAAATCCATATCAAGATTGCATAATTATCTGTAAGTCTCATGAGAGTGGCCCCAATTTGCATGAAACAAAAAAAAAATTGGATCATACCATGATTTCATAAGATGATTTGGGTCATGATGGTAGAGGTCTTAGAATATAATTTTGAATATCTTATAAGTATAATGGTTTATGCACATAAGTGTAGCTGGGTTGAGAAAATGTAAGAGTAGGAGTGTTTTATGTATTGGGAACATGCTTCATAAAATTATTTGTCGCAATTTCTTGAATGTTAGGAATAGTGTCAGAGGTGTCGATAACACATCATTAGTTTCATGATGGATTTTATTTTTAATTAGAATATGAGTGCTATTTTTAGTTTTATATTGTTTGAAATGATGCATGAGGAAATCTTGTCACTTAGCTTGGTTAAGGGATTTTTCCAAGGTTTTTGGAGAGATTCCTAACCCAATATTATAATTATGGGTAGATATCATTAGTGAATAGGTGGAAGAGGTTTTCATCTTCATATTATTCTCACATTTTTTAGATAAGTTATTCCATAATTTGATGAAGTCTTGTGTCATTTCAATTTCAAGTTGTTTGTAATTTATAAAGTGGGCTAAGTTCACTAGTTTGAAATTATTGGACTGGTGAGTTAATTAAGTATTCGAGGTTAGTGATGGAATGGGTTTTTAATTAATTTTACCAATATAAAGAGTCTCATGGTAGTATTTTAATTAATATTTTGGTAGTGGAAAAGGTTTTAATTTTTACCCAATATTTATAAAGGTTACCAAATGTTTTTAAATGTAATGTTGGATCGGTGGATCCATTATAGGTGATGGTGGGTGTGATACCTCCTATGTCAATATTATGAATTTGAAGTATAATATCTTAATTTTTTATATGTTTGACTATTTTATTAATGAAGGGTGGTTGTGGTATAAGTTTACCATGAGAATCTATAAGGAGGAGTGGGGGGCATTTGGATTTTGTGCTCTACATGAAACCTATTGAGATTGGTTTTGAACATGAATGAGATGATTTTACAGCTACATCATATAATTTTCATTATTGGTTTGGAAGGTATGTAGTTTATTAAGTGTTTTTAATAGGAATTGGTTAGTTTGGGTAGCATTTTGACTAGGGTGCATAACATGTGACTCATTAGTATTGGTATTAATAGATTGAGTTGTACTATGAGTAGTATCATGTGATGCACTAGTGGCATGAGTAACATTGGTATCAAAAGAAGCACTAGTAGAATGAGAAGCATTGATAGTGAAATATTAACTAATATCAAGGTTAATGGGATGGGTGTTTTGAATAGGCCCACTAGAAGTTGAACCTACCATGTTAACATAAATACTTGGCATGGAGGTTGAAGAAGTGATAGAATAAGATTTCATGATGTGTGAAGGATACATAGTATAAGGAAAAGGTTGAGATTCAAATAAATTGGTTCCCCCAAATTTGTGAGAAAATGTAGGGGAGGGTGAAGGAGGTTCTTTTATCTGAATACCTATCATGAGATTATAAATGGTTGAAGGGTCTTTTCCTCTATATTGAGGGAATTCATTCATGAAAAGAACATTTCAGTTGTGTACTATAAATCACTCTCATATCCTAATGATAAAAAATTATTGTGAATTGAAGATGAATGAGGAGGAATCTCATAATTGGTAGTGCAAGTAGTAACATGGACATTACTTTCATCCATGGTGGGTGCCACAACTTGTGTCTTGGGAAACCTTTTAATATTGGTAAAAATCATCATGTTTATATAATTTAACTTTGTATTATCCTTAAATAGTAAATTCATGATGAAGAAAAGAGGTTATAAACTTGATGGAAAAAAGGATCAACTGGTAAGATACATAATCAAACCAATTAACAATGTTATGTAAGATAGGAAACATACTAGGGAATAAATAACAAAGTTGCATAGGTCAAATGTGTACTATAGAGGGAGAAACTAAATACGTTGAAAAGATGCATAGTCTTATGGGTTGATTATGTATTGAAGGTAAGAAATACCAATAGTTCCAAAGATATTGTGTTGAGAAGGATGACTATGTTCTAAAATCATTTTTTTACAAGATAATAGCTAATAAAATATAATGAATCACACAATCAATGAGATCAATGTATTTAATCTGATTGTAACACACAACACAAACCTTATACTAGTGTTGGCTAGTAAAAGTTTCATAATACAAAATACAATGATAAAAGAGCATGTAGAAAAATGTAAATGTAAATGCTAAGCTAATTGGTCATTCACAAAAAAAATTAAGTTACAACAAATTTTGAATTTAATATGATAGGGATTTAGATATAAGAATAAACTAAAAAATAATCTATGGATAGTTTTAGGTAGTTTAGGTTCAAAGGGATTTGTATTGGTGATGGTACTAGATTGATATTAGGGCCTACCCCCTCACTTCATAATCTTATAGTGATAAGGGTGTCAGGTGATTTTCGAATATATACCATCAACCACATGTTTATACATGGCAAGAAAACTAAGTTGGCTTCTTTCTTGGTGATGAAATCCAAGTAGGTAAGCCTTGGGAAGAAAAATGTTTGGTGTTTTCTAGTGTTAACTAATTTGAAATTGTGTACAAAAGATAAAAATATAGTGAGACTAAATTGGTAAATTAAAAACCACCTAATTAGTATACATTTGTTACTCTAAGAATGCAAGAAATTGAAACTAAAAGTGAATTAATTATTAGAAAAAAATGTTAATTCATTTGACTGTGAAGAGTATAGAGTCAATTCAAACAACACTATATTTAAACAACATAGAATAGAATCGATGGGGTTATTAATGTTATGTGGAAGTAAGATCCAAAAGAACATATTAAAATAGGATGATTTTGTCTTCTAAATAGAAGATAGGATATAGAACTATGTCAAGTTAGTTGACCTAGTTTTTTGCAAGTTTGTAGTTCTGTAGATTGCAAACTTGTGAAAAACAAGACTGTAAATAAAGAACAAAAATGATAGAGAAGGTAAGAATGAACCTTGGTAATTTTTAAGATGCTTAATTTGAAAATGTTATTCTATGTTTCTCAAATTCTTATTTTTATATCTTACAAATAGAGTCAATTGGGTTGACATAGTCTACAAAACCTATGTGTTGAATATAATATGTGAATAGAGTCGACTGGTTCAACTAAGTCTTCAAACCTATATGCTAAAAAAAAGAACTATGAATAGAGTTGATAGGGTTGATGAATTATACAATCCTATGATTGAAGGAGGGAAAATAATATATCTAGTCGATCATGTCACCTATATTTGAATAACACCTTCAAAGAGAGAACATAGTTGATTTGGAGAGAATATATGTTAAACATGCTCACATAATGTTAGACTTTATCAATAGGTTTGACACATTACTACAAAAATAAAAATATATAATATGATAATAAAATAAATTCATGGAAGAAAACCTACAAGGGTTATATTCATGCCTAGTTCACCATAATGTATATAAGGTAAAATGTAGCTAACCTACAAATGAATCCTATATCAGAGAAGATAAATCACACTTACACTTCCACTTATTGATACATTTAGACAATAAGGTCATGACCAAGATGGATCTTCTAGACTTAATCAAGGGGTCTCTTACCATGATAATCACTAGAGAGGGTTCCAAATCCTCTAATATTTAAATATCATGTGATAACCCTAGTTAGTTCATATGGTTTCTATATTCATTAAGTATATGCAAAGTAAACTAAAATCTAATCTAGTGCTCACCAAAGCTTATGACACAATGTGGGGGTAATAAACATGCATATAAGATTTATACTTAAGCCAATGTATAGGAAATATTAAAGCATACAAGCTAAAAAAAGAAAATATATATACTTTAACAAAGGAGGAATAATCTAGGAATACTTACCTTTAAAGATGAACCCCCTAAGCCTCAATCTCTCCCTTAGACAAGGTGATTCACAAGAGGTTGTGGTATGTAAGGATAACAAGGATAATTCAACTCTAGGCTACACAAATTCTCTATACATCCAAAAGGCTTCTCCACAAGAAAAAATATGTATCTCCAAATTGGGTATTGAAACCCTAAACAATGCTCCTCAAGTAGAATCATGGATAAGAAGATGCAAAATATATGTTCTTCTTCTCTTCCTAAGAAATGGTATAAATAGATGTGTATATATAGATTAATATAAACTTAAACCTTTTTGAAATTTTAGCTGATAGATCTATTGCAATCAAACCTATATCATTAATTTATAAAATCAAGTTAGGTCCCAGACAAGGTTAACTAAGGCCGATAGAGTCTTGTAAAGTGAAAATATAATTTGAATACAGGGTTGGCCTAGGTCAAATTTGTTTGGTAAATTTTAAAAAGGATTTTTTCTTAGGTAATTATTGAATACAAATATATAACCTGGTAAATAAGAATATGTGTGTATGATGTACCCAATGGGCTAATATATCAATGTTGAATTGGCTATGTGTATGCACCCCCAATGGGTAGATAGTAGCAAATATGGATGTTTGTAGAGGACTAAAGTCCTATAGTAATATAAAAACACTTGAATGGAATAATTGAAGCATGTATGTCTAATAAAACTAACTACACTAACATTTAAATCATATGTAGTACTTGGTAAATATAAGGAATTTAAACATGGAAATACATACAATCTAAAATTTGTATTTTTTGAGTAATATTTGAATGTGTTTGTATTTTTGAATATATTATTTTTTTTGTGTTTTTTGAGTATAATATATGTATAATTAACATGAAAATGAAACTATTTATAAGGATCAAGATAAAATAAACTATGTAAAAGTAAATTGAAATAATGAAACTATGTATAAGTAATAGGGAAACATATTAACCAATCAGTCTTATAAGAGACTCACTATTAAAGTGACTTGTATCAAGTAAATTAAGAGTGAAAACATGTGATGTGTGAGGAGGTATCTAAGATATTGGAATTTGATGTACTAAATAATCTATAGTTGTAACTAATTACAGAGTGTGGCTATGAATCTGTGAAACTAAATGAATTGGCCTATGAATTGTGGGGATCTTGGGGACCCATATAGTAGAATAAGTTATAACTAAAGTGTATTTTCTATGTGGATTTATTTGGTGACTCTTTAACACTAATATAGGTTATATTTGGGTATAAAAACACTCTCTAGAGTCCAAAACATGTCTCTAAAACATGGGTCTCTTTAATAAAGGTCTCCATGGGAGACTGTGTGTATGTGGTAATGTTTTAAAATTAGAGCTCACCAATGTTGGTGGATCAACATACGTCTAAGGTTTGCTAATGGAATTTATGTTTGGACTTTTTAATGGTGATTTTTATGTAACTAGTTGTGGATTAGGTAAAGGATACTCATATGGAAGGCCCTTAACTATAATAACCTGATTAGTGTGTATATACTTAAGACATCTATTTAAGATGGAGGGAATGGATCAAATTTATTGTATCCAATGCCTACCTAATAATATATCATTTTTTTCACTAGGTAAAAATATTAATCTAGTGGCCACATGTGTAAACCCAACCTATAATGGAAGTATGATCTACCTATGGAGTTATGGACATGGTTACTAAAGCCATGAATAATTGTATCTATCAGATAAATATCCTTATCTGAATAGCCCAAGTTATGTATAATTATAATAGTACACATATTTTTTATTGGCATATTATTAACAATAACACTATAAATATGATGATGATTAATGTAATCATCTACAAAGAGTGCATATAGATATTAGTCACCATCAATGATCTCTTGTACTAAGAAAGTGACAAGAGGCCTATCTGGCACTATAATATGAAACACACTAATGATATTATGTAGAGGGTGTGTGTCCATTATATGAGCATGATAATATTCTTGTGGTGGATGTGACTTATAATTATAATTAACACCTAAAGTGCCTACTATCTCATTAATCTATGTTTTGAAAATGGATCAAAAAATATTTTCATTACTTTTGCTTTAGTTGGTTGTTCTTTGGTTTTTTCTATAGGGGTGCTCACACAAATGATATTATCATCTATAAAATCTTAGATTTTATGTCATAATCTAATGAATTTATTGATAATATGGCTAAGCAACCTGTGATAATCATAAAATGCATTGGAATCATAATTTTTTGGAATATGCATAGTTATATCAACCTCTTTCATGGGAGTGAGAGATATGACATTGCATTCTAAAATTTGGTGGAGAATGTGAGTTGTTGATTCAAGAAGATTTTTAAAAGTTCGCCTTGGAGGAATTGATAAAACCACACAAGGGGTTAGCTTGGAGGCTACATTAACTATTATCTTTTGTTCATTCTTGTTTTCATTGGACTTCACCTTAAATAAGAACTTATTTTAACTCTTATTAGTAGAAAAAGGACTATTTCAAATAATCTAGACTTATATCCCTAAATTGGATGGGAGATAATCTTTTAAAATGAATAGTTTTTGGGTTCTATGTAGTTACACATGGAGAGTATGGTAATAATTTGGATATATTCCCCATTTATTATATTGGAGATAATTTAAAATTATAAAATTTTAAATAATGTAGGTGTATTCTTGATATATTTTTTTTCAGTTGGACTATAGATAAGTACAAATCATCTGAAATAGTCCCTAGAATTTGATCTAGTTATGTACTTTAAATTTATCATGGAGATAAGTTTGACTTTGTGTTCCTTCACTATATGACATAGATATATAAATTATGGAAACTTTTTGAATAATATAGATTCATATAATGATGGTAATAAACTTTTCTTGAATATGTCCTAGAGTTCCCTATCTACCATGGAACTAGTCATATTTTCTAATATGGTTTAATATCATAAGACATATTCAACTATTGGCTCATTAGATTTTTGCTTTAGCTAATCAAATTGAGCATAGTAATTTTTATCTCCAATGTTGATAAAAAAATGTACCAAAAACATATCTTCGAGTGGATTAAATGTTATAGTGGATTGATTAGGGAGATCATATAATCATTATAATGTATAGTCATTTAAACTAGGAGGGAAAAAATTGTTAGGAGCCAATCATTAGACACATTATCAAACATGTTACATTAAAATCATGTAGAGGATACTCTAGGTCACCCTTAACATCATATAGAGTAAGCTTGGGTGCCATAAATATAAATGGAAAAGGATTTGCTACTATATGTTGTGCCAATGGTGTATGTAGGAGATAACATGAGATTCCAAGGCATGAGATGGTTTATTGGAACCCTGATCAATATGTAACACTTAGGCCCATAAATAATATATCTCATGCCTAAGGGATTTTACATCTAGAGAGAAGGGATCTATACTATCCATAGGAGGTGTTACCACTAGTGATAGTTGCCTAGTTATATCAAGTTTTTGTAGAATTTGAGTTGCCCTATAGTGGGTGTATCAATATTAGCATATGTGGGGTTATCGGATTGACCAAGTGATGTGTTCTTTATTTCTAATATAGATTGAAAAAAATGTCAATTATCATGGGGTTTTTCTTGAAGTCTATCTTTAAAACTTTATAAGATCTCATCCTTATTGATTATAAAATCATCAACATCAAGGGGGGAGTGTGTCCTAAGTCCCATATTGTGTATCAATATGATCTTGATTGTCTTTCTCATGTTTTGATGTATTATCATTAAAGTCCACGTAATCAAAATTTTAAGGATTAATTATAGGAGTTATAACTAGTCTTTTATCTATGGTTTAAGCTCAAATAGAAGGAATATGGGTATGCTCAATAAGATTACCACTAAGCCTCTCACTTCTTCATAAAGGAAGAGATATAACTTTTTTTAGATGTCATATCATAAAAAAAATTAAAGATTTTTACTAAAAAAAATATATTAAATTTATAAATCTTAATATAACAAATAAAAGTAGTAAAAATAAGGATACAAACCCTAGTAGCATTTAGGGCTAGGGTTTATGCGCTATTAAAAGTAAGTCAAGTTCACCAAATGATTTATATTTTTAGGATAATAGAATGTAACCCTAGCCTGATAAATAAATGATTAATAAATCAAGGAATAAAATACTACATTATCAATAGCTATTGATTTGTACAATAATACTTTATTTGAATATTATATAAATAATAATGAATTATAAAAGGTGCACTTAGAAAATATGACTGAGATGGATAAGTGGTGGGCTAGAAAGTGATGCAGGAACATGGTAGAGTGTCATCAATAGAGAATAAGTATGATAACCCTCTTAAAATAATATCATGACCATCTTTGATAATAACACATTATCCTATAGACCTTATTTATAGTGCTAATGACCCTATGCAGGTGAAATAGTGAAATTCTAGGCAGACCTTAACTCTACTTTGGGAATTCTATGCCTATATGATTGAGACCTGAATCATCATATGTTCTAATCTTTGACTAATTTTACTATGAAACCCTAATCCTCCATGATTTCTAGGGTTTTTATGAATGCAAATAGAAGGAGAGTGGCCTTAATAGGGTAGGTTGGGCATGACCTCAAACCCTATGTGTTGAATGTTTCCTACATACCAATACCTCAAAAGGGGATCAAACCCAATGTAATTATCCCAATATAAGTGACTTTTTAAGTTAGAGTGATGATAGTATACCTGAGTATGAATGTTAATTTGAATTATTTGAGTGTGAATTAATACTATAAACCTAAGTAAAACTAAGCTCTAGAATGCTATATATGGATGTGTGCATAAAAAGGGTTAAATAAGGATCAATAACCTTAATTTACACAACTATTTTTGGGCTTCTTGTGATAATTTCCATCTATTTGATAAATGAATGAGAATGGTATTTATATATTGTTTTGATGCTTGTTGAGACATTAAATTATTCTAGGTCGACCCTTAGATGCTTTAAGAAGTGGAAATATATATGTTAGGGGCAAGGGAATCTAAGGGTTAATAGCACATCCCGCTTTTCTAAAATCACACTATGTTATAGACTAATGGGGTCAAATTATTGTCTAAGTGGCGGGCACATGTAAAAAAACATTTAGGATGCTTAGGTGATGGCTCAATATGGATCTCAATATATTTTGGCATAGGCTAGATAAGCATAAAAAATATAAAAAGATCAAAAGAGACCCTAAAATAGTTTTAGGGATAAGATAAGGATAGGGTGGTATCAATTGACACTCATTGCATTAGAATGAAATTTTATATGAATACATTGGGTTTGGATAAGGATGTTTTACATGACTGATAAGATCAAATTGGGGTGCTTGATAAGGTGGTGTATAAAATGCCAAAAAATAATTATCTAGACAGGTAGACTTGGAGACCATGTGACAGTAAGGAGGAAGTGTGTTAGATTAAGAAGGGTTAGGTGTTTTTAGAGTAGGAGTGTAAATTGGTGTAACGTAATTGGTATAAATGTAAGGTAGAATATTTTTTGTTATTTTTTTGTTGGGATGAGTATATGTGAACACACTTCCAATTGGGTTTTAGTTTGGAGGTTGATAAGGTGGAGGTATGTTGTAATCATTCATGTTGGGTAATCCTTGAGTAAGGATATTCCCTAGGTGTTTATTGGAAACATGTTGATGCATGTTCCTATTTTTAGTGTTGTGTCATTGATGTTGTCATTGATGTCAAGGTCAAGATGGATGTCATTAATGTCAAGGTCAAAGTTGATGTCATGCATGGTGAAATGGTATGTGACAAGGAAGTCTTATGACAAGAGATAATTTTAAGGCACCCTATTGTCTCTTTGTTGAGAGATAATTTAAATTTAACCTAGTATTTCTTTTGAGTTTGATGACATGTTTTAAGTTCAAGATCAAGATACAAAGTAATCATATTATTGAGCAATAGTCTTGGGGAGCATTATCATATCATGAACATGTGCATAAATAAGTTTGTAATATGTTTTCTACTATATAAGGAGCATAAAATTCATATGATAAAAATATTTAATCATCAAGGAATTTTTCAAGTTTAGTTGTCAAGCTATAGGAGCTTGAGAAGCCTAGTCATAACTTTGTTCATCACATGAAGAGACCTTGTGAGAAGGTAAGAATATGGCAGTCTGGTAAAATGGATACACATATGTATGATTATATGTTTAAGTATGACTAATAATTCATATAAAGTGTTGGAACACTCAGTAAAGTTTCAAGGTAAACCTACAGGGGTAAGGTTTTTAGCCTAAGCATGCAACTAGAGTAGTCCTAGACCCTGCCTGACCTAATAAGGTACCATGAAGTGTTGTTAAGACCTATGAATAATATTTATAGTGTGTGATCATGGTATCAAGTTTTATGACATTATTATGAGGTTTTTATAGTATTTCAAGTGGTTTTAAGGTATGTTCAAGGTCTAAGTATGACTAGTATTTCAAGGCCTAATGTGCAAAGAAACCTATTGTGGCCTAATCAAGGGTCAAGATTAGTTTCCAGGGTGCTCCATCTCATGTGAGATTTTACATAGGTGTGAGATATTTTTTTAAGTGTTTTTTTTTAATTTTGAGGTCCTAAGTTGAATAAGAGAGCATGAAATGTGGTTTTTAGGTTTCCTATGTGCACAAAATGAAGGGTTCTCAACCTAAGAAGGAATTTTATGTTTTTAATAAATGGTTTTTGGATTAAGGGCCAAAGCTTTATGAATGATTTTTTAGACTATAAGGTGGTCTTAACCCTCTCAAAAACCCTAAAAATAACCTAATATGGAAGATATTGATAGAAATGGATCAAAATGAATTAGATGGACTATTTTGATTATTATATCATGTAGAGGACTCTTAAAGGTATCTCTAGGTGGAATTGGTCTATCATATGAGTGAGTGGATCCTATATTAAAATATATGTTTCTCAAAAAAATGCTATTATAGGTAAATTTGACCAAGTCAAAATTTCTAAGTGGATAGAGGTTGTATCTTGAGACTTATATTTTATTCCCATGGTGGTTTCTAATCAATTTATAGAATTCAAATATACCAAACTAGTCATGGAAGTTGACCTATCACTAAAAGACCTATTGAGGTAGACAATGAGGAAAACTAGGTAGAAGTGGGAATGAGATTAGGGATGTGTTTCCATGGATTAGGGATGGATCCAATTACACTGGGTTTTTGTTCAAGACATGTAAAACATATTCCTATTATATATAATATTTTGATGTGTGTGTGTAGTAGAAAGTTACTCTCAAACTGACTTGTCTAACATAGTGAGGTATATGTAAAGTGAAGCCATGAGATTGGTCTGTAAGACCAATATTGATATTGGACATTATAATATATTTATTTCAAGATAGTCTAAAGATGTTGAAGGATCATCTAAACCAATTGTATGTTCATGAAAGTGATTCTATAGGTGTTCCAAGTCTTTATTTTCATGACTATGTTTTAAATTTTTTTATAGTTATGAGTAGTCATCTAGTAGAGATGAGTTTTAGGTGATTTGCCCAAATTTGAAGAGTCTAATGTATATTATGTTAGAGTTATAATACATCGAGAGGGGGGTGAATCATTGATCCTAGATATTACAATTTTAATTCCAATTCCCTCAAACTTGTAATCATTCAATACATACATTCATGAGGTATAAATCATTCATAGTAATGAACAAGAAAGACAATGCAATATCAAGCACATAACACATATCATACATGGGAAAACCTCTTGGGGAATAAAACCCACTCTCAAGCCTATAAACAAATAGACTACTATCTTATAAGATGATTACAAACAAGAGATTGATCAATTACTTTAGACCATCAAACCTTGATCATGTCCTCCTAACCAAAGGGATTTAGTGAAATACTTGTTACACAAGGATCACTTGCCCCTAGGATGATCAACTCCTTTAGACCACCTGCCTTTATTAAAACACCTATTTTACAAGGAAAAAAATCCCTTAAGGAAGACCAACTCCTTTATACCCTCCTTTGATAAGAACACTTCCACATTAGAACTAATGTCTTCAACACCTGATGATGGATCTCTAGATATTAATCTTCTCACATTTTAGCAACAACTATGTTACGCAACACACCCTATTGGCCAAAACACATTACACACTTGAGCCAACATACAAATATTAATTAGGACACATTACATATCCTAACTAACCCCACTCTTTAACTTTGCACACTCAATGGATCTTTCATAGAAATAACTCTATCATATCCTCAATAACATGACCAGATGGTCATGCACACTATCCACACTCTGATCAGCCTCTCAAACTAGCCACCAAACTCTTAAAGACAGTAGCAATCCTTCACTCATTCTCAAGACATCCAAAACATCCTTTTGCATCACTCTATGATTATCACTCATGCTTAACCTATAATATCACTATTCTACCAATAAAAACATGACCTAGAGATCATACTCATAGTCCTCAATATTCTCTACTCATAAACCCAACCATTGGGCACACTCGACCTCTTCTCTTCTTCGCTTCAACACTCACACCTCTCCTAGCCATAAAAGTATAGAACCCAACACATTTTAGTTCCACTATATATAGATTATTCATGATTAACAACATCTTGGTCACCCACAAAACATTCCTTCACCTTTAAGGCATCTCATATGGGTCACACTTATGCACTATCCTATTTTAAAATAGGCCTAAGTCATTTTTATGTCCTATGGAGACCCATTCATCTCTTTGACACTTATTTGAGCATATTAAGAACATAGGACCACTTATAAAAATATAAAATCATTCCTTATATCCCTTAAGACATCCTTAAAATATCATAGTCACTTTATCTTACCTCTACATATGCTCAAACAACTTAAATAGAGACCTTATACATAGGAACACCATTAATGAACATATAAACAAATTCTTAATAAATTTCCATACTTAAGATAGATTGATCACACCTCCAAAATACTCATAGAGCATCCCCATAGAGTTTACAACACTCCTCAATAGACAATTCACCATGAAACATTGAAACAACAACTACATGAGCTCAAATATCCTTCTTAGGTCACTTGTAGAACGTTTATGAAAACATAATCAACTTTGGAGCTCAATATCTTTGTTTATACATAATTTCAAATATTCAAATCCATATATCCATATGTGCCTTGAAGTCTTCTACAAGTTTATTTTTTACTACATGAGCGAATTCATCTTTTATCAAAAGATATGATTAAAATATAGAACTCTATTTTTCCTATGTTCAATTCAGATATTTGAATAGCAATGGTCACAGTTAACCTTCGAACACAATGTTTGAATCTCATGGATTCTAAGATTAGGATCAATCTCACATCAGTGATCTTATCTGAGATATAATGTATAGTCCACCAAATCCAAATGTAAAATATTTATCATGTTGACCTCATCTCATGCAATTTGGTAGATTTGACTCAACATGCTCCATTGATCTCTACAAATTAGTCAGGACTTTAATGATCAACACTCACCATTTGATAAACTATATGAATGCCCACTCACTATTGGATCATTATCCTATACCTTTGCTCAATCATTAAACATCATGCATCTATCCTGATCTTACTTCCTCCTAACTCCTTGGAGAAAATGTGCACCATCAATCTTGCTCAAGATTTAACACTTTCAAAAATGACAAAGTATGGGGACCCTATCAATATGCCTAAGAATCCATTTTTTATCCTTAATAACTTATTTTGTGCTTTGATGTAGGATCTTAAATTTAGACTAGATGATCTCCTTACATAGGAAAATCTAACAATGAAAAAAACATCTCCTATAACTCTCACTTATGCAAGATATAATTCCATTAAAGTGCCTTCTCAAAAAATTCTATCATAGAGCCAACTATGTCCAAATCTACGTGTGAATAGGCCAACTTTGAGCAATCATAAATTTTATCATGTTTTAATGCATGAACTCAAATTTAGCAAAAATGATCTATGATTAAAATTAAACAAACCTATATGATCAGTTTATTTTAACACCTTCACATGTGCAATATATAACACCTTCAAAAATCTCACTCTACTCTTTCTACCTCATTGCAAAATTGGATAAATATGGGAAAACATAATCAAACTGCCTGGGAGCCCAACTTTGCATATGCATATCTTTTGATGCATTATATCATATGATTTATAAATTAGTGAAAATAAACTAGGCATAAAAATTAATAAACCCATATGATCATTTTGTCCTAGCACATCCACGTGTGAAAATGTTGACCTTATCAGCATGCTTACTCGGCTCTTTCTAGCCAACTACAAAATTGGCTATGGAAAAATAATGATTTCTAATTGAGAAGCCAACTTTGCACCCTTATATATTTAACCTCACTTTTATACATGACTTGAGATCTGACACATACTAACTAGGGACTATTTTTATCACAACCATATGACCAACTCCCCTTGACTCCTTCTCACATGGTAATGGTGACATCATCAAACTACCAACTTAGATTTTATACCACTAAACCCAAAGTGTCTAGATGAGAAATATGATCAACCAAATTAATTCCACTTATGCACACAAGCTCTCAAATGTATCATATCTTATAGGACCACTTTCACATGCTCAAACCTCCATACTCATCCTTTATCCTCTCAATCTATGTCAATACTGAAGATCAACCAATCATACATAAAGCATACTAAGATAAGCAAATTATACACTTTGTCATTGCCACATAGATTACAAAGTCTCTTCATCCACTCACTAGAGCATCTCCATGACATCATCATGATAACTCTCCAATCATCTCCCCCTTTGTCATTAATGTCAACACCCATCAAAAAATCAATATATAGCTCACCTTCTCTCTATTCAAAACACTCTCACAATAGGAAATTTTTACCCCTTTGACACAATGACAAAGTGGGAAAAAACTCATCTTGAATACTTTAAAAGACTATAAAAATGGGAAATAACCATATTATAAATATGATACAAACTCCCCCTTACCTTGAGCCTACCTTTTCTTGTCTTGACAACTTCCTCTTGCTCCAATCCAACATTCTCTTCAATAAAGAACAACAACCTAGAAATAAAGAACACACAAAATAATTATAATCTGATGTAACTCACTAATAAACATCTAAAAGGGACTCCCCCTAAAATATTTAACCAATTTCACCTTCTGAGTATCTTTAGATCTCCACACACCATGAAGAACCACCATGCAAGCTTATTAACATTCTTTCTCAAGACACTTACATGACCACCAAATTTTCATCTACATTATACAAAATAGGAAACATACACTAAATCAACCTGAGAACATACCTTCAAATACTTATACCTTATTCTTTTGGAGAAACTAAGCAAAAAACACTCTTCTTCAAACTAGGCCTATTTATCCTCCTTTTAGCCCTATCTAAAACTTGTAGTGTCCATAATTTTAATTAGACACATATTCAAGACCAAAAACTTCATATCTGAATCACTCTAATATTCTCCCTCATTCACACCAATTTTCATTTCCAAGATCATCATGTGCAACATACTTCCTTCACATACCTACTAGCCAATTAGCCCTCCATATTGACAAAAAGTTGAATAACTTGAGAGCCATAAACCTTCAATTCTTTGTTAAGATTTATTTTACCACTCATTTATCCCATTCAAAAAATTAAAAATCCTTAGACCTCATCTCATAAGGTAAACCACTTTTATAGTAAATCTCAAAACCCTAGAATCTCAAAACAAGTAGAGTCAACAAACCTCCTTCTAGTCAACACACACCTCTGAATCTACTTTCACACCTAGATACATCCATCACACACTTATGGACCAAGATTTGAGCTTCCATACCTTTTATAACCCATACATATTATAACCCATTTTAGGCATGCTTTCCCTTGAATAAAAAATAGAGAAAAATGAGAGCACTCAAAAATCTTCATTTGGCACATACATACCTTCAGACCTCAAAAACACCTAGAGAACACTATAAAGAAATTCATAGTCCTTTCTAAGCACCAAAAACTTGATATTTTCATCATTCTCATTAAGCCACCTAGATCCACCCATTTTGACTTTATACTATAGCTCCTTCACAAACCTCTAAAATAGGCTCATGAACTTGTTATTCCCCAGTAACCAAAGACCTCTGATTGGCATTATCATATTGAGCACATAAACATGATTCTCCACACCTTCTTTCTTATATTCAACTACTTATTCCTCTAATCTTAGGACTTGACCAATTATAAATCTCCCTCTAACTTCATGCTTCATCAGGAACATGATATCTTCAACAAGACTTCAAATATTGTCCAATCACAGTCAATACTCAAATAGAGATACTCAAATAGAGATACCTCATCTTCAAAACACTATAAACTTCCATGGCATACACAACTAGCATCTACCATAAACTGATATGCAGATAGATATTTGAAACTCACCTTTATACCAAAACATTCAAATCATGATCAACAAGCAAATTCCTTCTCAAGATAGGACCATTGAGATTCTTTACAAACTTCTTTTCTCCAATAGATAGATATATAAAAAGAAAGAACAAACATACCTTGTTTTCATATCTTCTCACCAAACAATATCTGATAGTCACCAAGCTTCCTCTATCTAACAAGTTGAGTCCTTGAATCTTAGATAGAGATACCCTCTACACCACAATGCTCTACCATGGTGTGAAACTAGGAGTTACCCATAACTCCTCATATTGCTTCTCTTCCTTGGTCATCTGATACTTATAGTTATTCTTCTTCTTCTTTGACTTAATTATGACAACTAGCTTCTCTTTTATATCACTCTCCTTCTCTTATAATATGGAATTGATAACACATGGAGACAACATAGATTCATGACATACCTTTTCATCTAAAGCATCCACCTTGTAATTTAGAATCTCATTACTAGATACTAACAACTGATGTTCTTTGCATGAAAATTTCTTAGCAATAGTAGGATGTTCACTTGGATCTATACACACTTTAGAACTAGCCTCAGTTAGTACCTTGGTCTTCTCCTTGATCTCGGTCTCTTTATTTTAAACATGAGTAGACTTTTGATTTTCCTTTTCTAATTTAATAATTGACACATTCTCTACTTCAAACTTGTCAACAAAAGTTGTCAATAGAAACTCTTGACTTTCTTTTATTTTTGATTTTTGTAGACCTTAGCAAACACTCCATTAAGACTCTTAGACTCAACAAAGTTAGTCTCTTTATTTTTTAATACCTTAGCCCTCCATACCAAAGTTTGACTCCTCTTGTCTTTTATAGCCATCTTACCTACTTGATCCTTGAACTTATCATGATCTGCAACATAGCCTTATAGAGAAACTTTCTTATCAACCTTATGACTAAAATAATTAGAAATGATTACATTTGGTTTCCATACCTAAGTTTATCCTTTATCTAACCATATAGGAGCTTTATATCCTTTGACATACTTTGAAGACCTTTTAACACCATTTACATAGAATCTAGCAATATGTCCACTCTTATGACAACTAAAACAAATCACATCATTTAACATACCTCTTGACTGATCTAAGTTATGAATTCTCCAAGACCAATTACTTCTTATTATAAGGCTCCATGAGGATACATTCTTGACTGACTCCCTTTTATAATCCTTAGCTCTATGAACATACTTATTACATGTATAACAATGATCATAAAATAAACTAGCATACCTTGTAATATTAGGTTGTTTAATTAACCTTCTAAAATTTATCTTCGAGTTTTCATTATTCTTCACTTACTTAGGCTTCTCATGCTTCCTTTTCATCTTGTCTAACTTGACTATAACAATCTCATGCTCACTTTTCAATGACTTAATTTCAACCTTCAGTTGATTGCACTCATCTTCTTTTGCTTTCATTTTTGCATTTGTAGTCCTTAACTGATCCTCAAGAATATTGATCTTCTCTTCATCCCTTTTGACCTTGTTGGTCATGTCTTTAAATCTATATATATGTACTTCAATAGACTTGATCTATTATTGATTTTATTCTTTCTTTTAATCTTCTCTACTATTATGGAAATCTTCTTTATCAAACATGATGTCCTTTTCTTTTGAACATAAACTTGTCTTAGAGTCTACTAGTTGAACCTTGATATCATTGTTAACAGTCTCATCCTCTTTGGCATCTTTCTTCAAAGTACATATTTTTTCTTCAAGTTCCTTGATTGTATCCTTCCATTATTTATTTCCTTTCTTAAATGGATTAGCCATCTTTATACCTACTTAGGATCACCTTTAATCTATTAGGCTTCCTCTAAATGACATTCTTTGATACCAATTACTAGAGGTATAATCCACTGAGGGGGGGAGTGATTAGTGGGCCCCCATATTAAAATTTCAATTTCAATTCCTTAAAACTCTTAATCATTCAATACATACAATCATGAGGAATACATCATTCATAGTAATGAATAAGAAAGATAATGCAAGATCAAGTACATAACACATGTCATACATGGGAAACCCTCTTGGGTAATAAAACCCACTCTCAAGCCTGAAAACACATAGACTACTATAACTTTAACTTAATGCACTCCATCGATCTCTATAGATTATTCAGGACTTTAATGATAAATACTCACCATTTGATCAACTGTACAAATTCCCACTCACCATTAGATCATTATATTATACCTTTGCTTTGTCATCAAACATAATGTATCTATCCTATTCTTGTTGCCTCCTAAATATTTGGAGCAAACATGCACCATCAATATTTCTCAAGAATTAACACTTTCAAAAATGGCTATGGGGACCCTGTCAATATGCCTAAGAAGCCATTTTTGAACCTTAATAACTTCTTTTATGCTTCGATTCAGGATCTCAAATTTGGACTAGATGATCTCTTTATATAGGAGAATCCAACCATGTAATAAATAGCTCCTAAAACCCTCTCACATGAAAGATATAATTCCATTAAATTGCCTTCTCAAAAAAATTTGTCATAGAGCCAACTATGTCCAAATCTTCTTGAGAGGCTAACTTTGAGCAATCATAACTTTTGTTGCACTTCAATGCATGAACTCAAATGTAACACAAATGATCTATGCTCAAAATAGAACAAACACATATGATCATTTTATCTTAACACCTTCACATGTACAAGATATAACACTTTCAAAAATCTCACTTGGCTCTTTTTTCCTCATTACAAAATTCGTATGGGAAAACATAGTCAAACTACTTGGGAGCCCAACTTTGCATATGCATATCTTTTGATACGCTACATCACATGATCTAGAAATTAGTGAAAATAAACTAGGAAAAAAAAATGAAAAAAACAATATGATCATTTTATCCTATCACCTTCACACATGTGAATGTTGACCTCATCAACATGCTTACTCAACTCTTTCTAGCCAACTGCAAATTTGGCTAAGTATGGGAAAATAATGAATTTTGACTGAAAAGCTAAATTTTCACCCTTATATCTTTAACCATGCTTAAATTCATGACTTGAGATATGATTCATAAAAACTAGGGAATAATGTGATCACAACCATATGACCAACTCCCCTTAACTCCTTCCCACATAGAAACGGTGATATCATCAAATTGCCAACTTAGATTTTCTACCACTGGACCCAAAGTGTCTAGATTAGAACTATGATCAACCAGATGAATTCCACTTATGCACACAAGCTCTCAAAACATGGATCATATATTATAGGACCCCTTTCACATTCTCAAAGCTCCATAGTCATCCTTGATCATCTCAATATATGTCAATACTGAATATTAACTAATCATACATAAAGCATACTAAGATAAGCACATTATACACTTTGTCATTGTCACATAGACTATCAAGGCTCTTCATCCACTCATCAGAGCATCTCCATGACACCACCATTACATAATCATGACAAATATCCAACATATTAATATTATATGAGGGTATCTGAGGTTATTATGAGTGAATTTATGGTCATGAAATGTTCCTTTACAATTGTTGGTGGTTAAATGATCATGACTAAGTTTTGAAGCTAGTTGGTAGTTTTAAGTGGTCATATTTCAAAAGTGATTTAGAGGATTTAAGACCTATGTTGTAATATTTAAATCACATGGTGATGAATATTATATAATTTAAATTTTATCCATGTGATTTAATGGTATGGTTTTTTTATTAAACTAGTTGTGTACTTCATTTGTAGTTGGTAGACTTTCTAGTAGTAAGAAGGCTAATTGTGAGTAGGCCTAATGGTGTGGTTCAAGGAATAAAATGAGATAAATGGTGTTAGGGACATAATTTAATCTTATAATTTGTATAATTAAATTTTTTTTGAAGTGTTTCATCCATTTATGGAGGCTCAACATGTTCTAAGGTGGTCAAGGTGAAACATGTGCTTTGAGAAGGCCTAATTGCATTAGGTTTCCTTTAGGCCTAATGGTGGCTTTGGTCATTATGAAGTGGTTTTTGACATATGTAGTAGTTTTTTCACCTATTAAATGTGTTTTTTATGTATTACAAGGATTATACAAGTATGGATAGGTTTATGACTGACCAAGGTATGTAAAATCAAGAGTCAAGTATAAGAAGGTCTAATAAGCCTAATTTGTATAGTTAAAGAAAAAGAGGGGATAAACGAGTGAAATATAAGTTTGGAAACTAGGTAGAGGGACTTAATACCATTATATAGGTTTGATTAATATGTCATGAATTTATAATAGTGATTATACAAATGATGTGCAAGGTCATATGACCTAAATCTACCAAGAAGAGGGCTAGTTAAGTGAAGAGGTCTAATAGGATATTTGAGAGAGATAAAAGAGTGTGAAGAGAAAAATAAGGTGATAATAATTAGTTTATTTAGAAATATATATCAAAATTTTATCATATATTCTATGTTTTTGAGTTGGTTTTGAGTCACCTAGGGGGCTGGTGCCTCTTTGTAAGTTTGTGCTTGTTAAAGGCCTAGTTGAGTTGGTACTTGACTAGTGAGGGGTTGGTTCTCCTTGTGGGGTTGGTACCTCAATCAATATTGATTAATTTATTATATTACTATATTTCAAGTTTTTTTTAGTGGGTTTTACCCCTCATGATTTTTTCCCTCATATCTCTTGTGTTTATATGTTGCATGTTTATGTGGATATTTTTTTATGCATTGGTTGATGTATATATTTGAATGAATGATTCATGAATGATAATTGAAATTGAATGATTATTTTAAGAGAATTGATTCACCCCCTCCCCCTCTCAATATTTTTGATTCTAAAAAAACATAGATTGGGGGAAGTGTGTAGGCTTATTATTATGGTAGAAGTATAGAAGTTTGTTGTTATAATGGTTGGTGATCCATTTTTGTGATGGATATGGAGGAAGAATGAACATGGTCAAGAGGGTTAAATTTCACTCCTTGATTTATATATATTTGGATATTCTCCAAATCATAAATGTGGTCTACAAAGGAAGAAATTAGTTTATTAGGAGTATAATTAGTACTAGGTCTAGGGACTTATGTTGTGGTAGGAGCCATAAGGAAAAGTTGATAATTTTGAAGGTATTTGTTTGTGGTAAAAACTTTGAGGGGAATTATTAACTTTTATTCTAATGGGTTAGTGGTATTTTTATTATTGTTACATGGGTGTTTAGTTTTTTGCATTATGTTCACTTCATCCTCTAGATAACAAATTCTTCCAATCTATTGACCATATCTAGCATAGATTTCTACATCTGATTTTTTCAAACTAACTAAAGGTTTAGTTTCCATATAAAAGAGTGGCTCCATTTCCACCATTAAAATTCATTTTATTAGACTCGAGATGGTTTATGTTACTTTTTTATGTATTTCACTTCATGGATTAGAATCCCACTCCTACCTTGTGAGTTAGGGTTGGGATAATCATGAAAATAGTATTCTATGTTTTGGTTGTAAGAGTTATTCTTCCAACTAACTAAAGAAGCTTTACTAGGGACTTATTGACTTCTCCTATAGCCTTTTAGGCCAATAAATCCTTTTATATCATGTTCAAACATAATTTGTGAGTATATTAATACATGTATAATAAATGAGAGATAAATATGGATAATAAATATAAAGGAGAGAAGAAAAGGGGAAATTCAAAAGGATAATCATTTCACATCATGTTCACCAATTTATATACATGTAAAAAGTAACATGCTAACCTGTGCTCTCAAATTTTTCAAGTTCTAACTAAGATAGTCAATGTAATGGAATATTATGATATCATAAATGAAATAGGATGAGGCTAAACCCAAGGATAAAGTAAATATATAATAGAAGACTCATATTTGAAGGTTATTTACTTGGTAATAAAAAATATGAATGAGACCCATTAATGGGGATATGGGCTTAAATGTATGACTTAGGGCTTCAATATTTATAATGATAAGACTTAATATATGGTGGAGTAAAATATTTTGAGTCTAAATTTAGAATCAATATCAATCTGAAGTGCACTTGCTATAATGGGAGTCTAGGAAATGGACTACCTCTATGGGGATATGGACACTTAGTAAGTTTCATCCAAAGGTAAGAAAAGGTAGGTTATAAATATGTAAGTATAAATCATGTTTTGAATGTTTTTTAATGATATTAATTACTTTTTCGAAAAGAGTAATCAGGGTTTTTTATTTTTGTTCATCTCAACAAGGCTTTAGTTGGAATTATATTAGTACTTGTGCAAATTTTGACAAGGTATTTTAAATAAAATAAAATTGAACTACTTTATAAAATGAAATTAATTTTAATTTTTTAAATAAATATAAACTTAAATGTTATTTTTTTTGTAGTTTTGCTTTTTCCTAAGGATTTTCTAGGTGTGAGATGTTTTGTCTAATGAAATTTAAATGAATTAAACTATATTTTTTATTATTTATTATGAAAATAATATTATATTATAATATTAAATACATTTTTTTACTAATATTAAAATGGATAACTCAAATCCAAAACCCTATCATGTTAGACTACTAAGAATTTTAAAAAAATATTTCCACACATGTAACCTAGAAACTAGTTTTGAAAGTATTGGAGTGTTTTTTTATGAATGAAGTGATCTATTAATGAAAGTATGTAATATAATATTAAATTATGTAATATAATATTATTATTTTATGAGTTTTTTTTCCAAAACAAAATTATTTAACTAATATAATTAATATATTAAATATCTAGCATGTAATGTTTTGGATATCTAATTTGCCTAGGTCTTTGTGGATGTTTGATTGAGATTTGTTTGTGAATGGTAAGTTATCTGAAACTGAAAATAAACTACTATATAATGGTTTTACCTACTATTTATTTTGATTTATTTACCATACAATATGTGAAAAAACTATGTTCTTTCCAAGAATCTATATATAATTACAAAATAAGACATCTAAACTATATTTTATATACAAGAGAGGAAAGAGAGAGATTTATTTTCCTTTTTATTTTTGTTTTTTAAATAAAACTAATATAATTAATAAATTAACTCTAATCTACTCTAATCTAATAAATAATAAGTAAAACTAAAATTTAAAACCCCTAACCTAATGTAGGCAAAGAGATTTATAGTGAAACTAGATGGAGGCAAACAGATTATTATTGTAGATTATCCTCAATAAGCAGATCCTCCACTCAATTTATCCATGATAACTCTTTGAAAAATTATGGTATTATAATAATAATAATAATAATAATATATAGAAGTGCATTTATACTTAGACTAGTTGATCCACTCATAGCAAAGACTATGTTGTTGATATAGTGGACTCCCTCCTCCAAAATTGAGTAGAATGGCCAAAAATATGCCCAAAGATAAAGAAATGTTTATATAAAACTAAACTAATGTGGGATTATGTTCTATACATATTTGAAATACCAATATTTAATGAAATTTTTAGATCTAAAATTCATCTAAAACTGATATTTATAGAAGAAGTAAGGAAGATGCAAGGATGAGTTTAACTACTAATTGACTAAAATTTAAACATAGGAAGGATGGGGAGTGATAAAAAAAATATTATAAGTGATATGGGATTTCATGAGGGTGAACACAAAGTGAATCAATTAGTAAATTTAAATAAAATATGTAAAACACATGATAACTCAAGTCGAAGATGTTATAATTGAAAAATGGGCAAATTATGACAAAATCATCATAATATGCAAGTGAAATATGTAAAATTGTCACTTAAAATGACATAAATACTACTTAATAAAACCATCCTATCATGTTATTTTATGAAACCACCTCATATATAAAAAAATTTGTAGCAGTTTACAAAATTATTGCATCAAACTACAATACTAAAGGGTGGTTTAATTTCTTGGAGTGGTAGTTTTGACACCAACAATGATGGTTTCATCACCAATAAATCAACTAAACCACTAAATCTATAAATGACTCAAAAAAAAAAATAGAAAAAAAATGGGGTCAAAAATAGGGTAAGTGGTAATATTGTTAAAGAAAACTGTGGTTGAGTGTACTTATGGAGATCATTGCATCATCATCAAATATTTTTTATAAATATCACACCGTGAAATATTTAGGTGCATATAAACACATGAAGACATATTGTACTTATATTTACCTTATAACATCACATCACTTGGATGATTATATATATAGTGAATGGTTTACTTAATCAAGGGTACAACACCTAAAATTATGATAAGAAGAAACCATTGATCACTAGTTCAATAGTAACACTCACTAGAATACATCCCAACTAGAGGTCCCTCTTCATATAAGGAATAAAAAACTCCAAGGTGCATTATGCTGTAAAATCCATTGTATGGAATCTATTTCACATAAATTAAGAAGATTCTATAATAGATATAAAGTGTGTAAATTATATGGGACATGGCCAATACCAATTTATAGTATGACCTTTATACCACACTCTTAAAACAATAAATGGATATTGTCACAAAGATTAAGATATATACTCATTAGTTTTTTATGGTTCCCTCTTATTGATATTATCTATGTATTTCATAAATACTATACCAATATACTAAGGTCTAATGTAATGGGACCCCACTAGATATGTAGGAGAAAAAATTAAAAACTTTTTAGATGTAAACCAACATGGGGACATGAATATCACATAAATTTTATAATTCAATAAAATTATTAGAGGTATGGTAGTTTATATATCGAGAATATTTTTAGGGATAGTTTATAAATACTTTAACAAATTAGGTTTATTGTATATGTTGATAGCCTTTACATAGAACCTTGTACAAATAAATATGTCCCTCTCCCTCCCCTAGCTTATGAAGTAATTTATGAACAAGTATAAATCATAATCATAGGGACCAAAGGATTACCTATATACCCTAGGTGTCATAATTCATGAGTGAGGGAGTTGTAAAAGCTACAAGTTCATAGACCCCTAGAGCAACCACTCCCATAGCTACATTTTCAGAAGTTTGGATGAACTTTAGGATATGCCACAAATAACATAAACAACACAACCTCCCAATGCAAATATAATATTTTTCAAATCAATATGGTTGAAAAATATAGTTTAAGAATAGACCCAAAAACACATAAACATAAGGAGAATAGTAGGTTTTTAGTCAAATATTCCACCTTAAATTAGGGTATTATAAAAGAAGAGATAGTAGACAAAGGGACTATATCTTATTATTTGAGGATAAATAAATTAATTAATCTAAGGGAAGAAAATTAAAGGGCCATAAAGAGTAAAATACAAATATTTCTATTTTTTCATCTATGGCATATTTAGGGGAATTTTTGTTATAGATGAGTGGTAGAAAAATATAGAGGATTCCTTCCCCTAAAAATTAAAATAATAAAAAAAGATCATTAATAAAAAAATTATAATTGAAATAATTAGGAAACCTTGATTTTATGCCTAGAATCATAATCCTTAGAACAATAAGAATGATAAATCAAAGCAGAAGACCTCGAAGAAGATATCCTAGATATAACTACATTAATATTGGAATGTAAAAGAAAGGAATAAAAATAAATGATGGGTAAAATTTATTGTGGATCCAAATGGCAAGGGAAGAGAATGATAATAAAATCACTAAGGGATTGTGTATAAATCACCTCATACATACTTGATGATATGATACAAATAATCCCACCGACATTCCAACATGATATATTTAACACTCAAGAAAAAATTAAAGAATTAAAATTGGTAAAAAAAATTAATACAAATATGATTCATTGTAAAAATAAATATGTGGAACAAAAATCTCTATAGATGACAAATAAAGGTTGTTGCAATAGCAGACATAATTGAAAACCAAAAAATTTGAATCAGTGGTAGAGATATTAGAAAAATAAATATAAATATAATACCAAGAAGATATGGATGAATTTTAAATATAACAAATCAAATAATTATAAAATTAAATATAAGATGAAAAGAAAAGGATTCAAGAAATAACATAGATAGATACAAAACAAACACAAAAAAATATGGAATAATAAAAACTAGAATAGGAAAAAAAGAGATATAAAAGGTAGAGTAAGAAAACTTGGAAAGGGAAATTTTGGAAAAACAAAATATATATTAAGTATAAGGGAGATAAAAACAAAATAAAAATTATATGAGGTAAAAATGAAAGAAAAGATGGATAATCAAGAGGAGGAAATAATATATGGAGAGTAGAGAGATGAGAAATAAAGAAGAAGAAAAAGAAAAAAATATATAAAAATAAAGAAAAAATTAGAATAAAAATGATGAGGAAAAAGATATGGATAACTAAGAAAAGGATGATCAATAAAATATATAAAAATAAAGAAAATTAGAAAAAGATAAGAAAATAAAAGGAAATAGAAACTCCATCTAGTTTATCACATACATGGAAGGGAGTTAAGGGATAGGTACAAGGTGCTCTATAGGAGATAGGAGCTATTCCTTCTCCAACACCTAGGGATCTCCTATTCATAATAATAAAATCATATATAACTAAACATATATCATTTCATTCTAACATAATGGTTTCATTGAGCCTTCTACAACGTATATCAAGAGGATAGATTATAGTGTCATTATACAAAATGATTCTAACAAATAAATAAACCATTGGGGAAAAATTATTAAAAGTGGAAGAGTGGATTGAATGGTTAGGGTTTGAACTTATATGAAGGTAAAAAATTACTCTCACTACCTTAACTAATGTCAAACCATAATATTATCTTGACTCGGTGTTTACAATTTAACAACAATTAGAGGAAATAATGGATAAATTCATTAGTCATGCTTTAGCCATAATTGACCAAAGTACCATAAAAAATGTAATATATAAAAGAATATGAGGTGCAACTTTCAGTACCACTCTTATGATAAAACCAAAAACATATGGAATGTATAAAGTGTAGATTGAGAAACTATGGAAAACTATGGGGAATACAACAACATACTTTGCATATTTTATTAGCTGGCCCATATTGATCCATGATAAAAATAAATAATTATAATATCTAGAGAGTTAGATGAATATAGCCTCCACTAGATATTATTCCACTAAAAATCCCCTAAAAATAAGAGAAAAATAAATGAATCACTTTGTAGGATTAATATAAGGAGGAACAAGCATAAAGGATATTAGTTTTTGAAGAGATGGAAGACTATGGATTATATTGAGAAATTAGTTGGAGAAACTATAAGCTAATATAGAAAAAAATGAATATTATTTGAGAAACTTGGAATTTAAACCAACACCAAAATATATTATAATTGTTACCAATGAGAACACTAAAATATAGCATAATATTTTGGATGCCAAGGCCATACTATTGAACTATGAGACTTTCTCCAAAATCATGTAAAAAGATTGAAACGTATCTACCCAAGGAAGGGTTAACAGTGAAACAAATTACCAAATTTTGAGATAAAAAGTAGCATTGTCCTATGAATCCACTCTAGTGATTAGATCAAGGGTACTTAGGTATCGTATGCCAAACATCTAAGTTTGTAGTCTTTGATTGTGTTTTTATTTCACATTAAAAAAAATTATCTTTTTTGCATAAGGTGGTAAATAGTTGTTAATGATTTGAACCCAATAGGGTTATTTAGAGTTGTCTCGATGATGATACAAAGTTATAAAATCTATGGAAATTTTGTTAGGATTCTTCAGTAGAATATAAAGTTACAAAAAATCACCATAGAGACTCCATCTTTACCACATAGTAAAATACATCTCCAGAATAATGTGATAGAGGACTCTACCATCCTGAGCAATGTGGTAATGTTTGTCACTTTATGATAATAGAATAAAATATGTATGAATAATAGGAATGTTCTATAATATATTACCATTATATTTTAAAGGTATTTAATTAGTACTTATACTGATTTATTTTAACTAATAGAGATAAAGATGAAGAGAAGAGAATATAAGTGAATATATGAAATATAGAGTATAATGATAGATAATTTTAACTTATAAAGTAAATAGATATGTAGAATGTAATAGATATTTTATGCTTTAATATTGAGTATAGATTTAGAGTAGGAAATATTTATGTAATGTGTAGTGTGTATGTAGATAAATGCACCTAATTCAAAATATTATGAATTTTGCACTAGTTAAGTAGTAACTCTTAATAATGACCTCTATGTTACATTATATATCACTATAGTTATATCTGACCTCATGAATATTTGTACCCAGGTCAGATTTTATGTCAACACCCATTTTAGATAGCATGTTGATCACATTGAAGACATGCATGGAGATAAAATAGACTAGACTATTCAAAGTTCTGAATATATAATTCAAATAAGGTAGTCTAGTAGTACTAGAGAATATCAAAATGCATGTTTGTGTTTATTTTGAAATAAAATTGGTAATGGAGTTCTAATTTTAAATTCATATTATTTCCAAAAATAATACTATTTAAAGTAACCTATTATTGGATATTAATAACTTATGCATTATCATAATGATTAAATTAAAATCTTGAAATGTATCATTTTTTTATAAGGGCATAAACATAAGGATGATTAAAACTCCTAAATTACATTATAAATTATAATGAAAGTTTTTAAGAGTATGTCATAACTCTAAAATGTATTAGCTTTCTTACAAACATTGAAGGTTCCAAAAAAAATTCAAATATAAATCCTAGACTCCATGTATGGAGAATATTTATGGTATAAGTGTAGACACTAAGGTATGGTATTATAAACTTTATAATTTCACTATTTACCTACCTTCACATTACATTACTTGTGCCTACACATATGGATCTTTCACACCCTTTTCTTGCTTTTTGTTTTCTATAGGTTAGACCTTCCCAATTTTCTATCACTAACTTAAGAGAATTTTGTAGTCTTTTTATAACCTATTAATTATCATACTTAAACTATATCCAAATACTCATATTAGTATTCATGTATTTTATACAAGTCTGACAAACTCATAAGCCTATTGAATTTTGTAGGTGTCCAGCTCTAGCATACTTATCTTCTCACTAATAAATGGTTATTTTTTAAAATAAAATCATCTTTAAGGGTCAAATTGTATATTTTTTATGTTTTTGGCATGATAAATTACCCAAAGAGTCACATATAAATACACAATAAGTCTAAGCATGTCTAGTCATCTAGCATGATATATAACTACTCAAAATATACATCTAGCATTTTTAAATAAGCCTATTATATTACTTGCACATTCAAATGGATTAACCTAAACCTCCTAATTAAATAATTATTCAAAAGGAGTAGGCCCTAACCAAGTCTAAAGAACCTACTCCAAGTTAAATTTTACATTATCAAGTGTTGAAAGCTAGATCATAAGTTATAATTATAAAAGGAACATCATTTCACACATACACCTAATAGAGATAACTATATATGATTTTACTTACCTCTTTAAAGTATTGGATATATATATATATAGTTATCATTAATTCACTATGTATTGGTTGAGGTTAGATTAAGCTAATTTATTATCCTTTTGTAGGCCTAAACCTAGTGTTGAATTGGACCTATGATTTCAAATAGGAGACATGTTTCTATATACTATACACATAGTGAGCTCTTGATATCACACATAAATATGGTTTAAAATCATGTGCAATATTTTTTCATGAAACAAAAATAAATGGTATACAAAGATGAATCTAGTAGAGGACAAATGTTATCATCTAGCACAAACATCCTCATATTATGGATTCATCCTAGAAATTCTAGACATCTAATTCCTAATGTGGGTGACTCACATTCTACTTAAATATTTTTATTCACCTTAATTTAGTGTATTTAACCCTAAAATATAAATTTTTGGAACTTAGGGATTAAATTGGTAAGAGATAGTCTAGGGAAAAAATATGGTAGACTATCTCTAAAATAGTCCAATTATTTGTGAAACTCAAATAGAACATATATAAGATTTATTATGCTAAGATGTTATGGATTAAAACTATATATATTATAGATATTAAAATGATAAATAAAATAGGATACTTATTTGGTTCTAATTATAACACGGATCTTTATTTAGAATAGGTAGAAAGTAAACTAGATATGGATTTTAGATCAATTGCCTAAATCTATAAATTGTACCTCTGTAGACATAGACACTTATATTAACATGGGATGATTGTGTTGATGCTACTATCTAACTTGTACATAGGTTTCCAATATGGAATAGTTACTAAAACTATATGTGACCACCTAGATGCTTCTAGGTTCTATGTCACCTTCACTTTGGTGCATTCAGATTTAGGATATGGACTATTGTTTATTTTCAAATAGAAAAACCCTAGTTTTTCATCTTCATATTAGCTATGGGAAAAATGGGCTAAATTTCACATGGTTTTGATCTACCCCAAATACTCCTTTATCAATTATCACTACATAGATAGCCAATACTCTGAAGATAACCTTAGAGTTACTTTGTTCTTCCCTACGTGTTGTCTTCTGTGTGAATTATGCAATGTGTGATAGGAAAGTACAATAGTGACCTAACTTATAACTTGGAAAATGTGGCTCATTATATGATCTTTCAATAATTCAAACTTATAGATATGTCATCCCTATGACTAATATGTAAAAATAAGATAACATGGAATATTTTGCTCACTTGAGTACTTAATGGAATGCTTTAGTTAAGTTGTCCTGTGAGTTGTTAGGTATTTTCAAGTTCTTTCTAGGTTAGGAATGAATGAGGTTTTATATTATATGTATACCACTCCTTTAGATAATATCTCATATTAAATCACTTATGATACCTTTAAGATACATTTCATGTACAAATTGAATGACTTTAGGCCATTGGATACTTGTGTCAATGTATGCATCTAACTAAGACACAAGTGTCCAAGAAATTATAAAATAGGTGTAAGTCTAGGAATTATAGATGTGGGAGATAATTAGGTTTATAATATTCTAGGCATGATAGAAGGCCTAGGTCATTATAATGACAATTTTCAAACTAAGAGATAAATAATTAGACACAAAGAGATAGTTTATACATGTATTTTGATAGCGAGAAAGGTCTAAAAGTTAAAGGTACATCCATTATATTTTTTTGCCAAGTGTACAAGAATAAGGTACTATATAATTCATAAATAATGTCTACATTCACCCCCCACCTTAATCTAATAATTAAATTTTGAGTTTAAAAGAAAAATTATGTGTACTTAGGTGTGTATAACACACCTTATCTGTTCTTGAGTCAAACTTGAGTGATTTTATGGTGATTGAACTAAAACCAAGAGAATTTTATATTATATAATCAATTCATATAATCTTAAATTAAAAGAATTAAAATAACTAAAATTGAAAGAGAGCAAGGTTTAGGTGTACACTTTTGTATTGATGCAATGATCCTTTTGGTAATTTAATTTGAAAGATGTATCATTATAAATCACTAAAACTAAGATTAGGAAAAATATAAATATATAAAGTGCATATATATAAATAAATAAAGAGAGATTTGAGGACACATGCTCCCAACCTTGGATAAAATATGAGTTATCACCCAATAGTTAAGATTAGCTCAACCATATAACCTAGTCATAATTATAACCTAGTGAGTATGAATGAACCAAGACAACTCACACTATAAATTTGGTGAGGATGGATGATATGATAAATTAAAACCTATAAAACTATCAAGATTGAGTGATTTAATCACCTCAACCATACAAAAAATCAAACGAACTACTATAGTAGATTAGCTTAATATAGTTTATAAAATTTCAACTTGATGGATGATGATAATATATAAAAGTGTTCAAAATATAAAACTGATTTGATTTTGAAATATTATGTGCATATTGGATAATATATGCACCTTAGATATGTCTCATGATGAAACTACATATAACAATCATACTAATGTATAAAATTTTGCACAAATTTGTATCTAAATCATATTATTATGACTTTGGCCAATTTTAAACTATGTTGAGTGTGGAGAACATGTTTCCAAAACATTCCTCCCTCTATAATTTGAATCTAATAATTGGTTTAAGTGCCAATGTGGAGAAATATGAAAACCGATATAATTGTCAATGTTGAGAACATGTTTCCAATACATACCCCCACTATAATATAGGTATGTTACATACTAAATAAATGTGGAGAAGATGTTTCCAAAATATGACCCCATTATAATGTGAAATTCATGCCTTTATGGAATTCCCCCAATGATATTCACCTTATTTTGAGGTGAGGGAAAGTAGTAAATGGTATTTACCTTATCTCAAAAGGATAAGATAACCATGTAAATTGTGAATGTACCATGTATCATATAGAGGGAACATGTCTAGGTAGATATATCATTAAAGCACAAAGAATGTGATCAAACCAAGTCCTAAGATGCATTATGTAGATCATGGAAACATCTAAATAAATAGTACACTCTCAACAAGTAACCAAGTGCATACATAAGATCACTCAAAATTAACTCAAAATATAATGGTCTAAGGAGACTAAAAAAATGGGGCATGTTAAATGTCACATAATTAAATGGACATGACTTAGTCAAATATACACAAGAGTAATAATCACATATTCAAATGTCAACATACAATAAACAATGACATATTTAAATGTCAAAGAGGCAAACATAGGGATGGGGGAAATAATGTAGCATATTCACATGCTCATATGAGAAAGATAATAGCAAGGAAAGACATTAAAATAATTACATAAAAAAAATCATAAAAAACCAACATAAACATATCATACTAGTCCCTAAATACATGTATTAACAAAAAGTATTAAATACATAACATATCAAGTACACTATGAAAGATATAAACATGGCTACAAATTTGTGTAAGTACATATATGAGCTTAAACATGATAATATAAAATGACCATATAATTATCTAACCTGGATGGATCATGATCTAAAGATGGATGCTCCCAACATCCTAATTAAATGAGTAGAGAGAAAAACCAACATCAAAAAGTGCATAGATCATGTATCTATGTATGCCTAAATCACATTCAAAAGATCTATGAAACACATGTATATATAAAGTACTAATATTCCATATACCAACATGGAACCGAATATATGTATGTTGAGAAGCTAAAAGGATATATAAATGTCGAATATATTTTTGGATTTTTGAATTTTATTTTATTTTTTTAGTATTTTTGGAATGTGCAAAAGGAATAGACTATCCTATGATCACATCCAAAGGATGGTCATAGGTATCTCCCTATTGTGAACTTTTTGTAATGAACTAGTGATTCTATCAAAGAGCATGTTTAGGTACAATATTTATCATTATAATATATGTGATGTTATGTGTATGTAAAATATGAATCTATGGTCATGAAACAAAATTGGTAGGAATAGGGGTTTGTAGAACCCATCATTAAATGCTTTATGGTTTATTTAAAACAATAGTAATAGGAACATGTGTATTTTATCTATATATCTAAATATGGTGCGTAGTAGATAAGGATTCTATGGAACCCACTATAGATCACTGATGCAATGGTATCTCAAGTATGAGTTGCCTAGTAAAGGTAATTTCATGTTGTTTACCCTTTGTGTAAAATTAATTATAGGAGGTTTGATAATTAATTTCCTAGGTATCAATTTCTATTTTTAAATAGGATGTTCATATAGAATTCTATAAATTGTAATTACTCAATTGGCATGAATGTATTTAACACAGCCATGCACTATATAAGGTACTTCTCAAAGTGTATATATCCAAGATCATCCCTATAACATATCAAAGACACATGCGGAAGTTATAACTAATAAGGTAGTAACCACGTGGGTTGGACCCACCTATAAATGTAAGTCAATATCACTAATAACCTATTGTGATGTCCCATCAAATTATCTAACTAATCTAGTCAAAATATGTAAATCATGATTTATATAACCCAAATGCATAAGTAATTCCATGGTACAAACATTATTTCTGGCATCATTATCAATCATAACACTGTGTATAGGTTTGTGGTCAAGGTATGCTCTAATGAATAAGGAATAAATATATGAGTCATTATCCTTAATCTCACTATCATCAAAAGTAATGGAAGATCTTTGAACCATATGAGGTTCATTTTATGTATAGGTATTAATAATCCCTCCCAATGGGTTTTCATAATGAGATGGAAGAGGGTGTGTACTATAAGCCATCTTCACTTTTGGATCCTGTTTTTAATGATCTTAAAAAGGATTGCTACATATTTTCTATTTATGGTGATCACTAGGTTGTGAACCTGATTCCTTTAGAGGATCATCAAATGCAATTTTTTTCATCGATGAGGTATTGGATATTATGCTTGAAGTTAAAACATATGTTTTTAGAATGCCCAGGGCCTTATTTATAGTCACAATAAGCATTTTCATCATATCCTTTGGGTATAGGTCTACTCATATCAACCTCTATAGGATGAGGGAGAGATATGAGATAACACTCTACAAGCCATGAGAGTAATGAATCAGGAGACTCAAGTAAGCATGAAAATTATCTTCATGGTGTATTAGATAACACAAATAAATTAGGTTGTTGTGACACCACATTAACCATGATGTTTGTTTATTTTTAGGCCCAAGAGGTTTGAGCTTATAGCTTAGTTTGATAGCAAACTTAGTATTAGATGTAGATGTAGTTGGTGTATTTTCTACATACCTAAGTTTTCAATGAGATAAGTTTCATTTCATACTCATGAATAATATGGCATAAGTCATTAAAATATTTGAACATTTTTAATACAATAGATTCATGTAAAGGATCAAGTAAACTTTGCTTGAAAGTATTTTAAATCTCTTTATCTACCATTGGATTATCTATTTTAGCTAATAATTTCTTGTGACTTAGGACATACTCATTCATAGATTCATTGGTTCCTGGTTTGATCTTTGAAATTTGGGCATAGGAAACGTTTTCAATAATGTTAATGGAGAAGTGTGCCTAAAATTTATCTATAATGGGTTTGAATGTGTTTATTGATTGAGCTGGTAAATCATAGAACCATCTTAAAGAATAGTCTTTTAATCTCCTTGAAAATAATTTGGTCAAAAGTTTATCATTGGAGGTATAATCAAGGCATGCCATGTAAAAATATCAAATATGTTGTTCATGGTCACCCTTTCGATCATAAAATGTGACCTTAGGTACAACAAAATTGGTTGATAATGAGTGATAATATATCTCTGGTGCAAGAGAATTATGCAACACCTCTTGTGAATCAATGGAATAAATAAATTTCATAAAATTTTGTTCAATATTTCTAACCTTAGTTTGAAATTTTTTTTTAATTTTGACAAGATCTTGTAACTCTTGAAATTTTATGTTAGACATTTGAGAAGTCACCATATGAGGTGTACCCATAGGTTGGGTAGATATAGGCATTAAAACCTATATTTGGTTGAAGCATTTAGGTTTCCCATGTATGATGTGAAAATATTGGTTTCAAGAAACAAAAGTTGGAAAACATATTACATGCCTCCACTAAAATTATGAAGCAGTAATGTGCTCAAGGGGAGGGTTTTTGGTATATGGGGATGACCCATAGCTTGAATATCATGATCAATAAATGGAATTGCTTGTTCATCTACACTTTTGTATTTTTAGTTTTTAATATGGTTCTTAATATTTCATTAATATATTATATATTTTGATGAATACACTCACAAAATGATGCAATTACTTGCACTTTCTCATGATCTATTTGCTCATGTTCATCAGTTTCATTAGACTCATGGTTTTCATTATCAAAATATTCTTCTATGATAACCTCATCAGTATGTTTTTCAATCTCAAAATCACTATCATCATGATCTATATGACTAATTTCTTCATTGGTTTTATACATATTATTTGGTAGGAGGAGAATCTTGATGTGTTTAATAGGCACACCTCCTAATCTATGATTACACCTAGGTTACATGCAAAATAATATAAGTATGAAATGAAAAAATATAACCTAAAACCCTAGATGACTAAAAAACCTTAGGAATCAAAAATAAAAATTCATACAAAACATGTTCACCAAATGTTTAACCCTAAAATATAGACATGGGGAATCTAGGGGTAAATGGGTAAGAGATAACCAAAAGCACAAGGATGGTAGACTATCTATAAAATAGGCTAATCATTTATAAAACTTAGATAAAACATATACCGAATTTAATATGCTAAGATGTTAAAGATAGAAAGTAAGTTATGATAGATATTAAAATGATAAATAATACAACATAACTAATTGGTTTTGATGCTAATACAAATATGTATATGGAATAGGTAAAAAGTAGAATGGATCTAGATTCTAGATCAATCGCCTAATTTTGGAAATTATACCTAGTGTAATCATACTTCCCATGACCCTACTCCTCATGATTATATATCAGCTCATGTGTAGAATATCAAACCTAGACATCCTAATCTAATACATTTGTCACCTACTTGGACCTTGTCCACATCATATCCCTACCCCCATAGATCCCTAGTTCATATTAGGCCTTTTGCATGCAAGACAGGCCTTCTTAGAGACCTCCTAAGGCCTCTCAAGAGCCTGTTGACCAGCCTAGGTCAAAGTTTGACCTAGGCCATGGTTTGTGTAAAGGAAACCCATAGCCTAGGCTGCATATTTCCTTTACCAAAGCTACTGCCCTAGGTAGAATGTTTCAAAAAGCCCAAATTTGAACCTAAATGGCTAAAAATGGTTACTTTTAGGTCATTTGGTAGATTTGGGAGGGGATATATGTCTATTTCTCATTCATTTTAACCTTTCTCTCTTATCATTCCATCTATCTTGTCATTATTATTCCCTCTCTTGACTCTCATGCCTTCTTGAATCTCTTTTGGTTCATTCTTGGCACTCTTGATCTTCATTAGGGATAGAGAATCCCATACACTAGTACACTCTTTCTTGAAGACTCCATTAATGCTCTCAATTTTTCTTGATTCCTTTTTGGCTTGATCCCAAGTTACTATATTTGGAATTGCACCTAGTTTGTGCACTTGGTTGAAGATCTTACACCATTTCAAGTTTTCACTTTACCTCCTCCTTTGCTTTTGGCTCTTGGTTTGGACTTTAGCTTGCACCTAGCTTAGTCTTCCTCCTATATTGCTTCCTAGCTTGGATTATTGGTTCGTATAACATCTAATCTTCATATTTGAGCTTTATCTAAGGTCACTTTTCTATTCAAAGTGAAACTCCATTGTTTGTGTAGTGTATATGCTAGGGTTTGAATTTTTTTAGTGAAATAGTTATTTCGCATGTTGCCTAAAGTAGTTTCCAAAGTTTATTTCCTTTGTATATGTTCAAATAATACTTTCATGGCTTGAAATTTTCCTTTGTTAATTACCATTGCTATCTTTGGAATCCTTTCTCATTGCATAATTATATATATACATGTTAAAAACACACTAGAAAACTTACTCACTCTCTCCCTCTCTTACTAAAAACTAGAACATTGTATTGATAGATAATAATAGTATCAAATTGGAAGGATAGCTAAAATATAGAATAGGAATGTTCTTGAACCTTTGCTTAAAAATGTCTTTATTGAATAAAATGTCTTTCATTTAGCCTAAAATTTCCTTAATTTCTAGATTTACATTTCATTGGTTATCTCATTTCCTTCAGTATTGTTGCTTTTGTATTGTTTATGCAACCAATATTATAGTTTTAGCCACTTGTTTCACTGTGGTTGGATCTGATAGATGTTCCTAAAAACTTTGTGCACTTGTTTATACTAGACCCAACCTATTTTACAAGTTTGTCTATAGCCTAGTGCAAGATGGAAAATAAGATAGCCACTATAAAATTCCTATAGCCCATAGAACCCCTGAGCCTTCTAGCCTCTTATTAGTTTGCTTTAGCACCCTACCAAACACTAGAGGTTCCATTCATATGTTTGGATCTACATTCTAGCACACCTGATGGGACCTCACATACGGTTTCACTTTAGTTCTATCCTATTTAGAGATTTCTTAGCCAATTCCCCTATGTTAGTTGTTAGGCTTTGCTTTTATTTGTGTTTTATCTCTCACTTTGGTTATTTTCTTTGACTTTGGTTTTGTGTCTTTCTCCCAATTGGTTTTCCTTCAGTTTTCCTTTTCTATTGTCTTTCATGTTTCTCATGCTTCATTACATTCATGGCCAATCTCCCACCTTTGGGATGTCAATCTCAGTGGATTTAGGGTCTCATACTAAGTTCACTAATGAGTAGGTCATGCTTGCAATGGAATGTCATAGACATCATAAGACCCATGAGCTTACCTCAACCCATCATGGTAGTATACACTCTCTCATGTTTGAAAGGGAACTAGATTGGTAGGATTATAACCAATGGAGTCGATCTCCTTTTCACTAGTCTAAGCTTCATTCATCTGAGGATGTTTTATCTTAGCCTCATACCATGCCTCATTCACTCATTTGAGGTGATGAGGATATCCTTGTGTAATTAGGGTCTGATGAGTTATGTACAATCATTAATTATTGATATAGACATCTTCATGTGAACAAAGTGCTTCCCTCTCCCCCTAAGAGTTGATGGCATGCTTCATCTAGAAATAAAGCCCACACCCACACAATTTCTAGTGCCTTGAACAATTCTCACATGAGTTCCTTGCCTATTTATTATATGGATACTATAGAGAAAAAAAACTCTTATATACATGTTATGGGTTATAGGTATTATAGCTCACTAAGGTATCCCCATCTTGGGGATGCCTCTTATCCTCCTAGTCCTTCCTTTAGAGTTCTCAATGAGCATGCTAATTTTGATTGCCACTTGTGGACTAGAGATCCATGGAATGCATATTGAGAGCATCAAAAAATAGATATTAACCTTCATGTGATATAACATGATCAGCACCATGGAGATATGGTTCATCATGACCATTTCTAGGAGTATGCCACATCTTCTCGTTATGCTTGTGGGGACTATCACACTTCTTATGGCCATTCTCCACCCCACAGTAGAGATGATTTCCATCATGAGTATATTCCTCATCAAGAACTACTCTGGAATCATCTTCCCCATTTTCATGGTTATGGTGATGCCTATGGTCATAGGTAGCATCATCACCATCATAAACCCCTTCTCATAGTTTGTTGCTATCTTGTTATCAACCATGCTTATGAGGTTCTCCACTAGAATCCTCTCAATATTTAGGTGCATGTTATTCCCCTTCCTACTCTTATCCCAAAATTACCCATGTTCAATGGGATGTAGGACTCTAGTCCCATGAAGCATATCATGGCCTTCATTATGACATGTATGGATTAAGAAAAGGATAAAGGCATGATGTTGAATATCTTCACTCATTTTTATGAGTTGAAGCTCTTATCTAGTTCTAGAATCTTCCTCTATATTCTCTCTTTAGTTTATAGTTCCTTTTGGATGACTTCCTCCAATCTTTTGATATCCCTAAACCGTTCAACCTCAGCATCCAATCACTCACCTCTATGGTGAAAGCTAAGGGTGAGTCAAACTTTGATTTTGTGCATAGATGGCATTCGATTATTAATAAGTGTAAGACTCATTTCTCAAATGACTAGCTTTATGATATGTTCATGTAAGCATTAAATAAGGAGGTTCACCTTAAGGCCCTCAATCATGAACCTACCTCTTATGATGAAGTTGTTAATGAATGTCTAAATATAGAAGTGTTTGAGGTGTGAGTAGGCATGCAGATTATACCTTCCCAAAATTCATTCTCTTCATGCAATCATAATTATAATGTGACTAATGATGGTATCATTGATTCTCCTCCTAATAAGAAGGACAAAAATGATAACCATGAGGTCAATGCTTTGAGAAAAAAGCTAGCTAAAACTAAGTATTTTAAATCAAGCATATAAAAATAATGGATGATGTTTCCTTACAATCCCACAAAGTTTTACAACTTCCATCAGATGAGGGGCCATTATGATGACAATTATGCCACCCAAAAGTCTAGTGTGCAAGCCTCACCTCTATCTTAGAGTTCTCTTGTGAAACCCAACTGTAAGTTGAACATTTTCAAGGAGCCTTTATCTAACCACAATAAGGAGAATAAGAAGAAAAAAAGAAGAAATTAAAGGCTAAGGCACCACATTACCCTTATTACTCTTTCACATATTCTAACTCCTCTTCTTAGGATGACCCAAGAAGGAAAGCCAAGCACAAGAGTAGAAATATTATTGATGCTATCAACATAGCCTCTACTAGGTATGAGTGCTTTGTAAACATGCACTTTGGTTAAGCCACCAAACCTATTGGAGAGACTAGTGGTGTTGGACCTCTTAATTAGACCATAGGGGTAGGGAACCCCAAATTTATATTTGACTTTTGGCATAACATCCCTTCCTAGGCTAGACAACATCCTTACTCTATCATAGAGGAGTTATAGGGCCTCTTGGTTGGGATCTCCATTTGGGACCTTCTTCACCTTTTCCCTAAGTAAAAGGGTCTCATCTTCGATGAGCTTGGACTCCCTCATGAGGCTTTACTACATGATGATGTCAAAGTTTTTTTCAAATCTAATGCACATAAACACTCTCATCCTCTTGTCTTATCTTTTGGCCTAGCCTCTTTACCAGAAACTTCAATTATCTCAAAGAGGGATCATTTCCCTTTCTACATTGAGACTTATATTTATGATTTCCATGTCATGTGGTGAATTACCGATGAAGGAGATATGTTGAACATCATGCCCCTGCATGTGTTCAAAAAACTTGGGATTAGTTAGAAGAAGCTTTCTAATTCTTTCCATAACTATGTCAGTTTTAACAATGACATAGTTATGTCAGTTGGGAATGTGAAACTCTAGGTCAATTTTGACCCCAAGATTATCAAAATTGAGTTCTATGTGTTAGACCTTGATCTTTCATATAGCATGATTCTTGGCCATCCTTAAACCACTGCCATGTAGGCTATCACATTAGCCACATTTTGCATAGTGCAATTTGTGCATGAAGGTGAGGTTCATACCTTGTAGGTTAACCCAAATCCCTAGGATTTTCTCTATGCAAAGACAAAGCCCTCAGATGAGTCTTTCGATATCTCTTTATGGGGTCTATAGATTCTCATACAACCCTCATCTCTAAATCTCACTTCCTTGATGATGAATGCTTTGACTCAGTTGAGTATCAATTAGCATTCATTCCTCTAAAGTCTTCCATGCATCAACCAAATCCCTCTTTCACTCCATGACACCAGTCTAGCCCATAACTTGTTGGATACCTCTTCTAGGATGTCTCTCTAGATTTTGATTTCCCCTTGCTTTGTTCTTTACCCATTGGAGTGTAGGCTCTCTCCATACATCTCCCATTGAGACTAATAGGATGGCCAAGTTTGATCTTTAGTTATGTTTCATTCATGTTATGACATGCAACTTATTTAAGGAGAGAAAGGATTACACCAAGCTCATGCAGGCTTTCCATAAGCATCAGTATCCCTTTGATCACCTTGGTTTGGAGATTTCTCTCATAGATGGACTAACCCCAAGCCTTCTTATAGTGAATGTCCTAGTGATTAGACCTAAAGTATTAGAAGAGTCACTCCCTCCTGTACCTGAGTATTTCAAGTAAGGTAATGTTATAGATGTTGAAGGATCTATAGATGTCAATCTTGGCACTTAATTAAGGCTTAAGATCATTAAGATTAATGATAGCCTTGTTCCTAAGGAATGTGATGTTTTGGTCACCTTCTTTCACAAATTTTTAGATGTATTCAATTGGGAATATGTTGATATCAAGGGCATGGATCCTATCATACTTGTCCATAACCTCATTATGGATAAAAAGACCCAGCCCATTCACCAAAAGCAATGACACATGGTTCTTAATGTCTCCTAGTTGGTCAAAGCAGAGATTGAGAAACTCATCTAATTTGGATTTATCCAAGCTATTAACTACACTCAATGGATTTCCAACATTGTCCCCATTCTCAAAAAGAATGGGTAAATTTAGCTTGTATTGACTTTTGAGATCTCAATATGGCCTACCCAAAGGATAACTTTCCTACTCCTTTGATAGACTAGATTGTTGATTCCACCACTAGTTTTTAGATCATATCCTTCATAGATGGTTTCTTTGGGTACAACCAAGTTTGTATTACACCCAAAGACCAGCACAAGATGACGTTCACTACCCCATGGGGTACCTTATGTTACACCATCATGCCTTTTGGTCTAAATAACATTGGGACCACATATCAACATGCCATGACCCACATTTTTCATGACCTCATCCACAAGATAGTTGAGTTCTATGTCAATGATCTCCTCAATAAATCTCACAAGTGGGATGAGCATGTGTGAGACCTTAGAATCATCTTTGAGTGTCTCTAAGAGTATCACATCAATCTTAACCCTGAGAAGTGCATTTTTGGCATTTCATCTGGAAAACTTCTCATCTTCCTCATCTTATAAAAGGGTATTAAAGTAGAAATTGACAAGATCAAAGTGTTCCTAGAGATTCCTCCCTCATGTAACCTCATCCAGTTGTAGTCCATCCTTGGAAGACTCAACTTTCTCAGACATTTGCTTGAGGAATATCCCCATAAATCCATACCTATCACACATTTCTTATGCAAGGACACTCTATTCTTGTGGTCTATTGAATTCCAAGTGGATTTCAAGGAATTAAACCATTTGCTTCATAATCCTCCCATCTTGATGGTACCCATTGAGGGGTGTGAGTTCATATTATACACTTCTATCACTAATCTTTCCATCAGGGGCATGTTATGCTAAAATGATGACACCAGTAGGGAGAGAGTTGTTTATTACATCTCTCACACATTTATTGTCCTTGAACTCAACTATTATCTTCTTGAGCATCAATGCATCTCTCATCTTCACTATGAAGAAGTTACATCATTACATATTGGGCTAGACTACAAAGATGATTGTCTACTTTGATCCACTTCACTACTTACTCAGCAAGACACATCTTGATGTTAAGACTATGATGTGGATCATGCATCTTTAGGAGTTTGATCTCTACATCATTAACCAAAAGTCCACCAAGGGCTTGGCTATAACTAATCAATTTTTTGAGTTTCCACTACCCAACCTAAACATAGAGAAGGTTGATGATGTTTTTTTTAATGAGATGGTTTAATTATTTGATCATGTTGAGGTCTCCAAGTGTGATTGGTATTGAGACAATGTCCATTACCTTGCAGACCAATCTTGTCTTAATACCACATCCTCACAAGAATGCTATCATATTTTTAAGCTCATCATTCTCTATGTTATCATTGGAGGCATCTTGTTCAAGAGGGATCTTGATGGTGTGTTGATGTAGTGCCTCACCCTTGAGGATATCTATCTCATGCTTGAGGAGTCCCACAAGAGTGTTTTTGGTGGCCACCCAAGAGGGTAAGCCACCACTCATCATATTATTAGGATGGACTACTACTAGCCTACTCTTATTAAGGATGTAGTCTAATATGCCAAGAAGTGTAGAATGTGTCAAGTCATAAGGGATACTATCAATGCCCCAGATGACCTATTACACTTCATTTTGGCCTCTTGGCCTTTCTCAGTTTGGGATCTCAACTTCATCAATAAGTTCAAACCCACCTCTTTCAATGGACATTATTAGTTCATCATCATCACTTACTATTTTATGAAGTGGGTTGAGGTCATGCCTCTTAGAGGCATGTGTGGGAAGATCATCACCAAGTTCATCTTGAACCAATTTATTGTTTAGTTCAAGGCTCCCACTATGATCACAATCGATAGTGGCCCAGGATTCCAAATCCCTAAGATACGTGAGCTCACTAAACATTTTGGGTTTAAGCTCCATTTCTCCTCTACCCATTACCCCTAGGGAAATAGGCATGTAGAATCTTCAAATAAAACTTTGAATAAGATGCTTCTCCATACTATTGCCTAGTCTAGGAGAGATTGGAATCTCATGCTCTATCCTATCCTTTATGCCTATAGGACTAGTTTTTAATTGGCCATAAGGGAAACCTCATACTCTCTCATGTATGGGTTTGAGGTGGTTCTTCCCTTAGAGGTCTTAATCCCCTCATTGTGGGTTAATATATTTGGTTTTCTCTTTGATGAGGAAAAACACATTTCTCACCTCACTAACCTTGAGCAGTTAGATGAGCGATGCTTAGTTACTCTTGAGTACAACCATGCTTACTAGAGCCATTAGTGCCACCAATTCAAGAATTTGGTGCACCATTGTAATTTCAAGGTGGGTGACACATTCCTTATTTTTTATCAAGAGCACCATAAGAAGGGAAAACTCATGCAAAAATGGTTTGGCCCTTTTATCATCACCACCTTTTTAGAAAATAGGGCTTTCCATCTCTCAAATCTCAAAGGCAAGCCCCTACATCACCTGATCAATAGGTTCTGTCTCAAGACATTTCATGTCTAGGGCCCATATGGACCTCTAGGAAAGTCTCTTATGGTGGTAAGTAAAATCTTTCTTCTCCTCTATCACCACTAACCTCTATACCATTAGTATATGTGTGTGCATGTGGGTTTTTTATTAGTAGTTCTTACTATCTAATCACATGTATATAGTAGTCTATATCAAATGAAGCATTCACATCACACATAAAATCATATATACACATATGCTAATAATGAAAAAACCATTGTATATATATATCACAAAAAATACATGTTTTTCTCAAAGTACATCACATGGGCTTATAGTCCCCAAAAATTACCATGTGTGTGGTTACATATGCATACCCAATTATACTATGACTAGGTGATATATGTGATACTCATAATCTAGGTGGAGATATCAATCTTTAATTCATGACCAATCAAGTTATGGTCTCTCCAATGCAGCCAGTCAGTCTACCCTTTCTCTAGGTGCCTCAACTCTTTTGGTCTACTCTCAAGCTAGCTTAGCTCATAGCTAATCTATCTTGGCCTCTAATCTATCTAGTCTAACCTCATTCTTTACTATAGTTACCTTGTGGTTTGCTGACTCAAGTTCTAGCTATGGAATCCTATGTTGTGCCCTCACTAGCTTGAGTGAGGCTCATACACCCGCATGCCAAAATTGAGCATGTGGCTCTACCCTAGTTGATATATGTGGTACCCACTCTATCAGTGATGTGCCTACCACATCAAGGAATAGCTCCTTTATTAGGAGTTCCACTTGGGGTCTAGTCCAACTAGGTTGGTCTCCTACACACACACATAACACATATATAAATCGCATATTTGTTCTTGCTAAGGATGAATATAAAGATGAAGTGGTATCTAAAAAATACACTTATATTACCTATTGATGACCTCTATGGCCTTATTTCTATTCATGATCCTCTTATTCATAGTGGCCCTCATCATGGTGGCCTCTCTCCACCATTTCCCCCTCACTCTGTCTTGGTTGGCTACTAGGCTAAGCCCCCATTGGTTTGGGTTGTGCCTATCTCCCACAAAGATCTTGTCTCCCTAAATGATGATATGATCCATGTGGATCTCAAACCTCTTCTTATCCCAAGTAGGGATCTACCTTGGCATCTTCTAGCCATGTTATAGACATGTATGGATCTCTGTTGTAGCTTGACAATATGTTTGGATCCAAGGTGGTTCAGATAGGACCTATCAAATTTATGAACCATGCTACCAGTATTATGTCATCCTCCAGTGTAGGATATACCTCACTACCATATAACATCCTCAACCACATCAGTGGGAGCCTCTTATAGGCCCAAGATATTAGTAGACTAGGTTGTGTCAATCCACCTGACCCTATACATCAAATGTGATCCAACTGCTGGTATAATCCTCTTAGGATGTGGTATCCCCAAGAAAATATATGTTCTCCCTTAACTCACTAGATGAATCCTATCCATAATAGTGGTAGCCATCCTATACTCTATTTGGTGTAAATCCTCCCAACCATGGTCCCTACTATCACTATTTGGAGAGTGGGTACCCCTGGTGATGATTGTGATTGTGTTATCTATACTCCATGGTTATTTTGCTATAGGAAAGGTCACACCAAGTATATCTTTATTATTACTACATAATACACTGATAGTAGCTCTATTTATTTTCCCATGGCTCTACCCCATAGATTCTATATACATAGTCTATGTTGAGGATGGCCGCTAGCTCAAGCCTCTAGCTCATGTACCCATGCAGTCATTAATGTATTCACTAAGTCTCTAAAGTAACACATTGAAGGTGCATGTACTAGCTACCAAAGTATTGCACTCTATAGGAAATCTTGGTTGCCATTGGTAGAGCATCAACCTCCTTAACAAACCATAAAATAAATCTCTCCTAATTTGTCACCTCACATCGCCTATCTAGCCATACTAGCCTCTCTTTCACTTGTGAAGGTCCTCCCTCTTCTAGTAGGCTAACTACTCTGTATGTCTACACAAGCAAGAAAGATTAGTCATTTGGAAAAAAAAGAGTATGAGCAAGTAAAAAACTAGTAATCTTCTATGTTTTCTACCTACATACCTCTTTTTCTCCTTCATTTTTCCTCTGACCCCTTCCAAGACCTCCAAGGATCTTTTGAGCTCCCCAAGGACCCTTTTCATACCTTCACTACCTAGTTCTATGGATTTTTGGTCAAATACATAGCTTGGGTGTCCCAAGTCATAGCCTGGGCCTCCCCAAGCAATGGCCTAGGGCCTCATAGGTCGTGGCTTGTATTGGGATGCCCTAGGGGCCCCTAGGGCTCCTCTTTTCTCCCTCTATAGGGTACCATTTGGACCTCTATTGGTCCTTATTACTCCATGTCATCAATCCCATCAATATAGCTACCTGTTCCACACAATTCATCTATTTAATCTTCCATAATGAGTTAAATTGTGTTTAAGGCCTCATAAACCCCAAAAAAATGAATAAATTTGACAAAGTTTGTTCATAGGACTTACCTAGACCATCCTATGCATCTCTAATTCTCTCCCATGTCCTCATATACTCTACCTAGGCTTTAGTTGCTCCTGTGATCTCCTCTGGCTCTCTCAAAGTGAAAATTATAGTGAAAGTGACCTCTTTTCTCTCTTTTTTACTCTTTTTAGCCCCTTTTTCTTGCTTTTTATGGGCCCTTTTTGGCTTTTCACCCATTTTTGTGTTTCAAACCATAAAACCTCCATCTTAGAGGTTTGGGTACATTTTAAGTGCACTAAAAACCTATATTTTTTAATTTGAGGCCTCCTTAGGCTCGTTATATCCTTGTTTTAGTTCTTAAGACCCCTTTCAGGTCCCCATTGACCCCTAGGTTCGTGTCCCATATTGTGGACACCTAGGGATAGAAGTTACTTATTGTACTTCTTTTAGTTAATCATTTATCTACTTTTTTTATAGTCAATCCATTATAACTCCCTCTCTTTCTTTTTCATCATGGTTGTAGGTAGGGTTATTAGCTAGCTATAGTGGTTCAAGACTTGCTCTAGTCTTATCAACTAGTCTTCATCTTCTCTTAACTTTCCCTTGTTACCTCTCACCATGACCAATGTTGGTCAACTATTATGATTATGACTTGATTTCATTATTTTTTTCCCTCATATAACTCGCTTACATTGCTTCACTTTGAGATTGCATTTCTACAGTCATTTGTCTTACATCCTCAGCCCCCATTATGGTGCACCTCTTAATGGTTATTTACACTAATAGTTGTATTTAGGGTAACAAGGACCAATAGTAATGGCTTGGGTTATCGATGATCATTGGGGCCATGATTTTTTTATAGCTAGTTTCTTCCTTACCAATAAGATGAATAATTCCACCAAGTATCATGCAATCATTGTCACCTTGATCGATACCCATGAGTTAAGCACATGTTATGTGTAGTTATTATCTAACTTACTCTTAGTCATGTATCAATTCATCAATTTCTAGGCCATCCATAGCTCTAAGTTATTCCCCCTCTTTGAGGCAACACATGATTTACTCTCTTTCTTCAAGGATGTCTAGTTCACCATATCCCTCATAGGGAGAACACTAGGGATGATGCCCTGGTGAATGTCATTTTAGATAGTATGATGTTATTTGATGTCACTTATGTCCCTTATTTATAGTATTTAGAGTTGGAGCTAGAACTAGAGTTAGATTTTGATTTATGCAACATCTACACTATCCCCTATGAGTCATGCCATCAACTTCTTCCACTAAAATCCCTATCTAGTAAGTGTAGGTAATGTTTTCTTTTATCTTTATATCTATTTATTTTCTTTTTTTTGGTGTGGCTTTTAGGTACTACATATCACTCCTTGTTCATTAAAATACTGATTGCTTGTACCTTAGGGGCATATGTAATCATACTTCCCATGACCCTACTCCTCCTTATGATTATATATCATCTCAGGTGTAAATTACCAACCCTATACATCCTTCTCTAAGACATCCACCACCTACTTGGACCTCACCCTCATCATATCCCTACCCCCCATACATCCCTAGTTCACATTAGGCCTTTTGCACATAAGATAGACCTTTTTGGAGACTTCTCAGGGCATCTCAAGAGCCTATTGACTAGCCCCATTTGAATTTTGGCCCAATCTATAGATTTTTTAAAGGAAACCCGTGGCCTAGGCCACATGTTTCCTTTACCATAGCCATGGCCTAGGTATAACATTGTAAAAATCCCTAATTTGAACCCAAATGGCTAAAAATGGTTACTTTTAGGTCATTTGGCAGATTTGGAGGGAATATGTGTCTCTTTCTCATTCACTTGAACCTCTCTCTATTCTCATTCCATATCTCTTGTGATTATTCTTCCCTCTCTCGTTTTTGAATCTCTCTTGGTTCATTCTTAGCATTCTTAAGCTTGATTGGGGATAGAGAATCCCATATGATGTTATACTCTTACTTGGAGACTCCATTCCTACTTTCAATTATTCATGATTCCTTATTCAATTGATCCCAAGCTCTTATATTTTGCATTGTACCTCATTTGTGCACTTTGTTAGAGCTATTACACCATTTCAAGTTCTCACTTAACCTCCTCCTTTGCTCTTGGCTCTTGGTTTGGACTTCAGCTTGCGCCTAGCTTGGTCTTCCTCCTACATTGCTTCCTAGATTGGATTCTTGGTTAGTAGAACATTTGAACTTCATATTTGATCTTGATCTAAGGGAACTTTAGTATGTAAAGTGAAATCCATTATTTGTGTAGTGTATATGCCAGGGTTTGAATTATTTTAGTGAAATAGTTATTTTGCATGTTGCCTAGAGTAGTTTTTAAAGTTTATTGCATTTGTATATGTTCAAATAATAATTTCATGGATTAAAATTTTCCTTTATTGATTACCATTTCTCTTTTTGGAATCATTTCTCATATACATGTTCAAAACACACTATAAAACTTACTCAAACACTCTTTTCCTCTCCTGCTAAGAACTAAAACATTGCATTGATAGATAACAATAGTATTGAATTAGAAGGATATCTCAAATCTATAATAGGCATACTCTTTAACCTTTTCTTGAAAACATATTTATTGCACAAAACATCTTTAATTTGGCCTCAAATTTCCTTAATTGTTAGATTTACATTTCATTTGACATTATTTCTTTCATATTATTTATGCAACCAATAGTATAGTTTTATCCACTCAATTCACTATTATTAGATCCACTAGAGGCTCCTTCATACTTTGTGCACTTGTGTGTACTAGCTTTAACCTAGTTTACAAGTCTATCTATAGCCTGTTGCAAGTCGATAAACTAGATAGCCACTATAGACCTCATATACGCCATAGAACCTCTGAGCCTTATAGCCTCTTAATGGTTTGCTTTAGCACCCTACCAAACACTAGTCATTCCATTCATATTCTTGGAGATACACATATATATCCACAAACTCTTGCATTGACCTTATATGGTTACATTGATGCTACTAGATAACTTGGATTTAGGTGTTTAGTATGAAATACCTATTAAAAATATATGTAACCACCTAGATACTTCTAGGTTCTATGTCACCTTCACTCTGGTGCATTCAAATCTAGGTGATCGATTTTCACTCATTGTCAAATAGAAAAACCCTAGTTATTCATATTCATAGTGCTTGTGGTAAAATGGGTTAGTGGTCACATAATTTCAAGTTCCCTTAAACACCCCTCTATCTATCAGCATTGACTACATAGCTAATACTCTGAAGAGGACCTCATACTTATGTATTTCTCCCCTACATTTTAGATTGTGTGTGAATCATGCAATATGTGATAAGTAAGTAAAATAGTGACCTATCTTGTAAATTATAAAATGTGGCTCATGGAATGATCCTTTAGTAATTCAGACCTATAGATATGTTGTCCCTATGATAGATATGGAAATAGGAGAGAATAGGGAAGCTTTTGATCACTTGAATGAATGATATAATGTTTTTGTTAAGTTACATTGTGAGTTACTAGGTCTTTCTAGTTTATTTCTAGGTTAAGAATGACTGAGGATTGATCTTATATTTATACTAATCCCTTTGGATAATATCTCACATTAAATAACTTAGGCAAACCTTTAGGATAAATTTCATTTGAGAATTGGATGGCTTTAGGGAATTGGACACTTACATTGGGATAGGAAACTTATGTCAATGTATGTGTCTGATTGGGACACAAATTTATATAAATTAGAAAATAGGTGTAGGTCTAGGACTTGTAGAGATTAAATAAAAGGAATTTTATAACATTTATGGCATAATAGAAGGCTTAGGTTATCAGAATGAAATTGGTCATACTAATAGATAATAAATTAGGCACAAAGAAAGTGTATGCAAGCGTTTTAGAAGTTGGAAAGATATAGAATCTAAACGTACATCCATGATATGTTTTTTCTAAGTGTACAAGATTGACATGATTTAAAATTCATAAATAATGTATACATAGTCTCAGACATACACAAACTAATAACACACTAATTATATTAATCCCATAGGTCATTTCTATTTATAGTAAGTTGAAAATTTTTAATCACTTTTTATATACTTTAAACAATCTAAAAAGTCATAAATTTGTATAAATGATTAGGTTCATTAATCTAAAATAATATAAAAAATATATTTTTGAAAACATTTAAATAGTGATCATGTTAATCCCTAGGTTTTCCTTAGGGTTTCATCCTTCTTTCTAGAGTTTCATATTTTTTGTCTTAGGCTTTCATACCTAATTTCTTGTTTCACCACACATTGAGACAATAAATCTTCTTCACCTTGGCCCTAGCCTTTACATATTTTATGATTTCATTATATTCCAATTAATTTGACCAATTATTTATTCCTTTTAAGGAAAAATTCTAGATTAAGTGGTGCACATATTGAACATAATTGGTTCCTTTGGTTCCATATAAAATGTATAAAATAAATGAGGTGAATGTTCATTATTATTACTCTTATTTTTATTAAAATATTATTAATGAATACATACCAGTAGAAGATTATTTTATTATTAATTAAACTCTTGATTTAGAGAATGATTATAAATATAGTCATGAATACCAAGATAGAGTCCATTGTGATGGTCTAATGGCATAGATCATGTACAAGTTAAATCATTGTCTAATTTTTAATATAAAATTTGTCAACAACCTCATGATTTGGGTAAGGTTTTAAATTTAATCCTATAACCTAAAGCTACACAAAAATCTAAGGTTTTAATAAATGAATAATAACAACATGAGACTCTCATTTTTATTAATATACCTTTTTGAGGTAATAATTCCACCATAGGTGTTCACATTAATACTACCACTTCTATTCACATTTCTACATTATAGGCTACACCTTTGATGTTCACCCATGGAGTGGGGGAAACACATAGTTTCCATTAGATTAATATGTCTATTGCTATACAACTAACCCATGTACATTCTAAATTTTCTTTACATCATCATCCTTTCCTATTTCATGATCCCTTGAATATATTTTTATATCTTTGAATGCTAAGGTATTATAGTTAGATAAAAGTACTTCAAGAGAAAATAATTTGATTGATTATCATGCATTACTTCACAATCTATTAGCTCTATATATATTATCTTATCCCTTACCTCTAGGTTTTGTATCTCCTAAAATTATATTATATGATGGTAAAGGTCATTAAAATTAACACTTGAGATCGTTTCATGTAGCATGCTTAGATTATCCCTCTAAAAATAAGTTGTTAACTAAGTTATTTTCATGTTTTCTTAAGAACTAAGATTTTCATTGGTTTAACCTCCTATTATAATAACTTAAGGAATTTAAACCTTTGCTTGATCAATTTCTAACACATTTTTTCATCAATATTATTGATAAATTATCTTATATTCAAATTACAAGACTTAAGTATGGATCCAATGATCTAATCAATGACTATGTGGTTTGGTATAAGACCATGCTTTCTAAAATGACAAATCATATGGTTGACAATGAGTTATAATATATTTTGAAATAAATTTTGCTTGCCCCTCTCCTTGATTCTATTATGGTTAATAAATTCAAATCATTTTATGAGTTATGTCATAGATTTAGAGATTGATAAATTATGTTCATAGCTTTTAATAAGCTAAAATATGTACTTCATGCTACAATTAAAAAGTTTTAAAGTAAACCAAGTTACAAGTTAAATTAAATAATAGTAAGAATGAGGGGGGAATATAAATGTAGTGTCACAGGCTTGTCTTGTCAAATTAATAAAAGAAGAAAATTTCATGATTACCTCAACCTCATCATATGATTTTGTAGAAGTTACTTGAATGAAACCTTATTTATCTCTCTCTACATCTCATTCTATAAGCTCCATCTTATGAGTTATATTTTTCTATGACCTTTCCATTGAACATATTGATATATATTTATTTCTTCCACATGTCTTTCTCTTTTTATATTATTTATAGTGATTCATTTTATGGATACATTATTTTTATATATTGTAACATTAACATATATTTATAGTGTAAACTAGTTTGACTTTTTTTATGTTTCATTATTTTTATTTATTTTTTATAAGATAATATTCCATTTTATTTATTTAGCTCTTGTTTTGGTATGACATTATTTGATTAAGAGTATCATTTAATACCTCTTTTTGGGCCCTTTATTTCTCTTATTGATTTTGTTTGATTAATTTTTCATTGCACTACTCTTTCTTTTGTCCCTTACCTTATTTGACTACGTTTACTTGATTGATTTTTTGTTACATGACTCTTTCTTTGGTCCCTTACCTTTCTTCTACTAATTTTGTTTGATTGAGTTTCAATTACATGACTCTTTCTTTGATTACTTGTCTTGTGTTACATTTGATTTTTCACTATGTGTTGCATTTATCTTATGTGAAATTGATTGTTATTGTGTATGCTTAAATTGTGTGTGTCATGGTCATAACATTGTGTGTGTGTGTGTTAGTGGATAAATCTAGGATTATATGTTGAGTTTATTGAGTCTTTGGTGTCATGCTTCATATCTCACACCTACTTATTTTTTAGTGGTGTCATGATCCATATCATGCACCTTCCTATGTAGTTCATTATTCAATGTTTATATCAATGATGGTTACTGCTACATGCCTAATTTTTGTAAATATCTTTACATGACATGTGTATGACTTGCACTAAAATTTGATTATATGCTTCTATGATACAATTATACTATGATGACATATTGTCCACATGTTAGAAAATGATTCTAAATGATTGCATATTTTTATATAACATGATATGGTTAACATTTTTTTAAAGATGAGTAATTTGTAGGATATTTTCCCTACCTCAAAAGGGGTGAGTATTAGTGAGATTGTCATATATAATTACTCCATTTAAAAAAAATTGGGATAGATTACATTAATCAAAGATTTCATATTAGTTCAGATTATCAATTTGGTTCAAATATTGGGATAGATGTTTTTATATTGAGACAAGTTTTTAGGTTATAAGCACACATTTTATAACAACATAAATTACATGTTTTCAAAAAAAATGATTAATAAAAAATGAAATATAAATGTAAAACATTGAGTATCATGGTGGCACTAATTGGATCTAATCCGTAAATTTTAAGCAATATTACACTAATGTAATTTGATTTTTCTACACAATATTAATTTATGAAATAATAATAATAAATGACTTACAAATCATGAATTTAACAAAATAATTCATAACATTCAACAATAATTTGATAACAAAGTTTGACACAAAGGCCTACATCTTCGATTCTAATATTGATTGATGTATTAGGAAAAATTCTTAAAAATTACTTATAGACATTTCCAAATTAAAAAGTGAAAAACTACAAAGTTATTATTTAGGCAAAAATAATACTAGTATCTTTTTGGACTTTTTAGCTATTATGCCTCTAGCACCCTTTGTGATCCACACAAACTCATTTATTAATGTCTTATAGCAAACTTGCTTAGCTTCTTCATTATTATTCAAATAAAATGTCTTGGCTTTATATATCCATTTAATTATGTATCCCACTCGGTTGGGCCTTATCACTTTTGCTAAGGAGAATAGGGTTTGAATCCCTTGGCTTAGTCTTAGCATTTAAAACAAATCCATTTGTCCCACATTTGGGAAGTGGGGACCTTTGTGATAGTTTATATACCACAAATTTCATGGTAATTAATTCCAAGTATTTGACATAAACATGTATTATGGTGCACTTGGTGAGGATTGTGGTAAGTATGTGGTGTGTGTGACATGGAACATGGGATTTGTGGAGGCTTATGGGTTTGGCATGGAAATTTGTGGATAAAATGTGGCATGATTTGGATGGTATGTGGTTTCACATGGAATTTGGTGGCATGAACATGGATTTTGGGATATGAAACATGGAAGGTATGTTGGATGGAACATGGAACATAGGGTTATGTAGAAAATTAAATATGGTTTGTTTGAAACAATTAGAAAATGAAATTAGACCATGGTAGTTGATTGGTGGCAAGCCATGTGGTGGCTTGAAGACCCACCACATGGTCTAATCTCCTCTTGCCATTTTCTAATGACTCACCATGCCACTTATTGACTACTCATCATGCCACTTGTCAATGTCTAATAATGTGTTCTATCTAAACCCCATTTTTTTACTTGCCCTATCTAATCTTCGATACGTGATATCTTACGTATATGGGTTCCATTTTATGAACTATGAGTTACACTAAAAATATCTTAACAAAATCTACACATTGGAATTATTCTCAAATCATTCCATGTTGGTTAATTTCTACAATTTGACTAACTTTGACCTATTTTGACCAATTTGACTGGAACTTTGACTAGCTACACAAGGAGCATACGAGCTTAATTTTATGCATTCGATATGTCATTAGAAAGGTCTCAATAGCCTCTATATAATGGCACAAGTTTCAATCTACTTTATGACATTTTTTGAATGGACCTCCAAATCAATCCTCCCCACTAAGAGGGTTTTTTGTCTTTAAAAAGCTAGTACTTTACCTAGTACTCCATATGAGGATTTTTTCATGGCTCTGGATCTCAACTCTAGCTATGGATCTCATCTCTAGATCTAAATATTTACTCTAATCATCTCCTAAATATTAGATACCACCCTGATTGTCAGTTGGTTTTAGGTTTTCAAGTCTGAAACTATTGCCTATCACATGGTGTTATAATAATACCCATTTTAAAATTGTTTCCTTAGGATTTTACATAAAAACATATTTTACAAACATTTCCCTTCTTAGGTCTTTTCAAACATTTTAATGATTAAAAATATTCCCATACTTAGTTCTTATAAACAATGCCTATATTTAGGTCTTACAAATAAGTATACATGCTTGCACACTCTATATAGATTAAAACATATAACCTATCTTCTAGGCTTTACCTGATGATTTTTTATGACCTCTTTAGATTTCCCTAAAGTTTTCATATCTACAACATACATGGGTATAAAAACACTAACAACATTGTTTACCTATAACAGTTACTACCAATGTGCTCACACGAGTTATTCTATCCCATCTTTTACAATGTTATACTAATTTTCTTTCTTGGAATAAGTTTATTTTCTTAGAGACAATAATGGTTTACCTAGGATAATGACACTAAATTAAATTGGAACCACATCTAATTCAACTTCATCTAGGAAGTTGGAGGTAATTGTAAATCCTATTTTACATGTTTTACTTACATGTGTACCATTACCATCATTTATTTTTTCTAGAGAATAGGGTTGGAAATGTGTCTTAGTTTCCAAACCTAGGGTTTCTATTACATATTCTGAGATCAAATTCCTTTGATAATTTTTATCAAAAATAGCATCTATCTTAGAATTCTTGACAATTATTCTTTTGAATAAATGTTGCTTACCTTTCCAGGGTGACAATTTTTGAACTATCTGCTTCTCATTGACTATCATCTCCCTCACTAATGTTATCTTAGGTTTTGATTGACTAATTTTGTCTAAGGAGGCTCTATATTTTACTTGACTAAATATGTAGTTACAACCTTTGCTTAAGGTTGTGGATGATTCTGCTTATCTTCCTTCAACATTTTCCCCTTAGTATTGAAGTAAAATCCTAACTTCATTTCTTCCTTAGGTAATTCTATTTTTTCAATATTATTCTTAACATTTCTCTTAAACATCTTTCTAGGGATTTCTGAGGCATAATTATAAAAAAAAATTGAGTATTTCTTCTTTGCATACCTTGATAAATCATCTAAAGATGTTTCATCATATTTAACTGCTTCATCTTTTGATAATGCTTCCTTTAACTCTTCAGGGTGTTTTGACTTGTTGTTTGAGTAATTTTTCAACTCAGCTTCTTGGGAAGATTGTCCTTCACCTCCATATCCTAATATTATGCATATTGATCTCTTTGCCACTTGGATATCCTAGATAATTCCTTGACCATTAATGTCCAAGCCTTTTCCTTTGAATCCTATTTTTACTAATAGCTTAGAACATATTCCCTTTGTGTGCTTTTCAAATGACTTGAATAAATGTTTAGGGTTAGTATATTTAGTATCCCTAACATTATCAATATATCTAGAATAATTAATTTCATTACTTTCTTCCTCAGAATTTACATCAGAGTATACATTAATAATTGGAGAATTATTTGCTTCTAGATTTACAACATCATTTACATTGATAGGACTAGTAGGAATATATGAATTATAAGAATCATTACTATAACCATAATGTACCTTTGTTATCTGGCTTATTCTAAACTGAATCTCATAAGTATGATTAGTCATCAATTGGATTTATACTCCTAATGCAGTGTTTCTAGCATGCCAAGATGTGAGATAATAATGTCCCAAAGTTATCTCCTTAACTTCTCCTAGAACTATGTCAAGAGCTACTTGATCAAAGAATACCCCTCTAATGCCAAAATGTAGAATGCCATAATGAGTTACATGTCCATATACTATGACATCAACTCCTCTAAATGTCTTAGTGTGGGGTAATGGAAGAGTTCTTAGTTACAGATGTTGTGTGAGACCTTCAGTAATATAACTAGCTCCAAAAATCTAGATAAAATAGATCTAAATGAACTTCCTTTCAAAAATAGTATTATAGTTCTATCTTTAACTTTCCTCAGAGTGTAGCTTAATATCTAATACTTTCATCAGCAAAAATTATCACATTAGAGACTCCGGAGTTGCTTGATGAGGTACTATGGGTCAGATTGATTGACCACTACTAGACATGGCTTGTGCCTTACCTCTCTCCTCATTCTACCTTTTAAACCATAATGGTGCCTGATTGGAATGTAGGATTCAACATTGCTTGGAAATATGACCTCATCAAGCACAATGTCCACAAATCTCTAAATCTCCATACATCCTCTTCTTCTATCAACATTCCTATTGCAGTTCTACTCATAGTGCATCAATGCTTTGTTGGAGTCTCTCAATTTGTTGCTCCTATCATTACTCTACCACTTGTTGACTTTTCTCTTGGGATTTTAGGAATTGCATTATCACAATGATAATGGAATTTAGTAACAACTAAATATAAGCTAGCATTGGATCCATTGTTCTACAATAACTAATTTTGGTTAAAATAACAAAATCACAAATTCACCTATAAACTTAGTTCTGATATCAAACTTGACATTTTAGAGCAATATCTACTAATAAGTTAGCCCAACACACTAACCGCTCTGATACCAAATCTGATTTTTAAACTTTAAGCAATATTATGCTAATAAATTTTGATTTTGCCTTACAATATTAATCTATAGAATAATTTAAAAATGACTTACAAATCATGAATTTAACAAAGTAATTCACAACATTCAACACATAATTTGATAACAGATTTCAAGATGAAGGCCTACATCTTGGAGTCTAATATCAGCCAATGTATTATGAAAAATGCTTGAAAACTAATTACAAACATTTACAAATTGAAAATTTAACAACTACAAAGTTTTTCTTCAGGTAAAAATAATACTAGTCTCTTTTCAAACTTTTTAACTATTATGCCTTTAGCACCCTCTACAAGCCACACAAACTCCTTTGCTAATGTCTTCTAGAAAACTTACTTAGCTTCTTTGTTATTATTCAAATGCAATTTCTTAGCTTTATATATCTATTTAATTCCTTATCCCACTTGGTTGAGCCTTATCACTTTTGCTCGAGAGGATAGGGTTCGAATCCCTTAGCTTAGTCTTTGTGTTTAAAATAAATCCATTTGTCCCACATTTGGGAAGTGGGGAACTTCATGATAGTTTATATACCAAAAATTTCATGGTGATTAATTCCAAGTGTTTGGCTTAAACATGTATTACAGTGGGCTTGGTGAGGATTGTGGTAAGTATATGGTGTGTGTGGCATGGAACATGGGGTTTATGGAGGCTTATGGGTTTAGCATGGAAATTTGTGGATAAAATGTGGCATGATTTAGATGGTATGTGGTTTCACATGTAATTTTGTGGCATGAACATGGATGTTGGGATATATAATGTGGCAAGTATGTTGGATGGAATATGAAACATAGGGTTACATGGAAAATTAAATATGGTTTATTTAGAACATTCAAAAAATGAAATTTGACCATGGTAGTTAATTGGTGTCAAGCCATATTGTGGCTTGAGGACCCACCACATGGTCTAATATCCTCTCACCATTTTTTTACCACTCACAACACCACTTATCAACCACTCATCATGCCACTTGTTGACGTCTAACTAGATGTTTCATCCAAACCCCATTTTTTTTACTGACCTTGTCTAATATTCAACATGCGATATCTTACAAATACAGGATCCATTTTTTGAACCATGAGTTTCATAAAAAATATCTTGACTAACTCTACAAATTTTAATTATTCTTTAATCATTCCATGTTGGTTAATTTCTATAGTTTGACCTACTTTGACTTGCTTTGACTAGTTTGACTAGAATTTTGACTAGTTGTATTGTATAAGGAGCATACGAGCTCTATTTTCCATGTTCCACATGTCACTATAAAGGTCTTAATAGGCTATACATAATGGTATAGGTTTCAATCTACTTCAAGACCTTTTTTGAATTGACCTCCAGATCAAGATCATATTATGGGAATGAACATTCTTCATGCACACACACTATTACAATTTTTTACTTAAGAGCATGGAATTTATGGTACCAAGGGTTAAATATAAAATCTATAACTCTATTTATAATGGTTGATTCATGATTCTATCATAGGCTCAGCCTTTCATCTTGAGGCTCAATATTAGTTAAATGAGTAATGTGGTTGAGGTTAAACATTGTTCAATGGCCTAACACTACTCACTGAGGGTTGAGGTATTTATTTTTCCAACCCATGGCCCTTTCCTTAGTTCACTTATCCATTGGGGCATGATCACCCCAAATTCTCAAAATTCTTCAACTAAAATCCTAATCGTTCAATTTTTTTGTCGAAGCATAGTTTCTGATGCTTTAGTAGGAAGCATCATCTTAAACATCATCATAGGGAGAAATATGATTCACCCACTTATATGTGTATTCCTTAATTTTTAAGTTTTAAAAGTTTTGTATTCAAATTTCATTTCATAAATGGACATTTATTATTGCATGTTCATTTTAGGTTTTTCATGGAACAAGATACACAGTCAAAGAATGATCCCAAAGACAAAGTGTATTGTAAACACTCACATATATTTATTTATCCTTTTTCTCTAGTATTATATTTCATTTAAATACTAGAATAAAATGATGTCATTTGTAAACACTAAAATGTGGCATTATATATTTGATAATGTCAGTCTTGACCTACCTTCACGTTACATAATTTTTGCTTACACATATGGCTCTTGAAAATTCTTATCAAATATCTAAATTTTTTCCATACATTTGACCTTCTTATTTTTCTATCAGATGCTTATAATAATTCCTTAATATGTACCTAAATCTTTCATTAACATGTTTAGATTTTCTCCAACTCATGAGATCAATATTCCTATCAATCAAACAAGTTTGGTGGACTCAGATGGATTTAATTCCATAGGTTTCCAACTCTAATGGACTCATCTCTATGATAGTCAATAATCCTTTTACAATTAAAATCATATTTAAGGGTTGGCTCATATGTTTCTCATGTCAGTGGTGTAATAAATTACCTAAAGAGTTTCATATATATACATGATATGTCTAAGCCTATTTTATCATTTAAAATAATTTAACACTTCTCAAAAGATACATCTAACATTGTCATTCAATTCTATTATATCACTTTCACATTTGAATGGACTAACTTAAACTTCCCAATTTAAAGATTAGTTATGGAGAGTAGGTTCTATCCAAGTATAAAGAACATAATCTAAGTTTTATATAATCAAGTGTCAAATTCTAGATTATAGTTTGCATTCTTAAAAGGAACACCATTATACACATAAACCTAACAAGAAGAACTACATGAAATTTTAATTCCCTTTTTAGATTATTAGATATGTAGGTAGTGTTCATCGATTAATAGGTGAGTGGTTAAGGTGAACTTAACTAACTTATTTCCCATTTTGTAAGCCCAAACCTAGTGTTGAAAGTGGACTTATGGTTTCAAATAAAAAGGTACATGTTTATGGAAATTGCATACACAATGATCCCTTGATAACGTACATAGACATGTTCCAAGTAGGGATAGTGGCCTATACCAAAACATAAAGGCACATCCTACATAGAATAAATTTAAACATAAGATAAACACTATCATTTGACATAAGCATCCACAGAATATCAAATTCATCCTATTGGTTCCAAACACCTAGTTCTTGATCTAACAAACTCAAAATCAACTTCAAGCCCTTTAGTCCCCTAAATTTAGTCTCAAACATATACCTTAATCATATAGGTCATTTCCTTTCATATTAATGTAATCATTTAATCACATTCTACCTTTGGCATTCAGATCAGTGTAATATTGTTAGACTTTAGACAATCTGAATAGTCCTAAAATGTTATATCTTATTAGATCACATCAATCCAAAATAAAGTAAAATTATTAGGTTTAATATAATTCCATGTTATATTCTTTATATTCAACTTGAAAAAAACTCAAGGTAAACATATAGCCTCTAAACCATGATTTTATCTTAAGAACATGATCTCAAGGTACATTTTAGTGTTATTTATGTAAATTATGTAAATTGGGTATTTTTAAATATTAAAATCCTGCAATACCAATTATATAATTCTTTTCTTCCTATAACAATAAAAATTTATAACATGATTTTAGGAGAGCCTTGGCAGCAAAGGAGAGATATTTTAGTGGTTGTATGAAGAGTATTTTAGAAAATTGGGGATGGGGACTAGTAGGTCAAACCCCTAACATTGGAGTCCCACATCTTGCATATTATGTAACCTGCTAGCTTAAAATATCGTATTTAGATATTTTAGCATTTTTAAAGTTTAAATATGTCATCCATGAGGTAAATATATGTTTTGGGAAGTTGTACAGTGATGTTTTCATTTTTTTGGTGTGATCAATCATTGGGACCAAATGTATATGCAATGAGATAGAATTGACCTATAACTTATTTTATCTAATAGATTTGGACTTGAAGAAGGTAAATCAAATAGACCCTATTGATACTTAATTTATTGGTATATTACTAAATAGATCTGCTAAATATATTAAGAGGAGCACTTATGACACAACATCAATGGAGAAGGTTACAAAGCTTATAGGCAATAAATATAATGCAATGACTCGAACTGGGTCTTCTAATATTAGAATTAATCTAATTTATTATTGTCAAGATATCAACACAAATAAGGGGGGTGATTCAAAACAAACTAAAAAGGGTAAGGAACCATGGTAGGAAAATGATGGCCTATGTTACCTATGGTGGGAAATGGCAAGTTTGGAAAACCTTAAGTCTAGACTAAGTTTAAGTGTAGAGGATATTCAAAAAATGAGTTATACATTCATTCAAACTAGTATTTATGAAAATTTTATTTATGAAATGAAATAGCTAGGGTTAAGAATATACTTACCTTGAAAAAAACATGTTGAGCTTCAATTTCCTCCTTAGAAAATGGTGTTTTACAAGAGATTGTTTCAGTTATAAGGATCACAAAGGTTGAATCAAGATCTAGGCTACAAATATTCTTATTACATCCAAGAGTCCATAAGACAAGGTTTTTCCTCCAAAACAAGATCTAAACAATAGCTTCTCCAAATGTAGACTTAAGAAAAATTATGAGCAATGACAATGTGAAAATGAATTTTCCTCTCTATTAGATTTAAATGGGGACTTTTATTCATAGTTATGGATGATCCTAACCCTTATTAAATTTTTATCTAATTTTATTGACCAACTTATCTGTAGATGAAAGTATGATGGTTTAACCTTGAACTAGGTTAGCCAAGGCCAATTTAGTTGTGAAGAATTTTTTGTAACTTTTGGACTTAGTTTGAAATTTGGTAGGAACATGGAAATACTAAATTGATCTAGGCCAATATATTCAAAAAATATTGGTTTTCATATAATTAAAGGTGGTAATGAGGAATATTTCTTAAGGTACTGAATATAAGGTAACTCTAGTGGATATAGGTATGATAGATTAAATAACAATGTCTCTTGTGAAGAATTAATGGTCTACCTACCCCTTTCTTAATGCATCCTTTAAGACATGTAATTAGAGAGATTGAAACTTGACATGTTTCTACAAGTTGTAAATAATTATAAACTTTTAAAAATATTATGTGTACATATGCCCCACTAAAATCTTGTCATATAACACTAGAGTGTAACATGGGATGGTGTATACATATAATATTTTAAAAATTTTGTTGATTACTGACACTTTGTATCTTACAAGATCCCATGAAGTCTTAATCTCTCTGAGTGCATGCCTTAAGGGGTGCACCAAGAAAGGGGTGGGCAGACCATTAGTGGTTCACAAGATTGTTATCGCTTTTGCCACTTGTTATCTATACATTTGTCTCCTAAAACTATTATCCCTAAGCTTATTCTTATTTATTTTACCCTTTCCAAGCATTTGCTACATTTAATCCTCCTTTTCCTCACCTAAAACCATTTTTGTCAGTCGGTTGTGCTAGATCAACTAGGTTGACCATGTACAATTTTGAGATATTTTTCACTTAAGAATTAGGTTTACCTTTAGCCAACCTAACTTGGGACCTAGTTAATTATTCTTCAAAATTATGTTAGGTCGACTAGGTTGACCCTATTGGTTGGGATTTTTGGAAGGGTCAAGGGTCAAATCTACCTATATATACAAGTTCATTTCCATCATTTATCAAGGAGAAGTAGAATAAGAAGTAAGGGTGAATTAACATCTACTTATTGACCATTCTACTTGAGAAGTAAAGCTTAAGGTTCCATACTTTCTTTGGAGATTTAGATCTTGTCTTGTGGATAATTCTTTTGGATGAATTGATAGGTTGTGTAGCCTAGAGCTGATTTGTCTTTGACATCCTTACATACCATAACAACCTATTGGGAAGCACCTTTGACAAAAGAGAGATTAAGGCTCGACAAGTTCATATTCAAAGGTAATTATTCCTAACTTTATTTCTCCTTTGTAAGAGTAGATAGATATGCATTTTTTATTATCTTCCATGTATTAGGATTATGTATACATTGACATGAGTATATGTCTTATGTGTATGTTTATTTTTATGTTTACTAAGCCCCACTTTATGCCACAAGATTTGGTGAGCACTAGATTAGATTTAATTTACTTGTTATTAGTATAGGTGAAATATCAAAATTTAGGACCCCCTTAGGGTTATTACATGATTATGTTAGACTAGAGGCTTTGTAACCCTCCTTATCATGGTGTATTATGGTAAGAGATCCCCTAATTAGGTCTAGAAGATCCCCATATTGGTCATGCTCTCGCTTAATAAATGTATCCCCAATCAAAAGTGTATGGTACGATCTATCTTCTTTGAGTTAGGATTAATTTATAGACATGTTGTATTTTTTATTACATACATTCTGGTGAACCCAATGTGAATATAACCCTTACAAGATTTATTTCATTTATTTCATCATTTCATCATTTTATTTTTCATATATTTGTGATGTTGGATAAACTATATCAACATAGTACTAAATTATATACATAGGTTTAACACACAATTGCATCAAAATGACTTTGTTCTATTTGTGCAAGTTTTCTATACTTCCAATTTAGACTACTAGGTTAATCTTGTAGACCCTATACATTTTTAGGCATCAAGTTTAGCATACTAGGTACACCTAGTCGGCCCTATACATTTTTAAGCATCATATTTAGCATACTAGGTTGACCTAGTTGACCTTATACATTTTTAGGTTATCATAAATAGGTTTTTACAAAGTTTGGTCGACATAGTTGACATAGTTAGTAGGATTTGCAAGTATTTATCAAGGTTCTTCAATAGTAATACTTATCTGTATCCTGAAACTCACCAAGGTTCCTTTTTATCTTTCTCTCTCTTTCCTTACAATTATATTTTTCACATTTTTTAGTCTTTAAAACTACCCATGTATAGTCAAATAGGTTGACCTTATCGATGTAGTTTTGTATTTTATGTGCAGTCTAGAAAGATAGTTTGAATCTTTAAACATAGTTCACTTTCACACATTTTACTTCTATAGTACAGGGGTGACCCTATTGACCCTATGCTATATTATCTACATATACTATTGACTAAATCAACACTGTACTATATTTTAAAGTTAGAATTAACCCTGATATTCTAGTAATTAGCTCACACTTTCATTTATTGTTTCTTGCATGCTTAGAATAGATCACATAGTATAATTAGTGGTTTTCAATATACCATTTAGTTTCACTATTTTATATTTTATGCACACATGACCAAATCCCAAAATCTTAAAATATATTTTAGCAATTATCTACTTAAGGCCAACCTACTTAGATTTCATCACCAAGGGGGAAGTTAACTTGGTTTTTTGGCCAAGTATAAACATGTGGTTAATGGTATATTTTGTCTAATCACCTAACACCATTATCACTATGGTGTGTGAAGTGAGGGGGTAGGCCCCAATACCAAGCCTATACCATTGCTAATAAGTATCCCTTCGAGCCCAAATTTTGTGAAACTATACTTAGATTGCTTTCTAGTTCCTTACTTAAATCTAAGTTCTTATCACATTTAAAACTATACTCTAATAATCTAAAAAAAACTAGGTTGACCACTTATTTATCTTTTGCTTTCCAAGTTGATTACTTGTTCTTTTCTAAATTATGTGTTGTATTGCAAAAAATTGATTTAGCCAACATTGGAGCAAGGTTTTGTGTTATGTGCCTCAATTAGATCAACCTCATTGATCTAATTTATTATGTGTTTCCCTTTAGTTTTAAATTTTAAAAATACTTGAAAAAGTATTCTTGTTTTAGTACACAGTAATTTTAGTCAACATAATCTCTTATAAATGGTCTATTTTCCCCTGTTTGGTGTGCTAGATCAGCCCAGTCGACCTTGTACACATTTTTAGCCTCTGTCTATTATGTTAGGTTGACCTAGTTAACCCTTTATAGTTTGTAGGCCCTATTTAATATGTTAGATCAACCCAATCAAGTTTGTATAGTTTTTGTCACTTCTTATTTTCCTTGTTTTCTCATCTCTTTTTCTTATTTTAGTCTTTCTCCTTCATCATGAATTTTATGTTTGAAGATAACACTGAGTTGAATTCAACAAACATGATGAATTTTACCAACCCTCATAGTGTCTACCATATACAGAGTAGGTATCCTCTCTTGGATGAGAGTAATGTTCACATAGACACTTGTGCAATTCATCATGGGACCCCTCCTCATTCCTCTTCATAATGTAATCCTCTCTTCTCCCCAAAATATCAACCTAAATTAGAGTATACCTTAAAATGCTCTTCTTTATTTCCAAATTTCCTCAACATTGAGGAAAGGATCCTTATGCATTTACCATCCCATGATTAGTGGTCAATTCAAATATCCTCAATTATCTATTCCTATCTCAATGAATTTCTTGCTTATTATTGTCCCCAAAACCAGCCACTTGTTTTTGTAGTCAACATGTTAACTATTTTGGTCCTGCAGGCCAAAAAAAAATGGTTTCCTTCCTTCTCAAAAATGTTATGAGTGGTCAAGTTATCCAATTACCCAAGTCTTTTTGGCAAAATGAAATCTCTCATTTTCAAAGGGTTTTTTAGTCAGGAAAATGAACAAGGAACAATTTAAAAGACTTGAAGGCATTTCTTAAAGAATTGTTAAGTAAGGCTCAATGTCAGAGTTCAATTGTACATGGTTCACCGATGGGGTTCAATGATTTCAAATGAATGCCACTGAACCATTGAACTCCACTTTAAAATGGCTCAAAGGTTTAAAATGGTTTAAAGGTTCAAAATGGTTCAAATGGAAGGTTTCAGTGAAAGGTTCAAATAGTTGGTTCAAAAATACAAATTAAATTCATAAGAAGATTGAATGAATGTGACTCTTTGTAAAACATAAAATATTGAACCATTGAACCATTAAACCAGTGAACCAGTGAACTCTAAAAAGATGGTTCAAGGTTCAAAATGGTTCAAGCTGGTAATGTCCCTGTGGATGACAAATTCAGGATAATGGAATAACTATTGATTTTTCAATAACACAGACTTGAGGACAAACTTAGTGATCCACTGAGAAAGGAGCTGAAGAAGATAGTAGTAGGTGAGAAGATAGCCTTGAGAGTTTAGATCACCAAGACAAGACAAAATCTAGCAAGGAAAGAGGGAATCAAATAGAGAATCTAGAAGTATTGGTGAAAGAGTTATTCCAGTGGGTCGAATAATCCATCAAGTGGATATTAGAGAGCACAAGCATTCAATGGCGTGACCTATTTTTCTTCATTTGAGTAAAGATGAGTGGATAGTCATGTAAGTATCATAAATAGGAGTGGCCTTGCCTTTTAGAGTATCAAGTAACCCATGCTTTGGAGAAGACATTTGATATGAGTTAAATGCCAAAGTTAGGACTGGTAACCTATTCTAGCATGACCCCTATACAGAACTTCCTCTTTCCAATGCATTCAATGCAGTATGGGCCATTTTGTGAAAATAAGTGCCAAAGTTTTTCTTTGAATTTTGTATATTATAATCTCTCATTTTTGGATGGAGGAGATATCTGAGTGATTAGAAGCAAAAAACTCTACCCAAATTGAAAGGCATTTTTGAGACTTTGAGCTCGGATTGTCAATCATATTTTATCAGGTGAAAGAGATATCAAGTGACCTTTCAAAATTTGTGTTGAAATAACTTGTGTTATGTAGGAAATTATTCTTATGTCTCTTTCCTAAATATAGTCTTATCCATTTGATCAAATAAGAAAAGCAAGTGAAAATAATCTGGAAGAGGTCCTGAAGTTGATTGTGGAGACTTTGTTCTACCATAATTGTCTTTAGCTTATGTGTTTTGCATTTTAGCACAAATGATATTGGAAAGTCTTTAAACTAATTTTATCCTTTGTGATCATATACTTTGTTATAGTTTTTGGTGGAGACTTTATGCTGCACTTCATTCTACTATGATAGAAGTCCTAAATCAGTAAGAGAAGCAATGAAAGACTTTGTGCTTTCATGGGTCTCTTTTGGATCTAGTTACTACCTAGTAAGTTTTCCTGTTATTTACTAACATCATTTCTGAAAGAAGAGAATTGATTTTAGTTATTACACAAAAAATTTCCTTTACCTTATGAACATCAACTCTAAAAAAAGAGAGATGGATGGTATGACCTCACTTTTGAGTCTATTTTTAGTTTATATTGGTATATTATAGTTTATAGGGAGCCTCCCCTTACTGAGAGGAGAGATTTATCTCATTACACTATGGTTGATATACCCATTTTGCCTTCAATTAGTTGATGACAAAATATTCACCTAATAATTTTTTAATATTCATACTCGGCAGTGTTTTTGGTGTTGTTGAATTGCAACTTATATGAAAATGGGAAAATATCTCCTTGTGGAGATATCAAAACAATTACAGCTCTAGAAACAGTATAAGAGAAGCTACCATCAAATTCTAGAATTTAGACATCATTAGAATCTGATCTTCTTAAATATTTTTCTTTGCTAGGGAGGGAAGATCCTTTTTCACCTAAACTTTGCCTTAACAATTCTTCTGATTTTCTATCTAAATTCTTTGAATTATCACCCAATGAAATTTCATCTAATGAAATAAAAACATCTTCAGTCGATATAAAGTAATTACCCATTCTTGAGGATTCAAATAAAAATTTGAGCTTTAGGGTCTGACGTTTGGGTGACAATATATTTTGACTCCTTCTCAGGAAGCAACTTTTGCATGATGCCTTTAACAGGTATTCTTGCTTTAGATAGATCCATATTCAACTCTCCACCTACATCCTTACAAAAATTACATCTGAGCAGAATGCCATAAGAATTTGGAACATCAGCCACTAATACTATCATCTTAATCCTCTAATCTGGAAAAGCCGCAAATGCAAATTGGGCATCTTTGATTTGACCCAAAAATGGCACTTGCTTGTTTTCCATGGAGAAACATCTCCCAAAAGTTTTAGTTAAGGTAAGACTGAGAGAGTCTAATACCTTGGTGTGTATGACATTTTCAGAGGCTCCAGAGTCTATTATACAGTTGCTCAACTTATGACCATTAATCAAAATGGAAACATAGAAAGGTTCTATTTTTCCAAGGGCAACAGGAGGAGTAATGACAAGATTATTTTGGGTGGCTTTTTTCTTTGGGGGATCATGAGTTTATTTTGAAAAATCTTGTCCTGTAGGGATGGTTTTGCTTTTGATGCATTCAGTCAACCTATCCAACTGCTCAGGGTTGGCTTGTAAGTATTCAAACTTAGACGTTTGGATCTTGGTCTTCCTAGTATGATCAATTATGTCAAATAACTAAAATAAACTAGAAATAGAGGAAGGAAGTCCATCATTTTGGGTTTTATTGGGTGTGGGACTGGTCTGAGAAATAGAAGTAGAAGGTACAAGGTTGTTTGAGGTACTTACTTTCTTATTGATCACTGGGTCCTTTGATTGGAAAGGCAGTGAAGTCCATCAAACACTTCTCTCTTTCTTCTAGATTCATCTTGGTAATTCAAGAAACCAATGTTGGAGTCACCAGTTAATTCTTCTTCTCCTTCTGCAAAGAGATTAGTGTCATCTTCTCGGTCCAACTCAAGTTGGAAAGAGAAATCATATTTAGCTTTATGATAACCAACTGTTGAGTTAGCTAGTGTTGCTTCAATGGCAAGCTTCCCCTATGCGAGAGGAAGGTGATTTGGTTGCCCTTGATTCCTGGCAGCATTGCTTTGATATGAATGGTTAGGGAATGTCTTCCTTGGTATATCCTGATAAGAAGGAGGAGTAGACATTCCTTGGGCCATTTACCTTTTCAGAGCTAACAACTCATTTGCTAATTTTTACACCATAGGATCAGTGGTGTTTGTATAAGAATTTTCAACAAGTGAAAAAAATTTATTTCTGTTAGGATCTCTTCTTATCTTACCTATAAGGATAAGATCATCTTTGACCTTGGTAACCAAAATTTGAGCTACAGAAAGATCTATATGGCCAGCCCACCTCAATAGAAAACTTACTTCAAGACATTGAGAATTAATGAAAAAACACTTAAGATTTTTTGGTGTTAGCTAAGCAATTGTAGGAATCATGTTCCTCAGCTTATCAAATTTAACAATGAAGTCTCGCATAGGCTCATGAGGCTCCTTCTTCATTTGTGTAAACTTAGCCAAAAAGGCATGTGCATATTGTGGGTTTGAACCTAGCCTCAAACTTGGCCTTGAGAGTGTTCCAATTAGTTATAGTCTGAGCTTGAAGATGATAAAAAAATCTACGGCAGCGCTTTGCAAAGTTTTTATGAACATTATTACCTATATATCTTCATATTCAACACCTATCACACCACAGGCTATGCAAAAAGCTATAATATGCTCATCAGGATGAACTTTCCCATCACCATAGAACTTGGGAAAAATCTTTCTTAAACTACAAGGTAGTTCATGTAAAGGTGCGGGTAGATTTAGGGGGCCAAAGGTGTTACCCCAAGGGCCTTGGGCTGCCATGATATGACGATTGAAAGGATGGATAACAAACCTTTGTGGAGTATGTATGGACAAAGCTCTGCTAGTAGAGGAAGGAGAAGCTTTGCCTGGTATTGGAGACCTAACGTTGGTAGGAGGAAAACTCCTAGTTCACTAGAGGTGAGCTCATGGAGGAGAAAGATAAAAATGATTTTACTACACAAACTCAAAAATAGGATCAATAATACCTTGATCTCTCTAGCTTCATGTATACGGTGGATCTTCCAGAGTATAGAATGGAAAAGAAATGGAAATGCTTCAATTTAAAGATTGAGGCTTCAAATTATGCGTTCATCCCCAGTGGAGTCACCAAAAAACTACTGGGTGAATATTTTATTGTCAACTAACTGAAGGCAAAATGGGTATATCAACCACAGCATAATGAGATAAATCTCTCCTCTCAGTAAGGGGAGGCTTCCTATAAACTATAATATACCAATATAAACTGAAAATAGACTTAGAGGTGAGGTCATACCATCCATCTCTCTTTTTTTAGAGATGATGTTCATAAGGTAAAGGAAAAATTTTTTGTAATAATTGAAATCAATTCTCTTCTTTCAAAAATGATGTTTAGTAAATAGCAGGAAAACTTCTCGAGTAGTAACTGGATCCACAAGAAACCCATGAAAGCAAAAAGTCTTTCATTATTTCTCTTATTGATTTAGGACTAATATCATAGGATAATGAAGTGTAGCACAAAGTTTCCACTAAAAAATACAATATATTATATGATCACAAAGGATAAAATTAGTTTAAAGCCTTTCCAATATCCTTTGTGCTGAAATGCAAAACACACAAGCTAAAGACAATTATGGTAACACAAAGTCTCCACAATTAGCATCAGGACCTCTTCCAAATTATTTTCACTTGCTCTACTTATTTGATCAAATAGATAAGATTGTATTTAGGAAAGAGACATAAGAACAATTTCCTACATAACACAAGTTATTTCAACACAAAGTTTGAAAGGTCACTTACTATCTCATTCACCTGATAAAATATGATTAACAATTTGAGATCAAAGTCTCAAAAATGCCTTTCAATTTGGGTAGAGTTTTTTGCTTCTAATCACTCAGAGATCTCCATCCAAAAATGAGAGATTACAATATATAGCATCCAAAGAAAGACTTTAGCACTTGTTTTCGCAAAATAGCCCATGCTACATTGAATGCATTAGAAAGAGAAAGTTCTGTATAGGGGCCATGCTGGAGTAGGTTACCAATCCTAACCTTGGCATTTAACTCATATGAAATGTCTTCTCCAAAGCATGGGTTTCCTAATCCTCTAAAAGGTAAGGCCACTCCTCTTTATGATACTTACATGATTGTCCACTCATCTTTACTTAAATGAAGAAAAAAAGGCCACACCATTGAATGCTTGCACTCTCTGATATCCACTTGGTGGACTGTTCCACCCACTGAAATAACTCTTTCACCAACACTTCTAGATTCTCTATTTGATTCCCTCTTTCCTTGTTATATTTTGTCTCTTCCTAGTGATCCAAGCTCTCAGCACTATCTTCTCACCTTCTATTGGCTTCTTTGGCTCCTTTCTCAGTAGATCATTGAGTTTATCCTTAGGTCTATGTTATTTTAAAATCAATGGTTATTCCATTATCTTGAATTTGAAGCCTATGGGAACGTCACCGGTTGCTTGACCATTTTGAACCTTGAACCATTTTTTTAGAGTTCACTGGTTCAATGGTTCAATGGTTTAATATTTTCTATTTTGCAAAGAGTCATGTTCACTCAATCTTCTTATGAATTTAATTTGTATCATTGAACCAACTAATTGAACCTTTCACTGGAACATTTCATTCAAACCATTTTGAAGAGGAGTTCAATGGTTCAGTAGCGTTCATTTCAAATCATTGAACCCCACCGATGAACCATGTACAATTGAACTCTGACGTTGAACCTTACTTAGCAATTCTTTAGGAAATGCCTTCAAGTCTTTTGAATTATTCCTTGTTCATTTTTTTGACTGAAAAACCCTTTGAAAATGAGAGATTTCCATTTGCCAAAAAGACTTGGGTAATCAGATAACTTGACTACTCAGAACATTTTTGAGAAGGAAGGAAACCATTTTTTTCTTTTTGGCCTGTAGGACCAAAATAGTTAACATGTTGACTACAAAAATTAGTGGCCAATTTTGGGAACAACACTTATTACAAAAAAGAGGAAAGAAGAAACTAAGTATGGGTATGGTTGAAAAACCTGATTGATAGTGTACATGTTGGAATCAAAAGATTGTAAAGAGATCCTCTTTAGCTTAGGATGATGACCTACAGATAAGAAATCACTAAAGCAAACTTGTTTGTTAGATAAATAGTTGAGTGGATTACCTAGTAATAGATAGATTCTAGAAGTGAAAGCTTACTTAGGGGATATCAATCCACATGTTTTAATAAATTAATATTATAAACATAAAGTAAAGGTACTTGCATCAATAAATCAAAAGGTATTGAAATTGAATACAAGAATGCTTGCTAAGAAAATAAACTAGAAATGATTAAATTAGTAATGAAATAATTAACACTAGTGTTGACCAATTTTTGCCCAACAGGCAAAACATTTTGGTCCCCTTCTTCCCTTGCTTTTCAAACCAATCAATTTTAGGTTGCACAAGTTCAATGTCATGGTTCAACACTTGGTTTAACACATTGGTTCATCAGCCTTGGTTCAAGGGTATGCCCAGTTGGTCGAAGGATAGCTCAAGTTCAAATGCCCTAGCGGAGGGCAGGCACACAAAGGAAAAAAATTGGGTAAGTTCAAAATTTTTCAAAGTTCAAATTTGTATAAGTCTCGAATTCCTTCAGACAAAAAGTCTGAAGGAATTCGGGTGCAGCTCAAGGCAAAGACAGACCCAGGGAGAATTTCAATGAACTTTTTGTCCACGATAAAATGTTCTCAAACAAAAGCCTATGGAAAATACACAAGGCAAAGACAGACCCAAGGAAATTGTCTGCAGACAAAAGTCCACGGGGAAATTGTCTATGGATAGGTCTGCAAGAACCTGGGAGGCATCCAAAGGCAAAGAATGACCCACTGAAGGCCCCCAAAGGGCAAGTGCCCTTGCGCGGGACTCTCATCCAAATATAAAGGAAACTTTTGAGGGCCAAAGGGTCACCTTCCCTTTAGAAAAGGTGCTAAGAAGAAACAAAGGCACAAAAGTGCCTGCAGAGAGGGCTGAGGAAAGCAAAGCGCAAAAAAGCTAGTGAAGGATCCGATGCCATTTTGACTGAGATGAGGACATCTCGGAGGCCGTCAAAATTAACAAAGCAAATTAGCCGTTGGTTTTCAAACCAATGATGGCTGTGTGAACATCAAAATTAGTGCAATGAAATAGCTGTTTGTTTTCAAAGTGAGAGAGTGCTAACCATGAGAGCCCAGAATGTAGCAACCTGCTAGAAGTTCACCCCCGAGGGCTGAAGGAGCCAGAAGAGACAAAATAGAGAAAAGACAAAGTCCTAAATGTGGAGCAGGCAGATGGTCTAAGTGGCGAAGGGAAGCGTTGATTTAAGAAGTGACTCCAATAGGTGAAATAGTGCCAGCAAATTGTATATTAGAGGATGCAAATAGCTAGCAACGCAACCAGTTTTCTCCATTTCACATTGATGAGTAGACAAACCATGTAATCACCTTGAAGATGCAGCCTTAAAAATAGACAAAGGGCATAGCTCATTAATGTTTTAACCAACCTACTCTTCCCAATGAGGGGATGCAAATGAGCCACTTATAAAAAAGGGGCACCAAAAGGCCTCCTTTTCTTCTCCTATATATTGAAGACTTGTCATTTTTACGAGAGATATTTTCATATTTTGTAAGGCATAGCCCTAGAAAAATTTCCACCTGAATCAATAAATGCAATTTTTACCTCTATCTTGGATAGATATATCTGAGTATGTCTTGAGTGTTTGTTTGTGTTCAGTCATTGTCTCTTGATGCTTTTACAGGTCCAACACCAACATACCTATTGTCTACAAGGTGCCATTTTTGTAGCTGACAGGAGAAGAGCTATATTTGGAAGTGCAAGAGCAAAAGAAATTACTTATAGTGTGCATTTTACAGCACATTGGTGAATCTCTATTTTTTGTGTTTTCATGAAAGCCTCCCTGCCAGTTTCTTGCAGCGTGGTCCTTCTGCCAAGTCTAAAGTGTATGTATGTATTTGTCTAATTTTAAGTGTGGATGTGGGAAGGTCAACTTATTTTGGTGCATCACCTCTTTAGAGTAGTTTGTTTTCCTACAATTTTTCTCCCTTTTCATCCCCCCATTATATATATATATATATATATATATATATATATATATATATATATATATATATATATATATATATATATATATATATATGTATGTATGTATGTATGTATGTGTTTGCACTTGCTAGAATGAACATGATGCATCAAAGGGATCTAGCCCTTATCTAGAGACTCTCCCCTCTAACTTCACTAGTCCCACAGGTGAGAAGGGAGTTTCCATAGTTGTGAGGAGAAGGCAGGAGCTCAGCCTCCTACCATGGGTGCAATATTCAACATCAACAATTTTGGCATGCTCAGTGGGACCAACTGGGATAGGTTTTGTCCAAAGAGTTGAATAAATTTTGGTTTGTTCTTCAACCGAACAACCTTTAGAGGCTTTGCATCAAACACCAATGGTGACTCTGAGTTGAATCTACTGGTTAAGCAGCCTGGTGCCATCAAAAATCTTACTTTTTGTATGTATAAATATTTTGCACAAAATCATGGACCTTGTATTCCTTCATATGACTATGATCAGAATCAAGATTTTTAGAGAATCACCCCAAGCATCCCTCCTAGTTGCCCTACAACATTAAGGGAAGTGGCCCTAGAATTGGAGATTAACAGACTGGAAGAGCAGTACAAATATTAGCAAGAGCTGATGTATGAAGAGGAGTGTTTGTTTAGGCAAGCACAGGCCTTGTAGTCCATGGAGGAAGAGGTAACAAAAAGGAGAAATCCATTTATTTAAGGCAGTCAGCCTTGCACGCCCCTTCCTATTCTAAATAAATCCCCCTCTTTTGCACCAAATCCTTTCTATCAAATAGCAGTCACCCACTCTAGCTCATCTGACACATCTGCTCTCAATCCTATGTGCCTGGCTTTCCAGCATCAGAGGGCATCAGAACAACTTCCCATGGAGATGAATCTTCTCAATTCCTTATATTGTGAATCTTCCATTGGGGGAGTACCATGAGCCAGCACATCCCTCTTCTAGAGACTCTTCTGGTGCATCAACAGTATCTTCCTAACATTTCTCAGCCTCCCCAAGTTTTTCAACGTGATGTGCAGATTCTGAGTTGGAGGAAGGATTGCCAGGAACCAGCCTAGAGCTTTGAAGAGGATGATGTTGGTGACCTCTAAGAAAGACTCTTTCAGGAAAATCTAGCCAAGCAAATTGAAGATTTAGAGGCTAGGATGATTTTTCTCTGTGAAAGAGAGATAGAACTTCCAGACCTTGTAGAGGAGCCCCAGGACCTTGGAGAAAACAAAGTTGCTGCCTGTTCATAGGAACAAAATTCCAATTTTGAGATCCTAAACTGGGGGAAAATAGTAGAATCATGGGGCAAGAAGGAGGAGAAGCAAGGTTTTTCTCAAAACCTTGAAGAAGTTGAAGCTACTTCAGCTCATGATAATGTTGATGACCTCCAGGAAAAGCTCCTCTAAGAAGATCTGGCTAGGAGAATTGCAGAGTTGGAATCTAAAGAGAGATTCCTCAGCCAGTGTGTGAATGATGGTTCTAACCCAATGACACATTTCATGTCTGAACACACCCCACTTACACATTTCTAAGAGAAATATCAAGCCACACCTGATATAAATGAAGTGCTAACCAAGTGGAAGGAGGAGAATCATTCGATTTTAGCTCAAGCACTGCCTCCTCTTCCACATAGTTTTCCCACTTCACCCCTTCTCAAGGAGGAACCTATTTTACAAGAGGTAGGTGAGGAGCAGAAGATCCAATCTACATTTTTATAGGGGGATATCATGAGTGACAATGAAGAATAAATCATCATTGAGGCTTTTTGTGAAGGCATCATCAGCAATGGAGAAGACTCAAGTCACGCATACATGTAGATGTTCCAGCAATATCAGGAGGAACAAATGCATGGTGAGCTCTCTTCCCCTCTGTTTGATGAACTTCCTTTTTGTTTTGATGATGAGGATGACTACACTGAGGAGCTTGAGTTGGAGGAGAATCAGGAGGATACCTTTAAACATCTAAAAGTCTTGATCTTTGAGGAGGAAAAGGAGAGGTCTATCTTCCTAGAGGAATGCCTTGAAGAAGAGAGCTTTAAATAGAGAGGTGAATTTTTGTGGGATGAGCAATCATTTTGTGAGTTCATTTCAGACATCACCACAATCACCCTCCTTCAAGAAGGCCAAAAGGAAGCAGAGGATGAGTCTGGCAGAGTCTTCAACGAGGCAGAAGGAAACAAGTCAAACCATGATACATTATAGAGAGAATGTGCAGATCAAAAGGCTTATGGTGATGAGCCAACAGCCATTGATTTCTTGGTGAGGAGCACCAATATGAGGGACCAACATTCAATAGGCTTCTAAGGATAATAAGAGTACATATATGTCAGAAACATGTTCGATTCTGATCCACTCAGATACAAGCCAACTTAGGTGATAGGCAAGAGGAGCAGGTCACCAGCTCTCCTTTTCATTCAGCTACTTGCCTGGCACCTTAAGTCCTTTTGCCAGGAAGGGGACTTAAGAAGTTTTCCCTTTGATCTAGGAGGGAGGTGAGAATACCTGGTTAGCTGTATATAGTAGTTTGTTTTTAGTTTCTTTTCCTACTTTCCCTAAGTGTAATTGGCATAGGTAGTGTTTTTTAGCCTTGTGTGTTTCCCTTTGCGTGTGGGGTAAAAGCTTCATGTTTGATTCTAGGATATTTTAGGGCTATTGCTAATTATTTCATAGCTGCATTTGACTCTATGCCCAATGGATTGCAAGGCAACTAGCTTCTAAGCATAGCAGGCATGCTTCCCCTATGAGTCACCAATCTGTTGACCAATTTTTGCCTAACAAGCAAAACATTTTGGTCCCCTTCTTCCCTTTCTTTTAAACCAGTCAATTTCAGGTTACACAAGTTTAATGTCATGGTTCAACACATTGGTTCATCAACCTTGGTTCAAGGGTATGCCCAGTTGGTTGAAGGACAGCTCAAGTTCAAATGCCCTAGTGGAGGGCAGGCACACAAAGGAAAAAAACTAGGTAAGTTCAAAATTTGTCTAAGTTCAAATTTGTATAAGTCCCAAATTCCTTCAAACTGTTTGCCTGAAGGAATTCATTCAGACAAAAAGTCCAAAGGAATTCAGGCAAAGACGGACCCGAGGAGAATTTTTGAATACTTTTTGTCTGTGGGAAAATGTCTGTGGACAAAAGCCTATGGAAAATACATAAGGCAAAGACAGACCTAGGGAAATTGTCTGTGGACAAGTCTGTGAGAACCCGAGAGGCATCCAAAGGCAAAGAACAACCCACCGAAGGCCCCCAAAGGGTAGGTGCCCTTGCGGGGGACTCTCGGCCAAATAAAAAGGACACTTTCAAGGGCCGGAGGGTCACCTTCCCTTTAGAAAAGGTGCTAAGAAGAAATAAAGGCACAAAAGTGCCTGTAGAGAGGGCCAAGGAAAGGAAAGCTGCAAAAAAGCCAGCAAAGGATCTGATAATGTTTTGATTAGGATGAGGACATCTTGGAGGCTATCAAAATTAACAAAGAAAGTTAGCCATTGGTTTTCAAACTAATGACAGCCATGTGAACGTCAAAATTAGCGCAACAAAATAGCTTTTTGTTTTCAAAGTGAGAGAGCGCTAACCATGAGAGCCCAGAATGCAATGACCCACTAGAAGTTCATCCCTGAGGGTCGAAGGAGCCAAAAGAGACAAAATAGAGAAAATAAAAAGTCCCAATCATGGAGCAAGTAGATGGTCCAAGTGGCAAAGGGAAACACTGATTCAAGAAGTGACTTCAATAGGTGAAACAATGCCAGCAAATTGACCATTAGAGGATGCAAATAGCTGGTAGCACAACTGATTTTCTCCATTTCACATTAATGAGTAGACAAACCATGTAATCACCTTGAAGAGGTGGCCTTACAAATAGACAAAGGGCATAGCTCATTAATGTTTTGACCAGCCTGCTCTTCCCAATGAGGGGATGCGAATGAGCCACTTGTAAAAAAGGGGCACCAAAAGGCCTCTTTTTCTTCTCCTATATATTGAAGACTTGTCATTTATAAGAGAGATCTTTTCACATTTTGTAAGGTGTAGCCCTGGCAAAATTTCCACCTGAATCAATAAACATAGTTTTTACCTTTGTCTTGGATAGATATATTTGAGTATGTCTTGAGTGTTTGTTTGTGTTCAGTCATTATCTCTTGATGCTTTCATAGGTCCAACACCAACATACATGTTGTCTATAAGGCACCATTTTTGTAGCTAACAGGAGAAGAGTTGTATTTGGAAGTGTAGGAGCAGAAGAAATTACTTACAGTGTGCATTTTACAGCACCTTGGTGAATCTCTATTTTCTATGTTTTCATGAAAGCCTCCTTGCCAGTTTCTTTCAGCCTGGTCCTTCTACCAAGTCTAAAGTGTATGTATGTATTTGTCTAATTTTAAGTGTGGATGAGGGAAGGTCGACTTATTTTGGTGCATCACCTCTTTAGAGTAGTTTGTTTTCCTACAATCTTTCTCCCTTTTCATCCCCCCCATTATATCTATATATATGTATGTGTTTTCACTTGCTAGAATGAACATGATGCATCAAAGGGAGCTATCCCTTATCTAGAGACTCTCCCCTCTAGCTTTTCCAGTCCCACAGGCAAGAGGGGAGTTTCCATAGTTGCGAGGAGAAGGCAGGTGCTCGGCCTCCTGCCAAGGGTGCAATCTTCGATGTCAACAACTAGTGCTAAGGTATTTGGGTCTACTTCAAAAAATTAGAAAGGGGTCTATGAATAGGTAGGAACATATAAAATTAGGTTTGATTATGTGTAGGTAGGTGAAATTAATTTACTATTTTTTGGTGCCACATTAACTATTAGAGGTTAGGTTGATCATCAGTGGTTAAGGTGACTATCGGTAGTCAAGGTGACCATCAACAGTTGAGTAGACCATCAATGGTTGAGTCAACCATCAATGGTTACTATGTGAGGATTTAGTGATCAAGGTAATCATCAATGGTTGAATATAATGTTGATGGTTGAGTCAACCATCGATGGTTATTGTGTGAGGATCTGGATTGGTAACCTAGCTAATTGATAAGATCTAAAGGATGGATTTTGAGAGATAGGTAAGGTTTTGGTTGATTTAATAATGGAAATAAATTAAATGAATACTAATAAATAAGTACTTATCTTATGATAATTTGATTAGGTGGATGGTTGAGGTAGTTGATCTATTAGTGGAATCTAGCTCGATTCTAGTAGAGTAATGGTACCTAAAGACTTGGTGGAGAGGTAGTAGTAAGTTAATTCTTTAATATGACTTCTAGATTGATATATTGCTAATGGAGATTGACATATAATAAATAATATCTTGGATTTTCAAGCTCTTGATAATAATTATATATTTATAGATGTTTTATTGATGGATTTCATCTTCAGATTCCTCTCTTCTTATAGGCAAGGTAAGAGAGTTGCAAGAGCATGTGAACTGGGCCTTCTAAAATTAAATCATCCATGAAATATATTGTAATAGGATTTAGACAAGTTATAATTATAAAATCAAAGTGGGCATTCTACATGCTCTTGGTTGAGGAGGTACACCTTGACCATCAATAGTCAGGGTGATTGTTAATGGTTAGCTTGACCGTCAGTGGTCGAGTGCTAAAGGAAAAAAAGGGATAAAAGGTTAGGTTGAGATAATTGAGTTAAATTTACTATGAGTTAGGTTTTATTAGTGATCAAAGTTTTAAATATTCCCAAGGGGGACCTAAGGTGGTCTAAGGGGTATTTTGACATTCAGAATCATAGTGTGTAGATTTCTAGTGTCTACATTTATCCCCTTTTTATTATGTAGCTTTGAATCAACAAGCTAAAACAAAAAACTGATGATGGTCAAAAGTTTTATTATTAAGTATGGGAGGAGGTGTTCCCCCTCAAAATAAGAGGTGATGAGGTAAATTAAAATTAGGTACAAGTTTGATAAGGTGGGTGAAGGTGATGATAAAGGTAGATGACTAGTTGGGCACTAAGGCACAAACATGCATGCTAAGATCACAAAAAGTATGATAGCCAAGATCACACAAAGACAAGGTTATCATGGTTTATAATACTAGATAGTGCTATAAAGACAAGTGACCAATGTACTACATGACCACAAGTAGGTGTGGTGGCTGAGTACACCTGTTAGTCTCCTAGATAAGGTCAATGTTTCTGATGGGTATCTGAGGTAGGAATTTCTCTCATGAACAACATAAATATTTCAAGTTTTGTGGGTATCCAAGGTATGAAGTGCCCCCAAAAAGACATAATTAGGTTGGGTATGCATGAGATGTCACTTATTCAAAAAGGGTCAATGTGGCAATGTTTTCACTATGATCAAAAGACCAGGCAAAAGTTATCATAAAAAGCATACTAGTTGGGCTTAAATGGACCAATGATGAGGTGATGAGGTGGTTAGGATGGGTGGATAAGGTAGTCTCCATGGGTGGGAAAACTAGGTTGGTTTTGTTAAAAGGGGTTTTGCTAAGGTTTAAGTTTTAAAATAGGGCATCCTGACCATCGATAGTCAGGTTTCCCAAGGGAGACCATTAACAGTCACCTTGGCAGTCAATGGTCAGGGTGGGAACCCTAAAAATCCATAGGTTAAAATCAAAAGTGGATTTAATTTTTACCCATTTTAACTTTTACTCATTTGAATTTGTGCCCTAGTTTCTTGGAATTTTGGAATTTTATTATGAGAGCTTTGACTAAGCATTTGGTTGAGTTGGTAGTTAGTGATTTGTTAGAGGCGCATGCTTGAGGTGGTTTCTTAGGACTATAATGTAGGGATCATGTGGATGTGGTTGAGTATTGGGATGTGGTCTATGTCTATGACATAGTGTTAAGTGTGGATCCCTTTGGGGCTATCACATGACCTTAGGGAAATATTTTGGGGGCCTAGAGAGCTCTAAAGATGTGGGGAGCATAATTTTCCCTACTCCACCTTTTTTAAAACCTTTATTTACATGTGAGTGGAATATTCCTTATATTTTCTAATTTTTATGTGTTCATATTTTTTGGAGTTATTTTTTAGATGCCTTTTCCCATGTTGACTTCCTTGATCTGAGGGAGCTAGTTGTTTTTTAGAAAAGGGGATGTCTTCCTTGTTATAAGGGGTTGGCTATGATCACATGGTGTTGGTAAATGTGCCCTAGAAAGGTGGAGACCCAATCATGGCATTTTCCTTCATGGATGAGCTTTTAGATGATCTTGCTTAGGTGGAGGAGGGTTGTCACATGTTGGATAATGCTTATCTTGGATAAGAATTGCACATTTCTCCTCTTTTTATGGATTTTCCTTCATTTGTTATATATACAAGGTGTGGTGTGGCCTTTATAGGTTGATGGTTTATTTACAGTGTGTGGATTTGATGATTAGAGTCAAAGTGTAGGTGTTTTAGTAAAGTGTAGGTGTTTATTGTAGGGTATGGTATAACATCTTGTGAGATATAGCATTATGTAGGTGCAGGTGAAAGTATAGTTTTTTGTGTAGAATTTTATATAGGATATTTTATTTATCTCTATGAGAGTTCATTATAATCTTGTTTTAGATTACTTTTTTCTTTGATAACTTTCTTAGTGGATGTAGCCCACATTAGGTGAACCACAATAGATCTCTATTATGTGTGATTGATTCTCGTTCTCTCTATTTATGCTTACATAATATCTATGATTTGAGGAATGTTTCCATGATGCATGATATTTCATAAGTTTGATATTATTTATGGTTATATTAAATCTAATTTTTTATTTTTTATTCCTAACAACTGGTATTAGAGCCATTGGTTGTGTGTTTTGTTGAAGTGGTAAATCACAAGAAGGATATTAGCTTGAGTGAGAGCTATGGGAGAAGAGATCAGATTTATGGTTGAGAAGTTTGATGGTAATCATTTTGTTTTGTGTAAAATGCAAATGGAAGATTACCTATATCAAAAGGAGCTACATCTCCCCTTAGAGGGGAAATCATAAGAACTTGTAAGTATGAGTGATGTGGATTGGTCATTGCTTGATAGGAAAGCATTGGGAGCCATACGTTTATGCCTTGTATCTTCTATTGCATTTAACATTTATGATAATAAAACCACAAAATATCTCATGGATAAACTTGGAAATTTATATGAGAAACCCTCTACTTCTAATAATTTTTTTCTTATGAAAAGACTGTTTAACATGAAAATGTCTAAGAATGGTTCAATAGTTAATCATCTAAATGATTTTAATATGGTTGTAAGTATGCTCACTTCTATTAGAATTAGTTTTTATGATGAATTTAGAGATTTACTAATCTTATGTTCTTTGCCTGATAGTTTGGATAATTTGGTTATTGTTTTGAGTAATGCAGTCCCTGCCTAGGGAAGCTTGAATTTTGAGGATGTTGTAGGTGTGATTATTAGTGAGGAAATGCAAAGGAAAAACATTGGTAAATAATATTTAGGTAATTCTTTATCCATTGATAATAGATTGAGTCCAAAGGATAAGATCAAAGGCAATTGAATAAATTCAAAAGGTAGATCTAAGTCTAGATCTAGATCTAAGATGATATGTTGGCATTATGGGAAGACTGGACACTCAAAGAAAGATTGTTCATCACTTTGAGATAATAATTCCAACAAGGAGTAAATAATTAAGGTAAATGTGACATCAGGTAAATCATGTTAGGATGCCTTAATTCTTTTTTATGGATAGTTTTTATGATTATTTAGTATTAGATTTAGGGGCTTCTTTTCCTGCCACCCTACATAGGCATTATTTTACTGATTATGTTCAATAAAATTTAGGACATGTTTATCTTGTTGATGATGAACCATGTGAGATAGTAGGGAAAGTTTGTCTTGATTTAGGCCTATGTTGAGATAGAATTTGGTCTTAGTGGGGCAATTTGGTAGTGAGGGATGTTTAGTATTATTTACTACAGATTTTTGGAAAGTTACCAAAGGTGTTCTTATGATATTGAAAGGTAAAAAATTTGGTACTTTATATTTGACTAGTAGTGTTAATTCTATTGATTTATTTAATGTAGATGGATATGAAACTATGTGGCACTACAAGCTTAGTCATATGAGCCATAAGGGCATGCAGATCTTAAAAGATAAGTTGCCTGGATCAAAAGATCTAGATATAGACTTATATGAGAAATAGAAACAGGTTAAGTTCCCAAAGGTTGGACCCACAAAGAAAAATCACAAGTTAGAGTTGGTCCACTCAAATGTATTGGGACCAACTCAAGTATCTTCTATTGGTGGATCCAATTATTATGTTACTTTTATTGATGATCCAACTTAGAAAGTTTGGGTTTTATTGCATTAAAAATAAATTTGATGTATTTGACACTTTTAAAAAGTGGAAAGCCTTGGTTGAGAGTGAAATAAATCTCAAATTGAAATGTCTCAGATTAGATAATGGAGGTGAGTATTGTAGTAATGCTTTCTTTGATTATTGTTCTAATAATGGACTCTATAGGCAAAGGATGGTTCAAGAAACTCCACAATAGAATGGGGTATCTAAAAGGATTAATAGAATAATAATGGAATGTGCTAGGAGCATGAGGCTACATGTAGGGTTCCTTTATAATTTTGGGTAGAAGCAGTTAGCACGATAGTATATATGATTAACAAAGGACCTTTTATGATTTTGGATGGAGGCATTCCTGAACAAGCTTGGTTTGGTAAGAATGTTGATTATTTTTTTATTAGATTATTTGTATGTGAAGCTTTTGCTCTAATTAAAAAAGAGGATAGGACCAAGTCAGAGTCTAAATTAGATAAATGCACATTTGTTAGTTATGGTGAGGATGACTTTGGTTTCTATTTATGGAACATTAAAGATAAAAAAATATTTCGTTCTAGAGATGTAGTCCTTAATGAAAAATTCATGTATAAGGATTAGTTTTAGGAACAAGATCAAGAATATAAATAGTACACAATATTGGATGACATTATAGATAAAAAATTATTCAATGATTCAATTCAGGAACCTTCTACACAAGGACCCCAAACTCCTATGGTAAGAAGGTCTTCTAGGGTAAGAAGAGCACCTAAACATTTTTCTCCTTTGAATTATTTATTACTCACTAATAACTAAGAACCAAAGTGTTATGAGGAAGCAATGTAGGTATATGCCAAGTTGAAGTGGGAGCAAGCCATAAATGAGGAGCATAGATCTCTCATGGAGAATAAAACATGGGATTTGGTAAGCCTACCCAAGGGCAATAGTGCATTTCCAAACAAGTGGATCTTTAGGATAAAAGAAGAGGATTAAGGGAGAAAAAGGTATAAGTCAAGGATGGTGGTCAAGGGGTTTTCACAAAAATCAAGTATTGATTTTTATGAGATTTTCTCTCTTGTTGTAAAAATGACTTCTACTAAGACTATTCTTGGTTTAGTTACAGTTGAGGATTTATACTTAAAATAGTTATATGTGAAAACTAATTTTATTCATGGTGATTTAGATGAAGAGTTGTATATGAATCAGCCATAGGGATATGAGGTCAAAGGGAAGGATAACTATGTGTGCAGACTAAAGTAGAGCTTGTATGGCTTGAAACAAGCTCCACAGCAATGGTATAAAAAAATTGATTGTTTTATGTTGGAATAAGTATATCAAATGTGTCATTTTGACCATTACATATGCATCAAATATTTTTATGATGGTTTTTTATTATATTATGCTTATATTTCAATGACATGTTAGTTTTAGAAAAGAACATACAACATATTCATACTCATATGCTCAAGAAATAGCTTAGTGACTCATTTTCTATGAAGGATTTGGGTGTTGTAAAGAAAATCCTTGTTATGAGGATTACTCATGACAGGAAGGAGAAGAAGTTGGTTTTATTCTAATTAGAGTATGTGAAGAAAGTCTTGGAAAGGTTTAGCATGTTGGATGCTAAATCTAGTGGTACCCCTTCTACAAGCCACTTTAGATTATCAAAGGAGCAATGTCCCAAGATGAAAGTTGAAAAGATTAAGATGTCCAAGGTACCTTACTCATCAGTATTTGGTAGCTTGATGTATGTCATGGTTTGTACTAGGTCAAATATTGCCCAAGCAGTGGGAGCTATGAGTAGGTATATGAGTGATCCAAGTTATAAGCATTGGTAGGTAGTTAAATGGATTATTTGGTATTTGAGAGGAATGATGGATTTTGCATTATGTTATGGTGGATTAGATACCACTTTACATGGTTATGTGGACTCAAATATGGTAAGGGATATTGATAGTAGGAGTATGACAAGATATATATTTATTGTTGGAGATATAGTGTTGGATTTCTAGGATACAGAAGGTTATGGCTTTGTCAACCATAAAGGTAGAGTATGTTGTTGCCATAGAGGCTAGCAAAGAATTGATTTAGTTATAGGAGTTGTTTTGAGAGTTGGGGCATGAGAAAGAAGTTAAGATAATACACAGTGATAGTTAGAGTGTTATTAATTTGGCAAAGAACTATGCTTTCCACCCAAAGACAAAACACATTAAGTTACATTATGACTTCATTAGGATAGCTTTGGAGGAGAACTTGGTGAAACTAGAGAGGATTCATACTAGCCAAAATCTTATGGATATTATTACTAAGGTGGTCACATTAGACAAGTTAAGACTATGTTCAAATTTGGTTGGCCTTAGTGGTCATGGAGTAGTGATAGATTTTATTCAAGAGAAATGGTCTCCAAGTGGGAGATTGTTGAGTGTGGAGCCCTTTCGGGCTATCACATGACCTTAGGAGAATATTTTGGGGGCCTAGAGAGCTCAAAGGATGTGGGGAGCGTAGTTTTCCCTACTCCACCTTTTGTGGAACCTTACTCCACATGTGAGTGGAATATTCCTTATATTTTCTAATTTCTATGTTTCCATATTTTGTGTAGTTAGTTGTTAGATGCCTTTTCCCATGTTGACTTCCTTGATCTTAGGGATCTAGTTATTTTTTTGGAAAAGGGGATGCCTTCCTTATTACAAGGATTTGGTTTTGATCACATGGTGTTGGTAAATGTGCCCTTGAAAGGTGAAGACATAATCTTGGTGTGTTCTTTCATGGATGAGCTTTTGGATGAGCTTACTTAGGTGGAGGACGGTTGTCACACATTTTACAATGCTTATCTTGGATAAACATTACACATTTTTCCTCTTTTTATGGATTTTACTTCATTATATATATATATATATATATATATATATATATAAGGTTTGGTGTGGCCTTTAGAAGTTGATGGTTTATTTGTAGGGTGTGGATTTAAGGATCAAATTCAAAGTGCAGGTGTTTTAGCAAAGTACAAGTGTTTATTGTAGGGTGTGGTATAACATCTTGTGAGATACAACATTGTGCAGGTGTAGGTGAAAGTGCAAATTTTTTTGTAGTATTTTCTACAAGAGATTTTTTCTATCTCTAGAGAGTTCATTGTAATATTTTTTTAAATTAATATATTATTGGAGAACTTTCTTGGTGGTTGTAGCCCACATTAGGTGAACCACGGTAGATATGTGTTATGTGTGATTGATTCTTGTTCTCTCCATTTATGCTTACATAATATTTGTGATTTGAGGAATGTTTCCATGATGCATGATATTGCATAAGTTAGATTTGATTTATGGTTATATTAAATATGATTTAAAAAAAATTAATTCCTAACACATAGGTTGAGGAATGAGGTAGGTAGTGTCATGAATGTGATAGAATAGTTTATCTTTTGCAATGTCAATGGTTAGGGGATCAAAGTAGTTTTAAAATTTGCTTAGGTGGGATTCGTTATGACCTAGGTAGGTTTCTTTACAAAATTTGGGTAATTGGGTGGGTAAATTCAATAATTTAAAGCGTGGTTATATTATAGGGGGTGGTAGAGTGATTAGGGTAGATAAGTAGGTGTTTTGGCTATTGCTTGGTCAAATTTGTGGGTAGCTAAGGTTTGGGCATTCTAGCCATGGAACACCCACAGTGACCATTGAATGGTCAAGTTTAATCATCAATGATTGGCACATTAGAAAACATGGGTGTCTAATCATCGGTGGTTACCATGACCATTAATGGTCAACAAGGTAGGGAAGCTTTTGCAAAGTAATTTAAAAGGTTAGGGCGAGTAGAAAGAATGTACATTAGGCCTAGGTGAGCATGGTAGGTCAAGAGGGTAATGTTGATAGGCATGGGGTAGATGGAAAAGAAGAACAAGGGAATAAGCTAAGTGTTGGAAATGTTTGGGTTGGAATAGGCAACAATAAAAAGGGTTATAGGTGGTGATTGGAAGAAAAAGGTAGGTATTGGTTTGATAGGTTAAGGTATGTAGTAAAAAGTTTGGCAGGTGAAGTTGGTGAGAGGTGAGGTGGTATAGGTAATGGGTGAAATTTAGGGTAGAATAGGTTGAATGTAGGTTGGTGTAAATATGTTGATTTAGAAATGAGTAATGCAAACATGTGCTAACCATTATGTTTGTAGGCACCAAAGTAGATCTAGATGAGGGATTGGGTCTCTAGGATATTTATAGATATTTAGCAAGGGATGACCCCAGCTAAATGGGCCCATATGGATGACTTGGGGTTGGAAGCTTTGAGGCACTAATAGTATGTTCCCCAAGATGCATCTATGGTCATATCACTCATTGAGAAATGGGATCCCACTATGAATATCTTCTTACTTCTGACCGGTGAGATGACCATTCTTCCTGAGGATGTGCATAAGTTCACCTGACTTCTACTACATGGAAATATGGTCTACTATATCGAGCATGAAGAATGAGATGATCATGTCAAGCTCCTGTATGGAGATGATAGTGATCAAGTTAGATGGCATGTTGGGGGATTCAAGTATATGACATTATATCATAGGTCTCCAATTAAGAGAAGACTCATGACCATGCTTATGATTGTTGTGACCCTATTTTGGTCTTCTTGACTTGAGCAATGAGAGATTTCTTTACTTGATATTGGGGGTTCTAGTTGAGATATTTTTTGGTCAAATGGTATTTGGTTTGGTTCATATCTTACTTATATAGATATATAGGGAGCTATGGGGGTTTAGGGCCCATAGGAGATATAACATCAGTATAGGCCTAATTTTGCATTATTAGGCCTACAAGAATATTTGGGTACTGTGACCAGTAGGGTTGTTATGAGTAGGGTTCACATAGTTAAAGTTCTATTATTGGCTTTATACGATGGAGGAAAGACTTTGATACATCATGTGTAGGAGGTGGGGCTCATGACATGGAATGGTTCAAGGGTGTATTAGGTGCACTAGTGATAGGTAATATCACATGGAGGCCATACCTCCAATTTTTGGCATGGCCAAGGTATAGGAGATAGCCACTTTTCATCTAGATTTACATATAGATACTCGGTAGGTGAGAGGGAGAGGCGGAGCTTAGAGGTGGATCTTATTATATTTGATAGGGTAAACCAATAGTTTGGTCTGGTATAGGGAATTTTGGGCCCATTACCTAGGTATAAGAGAGAGGACTTAGAGATCCTATTGCCAAACCCACATCCTATTCCTACATTACTAGATGGTACATATGAGGAGATACCAATGAGGGCTATAATAGATGATGCTATATTTATATATGGGTACATAGTATGGTACCAACCCATATATATGGTTATAGGCATTGGTGGAGATGATAGAAGTGTGAGGTTGATGGTTATGGATCTAGTTGGCCATGATGGATAGGTAAGGGTAGCTTTGGCCATAGCATAGGGAAAGGTAGAGGTTTTATAGAGATAGGTGGCCCAACTACATGGCTATATTATCACATCATAGGGCTAGGTTATGACCTTACAGGGTCAACTCACTACTATCAAAGGTGAGAGGGATCAGGGGAAGATCTCTCTAGGCTTAGTGACTTAGGAGAGGGACTCTCTACAATAAAGAGGAGGAGAAATAGTAGGATAGGTAGTACCACCTAAATTTACCCCTATAGCATGGTACCTAGCTACAATGGAGGAGCTATGGTACTATGAGGCTATTGTTTTAGCATAGTGTCTGAATGATCTTTGATGGGGTGAGTATAGGGCCAGCTTATCAAGGGGATCTAGTTTAGTGACACCAGGGTAGTGGGTAGTTTTTGTACCTAGATAGATGGGGGTAGGTGGTGGATCAACAAGCATAGTAGGTGAATAGGCCCTAGGACTTAACAGAGATTTAAGAGGTAGTTGTGCCCCTAAGGCATAGACAAAGTTGGATATATATATGAGCTTTTTATACCATTTTGATTTTGACCTATGAGCCAATGTGGTAAGATGTACATTTTTGAGAGAGAGCTATGTTTATCTATATGTACACATTACTATGATATTTTGACTTATGAGTTTATATATATGTGATATTTACTTATGCTCATACTCATGGTTATATGGTTGATGGTTTGATGTTAATGATTAATGCTTATGATGTGATGCTTATATGTGATCATGGATTATGATTATGTTATGGATGCTTAGCTTAGGCATGAGATGGTTTGGATTTATGGTTATGATTATGACATGCTAAATCTTAATGTGTATATAATGCATTCTTAGACTTTAGAAATGTGGTGAAAAATGGTTGATTGTTTAAATGCTTATGGATGTTATTTCTTTAAGATGTTGGTCATGGTTATGGTTGTTTTTATGGTTATGCTTATGACATGCTATTTTTTAATGAGTATTTTGGATTTCAATATGTTTAGACATGTTAACATTGATTGTATTGCTTATGGATATGATTATCATGTATGGTATGGTAATGTGGATGGTTATGGTTATGCTTATGGTTCTTTATTGTTAATGTTTATGGTAAAATGCATGAGATAGTTTAATTAAAAACACTAGATGGGATAATAGAGAATATAATCAAGAGGCAAACACCATAATGGAAATATCAACTAGTCATGATAGGATGGTCATAGAGAATGGTGCTTCTTTGTTGACAAGAACTAAAACAAAACCAAAGTTGGATTGACTTAATGAACATAAACCCTTTGAATGCTTTGCATTAGCATTTGTTAGTTGGCTAAAAAGGTGTCTTGACCACATAATGTTAAGTAAGCTCAAAAATCCCTTGCATATAATGGAAAAGGGGAGATGGGTAAAAATGAAACCATCTTGTGAGACTAGCTCGCCTCTTCTATAGGTATCCAAAGATCAAGATAAGCAAGCCTATGTCAAATTATATAGACTAATCAATGCAAGAAGTCTACTTGTAAAGGTTGATTATGGATTTCACCTTATTATGCTATTTTGAGAGCTAATTGTGGATTTCAAGATTATGTTTCTTTTGTTTTGATTATGATAATGGGTTTGTTATTGTATTGTTATATATGGGAAGCTGATCAATACAGGAAGCTTCCAAGAAATTTTTATGCTTTTGAAAAATGCTTACTTAGCCATCCTTTGAGGAGTGGTCTAAGTTTATGTGTTTTGCTTAATGTTTTTGATAGTTGTCCTTCGAGGAAGTAATCCACCTTACATTGTGGTAATTTCAAAAAGGTTTTCAATAGTTATCCTTCAAAAGAGTAGTCTATAAAATCTAGGGATGACCCATGATTTTGAGTGATAGGAATTTTGTTATTTTGTTTTGATTTTTCTTGACATATACTTGTTTAGGATAGCTTATTGGTTCACCTTTATGAGGGCAAAACTAAAAGCATAATAAGTTTGATTAGGTGTGAAGAGGTTTAGGTGACAATGACTATGGGAATCCATCCTATGAAGGTACAAAAAGTACCATGAGAACCATGTCATGGGTAGAGTTTTAATACCCATTACTGAAGATAAGGATATGTAGGTGAAATTTAATCACATGATTTAGTTTTAATTAATTGCCCCTAAAAGAGGGAGATGGATTGTAGGTGGACAAAAAGGAATGATCTTAAGTTAGACAACAGGTGAGTACGATCCTTCTAAATAAAGGAATAGATGTAGATGTGAATCATTAAGGGGCTCAAGCTTCAAGTGGCCTTTAAGATAAAATAACTAGTAAGCTCCTAATCCATACTTATGGGTTATGATATAAGGTCTAAGCCAATTGAAATTAAACTTGCCCCTCTTGGTTTTCTCCATATTAGTGACATGTTGGTTTTCCTTTAGGATGAGGTCTCTGTTATTGAAGTCTCACACTTTAAGGTGTTTCTTATAGGCACATTTGATACATTATTGATAGGCATGAATATGGGTAAGGGTTGTTATATGACACTCATCAAGTAGATCAAGTTGAGATAAATGGCGTTGATGATAGTCATGCTTTAAAACAAGCTCTTGCAAAGATATGTAAAGAGAAGGGATTGGGACTTCAAGAGGCAAGACATCCTCCACTCCAAATACAATAAAAAATAGGGTATCACCCATAAGGGTTTGAATGTTGTTACAATATACCCATAAGGTGAAGGGGATGTGCAAATGCCAATCTTGACTAGATGCACTGACCATTTTAGTTAACATGTTATTAAGAGTTTTGTTAGAGGCTTCTACCTATCCATTATCTTAAGGGTTATAGGGTGAGGAGAAACTTAAATTAAGGCAAAATGAATCTCATAGACACTAGACTTGATTGTTTTTAAAGGATTTACCATTTTTGGTGATAATCTTATGAGGAACATCAAAGTGACAAATGATATGATGGTTGATAAAGTTGATAATGTTTTTTGATTGGTCAAAATTAGAAGAATAGCCTCTACCCACTTGGTAAAATACTCAGTCTTGGTGATAATAGAATGGTGTCACTATAATAAATAGGGTTTTATCTCACCAATGAGGTATAAACCTCATTGTGAAAAGGGCTAGAAATTAGTGGAAACATGAAGGCTATGGCTAGGTGCATGATGCAAATTAGCATGTTGTTGAAAACACACTTTTTCACATAATCATAATGGTCTTGGTTAAGGGTAGGCCAATAATAGCTGAGACAAAGTATGTGTTTAGCTAAAAAAATGCCACTAAAGTTTCCCCCACATATGTCATCATGCATTTCCTTGATCTCATAATAGGCTTCATGATTACGTAAGCAAAAGAAGAGGAGGCCATCAAATTCACATTTATAAAGAATTCCTTCCATAATTATATAGTGTGAGGTACCCTAAATAAATGTTCTTAAAGTTTTCCTAGAGAGGTCAGAGGGAACTATGCCAAGGTTAAGGTAGTTAAAGGTTTGTTGATACTAAAGGTTAGGTTGGGTCTCTTCCACACTAAAAATGGTGGGAAAATCTAGTTTGACATAAGACGGTTGGGTAAGTTTATGGATAATGATAGATAGCTTAGAGTTCAAGGGTGTAGATGGTAGTTGAGAGGCTAGGGAAGCCATGGTATCATCAAACTTGTTAGTAGATCATGGGGTTGACTGGATGTAGTAATGCTCAAATAATGCTAAGAGTTCATTAACTAGATACTTGTACCACTATAAAACATCATTTTTACACTGGTAGGAGCCATTGATTTGATTGACTACAAGTTGGGAGTCACCAAAGATATTGATTGTTTTAACACCTAGGGCTAAGTCAATCTAAAATCTTATCACTAGGGCTTCATACTGTTGGGTGAGTATTTTGTCACTAGCTAACTGATGGGCAAAATAGGTTATTTTAACCACAGCATAAGAAGATTAATCAGCCAAATGTGTAGGTTTACCACATCAAAAGGGTACAAATCTCTTCTCTCATCAAGGGGAGGTTCCCTATAAATATGAGGGGCTATATACTATATATATAAGCAAAAAATAACACTCAGGGGGAGCACAACACCATCCATCTCTCTTTTTTTAGAGATGATGTTCATAGATCAAAGGAGCAATCTTGGGTAATTACTGAAGGTATTTCTCTTCTTTCAGAATTAATATTTAGTCAACAACCAGATTCCTTCTTGGTAGTAAAAGTAACTATAACAAGGTGTGATAACTAGCAGAATGAGGTGTAGCACAAAGTCTCCACCTCAACTACCAAAGAGTGAAATACAAAGGACAATGGGGGCACAAAGTCATCCCAAGATCCTTTACATAGAAATAAACTGAAAACACACACACTAAAGACAATTGTGGTAGCTCAAAGTCTTCCCACAGTTGGCTTCAAGACACCTTCTAGGTTACTTCCACTAGTTCTACTTATTTAATTAAATGGCCAAGAATGCATTTAGGAAACAGACATAAGAACAATTTCCTCAATAACACAAACTATTCCAGCACAAAGTCTAAAAGGTCACTTACTTTCTCATTCAAAAAATGAAATATAATTGACAATTTGAGCTCAAATTCTTAGTAATGCCTTTCAATTTGGGTAGAGTTTTGATTTTCATAACAAAAAGATCTCCTTTGCATAAAATAAGAGATTACAATATATATTAGCCAAGAAATACTTAGCACTTTGTTTCATGGAATGGCCCATGCTACATTCAATGCCTTGAATGCATTTACAATTTTTTCAAGGGGACATGCTAGAATAGGGCATCAGCCTTAATTGTGGCATGTCAATTCATCTCAAATGTCTCCTCCAAAGTATATGCCACCTGGTCCTCCTAATATTTGCACAGTTGTCCACTTCACCTTTAATCAATGGATAAAAATGGGCCACATCCTTGAGTGTTCACGCTCTCTAATGTCCACCTAGTGGACTATTTCACCAACTAGAAATAACTCATGCACAGATATTTCTGGTTTTTCCCTCTTGTTCCATCTTCTCTCAACACATTTTATCTCTTCCTTATGATCTGAGCTCTCAAGCTATCTCTTCCCTTTTTTTGGCTCTTTCAACTTCTTCTTTGGTTGGTTGTTGAGTTTATTTTAAGGTTCCATGCCATATTTGAAAATAACAACAATTTTATTACCTTGAATTTGACATATGTGGGGACGTTACTAGTTGCTAGTTGCTTGAACCACATTGAACCTTGAACCTTTGAACCATGAGAGTTCATTGGTTCCATGGTTCAATGGTTCAGGTAGTCCTATCAACTCCTTGGTTTAATCACTTCTTTGGTTCAATCATTTCTTTGCTCTTTTGTTGAACCATCTCTTTGAACTTGTCTCTAGAATCTTCCACTTCCTTCCTTTGCTTGAAGCTTCCTTAAACCTTTGAACTTTAAACCATTTTGGTTCAAAGTTCAACGGTTCATTCTCTTTACCAAAATCCTTTGGTCTTCTAAGTCTCTTAAACTTTATTAAACTCATTGAACCTTTGAACTTTGAACCACTTTGGTTCAAGGTTCAATAGTTCAAAGGTTCAACCTTCACTCTTTGAAGCCTTCTTTTCTTTAAGTCCTTTGAAGCTATTGAACTTTGAACTTGCTAAAGCGCTTAACTCTTTAAGTATGCCAATGTCATTGAACCTTTGAACCCATTCAACCTTTGAACCTTTGGAGATGAGGTTCAATGGTTCAATCTTTTATTTGAAGCCTGCTAATGGACTTTTTGATTGAACCTCGACATTGAACTAGCCTTGAAAATGCCTAAGTGTTAGGAACTTATTTCTTGGTGAGAGCTCGCCTACTGAAGTTGTTGACCCTGTTGAACCTACGAGTCCCTTAGCTGAAAAATCTTAAATAATTGAAGAATTGGAATGCTCAGAACATTTTTTGAGAAGGTAAGAGAGAATTTTGGTCTACAGGACCAACATAGTTGATATGTTGTCCCCAAAAACAAGTGACAGATTTTGGGAACAACAGTTGGCTCCAATTGGGGAACTTCCATCAATTGTGAAAAAAATTAAAGGGAGTAGAAACTAGAATCTCTAGTGTCTTTAAGTATGCCATTGGGCTATGAATTCATGCTACCCAAAAAAAAATGCACCAAAAAAAATGAAAAAGAATAACACAAAATAGAACTAAAGACTATAAAAATATACAAATGTACAACTGGACTTATCTGATACTCCAAGAATTGAAGGGCTTCAAATGTTGCCCACTATGAGGCAATGAAAATGGTGTGTCATCTTAATACTTTAATAAGGAACTATTTTTACCATTGAGCTTATGAATAGTAAATAGGCCTCTCCATAAGGAATCAAATTTCCCATGCATTCCCTTTGGTTCTCTTCTCTTGTCCCATAGCAAAACTTGATCTCCAATCTGGAAATCACAAGTTTTGGCCTTCTGATCAAAGATCTTCTTTACCAGACTTTGATGCATAGCAATTCAATCCACCACCATAGTTCATTACTCTTCTAACTCAATCAAGCACATGATCCTCTTATCGATGGCATTTTCAAAAGTTGAATCTTCTACTGCCTTTGCCAACTTTAATGCTAATAATTTTAGGGTGATTGGTATCTCTGCATTGAGACCATACAAAATTTGGAATGGTGACATACCTATCACCCTCTTGGGTGTAATTATTTCTACCCATAAAGCATCAACCAATGCTTTATGCCATGTTTGTTGGTTGTCATCCACCAGCTTCTTGATGATGGTCACCAGGTTTTTATTACTCAATTTTGCTTGGCCATTCCCTTCTGGAAAATAATCAAAAGAGTGGGAGAGGGTAATCCCATAATAAAAATAGAACTAAGTAATCTCATGGGAAGAGAAATAGGTTACATTATCTGTCACAATCTTGGTTTGGACCCCAAACTTAGAAATGATGTTTTCCTTGAGGAAATTGCATACTACTTCTGAAGTAGCATGCTTGGATGGAATAGCTTCCACCCATTTGGTGAAGTAATTTGTGGCTATGAGGACATAATAATGTCCAGTGCTTGAAGACGGGTTTATAGTACCAATGAAATTGATTCCCCATTGTTGAAATGGCTCTTCTATTACCACTGGCTTAAGAGGCAAAGTAGCTAACTTGGGTCTTCCAACGAACTATTGGCATAGTTCACATCTTCGTACCCATTTGTATATATCTTGAAATAAGGTAGGCTAACAATACCTATCTCACAAAATCTTATGAGCAGTTACAAGTGCAAAAAAATGTCCTCCACAGGCCAGATTATGGGCGGACTCCAAAAGTTAGTTTTGTTGCTCTTTATCCATGCAGCAAAAGAACACCCCATTGAGGTTCCTCTTATACAAGCCGTTGTCCCATAAGACAAAATTGGCAGCTTTTAACTTAACAGTCCTCTTTTTTTTATGAGATAGGTGAATAGGGCACTCACCATAGGTAAGGAAATGATCAATATTCAAATACCACTCATTCATAGTGGTGATAAAGAGGACTATTGGTGGATCTTCAACCTCTGTTCCTTCATGCCCTATTTCTTTTGGTATATTATTAGCAATCAATTAGCAGAGGCCCATTCCCTATAAAAGCTTTATTGGTTTGATAACTAAATCAAACTCTTAGATTTTATCAATCTAATTACCACTTTTGGTTTTAAACTCCTGTTGAGTTAATATGGACTTGATTGTTGTATCAGGAACCATGGCAATAGTGTGTGAGTTCAGGATGTGAAAATGGAAGTCCTTTACCACCTTGACCACTGCATAAGCATCCTTCTCCAGATTTTAATATTTTAGTTCATGAGCTTTGAGAAGATAACTCATGAAGGATATGGGATATTCCACACCTTCTTTGTTCTATTGAACTAAAATTACTAAAAGTGTGTGCTCAGAAGCATAACTATACATAGTGAAATCTTTGGTATAATCTAGACAAACCAAAATTGGGGCATGGGTGATAGTTGTCTTGATGTCTCAAAATGCCAATTTGCCTTCTTCAGTCTAGCTAAAAGTGGCCTTTCCATTCATCATGTTCACAATGTGGTGAGTCTTCTCAGTGAACTTAGGAATGAACCTTTGTAAAAAAATCACCTTTTTGAAGAAAGAGTGAATTACAGTCTTACTTGTGAGTAGAGTAAGATCTTGGATGGATTTGGCTATTTTTGAATCAATCTTTATGCCTTTTAAAGATACAATGTGTTTGATAAGTTTCCCTTCTGTTACCCCAAAAATAGATGTTTTAGGATTTAGAGAAATGCCATTCTGGCGACATCATTTTAGCACTTATTACAAATGGTGCACATGATCAAGATGATGCTTGGAAAAGACTATTAAATCATCAAGGTACACCACAATAAACTTACCCATTTCATCTTTGAATGCAAGTTCCATTGCTCTCTAAAAAGTGGCACCAACATTTATCAGGCCAAATGGCATTCTTCAATACACAAAGGTGCCCCAAGGTGTGGTGAAGGCAGTATTATGTTGGTCTACTTCACCAACTTCCACTTGATTGTACCCTGAGAAGCTATCCAGCATTGATAACATCTCTGAACTAGTCACCGTCTAAAGGACTTGATCCATGATGGGCAGAAGGTAATTATCCTTTAGGGAGGATTGATTCAAATTCCTAAAATCCATGTAGAGGCAAATTTTTCCATTCTTTTTTCTCACATGAACTATGTTTGCAATCCATGTGGAATGATGGATTAGGAAAATTATTCTAGCATTCAGTATTTTTTGTATTTCAGATAGAATAGTACCTGATATCTTTAGATTATAATACTGGGATTTCTACATGTAAGGCACTGAATCACTCTTGAGAGGAATTTCATGGTGAATTTATTTAGGCTTGAGGGACTTCAGATCATCATAGGAGTATGCCAAAACATCCATGTAATGGCGAAGTAGGGCAATAAATTTGAGCTTCTCCTCAGGAGTGTAGCACTTCCTAATGTTCACCATCTTGGGATTTTCCTTGGTACCCAAATTTATTTGATCTAACTCTTGGGAGGAGCTTGAATCCATTTGTTGCTATTTGATGAACCTATCATGCTTGTCAAATAGATTCTCAAGGGAAACTAATCCTTTGGGAATTTTATTCTCTTTTAGCTATAGAAATTCTTCATCTATGTCTGAACTTGTTTCAAGGTCTGATTCAAGTTTTTGAGGTTCACTGCCTTCAAAGTCAAGCTATTTAAAGCTGTCTTTTTGTTCTAGAAAGGTGATGATTTGGTTGTTGCCATTGAACACTTGCCAATGATTGGCATTATTAGGCACACTTGGTCAAAATACCAATTTGATAGTTTACATGTCTCCCTTAAAATTTGGGTGAGGAACCAAAAGAGTTAAAAAAATAGCTAATTAATTAGCTCGGTCATTGAGTTCCCTAGGTACTACAGAGATATTGAAAGCATCAAAGATTTCAATTTGATCTCAAACTAGATTATGGTAATGGTGTAATCTCTCATTTTTGGTTTGTTATAGGTTCCTGACCTATCAAACCGCTATCTCAACATCTCCTTTAGTGTGAAGGATTTTGGCACCCTTGTCTCGAGCGGACTTCAATCTAAGTAGCAGTGATTCATATTTAGCAGTATTGTTGGTGTTGTTGAACTACAACTTGTATGAAGAAGGAAAAATATCTCCTTGAGGAGATATCAATACAATCCTAGATCTTGAACTAGTAGAAGAATAGCTGCAATCAAATTTGAGAATCCATACGACATCAGGAACTATGTTTTCCTCAAATTTTCTTTTAATTAGAGGGGAGGACTCTTTTGCACTTATACTACCTTCTATTAATGCTTCTGCTATTTTGTTTGAATCAATTTTTAGGCTATCACTTTTAAAAATTTCATCAAATGCCACATGAACCTCCTCAGTGGATAAGAAGTAATTACCCATGCCTGGAGACTCAAACAAAATTTGTGCTTCAGGCACTGATGTTTTAGTGACAACATATTTTACCTCCTCAGGGAGAAATCTCTTCATGATGCCTTTGACTGAGATCCTCACTTTAGATAGGTCCATACTTAACTCACCACCAACATCCTTGCAAAAATTTTGCCCAAGAAGAATGTTGTATGAAGCTGGGATGTCGGCCACTAAGACTATCATTTTAATCTTTTTATTCAGGAATGCCATAAATGTAAACTGGGTATCCTTGATTTTTCCCAGCAGTGGCACTTATTTGTTCTCCATGGAGAAACACCTCCCAAAGGTCTTGGTTAGTGTGAGACCAAGAGATTCTACTACTTTGGTAGGCATTACATTGTCAGATGCACCTGAGTCTATGATACAATTGTTCAGTTGGTGTCCATTTATCAGTAGGGAGACATAAAATGGTTCTATCCTCCTAGAAGTAGTAGGAGGAGTAATGACAAGGTTATTCTGGGTGGACATGGGAGTCACCTTTGGTATAGTTGGTCCTATAGGGACAGTTTTATTCTTTACACACTGAACCAACTTATCTAACTGCTCAGGGTTGGATTGCAAAAATTCAAATTCAGACATTTGAATTTTATTTTTCTTGACATGGTTGATTATATCAAATGTCTAAAATGAATTAGGAATAGGGGAAGGTAGTTCATCATTTTGGTTTTTAGGAGGGGGTACTGATCTATAAAATTTAAGTTGAAGGTGAAGGCATGCTTGAGGTACTTACTTTTTTAGGGATCACTAGGTCCTTTGATTGAGAAGGTAGAGTGGTTCCCCACTTAGAAATTAAAACTGTTGGTTGAGGTCACTCCTATATTTTTTCTTATCAGCTTACTAGGCTGACTAGTTTTGGGACTGGGTGAATACAGCATATGACCCATCAAATGCTTCACTTTTACTTCTGGGTTCATCCTAGTAATTCAATAAATTGATGTTAGAGTTGCCAATAGATTCTTCTTGTTCTTCTACAAAGAGATCAGCATCATTTTCTAGGTTCAATTCAAGATGGAAAGAGATATCAGATTCTATTTCAAGATGTCCAACTATTGAATTGGTTAGAGGTGCTTCAATGGCAAGCTTCCCCTATGGGGGAGGAAGATGATTTGGCTTCCCTTGATTCTTGGCAGCATTGCCTTGGTATGACTGATTCATAAAAGTCCTCCTTGGTATATCTTGGTATGGAAGACTAGACATTCCTTGCACCATTTGCTTTTTGAGAGCTAGCAACTCATTTGTTAACTTCTACACCATTGGATCGGTGGTGCCTATAGATGGATATTCAGAGGATGAAGAAGATTTACCTCTGTTAGGATCTCTTCTTATCTTCCCTGACAAGATGAGATCATCTTCCACTTCAGTAGCCAAATCTTGTACTGAAAAAAGGTCTATGTGGCCAGCACGTCTCAGCAAAAAACTCACTTTAGGTAGCTGAGAGTTGATAAAGAAGCATTTGAGATTCTCATATGTTGGCTGAGCAATGGTAGGAATCTTGTTCCTTAGCTTGTCAAACTTATCTATGAAGTCCCTCATAGGTTCATGAGGTTCTTTTTTCATTTGTGTGAGCTAGGCTAACAGGGCATGCACATCTTCTGTAGGCTTGAACTTGGCTTCAAATTTGGCTTTGAGAGTGTTCCAATCAGTCATTGACTGAGCCTACAGATGGTAAAACTAGTCTACAATAACACCTTGTAATGTTTCTATAAATAACCTGACTGCTACGTCCTCATACTCCACACCTATCACACCACAGGCTATGCTTAAGGCTGCAATATGTTCATCAGGATGAACTCTCCCATCACTAAATAATTTGGGAAACTTCTTCCTTGAACTATGTGGTAGCTCATGAAGAGGTGGAGTTAAATTTAGTGGGCCAAAAGAGTTACCCCAAGGGCCTTCAACTGCCATGATTTGACTACTAAAGGGAGGGATAACAAATGTCTAAGGGGTATGTATTGACAAAGCTCTAATAATAGTAGAAATAGATGCTTTACTTGGTAATGGAGACCTAATTTTGGTAGGAGGAAAACTCCTGGTTCACTAAAGGTGAGATGGTGAAGGGAAAGGATCAAAATCACTTTTATGTACCAACTCGAATACAGGGTTAACAATACCTTTATATCTCTAGCTTCTTATATACCTTGGATCCACCAGAGTGTAAAATTGAAATGGAAAAGGATAAGGACTGCTTTAATTTGAAGCTTGAGGCTTCAAACTATGTGTTCATTCCTAGCGGAGTCACCAAAAACTATTGGGTGAATATTTTGTCACCAGCTGACTGATGGGAAAAATAGTTTATTTCAACCATAGCATAAGGAGATTAATCGGCCAAATGTGCAGGTTTACCACATCAAAAGGGGACAAATCTAGGGGTAGGACAACACCATCCATCTCTCTTTTTTCAGAGATGATTTACATAGATCAAAGGAGAAATCTTAAGTAATTGTTGAAGGTACTTCTCTTCTTTCATAAGTAATATTTAGTCAACAACCAGATTCCTTCTTGGTAGTAAAAGTAACTGTAACAGGGTGCAATAACTAGCAGAATGAGGTGTAGCACAAAGTCTCCACCTCAACTACCAAAGAGTAAAATATGAAGGACAATGGGGGCACAAAGTCATCCCAAGATCCTTTACACAGAAACAAACTAAAAACACACACACTAAATAAAATTGTGGTAGCTCAAATTCTTCCCACAATTGGCTTTAGGACACCTTCTAGGTTACTTCCACTAGTTCTACTTATTTAATTAAATGGACAAGAACACATTTAGGAAATAGATAAAAGAATAATTTCCTCAACAACACAAGCTATTCTAACATAAAGTCTGAAAGGTCACTTGCTTTCTCATTCAAACAATGAAATATGATTGATAATCTGAGCTCAAAGTCTCAGTAATGCCTTTCAATTTGGGCAAAGTTTTGCTTCTAATAACAAAAAGATCTCTTTTGCATAAAATAAGAGATTACAATATATAGTTTCCAAGAAAGACTTGGCACTTTGTTTCATGGAATGGCCCATGCTGCATTCAATGCCTTAAATGCATTTTTAGTTTTGTCAAGGGGCCATGCTGGAATAGGGCATCAGCCTTAATTGTGGCATGTCAATTCATCTCAAATGTATCCTCCAAAGTATAGGCCGCCTGGTCCTCCTGATATTTTTGCAGCTATCCACTTCGCCTTTACTCGATGGAGAAAAATGGGCCGTGTCCTTGAGTGTTTGTGCTCTCTGATGTCCACCTAGTGGATTATTTCACCAACTATAAATAACTCCTACACATATATTTTTGGTCTTTCCCTCTTGTTCCCTCTTCTCTCAATGCATTTTATCTCTTCCTCGTGATCTAAGCTCTCAGGTTATCTCTTCCCTTTCTATTGGCTCTTTTGGCTTCTTCTTTAGCTAGTCACTGAGTTTTTTTAAGGTTCCACACCATATTTGAAAATAAATGGGAATTTTATTACCTTGAATTTGACATTCGCAAGGACATTACTAGTTTTTGGTCACTTGAACCACATTGAACCTTGAACCTTTGAACCATGAGAGTTCATTGGTTCCATGGTTCAATGGTTCAGGTGGTCCTATCAGCTCCTTGGTTTAATCACTTCTTTGCTCTTTGGTTGAACCATCTCTTTGAACTTGTCCTTAAAATCTTCCACTTCCTTCATTTGAAGCTTCCTTGAACCTTTGAACTTTGAACCATTTTGGTTCAATGTTCAATGGTTCATTCTCTTTCTCAGAATCCTTTGGTCTTCTAAGTCTCTTGAACTTTATTGAACTCATTAAACCTTTGAACTTTGAACCATTTTCGTTCAAGGTTCAACCTTCACTCTTCAAAGCCTTCTTTTCTTTAAGTCCTTTAAAGCCATTGAACTTTGAACTTGCTAAAGCGCTTAACTCTTTAAGTATGCCAATGTCGTTGAACCTTTGAACCTATTAAACCTTTGAACCTTTGGAGGTGGGGTTCAATGGTTCAATCTTTTGTTTGAATCCTACCGATGGAACTTTTGATTGAATCTCGACGTTGAACCAGCCTTGAAAATGCCTAAGTGTTGGGAACTTATTTTTTGGTGAGAGCTCACTTGTTGAAGTTGTTGAACCTATTAAACCTGCGAATCCCTTAGCTAAAAAAGCTTGAATAATTGAAGAATTTGTTAGGTTGTGGAGCTAAAAGCTTCACTGATGCAGACATGGAGAAGGCCATTGGAGGGGTTGTTGAAGGTTGCTGAGTGTCAGAGCAACCGACGTCGGTCTGATCAACCGACGTCGACAGGATAGTGAAGAGAAGCAACCGACGTTGGTCAGGGATTGACCGATGTCGATCACCTCTAGGTAGACAGGGACCAACGTCGGTCACCTATGTGGTTCGACTATGAGTATATTACGGGCAGTGGGTTGACGAACCAAGTGTTTTCATGATTAGAACTAATTATAGACTGAGAGCTACAGATATAATTATTGTAATTAGATGTCTAATTATTATTTGGATGAGATCTATATAATAGACTCATGGTTGTATTGGAAACTTATGCTAGGGAGTAAGAGAGCAAACAGCTCCTTCAGAGAGAGGTAGAGCAATGGTGCGTTCCTCCTAGTGCCACAGTACCAGTTGTGTGGGTGTTGGATTGGAGAGTCAGCAAGATTCTTCATGTATGTATGATCTTGGTCATCAGGTGAGCATGGCCTTTTATAGGAGATCTGCATGGTAAGTAAGATCGTTGATCTGTAGGTGTATGTGTGTGCAAGGTCAAGGTTCACAGGTGTGCAGAACCAGGTTGATTTGCAGGTGTGCAAGATCAGATAGGATAGCAACATAACAGGGAGCAAAATTAGGCAGGATCTACTTGGAGTACAGGTGTGTACTCAGATAGAGCAAAGAGGAAGGCAAGGGATTTCCTTCCATAAGTATGGTCTGTTGAATTGCAGGTTATTGCAGGTTCATGGGAGATCTACTTGAAGTACCTTGAGTACTTGTGGAGTGCGTGGAGCACTTGTGGTGTGTGTGGAGCATGGGAGGTGAACACCAACTCAGAGTTTGAGTTGGGTGTTGGGACCTGAGAGAGAGAGCTTTGAGGAGAGAATTATTGTTCACTTGAGGTGTGGGAAGCCTCTGAAGAGGTGGTGGAGAAGAAGTGGCATCTTCTTTATTGTATTCTTTTCTATATGAGTATTAATACAAGTTGTGTATTGTCTCTCATATCATGTGTTATTTCTGAATTCTAGTTACTTGTGATTCTGGTTAATTTTTGCATATTAAGTTGCTTGGTTTGGTAATCAACTGTATGCTTCCGGTGTTTCGTATCCTGATAGAATTGGAATGCTCTGAACATTTTTTGAGAAGGTAAGAGAGAATTTTGGTCTACAGGACCAAAATAGTTGATATGTTGTCCCCAAAAACAAGTGACAAATTTTGGGAACAACACATACTCAATCATATTATTGGTACATTAAAAATCAAGCTTGAAGGACAAAGGGAGAGGTTCACCATTAAAGGGGATAAGGATGATACTGGCTCCCCCACCACATTGACATTTTGATTTGTCAAATAACATGGTGACTTAATAGTAGGTGAAATACACTTGAGATAAGGTCATAATGGACTCATCAAGGAACTCAAAAGGAGGATAATGGTTATCTTCTAATGGTGCCTCAACCAATTGGTTAATAATGACTTGCTCTTTAATTAACTTCATACTAACATAACTCAAGATCAAACTCTACTAAGAGCATGAGCCTCTTGACCATATATTGGTTTTGATATGGATTAGACTACATGTACTTGAGTGGGTCAGTATTGGTTATGACATAGGTTTTATGGTTAAGAAGGTAGTGGTGAAGTTTGGTGGTGAGTGTGTAACTAATGTAGTAGACAACTTACTCTCTATGTTTTTCATCTCAGTGAGCCAGAATTTCCCCTAAGGAATGGTTGGTGGTAGAGATATATAGCTATAAATATTGGTCATCCTTGGGAGGGGTGAGGATAGGTGGAGACAAAAGGTACTTTTTGAGTGAGTCAAAGGCCTTTTGATAGTTTTTATTCCACTTAAAAGAAACATCCTTCTTTAGAAGGTGGTGGAAAGGTTGGCACTGGTCCAAAAGTTTGGAAATAAAATGATGAATGGACTAAAGCTTCCCTTACAAGCTTCAAAGTTGCTTAAGGTTAGTAGAAGGGAGAATGTCTAGGATTACTTTGATTTTTTTGGGATCAAATTCAATTCCTTGAAGGGAGATGATGAAACCAAGAATTTTTCCTAACAAGACCCCAAAAATACACTTCTTAGGGTTGAAACAGATGTGATAATGGATGAGACATTCAAATATGATCTTGAGAATAACTAGGTGATTTTTAGAGTTTGAATTTTATGAGAAGGTCATCCACATAGTCCTCTATAATCTTATGGATAAGGTCATGAAAAATATAGGTCATGGCATGTTGTTAGGTTACACTAGTGTTATTTAATCTGAAAGGCATGAATCTATAGTAGAAGGTCCCCTATGGGGTGGTTAAGGTGGTTTTATGCTAATCTTTGATAGAAATCAAGATCTGATTTTAACTCGAGAACCTATCCATGAGAGATACATTTCAAGGCCAGTTGTAAGATCAACAAGTTGGTCAATGCTTGGTAAGGGAAAGTCATCTTTGGGGAAAACAAGGTTGGGTCATGAAAGTCCACATAAATGCATAGTTCCCCTATGTATTTAGTGATAGGTATGACATTTGAAACCCATTGGGGGTAGTCAATAGGTTGAATGAAGTTGATAGATAGGAGAAAGTAAATTTCTTCTTTAATGAGAAGGGTTATGCAAGGATGCATGCATCAGAGCTTTTGATTACCAAGTTTGGCATCATGATAAGTGACTATGTTATGGGTAGTGATGGTGGGGTCAATTTTGGGCATATCACTATAAGACCAAGCAAAGGCCATGCTACAATCTTGGAGGAAGGATAGGAAGTCCTAAAGTTCCTTGATATTTAATGATAGGCTTAATTTGATAATGTGAGGGTTGTTTAGAGTGCCCAAGTTGATATCCATAGTGGATTCATTTAACATAGATGAGGTCTTGGGAAGAAGAAATTTATGGATTGAAGAATTTAGGGCACCAAAGTAGGTGAGGATAGAATCATCATCCTAACACTGAATAGTGTTAATGGTAAGAGAGTCCTCCCCTAACATTGTAGGATGGATTAAAGGGATGGTTATAGTTACCCCCTCCTTTTGATAATTCAAGGGTCCAAGGTTTGTCATGTTGATGAAAAAAAAAGTTAGGTGGGATGATGTCATCATCCTCACACATGGGTAGGGGAGAAGTTGGTGAGGAAGGGGTATCTTCCTCAAAAATAGTGGTGGTAGGTGTTTTGGGTTACTTTTTATTAGGTAGGATGAAACCAAGGCCATGCTTCTAATGAGGTTTCCTAGTCTCAATGGAGACTAACTCATGTGGGTCATTTTCATATCACCCAATACCAAAGCCTTTCCAAGTACATTGATGGAGGTATGTCTTAGCGAAGCTCGATTTATCTAGGTAGGAAAAACTAGTGGTAAATGGCCTAGGTGTGGGAGAGGTGGAAGAATCACTGAGGGGTTTATCAAGTCCCCCATAGATAAAGCAAGTCTAACAGTGTGAAGCTCTAAAGGGAATTATAGTTATAACATTAGGGTCATATTCCATCTGGTTGATAAGTTGTCCATGCTCATGAAGAGTAGGGAAAGAATCAAGAGCTAAAAGTTAATACTCCCTTAGTGAAAGGTGATGGAACATTGATTCCAAAGGGTCAATGGTGGGGATTTGGTCTAAAGGGATGGAGGAGCTAGTTGATGCCTCATTGGTAGAAGGGAATATGATATCTAATTTAGTAGTTAGAGGTTGTGTTTTGGCTATCGAGGGTGTGTTGGATGGTGGTAAAATAACATCGTTAGGGTGATAGGTCATGTTGCATGTCAATAAAGAACTTAGGTCAGCTTAGATGGTGATGACCTGGCTTTCATGTTCAAACCTAATATAGTGGTGGAGGGTAGAGGGAATGCAACCCATGAAATGAGGCCAAGGTCATCCCAATAAGATGTTATATTTGAATTCACCTTCTATAACATAGAAAAATTTGGGGAGTGTGTGGGGTCCTACACAGATATGAAGGATGATAGTTCCCAATGTAGTGGCCATGGTATCATTGAAAGAATGAATATCAATCAAGGATTTAGACATAATATTGTCTGGAAGGTTGAGTTGGTTATAGACATGAGAGGAGATAATGTTTATGCTATCTCTCCCATCAATCATGACCAATTTGATGTAGGTTTGGTTGATGTAAGTAGTAATAAAGAGAGGAGGATTTGGGTCCTCTGAGTGGATGGAAGGTATTTTTGAATCCCTGAAGGTAACAAGGTTAGAAATTTGAAGGGCATCGACAAAGTTTGATAGAGCTTGGGGGTCCTGAGATTAGACCTCAATGGATTGTAAAGCCTCTATTAGTATTTGGCAGTGATGGGGAGAAGAAGAGATTAACTCATACAAGCTCATCTTTGTTGAGGTCTAGTGAAGTTGTTTGAGGATAACTCTCCTTATGGATTTTAAAGGGTTAAATTGGGAGGAACCTAAGATAGATACCTTATTTTTGGTCAAGAATGGAGATGGTTGGGTGTAGGTTGGTTGGGATTTTAAGGAGGGGTATGTCCAAGGAATGGAAACCTTAGCCTTCCTTTATCCTTTTCTTATGCTCTCATGACCACATTAATAGTATGGATAGAAGGAGAGGTTAAGCTAGAGGATCAATCATATTCACCTTCACTTTGAGGTGAGAGTGGAGGAGTGGATGAGTGTTGGGTAGGTATGGCGGGTGGTTGGATTGGTATGGGGCTCATAGGAGGTCATCTATTAACATATCATCTTCATCATAAAGTTGGTGGATGATGGTTTGGATAGCTTTGTAGTTCTCTATATCATGTCTTGGTGTCCCATGATAAGCACAAACTTAGTGATCATTATACCATGTGGGTTATGAAGCTATAAGATCAAAAGTTTTGATGGAATGTAAGGCTAGACAAGAAGTCTATAATAACCTATGGAGGATGGTTGAGTAGGACTTAGCTAAAGGTGGTGAAGGTGTAGTAGTCTTGGCTTTGGTGGTTAATGTAGGAGATTGTTTGGAAATAGCTTTGGTAATAGGTGATTTGGATAAGGTGGTACACTTGGTCAATGGTTTTTGTTTTGATGAGATAAAGGTAGAGGATTGTAAGGTAGGTAGCCAAGGTATTATTGGCATGGTGAAAAAAGGTGCATTGGAGAGCAAATGTAAAGGTGTCACCAAAAGAGGTGGTGAGGTTTTGGTAGAGGTAACGGGCTTCCTGCTCAAGGTAAAGGGATGAAGCCCCAAAATAGAGGGCAAGGTTGAGGGAGGCAAAATTCAAGCCTTCCAAATTTTGTGTGGTTTCACCTCTTTAGTTACTTTAGTTTGGCATTTGGTTAGCGGGCTTGAGGGGGTTAGGTCCAGTTTCACATATGGGTGACTAAGGCTTGGTATAGGGAGGATACCAAGGTTTTTGTTAGATCTAGTTGGGATGATAAGAGAGGGTTTGGTGACTTGGGTCTTGGTTGGCTTAAGTGGTTGAGAGTTGTTTGGTTTGGTGGAGGTTTTGGTTAGTAGGTTAGAGGGTTTGGTTATTTGGGTAGATATGGTAAGAGTTTGGTCAATGGAAGTGGTGGGTTGGTCTAACTAAGGGTTGAAGGTTCTGATTGGGTAATGTAAGGGAGGCTTAATTACTTCTGGAAGGTGGTTTGATCCATGTCAGGGTTGGAGATAAACTCCAATTTATGCACTAGACTAGAAAAGGGTTTATAGGTGGGTTTGATTCCTTGAATGGTAGATCTAAAAGACAACCCCCTAGGTAGAGACATAAGAATGGTAACCTCATCCTCCTCCTCAATCAAAGAATGTGAGGTTGAGATAGGTGGCTCCTCTTTGGGAGTAGTAGGCATGGGTATTTTCTCCTTAGGAATGATCTTCAAAGGGTAATTGGTTAATCCAGTAGCTAAAGGTGAGGGCGAGGTGGTGGTGGTTATTTATTCTGATGTATCAGTTAAAAGGATGGATAGTGGCTCCACTACCTCAATAAGTGGAGGGGAGAAGATGGTGTTTCCATGGCTTGGGTATCTGAAGGAAGGGAAGGTAATTTTGCTACCTCAATAAGTGAAGAGGGTGAGAGATAAATGGACTGGTCAATAGGATTTCTAGAAATGAGTGTGTCAATGACCATGTTAATTGTATGGATATCATGAGAGAAATCAATATTTTTTCTCTCATTGTTGGTAGGAGTATGGTTTTGTAAAGGTTTCCTAAATATATCAAGGGCTTGGTTCGATGGTGCATTGGGTATTGTCTAATGTAAGATCCCCCTTGTCAATGAGGGATTAGACAAGGCTATTGAAGGTATTACACCTACTGACATTATGTCCTATCACCTTATAAAAGGCACACATATCATTCTCATTATACCAAATAGGTGTGGGATGAGAAGAGTTAAATTGTTAGGGTGGATTGATAGGAGGAAGTGGAATGATGTTGGTTTTCAATAACTTCTCCAAGATGGAAGCATAAGATTCTCTAAGAGGAGTGAATTTATTTTGGTTATTTTGGGTTTGGTTCCTTAGGTTTTGCTTTGAGGAAATAGAGGAGTTAGATTGGTTAATATAAGGTGGAGGGGTAGCTTTTAGTATAACCACATTCATGGTTCCCTTGTTCTTGGTGTTGGTATTGGACTAGTTGCTCGACATGGAGGAAGAAGCCTCATTGGTTTTATAGGTTGAGTTCTTGTTTTTGATATTAAGCTTACCTTCATCAATGGTGTGGTTCTCCAACTTATGTTTCATAGTAAAATATTCATCAAAGGTTCAGAATATTTAGACATGTAGGGTAGAGGAGATATGATTGGCACATGCCCGAGCAAAGAGCTCTACAAGTTTAGGTTGAGGCAAGGAAAAGGAAATTTGGTTAATAAATCTGCTTCAATGAGCCACAAAATAAGTAATGGATTCATCTTCAATTATTAGATAGAGTAGAGGTTGGTGATAGAAAATTTCTTGGAGATATTGATCAAAAAGTGGTCCAAGAAGGTTTAAGCTAGTTGAGTGAAAGATAAAAGGAGTGCTTAGGTATATCACTATACCAATCCAATACCAGACTAGCTAGAGACATGGGTAAGGTGTGAAGGATAAGGGCATCATCATATGTGATGAGATATCAAGCATGCCTAAATTCCCTAAGGTGTTTTTAAGGATCCTCCTTACTTTGAAACTTAGAGAACTTGGGAAGTTCCCATTGGGAAGGATATGGTTTGATAGGTATAGATGGAGGGATGGGCTCATTATAGATTTGGTAATATGATAAGATATTGTGAGCACCCAAAATGGATGAATCTAGGGTGGTCATCTTGTCCATAAGCATCTTCATCAATTCAGCTTGGGGTTGTGCACCTGGAAGGTTATAAGATGTATATTATTGTGGTGGTTGAGAGACATACGGATAGTGGGTATAAAGTTGGAAAGCTACCACATATGGGTAAGTGGATGTCAATGGTTACGTAGAAGACACATAAGGGTAAGTAGGGGTAGGTGGTTGGGTAATGGGTACATGCCCTTGTGAATTAGGTATGTATCCAAATGTTAGTCTAAGGGGTTATTGTTAGATAGGAGTGGTAGTTGGGTTGGTGACGATGAAAAGGTGGTGACCTTTATGATGATTGATGGCAAGGTAGAGGGAATAAACACCACAAGACTTTGAAGCAGAGTGGTGGTTGATGGGTTGAAGGTAGATAAAGGAAGGCTGGTAGTGCTAGAGATAGGGTCTCCTAAAGTGGAGTGGTTTTTAGGAGTAGAAGGTATAAGGGTAGTGGTAGTTTGAGTTTTTTATTTTTCAATGATAGTCTAAAAGGGGTTGTTGGTTGTTGAGGAAGCTTGGGTAGTCAATGGTTGTATAGTAACCATGTAAATTGAGGTATTCCCCATGAGATGGAGAGGTATGTCATAATGTGGATCTATATATGGGGTCAAAATTGGAATATAGTAAGACATGGTTGTAAGATAATGTTGCAAGGCTAAAAGATTATTGTCTAAGAAAGTGAGACAATATGGATCTCCTTGAGGAACCTCCCAAGGGAAAGTAGGACTTCCCAAAGGGTGAGGAAAGTTTACTAGTTCGGAGGTATAGTCCATGGATGAAGAGGTAGAAGAGGTAGGTTGGATAGGTGATAGGTTTTACTTCATAAGGTCTCTTCACTATTGGCAAGTGAGAACCATGCATGATAAGTGAGATAGAAGGAACAAATAGCTACACTAATTAAATAAATATAAGACAATAAAATGATCAAAGAAATCAAATCACACTCTAAAATATGTGTTAAACCTTAGATTTTTAATTTATCTCACTTTTGTCTTATGCCTTAAGAAGTTATGTGACTGAAGTTGGCTTGTAGAGTGGGTACTAGAAAGGAAATATATGGATGGTTTTAGGTTGTGTTTAGGTGATCAAAAATAATTTTTATTGGAATCAATATGTGGCTTGGTATTGTGGCCTACCCCCTCACTTCATACACCACAGTGATAAGGGTGTTAGGTTCTTAGCTAATATATATTGATATCCAAAGATTATACTCAACCAGAGACCTGAGTTGGTCCTCCCCTTAGTAATGACCTCCAATAAATATTGTTGAGAAAGGGTAAGAATATAGCTAGGTGATGAAATCCTAGTCGGGCCTTATCTCAAGTTTTTTTATGTTTAATTGGTCAAAATAGTTTGGTTGAGTGTGTGTAACAAAGAGTGAAGCTATGATAGATTACTTTTCCTTTAAGTTAAGCTATGTGAACTAAAATTTCAAGAAATAAATGTATGAACTTAATTTTAAGCCCAAAATAAAATTTTGATTTTGTTAATGAGCATATAATAGAGAGAGAATGTAAGCAAACAAAAACCCAAGTAGAGACACAAGGGTTCCACTAGCATGCCAAAATGTTTCAGTGAATTTATTACTTATTGAAAAAAAGAGGAAAGAATAAACTAAGTACGAGTATGGTTGAAAACTTGATTGATAGTGTGTGCATTGGAATCAAAATATTATGAAGAGCTCCTCTTTGGCTTGGGAGGATGACCTACAGATAAGAAATCACTAAAGCAAACTAGTTTGTTAGACAAATAGTTGAGTGGATTGCCTAGCGATAGCTATATCCTATAAGAGAAAAATTCTTTAGGGGATATTAATCCACATATTTTAAATAATTAAGCTTGTAAATAGAAAAAAAAAGGAACTTTCATCAATAAATCAAAAGGTAATAAAATTAAATACAAGAATGCTTGCTAAGAAAATAGACTAGAAATGATTAAATTAGTGATGAATGAATTAACACTAGTGTTAAGGTGTTAGGGTCTACTTTATAAAATCAAAAATGGGTCTATGAATAGGTAAGAAAATAGAAAATTAGGTTTGATTATGTGTAGGTAGGTCAAATTAACTTTTTATTTTTTGGTGCCACAGTGATCTTCAGTGGTTAGGTTAACCTTCAGTAGTTAAGGTGACCATCAATGATCAAGGTGATCATTATTAATTAAGTAGACCATAAATAGTTGAATCAACCATCGATGGTTACTGTGTAAGGATTTGGATTGATAACCTAGTTGGTTGACAAGATCTATAAGATGGATTTTGAGATATAAGGTCTAGGTTAATTTCAAAATGAAAATAAAGTAAATGAATACTAAGAAACCATTACTTGTCTTACCAAAATTTGATTAGGTGGATGGTTGAGGTAGTTGATTTTTTAGTTTAAACTAGCTTGATTATGGAAGAGTAATGATACTTGAAGGCTTGTTGGAGAGGCAGTGGTAAGTTGACTCTCTGATATGATTGTTGGATTGCTAATGGTGATTGACTTGCAATAAATAAACTCCTAGATGCACAATATCTTGATATTAATTATATATTTATTGATGTTTTAATGATGGATTTACCTTCAAAATCCTATCTTCTTATAGGCAAGGCAAGAGAGTTGCAACAGCATGTGAACTGTGCCTTCTAAAATTAACTCATTTATCCAATAGCTCACAATAGGATTTAGACAAGTTATAATTACAAAATTAAAGTGGGTATTTTGCATGCTCTTGGTTGAGGAGGCACACCCTGACCATCGATGGTCATGGTGACTATCAATGGTCAGTGTGACCATTGGAAATTAAGTACCAAAGGGAAAAAAGGGATAAAAGGCTAGGTTGATCTATTTGATTTAAATTGACTATAGGTTAGGTTCTATTATTGGCCAAAGGTTTAAATGGTCCCAAGGGGGACCTAAGGTAGTCCATGGGTATTTTGACATTTTAAATCATAGCATATACATTTATGATGTCTAAAACTCCCACATTCTCAAATGGATTTAGGGTTACCACTTTCTTTAAATCTTAGTCTCTTCCCTCAATTATGACCCCTTCTCATACCATGACCTCTTCTTCTTTAACTTCTTCTACTTCCATGCCTAGTATATCCACTATTATGGTATGTTATACATCTATTGGGCCTCTCCTAAGATCTGATATCATTAATCCTTCTACTAGTGCATCATTTTCTATCCAAGGTAATCATGCTTCTAGTGTTTCCTATTTTCATCCCTTCACTAGTCCATATTTTTTCACCCAAGCAAATTTTTCCACTAATGCCTCACATTCTAATAGTTCCTCTCAAGCTCCTATCACACCAATAGTGGTACCCAAGCCACTAATACCATCTCTAATGCTTAAAATAATTCTAATAATTTCAATCAAACCCATCAAATCTTATTACAAACACTTAATAAAATGAATACCTTTCAATATTATAATACAAATCAAATGATGATAATGCAAAATCACCTTCTCCATCTTCAAACTCATCCTCAACCAACACCTTGGTGTATGAATAATGAAAATTTTCCCCCACCTCCTCTTTGAGATTCACATGGCAATCTCATCCCTCAACCTCCTTTGGTCAATAAAACAATTAAGCATCTTCAAAATGAGCCTCTTACCACTCAAATTACTAATATTGATATAGGAGGTATCACCCCTACCATTTATTATAATGGATCAACTAATCCTACCCATCATCTTAAAACATTTGGAAATATTTATAAGGATTAGGTCCAATTGAATAATTTTGCCACTATCAAGATCTTAGACAAAACTCTTATGGGTAATGCTTTAGATTGGTACGACCAACTTAAAACTCATTCTATTACTAGTTTGAAAGATTTAGTGAATGCTTTAGTTCAAGAATTCCAAACTAGTGATCTTCTTGAAAACACTTTGTCCCACTTCATAAATTGTAAAAAACTTGAAAATGAAACTACCTAAGCTTTTTTAAAAAGGTGGAAAACATTATCCAATAAATGTGAACATAATATGGCCGATGATATCTTTTCACATATCTTTACCAATTATCTCTTTCCCAAGTTACAATATCACATCTGAACTCTTTCTCCACATATGTTGGAGGAGGTTATTGACCTAGCTAAATTTAAGATTTTCTTATGCATTAATTTGAGTCACCCTAACCTTATATGGGTCCTCATCTCTTACTTAAGAATAAGAATCATAATGATACCAATGATGGTGTCACAGACTCTTATGACACCATTCACACTGTTGTTCCTAACAAATCTTCAAAAATGGCTCCCTCTTCTCAACAATACACCAATCCTCATTTATATTCACTAAATAACATAAATGTTTACAAACCCTTCTCATCAATTGAAATACCTTAAACATCTACCTAGGCCTCTACCAGGAGGCCTTAATTTGCTCATTCTATAAAATCCTAGCATGATCCTAACAAGTTTTATTGGTTTCATGCTAGTTGGGGTCATTCTCATGAGACATGTAGGCAGCGTCATAATTTAGCTATGGATTTTCTTCTTGGTCCTAATTTTGATCATGATTCTATCATTAAAAAGCTTCAACAAGCCTATGACATTACTTTTAAGGTTCATGAAACATATACTAAATATCAAGCCTTGAATCAAGCTAATGCTCATTTGGATATCTATAAATACCCTCTTCCTAATCACCAACCTTATCAAGATACCCAAGACAAGTTCACCCCTTCCACCAATAATTTAGAAAGTCTTATTTACCCTAATTCTAAAGATAATGTGGTTAACATGACTAATATTCAAAGGGTGGTTGATTTTATAGATCTTCAACCTATTTACACTCCATTATATTGCACATTTTTTTAATTCAAGATTCTTCTCCAACTCACTTAAATAATTTGGGATAATATGAACTTATAAACTTGATGAAACACTTCAAACTCCTCCCTTGGATAACACTTCCCACTCTATTTATACCATCCATCCATCTTCTTTGCCTCACACCAATGACAATCAAGTTTCTATCAACACTTTTTTTACCAATTCTCAACACCAACCTAAATGAACTATTTCATATTTAAAACATAATTTAAAACCTTTTTCTAAACATTCTCCTTCTTATTAACACAAATTCCAATGCACTTCAAATCCTCCTTCTCGGGACCTTCTTAATCACTATGCACCTATTTATAGCAACCTCCTCATGGATTATGATGAGTGGGATCCCATCATGGAACTCACTAATCTCCCATACCAAATTCTATTTCTTGAGATTATGAGGACCTCTCCACATCATAAAAACCATCTTATGTAACTCTTGTTCAAAATTAACATCCCTCATCCTCTCCTAGCAGGACTTGAAACAACCTTATCTAGATCCATTCATCACACTTCATCAGATGATAAAGTCATCCCTACATGCATCATTGATCTTCACAACCATGACTATGATGATAGTTATTCCTTAGATGATATATTTCTAGGTGGTCTCTTTTAGGCTCATGATGATGAGATTATCCATTATCATTCTTCTTTGCTTCAGTCTTTCATGTATCTTCTCGTATTTCATCATTTATAGTTCCTAATTTTAGTATTTTTTCTCTTTATCATAGGGTATAAATGGTTCTGAAACCTCTATTTTTTTAATACCCTCATAGGAGTATATTCAGGGATCATGTTATGATTGGACCTTAACACTTCGTTAAGTACCCTAACCCCTATAGTTTGATTATCCCTAAGAAGCATGCAACCCTTCTTCATCCTTTTGTAGACCCCACCCTTCCTCAAATGATCCCACATCTAATTCCATTCCTAATCCTAATATAGTTGATCCCATTATTTCTCCCACTATAGTTGATCTCATTTCTACTCCTATTGTCATTGAGTCTATCCCTAATTCTGATCCCATTGATCCTTTCATTGGGGTGTGGTATGCTAGTAGATTATAAAAGGAGAATAAAAAAATCTTTTATTGCTACCTAATTTCTCATGCCAGTACTTAATTCTTGTAGTAGACTAACAACTCTATAAGGGGTCCTAAGGAATGGATAAAATGTCATTGGAAGGTAAGTCCATTTTACTTTTCTTGTACCAATCTACCTTCATGAGTTGATCTTAGTAACATGCTTATTTGCCAACATATCTTTGTGTCTATAGCAAACATGTTTCCTTTATACATTGATGGTCACTAGTCACTTAGGGTCTTCTCATGTCCTTAGTATGCCTCTTTTTCCTAAGATATTCTCATAAGACACTTAAGTTATGCTTTTTACATTCCCTACATTCCTTATATTTTCTCTTGAGAAATATTATTTTATTCACTAATCACTCCCTTTGGGATTCCATTTGTGAGTTGCATTTTAAGACCAAGGATAAGACCTATGCTTCCTCATAAATTACCACAATTTTAGATTCCTATTACCAACATCCTTTATTTCCATATTTTCACATTTACTCCACCTCAATGGTGTTCCCTTTGTGAGTTACAGTGTAAGACCACAAATAGGACTTGGCCTTCCTCACAAAACTTTCCGATAATCCATGTTATAATAAAAATTATATGTGTCAAATATGAGATAATATGTGATTTATTATGAAGTTACACATCATTGGCATGCTTCCCATCTTGATTTAGTATGTTTTATGCTTACTTCATTTCTATTTTTCTTCTTTTATCTTCTTATTTTTTTATTTCATGTAAGAATCCAATAATTTCTTGAATTTTTCATACTTTCTAGCTTTAATTAGTGTGATAAGATTAAGACCAATTTTTACCACTTTTATTTTTCTCTGATACTTATCAACGTGATTTAGAATGATTGAATGACTTATTCAAATTTTTATACCATTTTTTATTTCACGTGCTTTCCACTTTATTACATTACTTTCATACTTCTCAACATGATTTAATGTGAGTTTACTTATTTTAATTTGGTGCCAATATTTTACTTGGTTTAAAAAAAAACTTTTTACCATCTTTTTTACCACCCCTTTTTGGTTTTTTATACTTAGTCATTTTCTTGTTATTACTCATTTCCCAACTTGAAATAGTGTGTAGTACATTTTTGATTGATTATATTTTACCAAGTTTTTTTCCCTATTTCTTCTTAACCATACATATGTCCTAAATAATGCTAGAAAATAAACCATAAATAATATATTTACCATAGCATATATAACTAATAGCTAAATACATGTTTTAGAAAGAAATATATCTAAGCTTCAACAACCACAACCATAATGACAACACATACAATCAATTTCCAAATACCAAAATGTAACATATATAAATACCATGAGATTTTATATAGTAGTATAACCATATAAAATAATCCAAGTCTATGGTTGGGCCCCATCCTACATATCACATGGCCTAGCCACATTTCCTATAAATGTCTCGATCTGACCCCTCTTAATAGAACATTGTAAAGAGGTTATCCTAGATATCAATCCTGACACCTACCCTTATGGATGAGCTACCTGAGCCTACACCTATGCCAATTAGGTTAGGGTAACCAGATAAATCACTCTCTCTTACTCTTGTACTTGTGTCATATGGGTCAGGGTTGCTATATGTGTCACTCTTTCCTAATCATGTGCCTATGCCATTTATGTCACCATAGATACATGTGAAACTCTCTCCTCAGACAAAGCCTACCATGTCATATCTCTCCTACACCCATATTTTATGGTGGTAACATCCCCTCTTTGTGCACTCACAACTACCTCATAGCCTCTCTAATTAATCTAAACTAGCTTACCTGAGCTAGGGTAGATGGTACACTTAGATCCTCAAGTGTAACAAGGTCGTATGGCATCAGTGCCTCATATGGGACATCATGGATTGCTCCCCTCACTAGGGACCCCCATATAATCTCCTCATCCTCTACCATACTTACAAAAATCAAACCAAAGAGATATTAGATCACCGATATATCTTAAAATCTATCTATCTTTAGTCTATTTCAAATAACTTAAGTAAAATTTAATCACATTTTATTAACTATCTGTATGTCAGCCACTACTGTCTCACCATCTTCATGATTGCTAAAAATACTCTTCCCATTCATGTATCCTTTGAGAACCTATTCTATTAGTTACCTCTTAAAAATAAATACTAGATATGCCACTCATACCCATCTTAGGATACACCTAAGTGGTCTCTCTATCATCTAACTCTACTCTAGCCTACCTATTAGGTCATATAAGATGTCTAATATCTCTACTCTCCCCTACTCTTACCTCCATCGATGCCATGTCCATAGTAGTCACTTCTCCTACTGCTATAGATCTAGTAGTGGTACCTTTATTGCTCCTACCTCTGCACCCATATCCTCTCACTCCACTCCTTATCGTGTTTGACCAATCCATAACCTCTAACAACATGACCTAAGCATCAGCCTCCCCACTGATGGCCCTAGTCCTCCTCTCCCCTATGGCTCTCTCACATGTTGGGACCAAAACATGGGCACCACTATAATGCCATTGAGTGATGTAAGCCCATATACCTTGGTACTCATGATACCAAACATGGCTCTATCAACTAGGTGTAGTGTCCTATCACCTTTATCTATGCCAAAGCTAGTGAAATTATCTCCCAAATAAGCCATATTGTATAAATGTTCCCATACATATGCCATATAATATCTATGCATCTCACCATCTATAGTACTAGAACATGGGGCATGAACCACACTACCTAGTCCTATATTCATCTCTAAATGCAAGATAACCTATCATTGACCACATGGGGTAAACAAACTGACTGATATATAGGGAACCTCTCATAGAACCATTCCATCAATAATATGATCAGTCTCATTGAATTTTGCCCTCTAGATAGCACTCTATACATGTCATTCATAATTTTTACCTATATGATAGATCTTAGGTAATATAAAACCCTTTCCTCTAATATCATCTAGCTCAAGGCTATCACAAAGAGTGGTACCTTGTCATCTGACTTATGACACAGCACTCATGTTATCACAAGTCCTATCATAACCTTCTAAATATCTAGAATCTATGACATATATACATCAAACATATTCACTCTCAATCTAAGATGTATCATCTTTGAGCCTATCACCCATATGGCTAAGGCTCTCCTCTCCTCCTCACTATCAGGAACTCCTATGACTACATCTGTCCCTAATATGGGCAATCCTAGGATGGCATGCACATTCTTTAAGGTGATACCCACCTCTATATTATCCCCCTCCACCTCCCACCTAAATGTGTTAGTCAATCATTCCCAGCATCTTAGGAACATGACTAACATATTTAAGCTAAGAGGTATCCTACACATATCTATTATGCCGCCTTGGCCTACAAAAATTAATCTAGCTCTATCCTCTATCGATAGGTGCTCTAATAATTTTGGGATCCATGATGCATCTACCAAATTCTATAATCTTAGATGCCCCATCAACCAAGAAATAACAAAAGATGTATTAGATCCTCCATGTCATGTATAATCAAAATACATTCTTTTTCAATTTTAATAAAAAAACAAGCCTAAATTGCTTTCATTTATTCATTTTTAATCAATTGAACATATTTATAGCCTACTTAGCTCTTTTAGACATCACTCAATCATTTTAGGCCCTTCTAATACTCCTTTAGCCACTTATATGCATTTTTATACTATTATAGTCCTTTGGTCAAACATTAGTTTATCTAAAATTTCCCTATTTTGACCTAGTTGACTTGAAAATCTAAGTCAACCCTCTTATTTTTTCCCCCTTAATATTGTGTTATCATACTAGGCTTTTTTTCTCAATCACCAACAATGTGCTAGATTGGCAGTCTAAAAAACCAACTACATCAACATAGACGTACTAGTTCGATAATATAGATTTTGTCAATTTTTAGCCTAATAGGTCAACTGGGTTGACCTAGTTGTTTTTCCCTACTGACCCCTTACATTTTATGAAATAAGTGCCTTCTATTAATTATTTCCCTGAACCCTACAAACCCATTTCCTTAATTGCTTTGTCCTACCCTTACCATCTGATTTGAGTTCATTACAATGTCTATAAATGCTTAAAAACACAAATTACTAAAAATACACTTAAATCACTAAAATATTCAAATACTAGTTTGAGATTCTTAGTTACCTACTTGTAGTGCACATGTTGCCACCTCTAGAGGTCCCTCTTACCTAGCCTATTGTCTCCTCACCATCCTAGCTTGTTTGGTCTCTCAGAGCTCTTTTTCTCTCCTTCACAAGTCAAAAATACCAAATCACTTTCATTTCAACCTATTTACAATCACTTTTTACAAATCTTAAATCTTTCAAATCTTTTTTGTTAGATTCCTTGTTCTACCTCTATCTTTGTTTTTACTAATCCATTTTCTAAACTATAAAATGTTCTAGAATTATGATGATGCAGAGAATCTTTTCCACTACTATATGCCTATCTTCCAAAAATTTTGATTTTTGGCTATTTTTTACACTAATCTCTACAGGTTCACCTAATGTTCTTCACATCGAACACCTTCACTTCTATTTTAGTCTACTTCTTTATCTATAGCACTAAGGTAAGTTAAGATATGTGTTTTTCAATTTTATCCTTTCATTTATCTTATTTTTTTGCTTACTACACTTTACTTATCATCAGCATTATGTGTTATCATGTTCTTTCTTGAAGCACCATCCCCTATTACATTTTAGTGACACATGATGAGTTTTGAGTGGGGAATATGTATACACATAATATTTTCAAACTTTTATTGATTACTAATATTTTGTCTCTTACAATAACCTATCAAGTATCAATCTCTTTGTGTGCATACCTAAAGGGGTGCATCGAGAAAGGGGTGGGTAGACCATAATTGCTTCATAGGATTGTTGTCCCTTTTGCCACTTTTTATCTACACACTTATCTCCTAAAACCATTATCCCTAAGCTTTTTATTCTCTGTTGTAACCTTTCTAGTCATTTTCTATATTTTATCCTCCTTTTCCTCACCTAAATCCCTTTTTGTCAGTTGGCTATATTAGGTTGACTAGGTCAACCCTGTACAGTTTCGAGATATTTTTCACTTAGGAATTAGGTTTTCCTTTGGCCATCCTAGCTTGGGACCTAGTGAATTATTCTCCAAAATTGTGCTAGTTTGATTGGGTTGGCCCTGTTGGTTGGGATTTTTTGAACGATCAAGGGTCAAATTTTCCTATATATACAAGTTCATTTCCATCATTTATCATGTACAAGCAAAAGAAGAATTAAGAGAGAACAAACATCTACTTATTGACCATTCTACTTGAGAATTAAAGCTTACAGTTCCATAATTTTTTTGGAGATATAGATCTTGTCTTATGGAGAAGTATTTTAGATGCATCGATAGGTTGCGTATCCTAGACTTGATTTGTCTTTGTCATCCTTAAATACCACAACAACCTCTTGCAAAGCACCTTGTCCAAGGGAGAGATTGAGGTTCAGTAGGATCATGTTCAAAGGTAAGTCTTAACTTTATTTATCCTTTGTACTATTAGATAGATATGCATTTTTTCTTTTGTTTCATGCATTAAGATTCATTATACATTGATGTGAGTATATGTCTTCTTTGAATGTTTATTTTTTATTATACCTAACCCCCACTTTATGCCACAAGATTTGGTGAGCACTAGATTATATTTACTTTACTTGTTATTAATATAGGTGAAATATCAAAATTAAAGACCCCTTTAGGGTTATTTCATGATTGTGTTAGATTGAAGGCTTTGGAACCCTCCTTAGAATGGTGTATTATGATAAGATATCTATTAATCAATTCTAATAGATCCCCATATTGGTCATGATCCTAATTAACCAATGTATCCCTAATTGGAAGTGTATGGTATGATCTATCTTCTCCAAGTTAGGATTGATTTATATACATGATGCATTTTTTATTACATATAGATGGTGCTTTGAAAAATAAAATAATAACACACTAACTGAGATAACAAATTGTTGTATAAAGTGAAAAATAATGAAAGTAAATGATATGTGTGTTTTAGACCCTACATATCCAAGTTCATTCCTCATTTTCTCTAATATGAAAATCTTGTAATTCTCACCCAAATGTGCATACTTATTTGCATGAAGCATATACTCAACCATTTACATTAGTCCCATGCCTATTCATAGACTCCTATGTATCACCCATAATTTCATGTTAAGTATTACACCTACACATCAACTTTTGTACACTCTATGCCTCATAGTCCCACACCAAGTCTAAAACCTACTCATTAACTATAGTGTATTGGAATGCCCACATTCCTTGTACCCTCATGCCAAGTCCTACACTTGCATTCCATACAATCATGTGTGAATCACTAAATTATATGTTTTATAGTTCCATGCACCTCACTAGAATCCATTCTTGGACATGTTGACCTAGACATATATTTTAAGTGATTTAACTATTATTTCCACCAAAAGGAGATCCCAAATTCAAATTCAAATAGTTAACAAAATGTGTATTAAGTTTTATAACTATTACCAACTACCACATCTAAAAATATCTGTGTTATGGATATCCTCCTTGGTAACTAAATAATAGTTATGATTGTTCAAGGGAGGATGGGATTTCACACACAGTCATTGCATTATTTATCTTGGTCTGCACATCTAGTCAATACACATGCACTATTGACATTTTAATTTGTATTATTTTCTCTATTCTCCATTAATGAATATAAGTTACATTTCCTATAAGTTAATACTTCAACACCATTGACTATGTTTTGTTTAATTTGCATTAATATTTCACTATGAATTTACTCTAATACTAGTTGATCCACACCATAGGACTCAAGATTGAGGTTTATGGTGGTATATAGACCAAGACGTTATAGTGACTTACACTATCCTAACACAAGGTAAACAATTTTCATAGTTATACTTATTTGATCAATTTTTTCTTGGACATATATGTGTTCCCTTTGGCATACCTCGCCAATGACTCTAGGAGGTGCACTACACCAAGACCTTAGGACACTTCAATGTGACAAAAAATCCATCCACATTGCATTCACACTTCTCATGGTTTTATATGCACATATAAATTGAATGCCACATCAAGTCTTTCATTCCTTGTTACATCACTAAACCCATGAATAGGAAGTTAGGACTCTACACACTTTTGTCAATTCTATCCATACCATGGGAATCTATCAACATGCATTTCGTGACTAGGCTACCAGTAATGAGATGATAACATGACACTGTGTTCATTGTAATGTATAGGTTTTATAAGATGGCCATTATGGTTCTATTCAAGAAATACATTGATATAGATAGCACTATTCAAGTTTTCCTCAACCATGTTTGGGTTTATTTTTGGCTACCAACATCTATCATCTCTAACCAAGAGCCATGATTTGTGAGTCATTTTTGGTAATCATTATGCAACTTGATGAGTACAAAACTAGATTTATTGATGTCTTATCATCCTTAGATGGATGTACAAACCAAAGTGGTCAATTACACACTTATTCATCTTTTATTAATATATAAATATGAGCATAATTTCACTTTATATGATAATATATTGTACATTCAACACACCTAAAATATGGTTATTCATAACTCTACTAGCCATAGTAAATTTTATACATGTCTTGGGTTTTAACCTTCAACACCTCTAGACATTTCCTATCGTGTACCATCAAATAATGAGTCATGCACATAGAAATAGGAAATGGACAAAGATAAGAAGTTTATGTGCCACATGTAGTTTATTCACTAGTAGTATCATCATCTCCTCTCTCATACCCAAGCTAAGTATAAAGAGTAACATGATGCACATCACACACCTCATGCATTCTAAATTGGTGATAAAGTCTAGTTACAACTTTAGAAGGAGAACTTTAAATGTCCATACTGGAATATCAAGCCTTTATGTTATGGTCCTTACACTATTTTATGCATAGCTGGTGAGAATGACTTCATTATTTATCTACCTTATTACTTGTGCATGCACCTAGTCTTTATTGTGGAACTTCTCAAGCCTTACACTTTTCCACTTGAGCCACTAGTTACACAACATCCTTATAATTTAGATCTTGAATACTTGTGCCCATAGAAAAAGACTAGATCATTAAAATTATAGACACATGTACCTTCCATGGCACACGTTAACTTTTAAGAGTGGTCAAGGTTGGGACATATGTTAATAAAGCTAATTGATACACTTTATAGCAACTTCAAATGCAATTTTTGTAATTACATGCTAATGCAATGGAGACCATTTCTCTTTAATAAAATGGGAATGATCTATGTGTATCCCATATAGCACAACCCCTATGCAATCAAACTCACTCCTCATTTTTTATACTATGTAGATCTCTCACTTCTCACCCAACTGTGCACACTTATTTGCATGAATTTGTGCTCAACCATTCACATTAGTTTTAAGCCAATTCATACACTCTTGTGCACCACTCGCACTTGTGCACTAAGTCCTACACCTACTCATTAACTTTTATTCACAATATTGCACCAATTATTATGTTTTATTTCTAATTATAGTGCACCAAATTTCCCATGTACCTCACACTCTTATGCCAAATCCTACACCCATACTCTATATAGTCGCATGCACATCACTAACTTCTATACCCTATGTACCTTAAATTTTTTCACATATCACTACCATCAATTCATGGACATATCAACCCAACCACATGATACAATTGATATAGATACCATTTATACCAAAATTATATCCCATATTTGAATTCAAATGGTTGACAACCTAGACATTAACTATTCTAACCATTGCCAACTACTACATCTGATAAGATCGATGTGTTGTAGATGTCCTCGGTAAATAAATATTATTTATGATTTATATTGTATTATTATAATGTATATATGTAACATATGCATCTATTTTGAGTGAGGATGTGATTTCACACACAATCATAAAAATTGATATGTATATGTAATCGATACACACACACTATTGACATTGTAATTTGTATTATTTTCCCTATACTCCATTAATGAATATAAATTTCATTTCGTATAAGTTTATACTTCCACTCTATTTAATGTTATTTTTTTATTTTTCATAAATATTTCACTATGCATTTGTTATGCATAGCCATATCTCAGTTGTCCACTACACACCTTGATCCTAGGCCCCATGGTGTGAATCAATAAAAAAATTATAAATGCATACCTTCACTTAATTTCTTGATATTGAAGATAATTTGTGTTTGAATCATATTAAGATAGGCATCCAATGTGAAGAGTAAGAGATAGACCTAAAAAAATATAAAATTCAAACTTCTTGCAAAAAATGTTGTTAACACTAAACAATTATCTACTTTTTTAGGATTCTAAAGCTTATTTTGGTTTGTGAAAAGGACTTATAAAATAAGTTATGAGAAAAATATGAAATTTATCAATAAATAATTAAAGGTTTGAAATGTTCAAAATTTTATTATAAAAGGAGTGAATTACTATTCATTTGCACATTTGTTATTTTTGGAAACTAGAGCTCTGTGTTTCCAAATTTAGTAAAGAGAGAGATGATGGCCTAAGATCAAAAAAGTGGATGATTTTGAGGAAGGATTTTAGTGTAAACTATTATATTCTAGATATGGGGTGAATTTATTATTAATGTTTTAACATTTTTTAAGTAAAATGGACTAGATTAGGAAAAATAGGCACCATGGAAAATCTATGTAGCAAAATTTTCCCCATAAAGTGGTAATAGAGAGAAAGTTAAAAAAATAAATGGGTAGAGAAAAAATGTCAAAAATTAGGTCAAGGGTATTTATTATAAAATATATAAAAATTTCCACCTAAATAAGATGGTATCAACCAAGTTGATGTAGTTTAAAAGGAGAGGTTTATTATCTGGTTGATGGCATATGTAGTGGTTGATATAACTTTTTTGCATGGTTGATATAGTTTTAAACCTAGCCTATAGTGTGGTATATTTTTGATAGAGTATAATATGGTGGATGGAGCCTATATATATGGTTGATATTATACATAAAGGTTGATAGAGTATAATATGGACGATGGAGTCTAAATAGATGGTTGGTATTGTACAAAAAGACTAATTTAGTAGAAATTAAAAAAGCACCGATGTATCCAAGTACATGGTTGATAAAGTTATTAATATATGGTCTATGTAGTTTTGTACATGGTTGATCTAGTTCTATACATGGCTGATGTAGTTTTATTCATGGTTGATATAATTATAAAGTTATAAAAATGGCTAATGTAATATGGTACATGGCCAATGAAATAGTTAATTTGATCATTGTTTTTTAGATATAATTTAAAAAAAAATGGGTAGATATCTAATTTATTTTCTATTATTTGTCATTTTATAGAGGTTGCGAAGGCTTTGGATACTAGTCGATGCACTATGGTTATTAAATCTATTAGTGAGATCATCTGTCATGAATTGAACTTAGATTACTATAGTTGGTTTTGGTGGGAATATGATATGAATCTTGCCCATGTTCCTAGGAACATGGGAGAGACTAACTAATATGTTCTGGTGGGTGGTGGAATGGGATACCACTGAGGTGCCTATCAACCTAGAGGATGTTCATGCATTGTTAAGATTGTCTATTATTAAAACATTGGTTATGTTAAATACTCTATATTTGGTAGATGATAAGAGATCCTTAGATTTGTGTGTGACAGGCTCAAATAGATATGACTATTTTGGGTTGGTGTTGTGGCTATTTGATATGTATGTTTTAGCCATTATAGATATCTAAAAGTAAATTATTAGACTTGTGACATCTTGAGTGATCTATCATAAATTAGATGGGAATGTTCCATTATATATTATATATTTATGTTATGAAACTTTAGATAATGATGCACTATATGATTTAGGTTTTTTTATTTGACATAATTAAGGCATGGTTTTTATAGCATTATATCTAGGTTCCATCAAATAATGGGCATTATTGTGTTTTCATAAGATAGATCTATGAGTAGTTTCCTATGTATAGGTTGGTAGGGTTACCCCATGCCATGGAATATGCCATCTATCACATGTAAAGGTGGGCATAGGATCACATGAAGTGGATTATGCCACATGTCCTAGCATTGTAGACTATTACTTGGGGTTAGATTATGGGGCATCCATATCAGGTTACTATACATATGTGGCACTTGAGGCCAAACACTATATAGGAACAAACTCATTTTAAGACTATGGGACACTATCCTTAGTGGATGGAGCCCCATCTAGTTCATCATGCACTAGGGTAATTTGTATTTCCACATGCACTAGGGTAATTTGTATTTCCACACCCAATGACTCCTATAGTGGTCCCTACATTTTGGCCCTGACATGTGAAAGAGAAACATGGTGTGGGAGGTGTGGGATACCAATGGATATTGCCATTATAATCCCTCATTTCCTAAGGGATATTAAATAGAAACATAAATGATAGTGAAAATGGGATGAATAATTGATTATGTCATAACATCATATACTATAGATATATATACATAATATTTTCAAAATTTAACAACTATTAATACTTTCTATCTTACAAGAACCCATCGAGTCTCAATCTCTTTAAGTGCACACCTTAAGGGGTGCATTGGGAAAGGGGTGCATAGACCATTAGTGCTTTTCAAGATTGTTGTCCCTTATTGCCACTTGTTATCTACACACCCATCTCCTAAAAACATTCCCCTAAGTTTTGATTCCTATTTTTCATCACCTTCTAATCATTTAACACCTTTATTATCCCTTCACTAACATAAAACCCTTTTTTATATTCTACATTACACTTTCAACCCGATAATCCTTGTAATTTAATTGATAAAACTTATTAGGGTACAGGTTATCCCCTAGCTGACCTAGTATGTAACCTAATTTATTTTTATTAATAATGATACTAGGTCAACTAGGTTGACCTAGTTGGCCTAAACTTTCAAAAAGGATTAGGCTTAGATCTAACTATATAAATACATCCATTTCATCATTTCTAAGAGAAGATAATAATAATTAGGATACATTATGCATCTACTTATCCACCATTCTACTTGAGGAGCAATCTTAAGGTTTCATATTTTCTTTAGAGATATAGATCTTATCTTTTGGAGAAGTATTTTGGATGTATTGATAGGTTGTGTAGCCTATAGATAATTTATCCTTATCATCCTTACATGCCACAACCACCTATTGATAAGTACCTTGGCCAAAGGATAGACTGAGGCTCGGTGAGTTCATCGTTGAATGTAAGTATTCCTAACTTTGGTCCTCCTTTGTAAGAGTAGATAGATATGTATTTGTATTTCTATCCCTTACATTAGGATTTTGTATATATTGACATGAGTATATTTCTTCTATAAATATTTAATTTTAATTTTTATTACCCCCACTTTGTGCCACAATATTTGATGAGAACTAGATTATACTTTACTTTACTTTTTAGTAGTTTAGTGAATATGAAAACATAGGACCTAGTTAGGTTTGTTGCATAGTTTTACTTGACTGGAGGTTTTGGAACCCACCCTAGTGAATTTATTATGGTAAGATATCCCTTGACTAGGTCTAGCATATCCATCTTGGTCATGAACTTGAATATATAATGTATCAAAATTCACAAGTGTAAGTAGGATTTATCCTCTCTGAACTAGGATTGATTTATAGATCTATTGTATTTCCCATCACATAGATTCTGGTCAACCCAACGTGAATCTAACCCTTAGAGGTTTTATTTCATGATAAAAAATTTATCATCTTATTATATTTTTGAATACTTTTAGTAGTATATCAAACCAGTCAATATAGTTCTAACTTTTTATGCACATGTTTAACATACAATCACATCGAAATGACTATGTTCTATTTATGCATGTCTTCATGAAATGCATGTTAATAGATCAAATAGGTTAACATAGTACTCTTTTTTAGTTTAAAATAATCATATAAGGTCAAATAGGTCAACTTTGTCATCTTATTCTCTCTACTAGCATACAAGTCAACAAACTAGGTCAAACCATTCAACTTTGTCATCTTATTCTTCTTCAACAAACAAGGTTTTGCATAAATAGGTCAAACCAGTTGACTTGGTTTACATAGTTTTAAATAATTAATTGAGGCACATCAGCATAAAATTTTCAATATTAACCATCTTAAAACCCACCAAGATTCCTATCTTTCCCTTCTCTATCATTTTAGTACTTTCTTCAGTTTTGTTTTACACAAGTTAGCAGCCTTTAAAACTGCAACCCTACATCTAATTAGGTCAACCTAGTCAACTCAGTTTTGTAGTTTGTCTTCTATCTAAGAGACATAGTTAACCCGTTCAACTATATTCTTAAAGACTTTAATTTTACAAAATAATAGCAACCTAGTCAAATCTATTATGTACTATTTGCATATAGTTTCACCTTAATCGACTCTATATTATTCTTCATCAAGGAATTAACAAATATTTGTTATTAATTAATTCATAGTTCCTTTTCAATTGTTTGAATGCTTAGAATAACTCACATAGTCTAAATAGGTGGTTTTTCAAATTACCATTTAGTTTCACTATTGTACTTTTTTGCACACACTACCAAATCACACAACATTCAAAATACACTTAAACACTTGTCTTCCCAAGGCCTACCTACTTGGATTCCATTACCAAGGGTAAATCTAACTTGGTTTTTCGGCTAAGTGTAAATATGTGGTTAATGGTATATATTGGCAAAGCACCTAGTACCTTATCACTATGGGATTGTGAAGTGAGGGGGGAGGGGGCAAAACTAAGATAGTACCATTACCAACATAGATTCATTTCAGCCCAAATGTCCTAAAACCATTAATAGATTTATTTTTTAGTTCCCTATTTCAGTCAACTCTCCTATCACACTTAAATAGATACTTTCTAATAATCTAGTAACATTTAAGATGGCCACTTAAGTTGCATTTAATTTTTTAGTTGATTATTTTTTCTCTAATAATTACATGTTGTATTGCAAAAACTTGCATTAGCCAGTGTTGGTGTAAGGTTTTGTGTTGTGTGACCCAATCGGATCACTCACATTGATCCAATTGTTTGTGTGTTTGATTTCATACTTCACTTTTATTTCAAAAAAAATCCTTATTTTAGCACACTATCATTTTAGTTAATACAGTCTTTTATAGATTGTATTTTCCCCTATCAATAGTACATAGTTGATCTATATGATTATGTATTCGTATTAGCCTTATTTATCTTTTAGTCTACAATGTATATTTAAATTGTATGACTTTGTATCCTTCTCTACCAATGATGTTATAGAACATCATCGACATGCATGACTCTGTATCCTTATCATCTTTTTCTATCCCCTATTTATAATATAGAGTCAACATATACGACTATGTACTCTTCTCTACCTATTAGATTACAAAACACAGTCGACCTATTTGAAACTATATCCTATTTCCCCTTTTGTCTTTGCATCATCTTCATCTTCCTTAATATATCTCTCTCATCATGAACCTCTTATTTGAGGACAATATTGAGTTGAACCCAAGATATATGATGAGCTTTACCAACCCCAATAGGTTTTCCCATAAACAGCTTGTGGTTCCTACTCTAAACGAAAGTAATGTGCATGTGGCCACTCACACTAAAAACTATAGGACCCCTCCTAATACATATTAAATTTTCAACCCTTTTTTTTCCTTAAAATATCATCCTGAATTAGAGTATACTCCATAAATTATTTTCTTCATTAACAAGTTTCCTCAGCATCAAGGAAAATATCCTTCTACTATCTACCATATTATGATACGAGGAGCCTAATTCACCTTCCCCCACATTATCACATGGATTTGGGGTCAATAGCTTCTTTGCCTCTCAACCTCTTCCTTCTCTTGTGACCCCTTCTCATACTATGACATCTTCTTCTTTTATTTCTTCCACCTCCATCCCAATTATCTCTACTAACATCGCAGGTTCTATATCTAATGGGCCTTGTCTCAGACATACTCTTCTCAATTCATCAACCAATGCATCATTTTCTACCCATGGTAATGATGCCTCTAGTGCTTCTTTTTATCATCCCTATACTAGTGCATCTTTTTCAACCCAATATAATCATGCTACTAATGCCTCATTTATTAACAAATCTTATCAATCTACTAATAACATCCATGCTACCACTCATAGTGGTACCCAAGCCATGAATACCAATGTCAATGCTTCACATACTATAAATAACATCACTCAAACCCATCAAATTTTATTGAAAACTCTTAACCAAATGAATGATTTCCAAGCTAATAATGCCAACCAAATGGTGTAAATTCAAAATCATCTTATTTATCTCCAAACCCACCCTCAACAAGTTCAATGGGGAATGCATAACCAAAATTCCCCCAACCTCCCCTTAGAGATTCACATGGTAATCCTATCCCTCAACCTCTTAGTATTAAAAAAATAATCAAACACATTCAAAATTAAACTCTTATGCCTCAAATTACTAACATCGATATAGTATTTATCACCCCTACCATTAGTTATAGTGGGTTAACTGATCCTACCCTTTACTTAAAAACATTTGGAAATCTATACAAAAATTGGATCAAGTTAAACACTTTTGTTGTTACTAAGCTCTTAGAAAAAACTCTCTCTAAATATGATTTAGATTGGTATAACCAACTCATATTTCATTCAATCATGATTTTTGAATATTTAGTTAATGCTCTGATACAAGAGTTTCAAACTAGTGATCTCCCTAAAAATACCTTGGCTCATGTCATCAATTATAAGTAACTTGAGATGGAAACCACATAAGATTTCATTAAATAGTGTAATACCTTGTCTAATAAATGTGAACATAATATGGGAAATGATAACCTCTTTCACCTATTCACCAATGCTCTCTATTCTAAGTTGTAATATTGGGTTTAGACTCTCTCTCCAAAAACTTTGGAAGAGGACATTAACCAAGCCAAGCACCAAAATTTCCCCATACATAAATTTGATCCATCCCAAAATTTTATGGTCACTCTCATGCTCATAAAAAATAAAAATTGTCATGATAATAATGATGGTATCACTAATTCTTATGATACCATTCATAATATTTAAACTATTATTCCCAGTCAGGGTCCAGAACAAGCTTCCCCTAAACCACATTCCTAATCCTCATTTCTAACAAGTAACATAAATGTTCATAAACCTTTATCCTTAGCAGAGTTATAAAAGCATCTCCCAAGGCCTCTTCCATGAGAACTTGATCCACTCATCCCATGAAATCCTAGTATGATCTAAATAAATTCTTTTGGTTTCATGTTAGTTGAGGTCATTCTTATGAGACATATAGGCAATTGCATAACTTAGCTATGGATTTACTACTTGGTCCTAATTTTAACCATGATTATATCATTCATAAACATCAAAAATTCTATGACATTACTATTAAAGCTCATGAAACACAAACTAAAATTGAAGCTTTGAACTAGGCTAATGCTCATTGGACATCTATAAATATCCTCTTCCAAATCACCTAGATAATAATGATAAGCCTACTCCATCTACTAATAATGTTGATAGTCTTATAGACCTAACTCATAAATAGAACATGTTCAACATGACTAATATGCAAAGGGTAGTCATCTTCATTGATTCTCATTCTACCCACACTCACTAATCATCTTAAACTTTCTATGTTATCCAAAATTCTTCCCCAACTCATTTAATAGAGTTGGGGTAAAAAGACCTTATATCTTTTGATGAACCAATTCCAACACCTCCATTGGATATCATTTCTCATACAATTTCTACCACTCTTCCAACCTCTTTGACCATCACCAATGATACTCAACCTTTTACCACCACTTCTTAAAAGTTATCTCAAACCAAACCTATGTCAACTACCCCATCCTCTCAATATAATTGACTAACATGTCCCTCAATTAAATATTCTACATCATATCAACATAAATTTTCATGAACTTATGTTCCTCATTCTAAGAAACTCCTCCAAAATTATGCACCTCTTTGCAACAATCCCCTTATGGGCTATGATGAATGGGATCCTATCACAAAAATTACTAACCTCCCATCTCAAATCCCATTTATCGAACTTATGCGGACTTCTTTGCATTATTATAATCATCTTATGATACTTTTTTTTTAAATGAACATCCCTTATCCTCCCCTAGTAGGATGCCAAGCCACCTTATCTAGATCAAAAGATAACATTTTAAAATAGTGCAAAGAGATGTCTATACATGTTGATGAAATAATGGACACTTCTCTTTCCATCAAATTCCCCATTGCCTCTATGATTCTTGATGACATTTTTCTTTGTAAAGATGATCTTCCCCTCTTTATTAGTGTCTAAATTGGTGATATCCAATTCAATTTTGAATTAATTGATGAGGTTTTAGGTACTTTTACTGATTCTCTCAATTTTATTAAAACCCTTAGATACTCGAAATGTAATATTAAGTCCACACACAACACATGTCAAAGCTATGACTGAAGGTAAATGCCTCCCTTAGGTTGTGTAAAAATCCCTATCACCATTTGAATAAAGGTTATGATCTTAAAATTTCCTCTATCCTATAACATCTTGTTTAGTAGGTCAAGGACTCATCACATGAGGGTAGTTTCCTCTTTTGCTTACTAATGTGTCAAGTTCCCTTACAATGGTGCAATCTATAGGATTCAAGGTGACACTAACCCTTAGAATTTAAATTCCAAGACCATGGTGTATTAAAAATTACAACCCTTGAACCCTTTCCAAGTGTTCCATTCCATTAATCTCAATGGTTTAACTTCCCTATCTACTCTAAATGAGGTTACCATGGTCACCCCAAACTCATTGGGAATATAACTCTTAACCTCTTAGATTCAAATGATGATGAGTTTGAATAGATAAATCTCAAGAGAAAAACCTTTTATCTCTCTCCTCATCTCATTTCTCATATTCCACCTTCTCTAAATATGTATTCCCATCAACCACCTAGTGATGATATACCTATAGTCTTAACTAAAAATTGACACTCCATTGATCACGCCACATTTGATGAAAAGGTCACCCCTACCTATGTAATTAATCTTCATACATTTAATTACAATTATGGCTATACCTTAAATGACCCATTTTTAGGAGGTATTATTCAAGCCCATGATGTTGAAATCATTTGTTATAATTCTTCTTTGTTTTAGTATTTTTGTATATCTTATCACATTCCATCCTATATAATTCCTCATTTTAGTATTTTTCCTCTTGTTTATAGGGTAAATATGGTACACACAGATCTAATTTTTGAATAACCTCATAATTTCATGCTTATTAATCATGCTATGACTAGTCCCTATCACTTTGATAGATACTAGTACCCCTATAGCCAGCTTGACCCTGAGATGCTTGCCATTATCCTTCAGCCTTATATACACCCTACCCTTCCCTTAATTAAACCTAATATAGATCCTACTCCCACTCCCTCTCTATCTGAGTCTCTTCCTATTTATGATACTATTACTCCTTTAGTCAAAGCCTCATCTAGTCTCTCCACCAACCCCACCTTCCCTTGGTGATGGTTTTCTCCCTTTACCAGAGCTTGCTCCTTTGCCCATAAAATGGGTAGATAAACCATACTATGATATTCATAAAGTTATTAGTCATTGGACTAGAGATTTTTCACTATACCATATTTCCCTAGCTTTTATTTCCACTCCCTCTATTAGTACACCTGCTAAGTCTACTAATAAGTAAGGCTCTACCTGCTAAGTTTAAATTGTCATAAGCGACACTAATATATAGACAAATTACATCCCATTATTCCTAAACCCACAAACAAGGCTCTAACTCCCCTAAAAGTATTACCTATATATCTTCCCAAATATGGAGAAGTATATTTTATATGGCAATAATGTGGTACTCATCACACTAACCATTATCACATCCTTCAACAGCATCTCAAAGATCACCTCATGACCATTCTTGTACCTAATATCCTTCCTCCCATATGTCATCCTCATAAGAAGGCTCCCCCTTCTTCCCTTATGTCTCCTTCTCCACCTATAGTTTCTCCACCCATGATTCCCTCACTCGTGGATCTTCCTTCACTTGTGACCCCTTCCCCACTAGTGACTCCTTCACCTATGGCCCATTCTCAACTAGTGACCCTTTTATTTCCCATATCATCCACTCTTAATCCTTCTCCAGAGCATACCCTGCATGATAGTCCTCATTAGAATAATCCTTCATTCATTCCTACATTTTCCATCAAGGAGATTCAATGTGAATTATTTTATCAACTTTCTCTAAAGATCAATGAGACCCTCACTTTAGTCATACTTCACCTTCATAAAGACTTATTTGATGTTATGGATAATGTGTGTGGAAAAATATACCAGTATTTATGAACACATCATGTTGTTATTTCATTTATTTCTTCATTTTTGGATTGGATGTGTGCCCCAAATTCACTTTTATCTATCTCATATCATTTGAGATTATGTCAAATTCTTATTTATCTTGCATGATTGCTTATGTTTTGAATTACATGTTGCTTATGGTGTCATTTTTCCTTATGTTCTCTTATGGATTCTTTTTCATGACTACATGTTTCTTCTCTATATGCTCATCTATTTATTTTCTCATGATTATTTTCTACCTTATCTCTATAACATGGATGATCATCATTGTGACTTGGTTATACAAACCTTGATCCCCTTAGTCATTTCTTCTTTACCATGTGATTAGTTAGCAAACAAGTAATCTCATTAATCTCATTTTTCTAGTCCATCTTGGATATCCCTTTATTCCCATCATTTTCTTTCACAAACTAAATATACACATGGTTGAAACTTGAGATAACATGTTGGTTTATAAGTAATCCTAAGTGTTTTATTTAGTCATGTCTTTTAATTCTTAGTTTCCTTATACTAAAGCCTAAAGCTCATTTGTGTGTGTCACTTTGTCTCTCATGATTTGTCATTCCAAGTCCGTATAGAGGTGGAATCTTAAAATCCATAAAAATTCAAAATCTAAATCATTTCAACAAAAGGCAATGATACAAAAGGTAACATTAAAAAAATCCAAACATCAAATCACACTAAAATACATGATTCTAAGCACATATTTTATTTATAATCAAATCTTAAACTCCATACTTGGCCTCATGATAGATTTTAGGTCCATTGGGGTGTGGTGGGCTAGTAGATTGAAAAAGGAGAATAAAAAAATATTTTAGTGCTACCTAATTTCTCATGCAAGTACCCAATCTTCATAGTAGAATGATGACTCTATAAGAGGTCCTAAGGAATGAGGAACACCTTGTGAGAATGCAGGTCCATTTTCCTTTCCTTGTTCAAATAACCAACATGAGTTTATCTTAGTACCTCACTTATTTTCCTATATAGCTTTGTACTTATAGTAAACAAATATCCTCCGTATATTGATGGTCACTAGTCACTTAGTGGCTTTCTATGTCCATAGTGTACCTCATCTTTCCTAAGGTCTTCTCATAAGATACCTATGTTATGATTTTTACATTCCTTAGTTCATTCCCTATAATCTTAATATTTCCCCTTGAGAAATATTGTTTTGTTCATTGATCACTCCCCATAGGGATCCCATTTGTGAGTTGAAATGTAAGACCTTGGGTAGGACCAGGGCTTCCTCACAAATTACCAAATTTTCACATTACCATTCCAAACATACCATTTAAACATATTTTATATTATTTTCCACCTCATTTGTGTTCCCTTTTTGAGTTTTAGTGTAATACTATAGATAGGACCTGGCCTTCCTCACAAAATTTTACAATACCCAAGTTACAATGAAATTATATGTGTCAAATTTGAGACAAGTCATGATTGATAATGATTTACACATAATTGACATGCTTCCCATCTTGATATAGTATATTTTATACTTACTTCATTGATCTTTCACTTTTATCTTCTTATTTTCTGATTGCATGTAAGAATATAACCATTTTTCTTAAAGTTTTGCATACTTCCCAACTTGAATTAGTGTGATCAATTTAAGATCCTTTTGCCAATTTTGTTTCTCTTTTATACTTCCTAACATAATTTAGTATGATTGATTGACTTAATTGTTTTGTTTTTACATCATTTTGTTTTCATGTGATTTCCATTTTATTACATTATTTTCATACTTCCCAATGTGATATAGTGTGATTTTATTTGTTTTAATATGATACCAATCTTTTTCATGGTTTAAAAACATTTTGTTCTCTTGTTTACCACTTTTTGGTTTATTATACTTAGTCATCTTTTGTTATTACACATTTACCATCATGATATAGTGTGTAGTGCATTTTTTTGTGATTAATTATACTTTTCCAAGTCCCTTTTTGTTGTTTCTTTTTAACCATGCATGTGTATTACATAATGCTAGAAAAGAAAACACTCCACATATATCTCATATAGCATATACAACATAATCAAAATACATGTGCTAGAAAGAAATATATCCATATATCAACAACCACAACCAAAAATAACTGATGAGATTAAATCCAATTGTCAAACCAATATATATCTATTTATAATGTGTTTTATATAACACATCAGTACAAAATACATAAATTCATAACTCTAGCTCTATGGTTGGGATCCATCATACCTATCCCATGGCCTAGCCAAGTTGCCCATAGTGCCTTAGACAGCCCCCTATACATGGTGTGTTTTAATGAGGCAATTTGAGATCTCAATATTTCTACTTATCAATATAGGTTGGATACCTATGCTTGTACCTATCCAAGTTAAATCATGGTAGCCATGTGTGTCTCTCTCTCATGATCTAGGGCCTACTAGGCTTGTGCCTCTCCTACTCCTACCCAAGCTAGTGGATGTAATCCATCCCCACATATTTATAGCTACATTGTAACCTCCCTCACTAGTATAAACTAGCCTACCTAAGTTGGGGTAGCAGGTACCAAAATATCATCTAGCATGGTAGGGTTGTATGGTGCCATCACCTCATCCAAAATGTCATGGTGATCTTCCATGCCCAGAGAACCTCATATGATCTCATCTATCATAAGATCTTTAAAAACATAACCAAATAGATATTAAACCACATATACATCTCAAAATATATCTATCTACCTATAATCACACATAAATAGTATTCTATATCAAAGCTTAAAATCAAAATTACAATATTTTTTACTAGTCCCATTATCACCAACCACCATCTCCCATTATTCTCATCCACTAAGCATGGTATATCCATTTGCCCATACCCTGAGCACCTTATCCATATCTCTCCTCCCTATCAAGGCAAAGCTAAGAGTCACCACTCATGCACATTGCAAGACTCTCTTTAAAAAAGCCTCTATCAACCAACTCTATCTTAGACTAGATATTATATCATCCCATGAGACCACCCTCATCTATGCTCAATATCACTAATGTCACCTCCATTATTTGTATATCTAAGTTAGTCACTACTTCTCATACTATATTTCTTATTATGGTACATGTTACACCTCTATATCAACATCCATGCCATCTCTTCCTCTGGTTGTTGGCTATCATGCTCAACTAATCTATGGTCACACACACTACAACCTAATCACTAGTATTTCAAATGGTATTCATCCTCCTCCTCTCCCCTATAGATATCTAACATGTGCCCAAGAAGTAGGCTCTAATAGTGGATCCATTGGGTGCAAAATTCCAAACTACCCTATAAAGTATGCTACTAGATATGGCTCTACCCACTAGGTATAGTGGACTATGATCTGCACTCAAACCATACCTGACACCATAGTCACCCAACTAGGCTAAATAGTATAAATATGTGTGTATGGATACCACATAATATCCCCTCATGTGATCACCTATAGCACTGGCATGTGGGGCATAGCCCATGTGACCTAGTCTTATTTCTATATCATCACCCAAAGTAACCTATCATCAACCACATGGGGTAACCCAGCTAGCCAATACATTGGAAACCTCTCATATATCCATGCACTAATAAAAACCACTAGTCCCATGGTATTTTACCCTCTAGACAACATCCTATACATATCATGTATGAGTTGGACCCAGATGATAGACCCAAAATCATATAGTGCCCCTGATCTAAAATGGACTAACATATGGCTATCGTATTTAGTGGTACCTTATTATCTAACTTGTGACATAGCATTCATTCTATCATAAGTTTGATCACAACCTTCTAAATGTCTAGTATCTACAAAATATATACATCAAATAAACTAACCCTTAAATTGGGGTATATCCTATCTGAACATGTCACCCACTTGATTAGTGCTCATCTCTCCTCCAAATCATCTAGTGTCCCTGTGATCACTAGTGTCCCTCCTATCAGACATATAAGCAATGCATGTATGTCCTTTAGTGTGATACCTACCTCTATGGTATCCCCATCCACCACCCATCAAAACATGTTGTTCAACTATTCCCGTGCTCTAAGGAACATAAAAATTATATCAACACTTAGTGGGATGTGCCTCATATCCATGATACCTCCTAGACCCAATATAACTAATCTCACTCTGTCCACATTTGTCAAATGCTCTAGAAAATTTAGAAACCATGATGCATTGATCAATTACCAATATATTTGGTATCTCTATAAAATATCAAACAATGAATGATGTATTAGATCTCCAAGTCATTTATAATCAAAGTAAATTCTTAAAATTTTCACAAAACTCAGCTAGCCTAATTTATTTTATTCATTTTATACCAAATTGACCTATTAAATACTAAATCATCCCTATACATCATCAAGGATACTAAATCAACCTTATCAAATTTATACTAGATCAACTTCTATAGTACTACGTTGACCACCTTTGGTTTGTAGTACTAATTCAACCTCTTTCCTACATTGTAGTACTATATCAACCACTTTAGAAATAATTAATTCAACCCACTACTATGCAGTCAATCCCCTTCTTTAGATAACTAAATTAGCCTACTACTGCATAGTTAGCCTCTTTATTTGTTTTCCCTTTGCATACTAAGTCAACCTATTTGACTCTATTCATCCACATTGATGAATTTTTTAACAATTACCATAAATGCCTTAAGTATTTATTAGGTTTGATTCCTTCCTACCCAATACCTTGTTTGACCCCTAGTATCCCTAAAAATTTCCTAGGGTTCATTCTGGTGCCTAGATTTTGTCTAAAAATCAATTTTATATAATTCACTCAATTTAAAAAAAAAATTGAAATTTTCATTTGTTTATCTGTGTTGCACTTGTTGTGGCCACTATGTGTCCTCCCCATCTCAGTTGTTGTCTCCTCACCATCTTAACTCTCTAGTCTCTCACTAGGTCTATCATATCTCTCTTTTCTTAGAATATTAAAAATACCAAATGAATTATTTTTCACCTTATTTATATTTACTATTCAAAATTATTTACCCTTCAAATATGTGCTGTCATATTTATTATTTTGATCATATCTTTGTCTCTACTAGCTCTTTTTCCAAACTATAAAATGTTTTGGAATCTTGATGGCATTGAGAATATTTTCAACTATTATATGTATATGTTGCAAAAATTTCAATTTGTTGCTCATTTTCACTAAATCTCTATGGGTTTACCTAATGTTCCTTACATTGGACAATTTCACACTTATTTCTTTATCTATAGCACTAACTTAGGTACAGGTATGTGTTTTTCAATTTTGTCCTTTCATTTATCTTATTTTCTCCTTACTACACTTAATTCAACTTTAGCATAATGTGTTTCCATGTTCTTTTCCTAAAGCACCATCATATGTTACACCTACATGACACATGATGAACTTGAAATGGGGCAAATATATACACATAATATTTTAAAACTTTATAAATTACTGATATTTTATCTTGTAAAAACCCATTGAGTCTCAATCTCTCTGAGTGCACACCTTAAAAGGTACACCAGGAAAGGGGTGGGTAGACCATTGGTGCTTCACAAGATTGTCATCCCTTATTTCCACTTTTTATCTGCACATCCATCTCTTAAAAACATTCCCCTAATCTTTGCCTCTTATATTACACCCTCCTCTAGTCATTTACCACCTTCATTAGCCCTTTTCTAACATAAAATCCTTTTTGATAGTTTATGTTACACTGTTAGTCCCATCAACCTTGTCTTTTAATTTATAAAACTTATTAGGGTCTAGTTCAACCCCTAGCTGACCTAATTTTTGACCTAATTTATGTTTGTTAATAATGATACTAGGTCAATTGGGTTGACCTTATTGACCTAAAATTTCAAAAAGGATTAGGTTTAGATCCACCTATATAAACAGATCCATTTCATCATTTCTAAGAGAAGAGAAGAAGAAGTAAGATATATTATGCATCTACTTATCCACCATTCTACTTAAGGAGAAATCTTAGGGTTTCATACTTTCTTTGAAGATATGGATCTTGTATTATGGAGAACAAAATTGTATGCATTGATAGGTTGTGTATCCTAGAGTTGATTTATCTTTATCATCTTGACATACCACAACAACCTTTTGTGAATCATCTTGGCCAAGGGAGAGATTGAGTCTCGATGGGTTCATATTCAAATATAAGTATTCCTAACTTTATTCCTCCTTTATAAGAGTATATAAATATGCATTTCTACTTATCTCATATTTATTATAATTTTGTAACTAAAAAAATTTAAAAAATAATTGATGAATGGAAATCATGAATGTAAAACACATCAAAAATGATGAAGTGTGTAAAACATTGTAAGTAAATGAAATGAAATTGATAAATTTTAAACAAAATTATAAATGATAAATTAATTAAATGATGAATAATACAAATAAAAATAATAATAATAAATAGGTAATGAAAATAAGGAGTGACTCAAGGAGAAGAAAAAGACTCAAATTTAGTGTTTGTGTTAGCATGTCATGGAAGTAAGTATGACCATTAAGTGACATGAGAATGTTGATGATAATATGGTATGAAAATATGTTTATGAGTAAATCCTAGGCTTATCCTAGGTTTTACATTTCAACTCAAAAATTAAGCCAAAAGGCATGATAAGGTGTGTATTTTTTAGGAAGGATTGGTCTTGTCCAAGGTCTTACACTACAACTCACAAAAGGAAAACCAAAAATTGTAGGTATAAAGGGTGATCAAGGATGTGATCATATAGAAGCAATATCCATTAAGGGGAATATTAGGGATAAATATGAAGTGAAAACATGGAGAGAAGCAATACATAGGTGATATATAAATCCTTATATATTATGAGACACATCAAACAAGTATGTCATTGTAAATAATTATTGACATCAAGGACCCAAGACACTCCAACTAGTGAACGCAAAGCATGGATTAACAACTAAAATTCATAGATCATCCTATGAAATCTATATTAAGTAAAATTAAAATGGACCTACCTTCCCACAACATGTTCCTTGTTCCTCAAGACCCCTTAAAAATCCATCGGTATACTATGAACATTGGGTACTTACATGATAAATTAGGTGGCACTATATTATAAAATGAGACATCATATCTTGGTCTACTAGCCTACCACATTGTAATAGACATCGACTCTATAATGAGGCCAACTATGGAGTTCTAGTTTTGACTTAGAATAAGATATGTGCCTAAATATCACATCTTTTAATATGATCTAACTTTTAAGATTTTCATTTACTTTTAATTATTGCCTTTTATTTTCTTTTATAATATGGATTTTATTTTTATGGATTTTTTTGTTCCTCCTCCATACATATTTGGATATCAAGAGTGAAATAAGTGACAATCATAAAAGATATTACTCTTAGTTTCTAGAGAAGAGTACTGAATATCATGGTATCAATAATTTCCTAGAATTGTTTACAAGTGTTCAATCTCAAAATTGACCTTTGTATGCTTCTAATGAAATGATAGAAGGAAAGATGAATATCATTGAAGATTCATTCATGTAATAAGTTGTAAATGATGAGTATACTTGTATGTGATCACAAATATATAAGGTAGTGTAATGAAAAATGCCATGGGTTATATTGAATATATCCAAGTCACTCGAAGGCTATACTATCTTACCAAAGAGCTAGCATAAGTACCTATAAAATTAATAATCATTTAAAAAAAGTGAAAATAATTAAATGAAAGTAAATATTGATAAATAATACCCAAAGGCTTTATTCAAGTTGTAATGTTTGAAGGCAAAGTTAATAAGTAGAATGAAATAAACCATATTATAAACATGATATCATATAATTAAAGTAAATGCAAAAAAGTAAAATGCTGAAAAATAAATAAAAATATGATATAAATGAGATGTAAACCACAAGGAATCACCAATGCTCATAATAAAATATAAATATCAAATCCAATCATATGATAATGTGTAGAATAATATGATATGTCACACAAAGATATGCTCCAAAATGATGATATATATCCTAACATACATCATAAATAACATCTAATAAGTCCTATTGTAAATGATATCTATATTTGATCATGGCCTCATAAATCTTTGTAGAGATTCACATGAGTACTTATTGATGTGTGAGTACTTCCTGATGTGTGATATTTATGGATAAACTAGTAGATTGATAATAATGAGGAGTCAGATGTGGTACCTCCTATAACGGGTAATCAATACAATGGATATACACTAGGATATGGTTGATATCCTTTGATATATGAGGATGTATGGGTCTATAATAATTTTGAGACCTCATCTAAGAAATATCATGATGACAATGTTATGAAGTGTAAGGTATAGATCATAAAAAATAATGAAAGTACTATTGGAGTACTCTACATCTATATTTATAATGTGTAGCACATTGATACCAAATGAAATAGACTTACCCATCTTTAGGAATATATTATAGAGATATCATAAGAGGTGGTAAACTCTTATTAGTATAAAGTTGTGTTATTTCAAGATGAATCACATCAAGTACTATCTAAGCTTTTGGCAGTTTATCAAAGGCATGGTTGTGCCATGGAAATAAAAAGTGTGCCTAAGAATAAATGAGTGATGAGATATATTAATTGTGGTAGGAATAGAAATTTTTTTTGACACTATGGTAATAATATTTAGTATGTTTGATAATATTTGGCCCAATGACCAACTATTATTTAAAACTCACAATATGGCTCATTTTCCCATCATCTAGGTGGAGGATCAAGTTTTGGCATGGGTAAATACTCATCAATTAAATCATCATGATCCATTAATCTATTAATAGGATCTTGAGTAGGCTCTAAATTTATTGTAAATGTTTACCTCTAAAATGGTGAAATCTAGGTTGGTGTTGTCTAGATTGCATTCAAGGGTGTATATAGAAATTAAATGGCACAAGGGTGATAATCAAATCTATAATAAGATAAATAAGTGCTAAATTCATATATAGTCATACACTAAATTTATTATCCTGAGATAATCTAAATATGGAAAGTACAACTATGATAGATATGGAAATGACAAAGAAGTGAATAACTTAACTTGTTATAATGCTAATGTAGTTTTAGATCTAGAAAAGGCTAAAAGTAGGTAGGAATTAGATTCTGGAATAATAATAATATTTTGAATCTTATTCCTCTAGATTTATAGATAGTAACATTAGCCTAGGATAATTTCATTGATGCTACTATTTGGGTTTGACACTAGTGTTCTATACATAATATTTGTTTAAATAGGATGTGACCACCTAGATGTTTATGGATACTATTTTGCCTTTACTCTAGTTTATTGATATTGGGTCATGGATAGTATCTACTTATGTAATGGTGAAACCATATCTTTTCATATTCAATATGACTTTAGGTAAAAATGGGTTAGTGATCACATAGTGTAGAGCTAACCCTAATGGCCCCATTGTCAAAAGATGATGCCTACATATCCAATACTCAAAATAGGGCCTTAGATTGATGTAGTTCTCACCTTCAAATTATATGATTATAACTTGTAAAATCAAGATCTTAGGTTGATACTTTATTACTTCATATATGTAGATGTGTTGTACCTATGACTAATATAGAAATAGGTAACCTTTATTCAATTGAATGCTTGATAGAGTGATTTTGATAAGTGCCTTGGTTATTTAGTCTTTTTCTAGGTGAGGAATGAATGAGGGTTGATCTTATATTTATATCAATCCCTTTTGATTAATAACTCACATTAAATCACTTAGTTTTACCATTAGGATACATTTCATTTACAAATTGGATGACTTTAGGGCACTAAACACTTGTGTTAGGATAGGACAATAATATTAATGCTACTGTCTAAACCAAATGCTAGTGTCCAAGGAGAAGGAGAATGGGTACAAGTTTATAACTTGTATATATTGAAGGTAAGTATATTTTAAGCATTATGGAAAATATAGAAGACCTGGGTCATTAATATAAGACTAGTTAGACTAAGTTGTATATGCCAAAAGGCATAAAAATATAGCAAATGAGAGACTTACAAAAGTGGGAAAGTTATAGAAATGAGAGGAAAAAACAAGGTTTTATTTTTCCAAGCATACAAGACTAAGGTGATATATAATCAAAAAATATCATCTATATTCCCCCCCTTAATCTAGTAATTAAATTACTAGTTTAAAGGAAAAGAATTCATACTTGGGTGTGTACTCGCACATTGTCTTTATGTGTGCCTAACTTGAGTGTTTTTCTAGTGACTGGCCTTTAACCAAGAACATGTTATAGTATAAAATTAGTGTATATAATCTAGGTTGAAATTACTTGAATAGATTGAAATTGAAAGAGAAAGTTTTAGGAGTACACATGTGTGTTGATATAACCACCTTGATCATTGGCAAGTTATTTTGTAAAAGATGTATCATTGTCAGGCTCTAAAAATTAAAATTATGATAAATATAGGTACATTTTTTAATTGCATATATATAATCTCTCTCTCTCTCTCTCTCTATATATATATATATATATATATATATATATATATATATATATATAGAGAGAGAGAGAGAGAGAGAGAGAGATTATATATATATCCAACTTTGAAGCAAAAGTGAGTTGTCACCTAGCAATTAAGATTAGCTCAACCATGCAACCCAATGATACTTATAACCTGGTGAGGTTGGATGATCAAATCCAACCTAAAAAATTAGAAATATTTATTGATTTTATCACCTCAATCAAACCAAAAGGTGAACCAACTAATACAATATATTGTATTAATAAAAGTGCATAAAAGTTTGTAGGTTATCAATACAAAAAAAAGTTTGTGATATGGCAACATTCTATTAAAGAGCTTTAGAATCTGAAACTGATTTGTATTTTGTAATATTAGTCATATGTTACATAGCATATGCTCCTTAGATATGTCTCATGTTAAAACTATGTATAACAATAGTAACAATGTATATAAGTCAGCCATAACTATGAATCTAAATCATATAAGCATGGTTGAGCTAATCTTAATTGCTAGGTGACAACTCACTTTTGCTTCAAAGTTGGATATATATATATATATATATATATATATATATATATATCCAACTTTGAAGCAAAAGTGAGTTGTCACCTAGCAATTAAGATTAGCTCAACCATGCAACCCAATGATACTTATAACCTGGTGAGGTTGGATGATCAAATCCAACCTAAAAAATTAGAAATATTGATTGATTTTATCACCTCAATCAAACCAAAAGGTGAACCAACTAATACAATAGATTGTATTAATAAAAGTGCATAAAAGTTTGTAGGTTATCAATACAAAAAAAAGTTTGTGATATGGCAACATTCTATTAAAGAGCTTTATAATCTGAAACTGATTTGTATTTTGTAATATTAGTCATATGTTACATAGCATATGCTCCTTAGATATGTCTCATGTTAAAACTATGTATAACAATAGTAACAATGTATATAATTCAGCCATAACTATGAATCTAAATCATATAAGTATGTGCTTTGGCCAATTCAGATAAATTTGTAAGTGTGGAGGACATGATTCTAAAGCATGCCCCCAATATATATGGATAAATTTGAAAATTTATGTAAGTAATAATTTGGAGGATATGTTTTGAAAACATTCCCCACTATAAACTAGAGATTTTTAATATTTAATATGTGTGGAGAACATGCTTCTAAAGTATGCCCCCATTGAATCTAGGAATTAATATACGTACCATATTGAATTAATGTGTATAACATGCTTCCAAATCATGCCCCCACTAAATATGATCATTGATATAAGTACTATACTAAATTAATATGGATAACATGCTTCCAAAGCATACCCCCACTAAATCTAGAAACTGTGAATGTGTGGAAGCCTTATCCATATGAGATGCTCCTATTGAATCTAAAAATGAATAGAAGTATCATATATTCAATAGGTGTATAGAACATGATTCCAAAGCATGCCCTGACTATAATTTGGAAAATATTTTAAGTGTGGAGAGCATGTTTCTATGACATGCTCCCACTAATATTCTCCTCCCCCCCCCCGCTTGAGGGGAGGGGAAAATAAGAACTAGTAGGTACCTCAACTCAAAAGGATAAGATAACTGTATACTCTATGATTATAACCATGTAACATATAGAAGGGACATGTCTAGGTAGATATAGCATTAAAGTGCATAGAATCGATGTGATCACATGTATCCCTAAGATGCATTATAAATATCATGGAAATGTCTATATAGTAATAGTATAAACTCAATAAGAAAATAACACACCCAAGATCACTCAAAAGTAATTCAAAAGGCAATGGTCTAAAGAGACTGCAAATAAGGGGCATGTTCAAATACCACACAATCAAATGGACATGACTTATTCAAATGTCCATAAAATAAATAATGACATACTCAAATGTCCATACAACAAATAATGATAAAAAATGTCAATTAAATCATACATAGGCAGGGGGGATACAAGCAAAGGAACATATTCAAATGTTATAAAAATTAATACAAGACACTCAAGGAAGTTCAAAAACTAAAGCATAAGAAACCATCATAATCATGTCATAGTAGCCCATGGATCCAATGTGTTAGGAAAAGTATGTCATGTGTATAGTATATCAAGTACCCTATGTAATATATAATCATGGATAATATGCATGTGTAAGTACATATGAAAGTTCAAACATGATAATTTAGAGTGATCATCAAATCATAGAATCTAAGTATATTAGGATCAAAGAAGTGGATGCACCCAATGTCCATATGACATGAGTAGAGATAAAAGATCAACATATGAAATAGGAATGTATCATGTTTTTGTGTATTCTCGTATCACACACAAATAGAAGTGTGACACATATAAGTATGTAGGATTAATTGAGTATGTCATCCATCAATATGGAAGTAACACATGGATGTCAAGGACTAAACAGAACATGTAAGTGCTGAAAGTGTGTTAAGAGTTTTAAATGTTTTTTATTTTTTTGGTATTTTTGAAATTTTTTAAATCATTTAGTCTAGTAGATCTTTAAATTCAAGAGCTAAGATGTTTCATGGTGGTTTTATTTGCAAAAATTGTTTATATTGCATGAGTGTTAAAAGTATTCTATCTATTGGTAATTTAGTACCATCAATTGTTGGTGGTTGTCCTTCACATATAACATATGGAGTACAAACCTCTTTGTTATCATGTTGAAAAATAGTACATTATTGTGTTACACCATCAACCACTTATATATCAGTAAACCATTATTGTCCAAGTTGTAAAGTCAAATGTGGTTCTCAGCTCAAGACCCATATTTTAAGGTCCACTTATTTTGGACCACATGAAATGGGTAATATAATACATCCAAGAGACTCTATAAATGATGGTGAATATCATAATTCATAGATATTGTGTCTCAAATATTGTAAAGTAGTAAGGCTACAAGTTGTATCTTTAGTATGTATATTAAATTTAGGTTTGGGTAATGAATGCCATTGATATTTATAATAATGGTCATGTCTTGGTGATTTGGTCTTTTTGAAATATTGCTATCTTTGTATGAACTAGAATGGTGTTTCCTTTCATGTGTTTTGGACATAATTTTTATGTTGCCTTCATTCTTATATTTCTAAATTTGGCTTCTCAATGCTTCACATTGATTTGTATTATGGACTAAAATTCGATGATAATTACAATATTGTACTTCCTTTACAAGTAAAATCATGTCACCTAATCTATGTCTAGTATATGGTAATGAAACCATTCTATGTTTAAATAACATTAATATAGTTTTTGCATTATCTTGTTAAGGTATGATTTGTAACATGTGTTATGAAGGATTTTTATAAGACTCCACATTATTCACATGATGTATTTGCATTTGTCCCTTGTAAGGTTGACTCAATAATTTTAGCCAAGAGGGATGTATGGCATAACAAGCATTTTCCTGCTCATCTATTAGTTTTGATTTTCCATTAGTTGGATTCAATGTTGTATTTTCTACAAGTGGGTTTAGCTTATATGTGTAGGACACATAGGTTCAAATAGGTTATGTGACAAGTGATCAAGTGAATCAAATTTTAAGTTTCACATTTTCTCATATATCATATCATAGGCTATGTCATCATCACTATCATAGTAATTTGAAACATCACCATATTTTTGCTTGATATTGACTAATAAATGAATTTTGAATGTTGGGGATTCTTTTGGTTTTTTGACACTTATATTAAAGGTTATTTCTCTTTATGCATATATATGTTCACTTTAGATTTTAGCTCCTTATTTTTATGTAGATATGAAGGATACATTTTACTTCACTCATCTTTTTTCATATGTATGTATATGTTTAATAGGTATGGATTATTTAGGTGTTGTCACTGCAGGGATGCTTTCAACTTTGGAATGTATCATTTTTCAAAATTTGAAAGGTTCATCATCAGTAGGCATGGATAACAAGGTCACCTCATGTATGAATTTTACACATCGATTAAGTATAGATGGGATAGTTCTCATTAAATGTATTCAAGGTCTACCTAAAATTAAATTATAATATAAGGATTGAGACATGACCTAAAAAGTAGTTGAAATTATTTTTGGTCTTAAAATGGTGAAATCTAGGATGGTGTTATCTAGATCGCATTAAAGGGGGTATATATAAATGAAATGGCACAAGTGTGATAATCATATCTATAGTAGGCCAATTATATGTTAAACCCATATATAAGCATACATTGAATTTATTATGCTAAGATAGTATAAATATGGAAATTACAACTATGTTAGATATATAAATAACAAAGAAGTGAAGTACTTAGCTTGTTTAGATGCTAATGTAGTTATATATATAGAACATGTTGAAAATAGATATGAAATATATTTTGTAATAGTCATCAAATTTTGGATCTGATACATCTATCTCTCTAGATAGTAACATCAACTTTGGATGCTTATGTCAATGTTACTATCTGAGTTCAAATATAATAATTGATATATAATATCTACTAAAATAAGATGTAACCACCTGGATGATTTTGGGTTCTATTTTTCCTTCACTCTGGTATATTCATATTTGGGTCATGTATAGTCACTTCTTGTGAAATGGTAAAACTCTAGTTATCCATCTTCAATATGACCTTACAAAAAAATGGGTTAATGGGAACATAGTTTCAAGATAACCCTAATGACCCTGATATCAAAGGATGTTGCTTACATAGCCAATACTCTGAATAAGGCCTTAGACTGATGTGGTTCTCCCCTATGTGTTGTATTGTGTTTGAATCATATAATGTGTGCAAAGCAAGTATAATAGTGACCTAGCTTATAACTTTTTAAATCAAGCTCTTGGGCTACTCCTTTAATAGTTTAGACCTATAGATGTGTTGTACTATGAATAGTATGGAAATAGGGAAGCTTTATTCAATTAAATTCTTGATAGAGTTCTTTTGATAAGTGGTCTTTGGTTTTTTTTAAGGTGAGGAATGAATGAGAGTTGATCTTGTATTTATATCAATCCATTTTGAGTAATAAATTGCATTAAATCACTTAGGTTGACCATTAGTATACATTTAATTTACAAATTGGATGACTTTATGGCACTAGAAACTTATGTCAAGATAAGATAGTAACAATAATGTTACTATTTGAACCGAAATGAGTGTCTCTAGAACAAGAGAATAGGTACAGGTTTAGAACTTATAGATATGGAAGATAAGTACATTTTAAGCATTTTGGGAAAGATAGAAGACATGGGTCATCAATATAATACTGGTCAAGATAATATATAAGCCAAGAGTCATAAGGATAAAGCATATGTGAGACTTGTGAAAGAGATAAAGGTAGAGAATTAAAAGGAACAACCAAGGTTTGAGTTTTACAAGTGCACAAGACTGAGGTGTTATATAATCATAAAATATCATCTATAGTAAGAGAATATCTCAACACATTTTAGATTAATGTATCGATCATCTATATGGGAAGGTTTCTCAAAGTATCAAAAAATATAACAAATGAGTAAGGTCCTATCATGGAATGATCCAGGAGCATACCTCTTAGAGGCTTAGAGGTGACTATATTAGAGTGAGTATAAGTTGGTAGTTTTTTCATCATAGACCTATAAACATCAATGGGAGAATGAATAATTTCAAATTTAATGGAAGGAGAAGAGACTATATCTACTAAGTTAATTCTATGAACATTTAAAGTATATTAATAAGAGTGTTATACAAAAAGTCAAAAAATAATTTCTACATCCTTGGCTTAAGAAAAACTAGATAATAATGGGTCATCTAGGGAATAAACATCACCATAATCAAGAGTATGATTATCTATAGTGAAAACATAAATGATTTTATCAGTCAAAGAAGAATGATTAATGGGTTATTTGGGAATCATTATGGTAGTGGGAATGTCATCCATCAATTTTTTATGAGATCTAGGTCATAAATAAGGATGTAATTGAGAAAATGTTGTAGGAGGGAGATTTGAGATTTTTTATCTTAACACTAATCTCATTGATTTCATCATCACTAAAATCAATAATTTATGAGGTATGTTTCCCATAATTTTGGGGTGTCTATTATAATTACGATTAGAATTGATGAGATAATTAAATTATTGATATTTGTGAAAAGGAATTATAGGAAAAGATTACAAGGTAGGTATTTTAAAAACACCATGATTTTAAAATTGTTTAAAATTTAAAGGATTGGTGTCTCCTTGAATCTTATATATAGCATCGTTATGGGGATATTTGATACATTGGTATGATGACAAAGTTATAACTCTCATGCAATGTGTCCAAGGTCAACCATGTAAAATGTAATAAGATGAAGGAAAATTAAATATTGTGACCATAACTCTAAATTTTATAAGGGAAACTATGATTGGGATACAAAGAGAACCAAGTAGATGAATTTGTCTTCAATCATAGCCTTAGCATGTACTTTGGGTAGATTTAACATTACATTAAAATATATAAGAGTTTTAATAAAATCAAGGGAAGTAACACAAGTTCTGGATCCTTAATTGATCAATTCATGATTGAATTGAATATCACCCATTTGGACACTAATGAATAAAGGAGGATCATCTGCATAATGTAATTTTTCATCCAAAATTTATTGAAGAAATGGTAAATTTGAGTGCTAGGGAAGTATCTATAGTTTTATCAATGTGATAGACATTTATTCACATTATTGAATAATAATATCCTTAAACGTAGACAAGGTAGCTTATTTCTCCATGTGAGGATGTCAAGGTATGTTCATTTCAAATATAAGTTGCATTAAATGATTACAATGACAAGGGGAGGTCTTCATGAGTTCCACAAATGGAATTTGAGATGGAAGGCAATAAAATTTTGTTATATGATCACATTAATTATATCCATGTATAACCATATCAAATAAAGGATCATAATGTTGAATCAATTCCATTAAAAGATTATAATTTCACTTAAATTGATTATGATAGGAAGTATGTTGTTTGGACTTGGCTAGCAATGGTTGGCTAGGTGGATAAATTTGCATTAAGGTGGTTGATGTCATTTTTGGTCTATTTGGTTTAAGAACCAAGTCCCTTAAGGTATTTGATGTTATGATTGGATACATAGGAATAGAAGTGGACTTATTCATGGTATTCATAGTAGTTATTTATGAGCAGATAAAAGTTGATAGTATCAACTTAGTACATGTCATAGTAATAGGAGAGTGAGAATCAAATTGTATCATTTTGTTTAATACACTTTAGACAGATGGTAAGGGAGTGGAGTGTGTAGTGATATAATTATGATTAGGGATTGTTTTCATATGTTTAATATCTATGAAATGAGATGTATAAGTATCTTAAATAGTGCAAAAATTAAGAAAGTTATTATAATTAGAATGTGTATGAGGATAAATTTATAATACTACACACCTCATGTTATTCATGTTAACTATATTATCATCATTGGTTAGAGTATTTGAGTCAATTTAAGCTTCCAAAACATTTTAGATAGGATTTTGACTAGTATTAAATTGATTATTGCAAAGTGGATCTTTATAGATAGCAAGGCGAGCATTAGTCTGATCAAGCGCTTCATGCTTGATTTTAGAATCATGAAATTTAGCTATATGTTTGTTGATGTTCATGAATCATAATTTCATGATTATAAGTGGGACCAAGGATAAATTCAAGAGAAAATTTCCTAAGTTATCAATAGGTTTCATAATAATCTCCCCAACTTGAATGATACCAATAGATTTTTTGTGACTTATACCAATATTTGGTAAGGCGAATAGGGTCAATTTCTCATGATGAAAGTTTAGAAATATGTTTTTGTATTTATACCATAGAAAGAGGTTTATAAACATTAACATTGTTTACATATAATGATGGTTATATAGATGGTTGGAAGGGACTTTTCATGAAAAGTTTGGAAGGAGTTGCCTCATGGGGTCCACCAAGAATAATAACATGCATGGCATGTATATAATCATAAATGTTCATAAACCATCATTGGTAACATTTTTTATATGTGTATTATAAGAATATGAGTTCCCAATATAAGTTGGGAAGTCTCAAATTATCTTATTATAAAATATTGAAGTTTAGCTTGATCAAGGGCTTATTTTGAATATTTTAGAGAGAGATTCCTAACATGGAATTAGAGTTTAAGATGAAGATAATTAGAGAATAAATGGAAGAGGTTATCTTTTGACATGTTGTGTTAAACTTTGTAGATAATGCTTTCAATATTTTAATGAAAACTTGAGTAGTTTTAGTGTTTGCCTATTTATAATTAATAAAATGGGCTAAACTATTTTTAGGTAGATCATCAGTTTAAAATTCATAAACCAATGTGTTGACTAAGTCTTCTAAACTAGATATAGTGTTCTACTTGAGTTGATTATACCAATATAAATTATCAACTAAAAAGGTATTAGCTATAAGTTTTGTAATATCAAAGGTATTTATATTAATCCAATCTTTGTAAAGGTTACCAACATATTTCAAATGCAATGCATGATTGGTAGATCCATTTTAAGTGATAGTAGGGGTAGTATCTCTTATGTTTATGCTTTAAATTTGAGGGATTAATGGTTCATTTTGAAGGTTCTTGATGATATTTTTAAGAGGTGAGGGTTGATGAATAAGATTATCTTATGCATAGTTAAGGAGGGGTGGGGGCCATTTTAATTTTTCACTCCCCATTGAGGTTGTTGAGGAAAAATTTACAATTAAAATTTTTGATTTTAAATTTGCATCATTAGGTTAGCATTATTAATTTGAAAATTGTCCATTTAATTCACAGCTTGCAACAAGATTTGATTTGTATTTTAAGTTTGTTAACTAGTAGAAGAGGCTTGAGATATACTAGCGGTAGCATTAATGTGAGTAGTAATATGAGAACTTTGAGTAGGCCCACTAGAGGAAAGACTTGCCCTAGTAGTGGCTAAACTTGGCATAGTAGAAGAGGAAGGAAGAGAAGAATTCATGTATTGACTTTCCCAAATCCTATCAAAATGGTATGTGTAGGTGATGGGGGACCTCATATCTGGGGCCCCATTATGAGGTATAAATGACCATAGGACCCTTGCCCATATGTTGAGGGTTTTCATTAATGAAAAGGATCATTTTAGCAGTGTATTTAAGATCACTCTCATCTTCAATTATAGGAATGTGAGGAGGATAGTTAAAATGATCTATAGGTTGGGAGTTAAAAAATGAATTATAATAAGTTGTTCATGTAGTTACATGAATATTTATTTTATCTTGATTATTTATAATATTAAAATGATCTTTATGGGATTTAGTCAAATCCATCATATTGTGTTGTGTTTTTTCTTTTGAATCATCAAAGATACACTACATGATGGAGAGTTGAATTAAAAATTGTATTGGCCAACTCAGTAAAGTAGAAAATATACTATATTGACTATGTCATTGTAGTTATACAAAAAAAAATGTGAAATAAAGACTATATCGATCCTAGTCAATGTAGCTAGTGGAGATAAGTTACAAGCAAAAATGTAATATATTAACTATGATAAATGTAGTTATATAGAAATAAATGTAAAATACAAATTATATCGATCATGGTTGATGTAATTAGTAAATGATAAGTTGTAATTAGAAAATTGTAATATATTGACCATGGTCGATGTAGTTACACATAAAGAAATATGAAATATAGACTATATTGAGAATGGTTGACGTAATTAGTAAAGGATAAGATTCAATTAAAAAATATATTATATCAACTATGGTTGATGTGTCTACACATATTGAGAGTTAAAACACATATTATATCAAGCCTAGTTGATGTATTTAGTAAAGGAAATAATGATCATAAAAATTACTATATCAATTGTGGTCAAAATAGTTACACATACTGATATAACACTATATCAAGCATGGTCGATGTAGTTAGATCTAAGAAAAATTTAATAGTATTACAGATAATTGTATCAATTTTGGATGATGTAATCTGATAAACAAAGGTAGAGGAAAAGTAAACTCAATAGACTATAAAAAACTTTTGTGATGTATTTTTTTCACATAAATAACTATTTTGGAGTTGGTCGATGTAGTTATAACACACAACATAGAACTATATCAATGTTATCTGATACAGTCTACAACATAAAATATAATATCAAGAAATAAATTAGGAATTTGACTATTTTTTTAAAATTCTTAATCTAAAATGAATATCAGGTAGATGTACTAAAAAGATGTGATTAATGTGTAAGATCTTAAAGATATTTATTTATTGGATAATGTCAACTAAATATTTTAGAACACTGACTATGGATAAAGTACCATTATGATATCCCAATAAAAATTAGTTTTAAGGGTAATTAAATAGTAACTTCTTAGTTCTTACTACTAACTGATGCACTACAAAATTAAATGGATGGTTGGATTCCTAAAGTTTAATAAATAGGGAATCCTAGGCATTTCCTTGATACCATGAGATACATGGAAACTAAAGTCTATGTTTAAATTTGTATTATGGTTATGATTATTGGGACAAGCCCCTCATACCATGATGTATATAAACAATAGATAAGGATTTTAATAGAACACCATGTAACCCTTTGCAATAGTAGCTAAGTAGTTTGAAAATTACCATAACATAGTTTCTAGGGAAAGCCAAACAAATAGAAAATAAAATTCAAAAATTAATGTTGAAAATAATTTACAACATTAAATGAATTGAAATAAATAGGCATTAAACTTGAAAGGAAATTTTTGATTAATTATTAAAAAGAAAGGTAGTTTTGTCTTGTTTATGATAGAAAATTAAATAACACAAAATTGTGTCAATGTAAGATGATGTATTTGTTCACATAATATAGAACTGTATTGACTTAGGTTGATACAGTCTGTAAATATAGTTTTAAACATGAAGAATAAACTAAATTAGATAGAGTCAATAAAGTTTATTACAAAGATACAAACACAAAACTATATCAGTCAGGGTTGATATAATTTGACAAAGAGATAGAATTAATTTAGAACTACATCATACATGGTTGATGTAGTTATTTGAGTAAAATAATTTTTGATAGAATAGAAAATTTAGATACAAAAATAAATCTAGTTGTTTAATCAATTTGACTAGAAAAATGAGTAAATAGAATTATATCATATTGGATTAATATAGTCAAGAATAAAAACACCTGGCAAAATCAAACTAAATCAGACTTGACCAATATAATTAGGTGACTAAAGAAAATAATGCAGATCTTAGTGAAATAATATATCAACTCGCATCAATGTAGCCTATTGAAAAAATATAGAGAAATAAAATTATATCAACCCACACTGATATAATTTCCTAAAAACACATAAAGGTTAGATTGGATCAATCTATGTTGATTTATTCTACTAAAAGATATAGAGGAAAAAAATTATATCGACCCACATCGATATATTTTGATGAAAGATAAAAAAAATAATGGTTATTTTACATCAAGTTCATCAAAATATATCCAATGAGTTAGGATTGACCTACAAATTATCCTATATAGGAAATCTAGACTCAGAGAAGGTAAATCAAATAGATCCCATTGATACTTAATGTATCAAGATATGACCAAATGGATCCACTAAACCTACCAATATTAGAAATTATGACACAACATTGATGGAGAGGGTTTCAAAACCTCTAGGAAATCAATAAATGAAATAAATATAACTAGCTCTTTTGATATTAGAATTAATCTAATATAGTATTGTCAAACTAACAACACAAATAAGGGGGATAGTTAAAAACAAACTAAAAAGGGTAAGGAACCATGTTAGTAAAGTGAGGGCCTAGGTTACCTAAGGTGGGAAATAGAAGGATTTAAAAACCCTATATCCACACTAAGTATAAATATAGAGGAGATTAAAACAACAATATATGCATTCTATTAATTATGCAATTTTTATCAAATGAAAGAGTTAGGTTATAATATACTTACCTTGAATAAAACCTATTGAGCCTCAATCTCCCCCTTGGCCAATGGTGTTTCGCAAGAGATTTTTTTGGTTTTAAGGATCATAAAGGTTTAATAAAGACATTAGATAAAATTAATACTCCTATTGTATCCAAGATTTCACAAGACAAGTTTTTCCCTCCAAGACAAGATCTAAGCAATAGCTTCTCTAAATATATACTTAAGTAAAATTGAGAGCAATTAAAATATGAAATGAATGTTCCTCTCTATTAGATTGAAATGGGGACTTATATTTATGGATTATCATAACCCTTTATATATTTTTATCCAATGACATTGACTAGTCTATATGTAGTTAAAATTATGATGGTTTAACCTCAAACTAGGTCGGTCAAGGATGATTTAGTTGTGAAGCATCTGTCATAAATTTTAGACTACATCAACCCAGGATGACTTATTTTTAAATTTGGTAAGAATTAGAAAAAAACTACACAATTTTGGCTTGATATAGTAATAAAACATGGGTATTGGTATATTTAAGGGTTGTAATGATAAATATTGCTTTAGGGATTGAGTATGAGGGAATTGTAGTGGATATAAGCATGATATATTAAACAACAATTTCACTTGCAAAGCACCAATGGTCTATCTAACCCTTTTATAGTGTACCATTTAAGGAATTACCTTGGAGAGATTAAAAATTAATAGGTTTATATAAGAGGGAAAGTGTGAGTAAATGATAAAGTTTTAAAAATGTTGTGTATATAAAAGGGACTGATTAATTTACAAAAAATGACCAATAATAATTTTCAAATGAACACATTATTTTATCACTGGCTTAAAATTTTATGAAGCAAGATATGGATTGAAATTAATATGGGTCATTAATATGAATTGAAGAACCATTTTGTAATAGGCATGGATCATTAATTTTAAAGTTGACATCATTTTCCACAAGGCTTGGTAGGCTTTGCTCTATTAATGTGGAAAATTAATGTCACATTGCACACCACCAACAAACATCTCTCCTTAAATTTTCATGTACCTCCTCTCCCATAATTTACATATAACCTACCAAAAAAATTTATACCATGCTGTGTTTTAGAAATAAATTTTCATCAGTGGAATGGAGGGATCAAACATTACACGTAGATGTGTTGCCTATAATTGAACCCATAATTATGCTCTTTTTATTTTTGTGTGGTTGATATTGTTATTGTTCCTTTTATGTTCATGTTTTTTTTCTTGCCTTAAAAGATGAGTAAATTTTTATTGGTATGTTAATATAGGTATGAAATTTAGTTCCAAGGTGTGTTTCCCATATCTGAACCCATAATTGTGTTCTTTTTATTTGTGCATGGTTGTTATTGTTATTGTGCCTTCTATGTTCATGGTTTTTTTAGTGCCTTCACATCTAAGTAAACATTTAATGTTATGTTAATGGATTGATGAAATTTCACACCAAAAAACCTCTCTCATTTATTTTTTATATAACTCCTCCCAAATTACCATGGACACTACCCAAAAGTTTTTTTGCATGTAGTGTTTCACATAGGAATTTTTATCGACAAAATGGATGAATGAAAATTATTTTTATTATGAATTTTATGTTCATGGTATTTTTTTTGTGCCTTCACATCTGAATAAAAATTTAGTGATATGTTAATACACTGATGAAATGGTACACATAGGTATGTTTATTGTAACTAAACCCACAACTATATTCTTTTTATTTTCTTGTGCATATAATTGTTATTATGTATTTCATGCTCATGGTGTGTTTACATGTATTCACATTTGATTTAACATTTATTGGTATGTTAATGGTGGTAATCAAGGTATTAATTTCCATATCATTAAATGTTATTACTTTTGTATCAACCCATATAATTATACGAATTATACGGCCATCTTGAAAGATGACTATGTCATTAATATGCAAGGAAGTGTCATGTTGGAATATGATAGTGTTCTTAATTTGCAACAGAGATTTTTAAAGACCCTTGATGGCCCTTTTACATTAATGTGGTGTTTTAATTCCCCCATGGATGCCATCTTCAACCTATTCACCATGTTGGAGGTATGAAATGTTTCCAAAAATTGAACCCACAATGTCAGCATGTTTTAATTCACATATAACTCTAAATTTATTGGTATTTTAATGGAAGCCCTAGAGGTTTTTTGAATGCATGTCATTATGTGATTTATATCTATGTCATATTTATAGTTCCTTGCATAAAATAGGTTGGAATAATTAACATTTACTGATATGTGGATGGAATATGTAAACATTTAATGTGTCACTAAACATTTATATCTATGTGGATGGGATTCCTATAGGTTTTCAATCACATGTGAGTAGATGTTATTTTTTTTTAATAAAAATTTATAATTTCATATCCATACCAATAAATGTTGACTCAGATGTATCAAACCAAACCCTTTTCTAAATTATTATTTATATGTTATTGATATGTTCTTACAAGTTAATGTTGATTTGTTATTCATTCACATTTTCAAAATTACAAATATTATTTTCCATAGTTATTGTTGATAAATTACTGTTGTTGTGGATAGAAACCCTGAAAGTTATTAATATGTTCTTTTGAATTAATGTTGTGTTATTCATTCACATTTTCAACATTACAAATATTTTTTGTCATAAGTGTTGTTGATATGTTTTCAATTCATTTTATTGTGTTATTTACATTTACGACACATTTATGTATCCACACATCCAACCTTCTATGGCTTTTGCAATAACCCATTATACATTCCCACATAGAAATGCTTGTTTGAATGGAAATGAATTTGAACTTGGGATGGAAGATTGAACATTCATTTTTATGTGGATGGAAGCCCTAAAGGTTTACATTCACATACCGATAAATGTTATTGTCTTTTTTTCCAAATTTTTATGTTATTGTCTTTGTATAAAATGCAGACTTAAACCACCTAGTTTAAAATTATGACCAATAATTATTTTAAAATGAACACATTATATTTTCATTGGATTAAAATTTTGTGAAGTGAGGTACAATGTGAAATTAATATTTGTCATTAATATAAAATGAATGGCCATGTTGAAATACTAGTGTGTTCAAAAAATTGAACATGTATTGGTATGTGGATGGAATCCATGAAGGTTTTTATTCACATACACTAAATTTTAATGTCTTTATATTTAAAATAATAATTTCATTAACATACCAGTAAATTTTGATTCAAATTTATCAAACCAAAGCATACTATGAAATCATGGTGTTGTGTTATTGATATGTTGATGTGATATTCATTCACATTTTCCATTATGTTGGTATCTTACTGATATGTTGTTGTGTTATTGATATGTTGTGAAATGTTGTTGATATGTTTATCATTTTATTATCAATTTGTTGATTGGTTTTCCATTATATTATCAATTACTATATTCATTCATTCTTACTTTTTATATAAGTTAAATTAGTTTAAAGGGTGAATGTTTGTTTGGTTTCTCAATTCATGAAATTTTTAAAAACATTGTGTTTCTTGAAACTTGTTATGTTTGCAAAGATTTACTTTATTTTCATTATGTTTATTAACACATTACATATTTGTGAAGTTTGGAATGGTCGTATAGTTTTTTTTTTAAGTTTATAATGCTCAACTCTTTATTACTTCTATTGTATATTTGTGTTGTTAGTGTTTATTATTTGTGGGTAATGATGACATATTTTGAAGTCAAGAGTGGAAAAAAAACAATGGGATACTCGCTTTTAGGTGAAATATTTCTAAATTTCATTAAGCTTATGATTCATTTGTAGGTTGAATGGTAGATATCAAAAAGGTTTAATTACATCACATAATCAAACTGAATACTTGTACTTTCATTAAATTTATTAATGCACTTCATTACATAAAATATAAAACTAAATATATTTCATTACATTAATTACTATGTAATGTCTAATAATGGAACATAATATACTTCACTTGTATTAATACCTATAAAAATTAATGGATTTATGTAATGTAAAACAAAAATTATACCATCCAAGGTGGAAAAATTGATATGTTCGCTTCATTCTCCATATTCATATAATGTGGAATTGTTAGTCCTTCAAAAATTGAGTCCTTAGTGGGATTTACTACCATGTAAACAAAAATAGGAGATATACCACATGAACCAATAGAGATAGAATGTTTGTCATGTCATTCAATATGTGATGTTATTTGGGTAAAGGGTTGAATTCATTTCTTAAATACCTTTGCCTCCCCAATTATTTTATGGCCTTCTTGAATTCCCTATCCCTTATATCATGTTCTTTCTTTTGCTCATTTTCTTGCCTTTGTTGTATCTTCTCCTGCTCTTCTTTCCTTTTGATTTCATTTACAATTTTTTTATGTTCCCTATTGTCCATCTCATCCTACCTAAGGGCTTTCTTAGTCATCATTTTTTTTTCTTCCTTGCCTTCAATTCCTCAATCTTCTTCTTTAGGGACTCTTATTTTATAAACATTTGATGATAGTCATCTGATGTGAGAATTTATGATTGTTGGCTTAGTCTGACTACATTTTTGCCTAATTTCTTTACAACCCTTTGTGTCAGCAATTTTAGAAATATTTATATTTAAGTTTGTTATTAATTAATTTTATTTTGGCTATAATATAGATCTTTGACTGCATTTTCTACTAATTTCATTATCAGCATCTAAATAAATCATTACATCTTCTATGCTCTATTGTCCACCTAGTGCATAGTAATGAACTATTTTTATTGGGATGGAATGTGATGGTGATGACATTAACATAGAGGTATCTGCTTTTATTAATGCACAATTGAATCTAAAATTTGTTGTTCCCTTCCTCAACCATTCTGGTGGGATTTTTTGCAAAGGTAGACTTAAGCCATATTGGTTGAAACTAAATGTTGCATTTGCAACCTCTCCAACACCTTAAATGTTTGTTGCATTTGAATTTGCATTTTTTTTACCTAAAACACCTTTGACATTTAGTGTTTAAACTTCTTCACCTTAGACAACATTACCATGTTGCATTTGCTCTATCTTCTACATAGTAGATTCAATGTCTTCCTAATTTAGACCTACCAACTTTATTATATTTTTAGAAGCACTAACTTCATCCTCTTTTAAGTAGAATGTTGCACTTGAATTCATGTCATTCACTACTACCTATAGGTTTAGGGGCAAAATACATATCCTTCTAAATCTAACTATTATATTCTTAGGAGCTTGTGCCATATTCAATGTTTTTTTTTTCAAAGTGGCCAATTCATGTCTCTTTGTCTCACAAGGATGATTCATACTCATCCATGACATACTCTCACTCTTGAAGTAGGCCTTAAATAGACCAAACACACTTACATCAAATGGTTACAATTTATGGCTAGTGTGTGTGGAATATATAAGTAGGTCTATCCACAAATCTCTAGCATCTTCAATCATTTAAAGTGTAATATGGTTGTCATTCCCATCAAATATGAGAAGATGTATATTATATGGTGAAACACCTCTGATACAGATCTTGATAATGATGCAATTAGTTCATAAACAATTATTTTATCATCCATGCATGAGTTTGGTCAACCATACATGTACCTGATTCATAGCCTAAAATTAAATTATACATTATATTTTTACTTTAAAGAGGTAGAACCTTGGGAATCTCTAGCCAGCTACATTCACACATGCTAAAATAGTGATCAATTCTTTGTTATTTGACATTATGTGTAGCACACTCCTTGACCCTTTTTTAGTGATGTCTAGTATGCCACAATTCCTTCCAGATTTCACCCTTGTCTCATCACAATTCCATACTTTTTGTGGTCCATAATTATTTTCAGCATAAAAAATTCTTGAGTTATCATTAAAAAAACTATCACTATGGATGGCCTAAGCATGGTATCTATATCTCTATCCAGTCCTTTTTATATTCTCATACATAAATCATGGTGTCTATTGTTGAAGCCTTTTTAGTCCCATGTTAGATAATTCCCTACACCACTTAACTATCTCACTTTATTCTATAGTTGACAAACTAGTGGGTGGCCCTCTCTTGTTAGTGGTTGTAATTCTTTTTATCTAAATAGACAAATTACTAGGTTTCATTCCCCACTTTACTAATGCAACATTCATGAAATAACCATTATTGTCCACATCTCTCATTGCACTTTTTATATCTTTCTTTGTCCACTTAGACTACAATGACATTTACACAGTGGCAATAACATATATGTTGGATTCCTTATCTACCTAGTTTGAAGGGGTTGATATGTAATAACTTCATTCTCTAACTAATTTTTAGTGGGTTTCTTATGTTCTTTATCCCCTTCATCAACAAATTCAAAAAAATTTAACTCCTTTATTCTTAATTTCTGCACATGGTCATCTTCTAACATATTGGGTCATCTTCTTTGCATTTCTCATGCTGAACTACAACATTCAACAAATTTTATAACTGAAAATAGAATGAAAAACATATCAATAATAGCTATGGGAAAGAATGTTTTTAATTTTGAAAATGTGTATGAATAATAAAACAACTTAAAATCACATCATATGAAAAACACATCAACATGATTTGACAAAAGGATTTTATTTGATACATTTGACTCAACATTTACCAATTATTTTTTGCTCCAAACTCCTTTATTTATGAAATTCCCATGAGATTGGGCATTCCCTAAAGGGGGAAGGTGGGGACAACTATGAACTTTCATCCTCCATTTTTATATTGATCTAGGATCAGCCCAAGACATGGCTATAGGTATTTGACTTCACAAATGGAGTCTGCATGAATAGTCTCCAAGAGATGAACTATTACCACCAAAAGTTCAATCTAAAGTTCATACACATAGGTCAAAGATTATTATGAGAATTTGAGTATTATGATTTATGTTTCTAAATACAAGGGGAAATAGTTGCTCAATTTTAAATAATAAACACAAAAGAGAGGGAAGGGTAAGGCAAAAAAGGGAGCCTCCAAATCTAGAATGAACTCAATGCATTGATCATTGAACCAAGTGACTCTACCATAGTTATAACATTATATAATGAGTTTCTCTAAATTTATACCTCCAAGAAAAAATAGTGGGAAGATTCTAAGAGAACTGGTAGTATGCCTTCAATATGAACTCTCACTAAAGATGAGTACTAGGAGTTTATAATAAAGTACACATAAACACCATATGGTAATTTGTAGATTAACACACAAATTAATAGTATTACAAAATGTAAACAAGATAACTCACATAGTGATTATAATAGATAATAAATCATAACCATAACACACATAAAGCAGTAAAGTATTGATCCAATTAACCTAACATTGACAATCATTCAAAAATGGAGATGAAAGAGAATTGATATAAAATAAGCCCTCTACAAAAAATATGAATTATATTCATTAAAATAAGTAAATGTTGTTACAATAAAATATGTAATCCAACTTTATATTCTAGAGAGATGAAGGAAAAATCACATAAAATCATGGCTATAATCTGACAACACTTTTGAAAAAAAATTAATTGACCCCCATATTACAATATAGTTTTTTCTTATATAGATAGGGATGGATCTCACATCCAAATATTATGAGGATCCCATCCTAGGCCATGATGGTGACTCATTATAGTTACAACCATAATTCAAATTTTAAAATAAGAAAATCCTTAAAAACTTGTAAAAGATCTACAAATACCACCTAGTTTATGCGTAAAGGCAACTATGAAGGTCTGGATCCTAATTACTTTAATCTAGCATTCCTAACTTTAAATTTATCCACCATGAGGTCAAACTCCTTATCCATATTGGTAAGGTTCATTATGGGCTCCCTGAAGATTACATCAACTTGAGTTGCTAGTGTCTTGTAGACTTGGAAGGGTGCTTATATTGACAACTAGACCCAAAAGACCTAGTTGATGCTCATTATGTACTATGTTAATAGATCTAGCACTACTTGATCCCCTTCTTAGTTTACTCTGGTGACTTTTTCCCTCATGACCTGGTCGAATTGACCTAGGTGGACTCTAAATTCCCATTGTTCCAATAGGGTTCCTATTATAGCCCAAATTTTCACCATAGAGAAGTCAAATAGACCTTCTCAAATTTGGGATAACATGAAACTATGTATATGTATAGATATATTGCTACAAGAGATATATCTCTAGATTATGGGCTAGCTCCCTTGATCTAACTATTTAGGTTCACACACTACACTATAGTAATCACTTATTGGGGGTAAAAAGGGAAGAAGGAAACATGAAATGAAACTATACTAATGGAGGTGATACACTAGGGATATCTCCAAAAACATAATTGAAACTTGCACTATGAAGGCAAATTATTAAAATTGATCTCAACTCAAGGTTATTCTAGTATAAGTGTTTCTCCATGGAGGTAGATTGCTATGCATTTCCAAAGATGGGTGAATATCATGTCTAATATCAGACACTACTAATCTCTCTTCACACTTTAAATACACTTAGAAAATAGTTACACTCCATGAGACCTATTAGAAGATGTATTACTCACACAATGCAACAAGAGCAAAATGGAATCAAGGAGAAACAATCATAACTTATCATCCAAATAGATCACTTGACATACTTAGGCAAGAGATTTTAGAGACCAAATCAGCTTGAGAACTTTATTCAAAGGGAAAAAAAGATTTCAAACCATCAGGTCTTTTCCATATCAATTATGGATAGTTTACAATACCAACATGGCTTTAATATATACAGCAATAGGAGAAGAGAGGTAAGGAGTGATGTTAAAGAGTCATGATGCTAAGTTTCAAGTCTTGGAGATCAATTAAAATGCAAGAGGAGTTAGAGAATAGATCATGAGGTCATCTTAGAAAAGTGTCTATCTAAAACATGACTCTTCCTCAAGTTGGCATAGGGACACTTCATTGTCCTCAAAAATTTTATCTTGATGGGGAGTTCACTTAAATGTCTATAACTACCTTGGAATTCATTGAAACATATCCACTAAATTGAGAAGGTGGAAACATGAATGGTGAAGGTCATTATGCACCCCTCCAACTAATGATCTTCTCTTTTCCACTTGTTGTTTACTTCCTTACATCCACTCACTAGCTCTCTACGCCTAAACTCTCACACTTGTCACTTAGTTGACCTGACCACACTCAAGGAGATACATTGTAGATATGTGAGACACCTTTTCATAAATTATTTTTTCTTTGGTATATCATATATACTTCAAGATAACTCAAAACCACACTTCTCATCTTTAATTTGGCAGTCACCTTGCCTCTTATTATTCTATCTAAGACTACCTACAATAATCAATTTAGAAAAGGGGTTTCCATGCATGACTAAGGTGATAATGGGGTTTGAGGAGTTATAATACATCTATACACACCTTACACCATGGATTTAACTCACTTATTCTGTAATGGGCACCTCTGTTATGCCCAAAATTAACCTAGGTAAAACCCCTTATGACTCCAGACGGTTTGTTTGTATTTTTTTTTTTGTGTTTTTCAAAGTCTTATACATGTAACATAAATATAAAATTGAAATCATAGACACACATATCTGAAATAACCAACACCCTTTATTTATATTGATTATAAAATCAATAAACAAGTGCAATGTCGGACATGCGATAACTCACTAAATACTCTAGAAATGGAATGAACATTATTTAAGGCAAATATCCTTAGCAAATATCGAGGGTATGATCATTTTGTTCTCCATCCATCAAAATTATGGACTCTATAGGCTTATTTCTATGGACTCTATAAGCTTATTTCTATGAACTCCACAGGTTTGTTTCTATGGACTCTGCAGGCTTGTTTCTATGGACTCTGTAGGCTTGTTCTACGGTCTCTGTAGGCTTGTTTCTATAGTCTCTATAGGCTTGTTTCTACGGACTCTACAGGCTTGTTTCTATGGACTCTTTAGGCTTGTTTCTAGAGACTTCATAGGCTTGTTTCTACAGACTCTACAAGCTTGTTTCTATAGACTCTATAGGTTTGTTTTTATAGACTCTGCAGGGTTGTTTCTACAGACTCTACAGGCTTATTTCCATGGACTCTACAGGCTTGTTTCTACATACTCCATAAGCTTGTTTCTCCTAATTCTTACTAAAAATAGCTTTGGACACCAGCCTAGGTTGATAAGGCATTAATTGAATATTTATTAAATAAGGATATGGATGACACTCGTCAGCTACTACAAGATGCTACAGTGACACAGCTGCTACAGTGGTGTGATTGCTACAGTGACATGATTGCTACAGTGATGCGGCTGTTACAGTGGCATGGATACTACAGTGACATGGCTACTATAGTGGCACAATGGCTACATTGATGTGGCTGCATGAGGCTGAAAGCATAGACTCCAAAGACCAATCCCAAAGATTGATGTCTAGAGTGTTACAGATGGGAAGGACATTCCCAAACGCCAAAATAGCTTGCAAACTATAAGTACATCAATTCTTCTTCTTATCCAACATGTTGAATGAATAAAAAATCACTTCCTTTTATTCTTTCTCTAAAGGGTGACTCAACTCTCATGAGTGATGTGGGATAAAATATGTGCAACATTTTATATATTAGAATATTACTTATGTCTCCCTTGGGTACCATCCCCATAAAGTAAATATTATAGTAACACTTTAATATTTTATAATTAAGTTAAATGTTACTTTTATAATACTTTGGGCATTAAAATATAATATCAATTAGACTCTGAATAGTGCAAGTGATATTTCATCAAAAATCTCTCACCGAGGAGTATCAAATCCAATCACCAAAACTGGCCTCTGTTGTGTCCTGCTAACTTACTACAAATAGTAAGTATGGCTGAAATTGAGTAAATCAACTCTATTTTGGCCCAAACTAGAAATTACTAGGCTAAAACACTCTAGGATCCCTTTAAACTCTTCGTTATCCCTTGAGACCATGTATAACTAGGCTAATACACACACACACACACACACACACACTTGGTCAACTGCTAAAGTGGGGACATTACATATTCCTATTGACACCTTCAAATGACCTTAAATCCTATAGAAAACACAAAATTTGACTCATCCATACAAGTGATGGTATATAAAAATTGAGTGGTATAGAGTTTGAGAGAGTTTCAAGTAGGTTCAAATCACTTTCTAGGCCAATTGAACCATTCTGGATGCATTATTCTTCGTATATTTCTCATTAGGTTCTTATGATAATTTTAAGAGGGTTTTAGCTTGTTTAGGTTCTTAACAATAATTCATAGAGATTAAGACCATAACCCTCAAACCAATGCCACTAGTTTAAATTTCATGACCTCCCTCAACTATCCATAAGTTCTTGAGACCTCATGCATCTCTTCTGTATAGATGTGAGTAAAAGAAGTTGACTCTCGAGTTCTTACTATGCATTCTGGACACCCTTGAGACAAATTGATGCCAAAAGTGGCCAATATGAATTGTTTAATACAAACCAATAAGTCTTATCAAATCCCAATTATAATATTTAATATCCCACATTACTTTGGATTGTCATATGTTCATAAGAATGACATTAGGAGCTTTGAGATTCATGCCTAGTTTTAGGCCTTAGAGGCATAAACTAGGTTTTATGAGCATGTGGTCACTTATGAGTATTCACAGTGCCTATATGACATTATAAAAACTTATTAATCTTCAATTAAATCCTACACATCATCCCATAGTGCCTCAAGATGGTGTCATTCATCCATTTCATGATCAATTCACTAGGTCTGTAAGATTGCATTGCTTGTGGAGTGCCTCAAGTCTGAGATAAAATAGTGAGCACTTACACTATTATTATAACTTTAAATATACCATGGAGGCTTATTTTAACTCATTATGACCCTCTATAATAATTTTCAAAGCTTGAACATGCTTCAAGTCCCCTCAATACTTCAAATTCTCAAAACTAGCTTCTAGACCTATGACTGTGTGCAGGGTTTTGATAGGGCTTAAGAACCTTTAGCTATGGCTATCTCTATTCATCCTTGCCTCTAAGAATCACATGTAAGTATGATATTATCACTATGATATTTATTTATACATAGTCATCTCTATCTTATACCTCTGCCTACCAACCAAACATGCATCCTTCATTAGCTTGGGATAGTCTGAGTATGAGTCAAACTATAGGTGTTTGTTAGAGAAGTTAAGAGGTTCATGTAGGTGAAGATATATGTTTTATAACTATGTTTCACACTTTTATTTTTTACTCAACTCATTAGGACTATTTCACACCTGAATGGACTCATTTTTTCCTTGAGACGATGTTATCATCCCTTTATCATCAATGTACTATAGGTGTGCAAGTTGCATTGCTTTAGGTTCATTTTGACTTAATGGCATTTTAGTTCTCTGATTGATTCATTAAATATTTTTACTGATTTGAACACCCATTCTACCATCATCTTATCTTTACCTAACACTCTCCTCATGTGTTAAGGTGTTACCTCTAGGTTTAGGCTATAAGAATGAAGCCATTAGGTTTGCTTAGACCTCATAGACACCATAAAATGACACAGTGTGGATCAGAATCTCTTTTCAAATAAATTAATATAAACTTTATCATTTTAAAATTTCTTCAAATATTCACCTTTCCATCTAGGTTTGATTTTAGTTAATGGTCTCACCACTCACACAATGATCTTTCCCTGATCTATGAACTTGTTTGAGATGTTAAAATAGGTTCAAATGCTTCCAAACATGCTTTGATACCTATTCAATACAAACCTTCAATGGAGAATATGACCAACCATGTTTTTATGGGTTTGAAAAAAGTGTGTTACTCTTGACATAAATCCACTCCTAGAAAGATGAAATTTGCAACTATCAAAACATTATTATATAGACCATTGGTATTCACTTCTAGCATAAAGATATGGTTCTACCTATCCTCCATGGTTGCATGTGCCAAACCAAATTGAATTAAACATGACTTGAATGTATATTATCTTCAAGTCTATATACATATCTTGTTTCACACAAACTAATTTCCAAAATGCAATAAGATGATAAAAATTGAGCCATTGGGATTGCAAAGGCAATTTATAGGTGTTAATAATCTTAATGATTGTTTATAAAGCATAGGAAACCAGTCATAAAACTATGATCATGAAATTAAATCTCACATGGACCCCTAAAATTAACCAATTTCACTCTCTCCAACTCCTCTTCTCCTGTCCATACCAAATCAAAACTGTTGACCTTTTTTGAGTTGTCCAAGAGAGCAATAGGAGAGAAAAACTAGTTTTGATCAATTTTGGATATGTTGAAGCCACCTGAGCCTATAAATTACCTTCTGGGATCTCAATACACCTTCCTAAATAATTTTACACCTATATATGATTCACTTCCATCTTTACAACACCTAAAACTAACATTTTTGTATGTAATCCTTTTTTTAGGTTAAACCTACAACATTTCAATTTCAAAGCCTTCTTCTGACATTATCTAACATGAAACATGTTAGCCTAATTCTTTACATTTGTCTTTTTGATGAGAAACTATACATTTCCTTAAAATGACCAAAAAGGTGGCATAAAAGGACACCAAGAAAATGGACAAATGTGACAAAGGTTAAATCATGTTATGTGACCCTCAAAGTATGACTTGACTTCATTTAGGAGTATGGTGACCATTTTCAAACCTAGGGAACCTTATGAAAAGTTTGAACATGTAGAGGGTTGACCCAATTTGACCTAGTGAAAAATTTTGGTCAAAATTTTGGTGATTTATAGGGGTAATATGTTTGATATGCTAAGGATCAGTTGCCTTCTCCTTCTATTAGGCAATGGAGTCACCCATATGCTACAATTGACACTGATGTGCCTCTAAAAATACTCCAAACTCACACCAAACACAATAAGAAACAAACACACAATAAGAAAAAAAACCACACATTTTCCCAATACTTATGGAAAACACACACCTATCTTAATATATTCAAGACCTCAAAACACTTGAGGTGGAAAATAACTTCTTCATTACTTCAACTAGGGTCACAGACAATGTTTCAAGAATAACTACCACTCCATGAAAATAAACCATCATATAATTAATGTTTATTAATGAAAAATTACTTATGGAGGTAATCAAATGACTTACCATTTGTGGAGCTTCTGCTAACTACAAGTGCATCACTTGGAACTCTCATGAACACTCCATCTAGACTTCTTAAAGGCTTGTTTGACTTTATAGCTTACTTGGCCTTTATAATGTCCACTTGGCACTCCTCGATATGGTCATTAGGAGTCATCAAAGCCTTTCCAAATTCAAATATCTTTTAATCATGAAATGTTTTTTGTTGGGATTAATCAAGGTTGTCTTTTTTGTGCTCATTAGGTACTTGATTGATCCTATCATTAGGTTTATATTCCTTTTGAAGAGTTGCAGACCTACTTACCTTTTCAAACTCATGCATTATGGCATTGAATTATTTCTACATATTATATACTTTTCTTAAGGTTCATTCTCATGAATATTCTCCTCTTTGTCAAGCAAAAATAGATTCTCACTAGGACTATCATGCCTTGTTACAAATGGGATATGAACATCATCATCCATGTGCAAAGGTAGTTGCCCCATGTAAATTGTCCTAGAGTGTCATCAAAATCTACCTCAAGAGATCCATCATATTATTCATTAAGTATGTATGTACCAAGACCTATTTCTTCAAATCCATACTTCTCAACTCCCCATTCATCAAGTTACAAGTCAGTTATGCCATCAAGGGATGTTAGACGTTCTTGATCACTAAGATTATCTTCTTCATCACTAATATTTAAATTCATTTTTGATGTATAAGGAACATATGGCTCTACATGAAAGTTAGATAGAGGTTTATATTTGATTGATACTTTAGCACCATACCTAATCCTAAGTTCCATATAGGACCAATCTAAAGTCAAATATTCTCTAATCTTAGCAGTAAACCCTCTTGACAAGCAAAGAGAAAAGTGAGGTGGCACATCCACAACCACAAAATCTTGATAAATAGTGAAAGTAGGATAATCATGAAGAATAAGTTGCAAACCTTTGATTATGTTGATTGTCTTGGTAGATGACCCATCCAATTGTAACACTCCCTTAGAATGAGGATCATACTTCAAATTCAACTTATCAACTACTTGTTTGGACATGGCATGAGTAATTTCTCCACTATCAATTAAATAATTGTGAACCAAAGCATCTCCAATTATGATAGAGAGATAGAATGGAGGAGGTTTGACTACTTTATCAATTTTATTTGGTTATCCCTAACTATGATTCAATGTGTTTATCAAGGTTGCCTCTTTCTCACTAGGCTATTTGGTTGTCATACTGAGTTTGGACATCTCTTCTTGGAGTAGGTCTACTTGTCTAGGTATTATTAATGTATCCCACATTGATACATTTACATGAGCCTTCTTCATTTTCTCTACAATGTTAGTGAATGATCCACTAACCTTTGCTTATCCACTAATAGGAATAGTGTTGCCTATAACATGAGAATTATGAGGTGTGAAATAACTCTTATCATTATAAATTATTTGATCTATTTGTGTGTTTGGGACTTCATCAGATATAAATACCTTTTAGGATATTTTAAATCTTAGTGATGGACCATTACCAACCCCTTCAATTACCTTTCTCTTTGACCTTGTGTTTGCAGCTATAGGACTTGAATATTTGCTTTGTTACCCTTGGTAATTCACATCAAATGAGTCATCTTGTTTCCAATTTACTAAATTAGCCTCCACTTGAGCACTCTTTCCATTATTCTCTCATTCATTCTATACCTCAACTTGAATCATGGCTGGCATTGTTCCCAAATTTGCCATGAAATCTTGGTTGAAGTACTCATTGGCATAGGTAGATGGATCATGAGGTTGATCCCATGGAGGCTGACCACCATGTTCTTGAGTAAGGTTATTTTGAGTAAGCACTAATTATTTTGAGTTGGATGAAGCATTGGGATTATAACCATTATATGACTTTGATTGAACTAGCTACCCTTGACCTTGGAGATGACCTTGGAAGGGTGGTTTATTGCCTTGATAGTTAGGGTAGGACTGATTATGCTAATAGTGGCTTTGGAAAGGTCTCACTTGCTGCTATTGTATGATCCTCTTGAGACCTTAAATTTCTTGTTCAAGATCCTTCACTCTGTCTGTCTCATTAGATTACTTGACTAACTAAGGGTAATTAGCTTATATTTTGGTGTAGGGATGGGAGAAATAATAGGTTTAAGGGTTTTTTAATTAGGGAATAAAGGCATAGGGGGTCTTAGAGTAATCTTCCTAGCCTGAATCAAACAACTTTTATCCCTAATGTCCACTTCATAAGCATTAGGTAATTTGTTCCCCCCCAATAGATTGTATAATCATAGAAATATCACTATCAAAAGCCTTAAGATAATAAAGGAAAGCATGATGTGCATTAGGTCTTACCAAGATTGGGATCTTATCCCATGTCTTATAAAACCTTGTTTTGAAGTCTTTAATAGCTTCTTGAGATGCTCTTATTATGTTAGTTAGCTACTCAGTCAATGGAAAGTTATCACTCTTGTCCTCAAAGCATCACCCAATTCATCCTATGTTGTAATAGATTCAAGGACTAAAGTACCATATCAATCAATAGCTTTCCCCTTAATAGATATATCCAAAAACCTAATATCTATATTCTCCTTAATGATGTGATGTATATTGCATAAGTTGGAAATGTTTCTAATGTGCTCAATAGGGATAATGACACTCTCATTTGTGTATGAGGGAACACTTTTGACGGTAGATATGGGAATGTCATCATAGTGGGCAAGTCTTAGAGGACTATAACCATTGAAATTAAAAAAAGGTATATTCCTTGCCATGGTAACTTTATGACTTTGAAATATTGGACCAATCAAAAACTTTTTTATAGGTCTATGATCAAGGTATGATCTTCTTAGGTAAGGATGGGTGTGACCAAATCTATATGCTTTGACTGAATAGTAAGGAATCTCTTGGAAATAAAAAAGGAATACCTTTAGTATGAGATCTTTTGATTACATTAGGCATGAAATAATGTACTAGTTTGACACCAAGAGTCAATTATTGGAGTTACCAGATGCTACAAGAAGTAGACTATTATATCCTCTTGTTGTCAAGACCAACATCTACCTTGAACAACCTTCTTGGACTTTAAGTCCCACCAGGAATGCCATAACTATTATGGACAAAAAATTTACCCTAGATAAGTCAATCAGACCTTCTCAAATTTTACATAACATAGAACTATCTCTAAGTATAAACAGATTGCTACAAGAGATAAGTCTCTAGATTATGGGCTAGCTCCCTTACTCTAATTGTTTAAGCTCACATACTACAGTAGACTAATCACTTATTGGGGGTGAAAATGGAAGAAGGAAACATGAAATTAACCTATACTAATGGAGGTGATACACCAGGGATATATCCACAACCATACTTGAAACTTTCACTATGAAGGTAGATTACTAAAATTTATCTCAACTCAAGGTTCTTCTAACATAAGTGTTTCTACATGGAGGCAGATTGCTATGCATTTCCAAAGGTGGGTGAATAGGAGGTCTAACTAAAACATTAATAATATCTCTTCACACTTAAAATACACCTATAAAATAGTTACACTTCATGATACCTATTAGAAGAAGTATTACTTGCACAATGCATACAAGATCAGAATGGATGCAAGGAGAAACAATCATCACTTGTCATCCAAATAGACCACTTGACATACTTAGGCAAGAAATTTTAGACACTAAACTAGCTTGAGAACTTTATTCAAAGGAAAAACAAGATGTCAAACTAGTAGGGCTTTGCCATACCAATTGTGGATAGTTTACAATGCCAAAATGGCTTCAATATATAGAGCAATAGGAGAGGAGAGAGGAGTGACGTTGAAGAGTCATGATTCCAAGTTTAAAGTATTGGATATAAATTATAATGTAAGAGGAGTTAGAGAATAAATCATGAGTTTATCTTAGGCAATTGTCTATCTGAAACATGGCACTTCCTCAAGTTGGTGTAGGGACACTTTATTGTCCTTCTTGAAATTGCTCTCTTGATGGGGAGTTCACTTAACTATCTATAACTACCTTGGAATTCATTGACACATATTTACTAACTTGAGAAGGTGGAAACATGATTGGTTTAGGTCATTATGCACCCCTCCAATTGATGATATTATCTTTGTCACTTATTGTTCACTTCCTTGCAGCCACTCACTAGCTCTCTAAGCCTAAACTCTCACACTTTTCACTTAGGTGACTTGCCCACACTCAAGGAGATTTGTTTTAGAGATGTGAGACACATTTTCATAACTTCTTTGTCCTCTGGTCTATCATATAGACATCAAGATAACTCAAAACCACACTTATCATCTTCAATTTGGTAGTCACCTTGCCTCTCACTATTCTATCCAAGACTATCTATAATAATCATTTTAGCATATGGGTTTCCATGCAATACTAAGGTGAGAATGGGGTTTGAATATTTAGACTACATCTCTACACACCTTATTTCATGGATTTCACTCACCTATTCCTTTTTTCACCTTCAAATCACCTTAAACCTTGTAGAAAACAAAGAATTTTACTCATCCATACAAGTGATGATATAGAACAATTGAGTGGTAGGAAGTCTATGAGAGTGACAATTAATTCCAAATCACTTTCCAAAACAATTGACCCCTTCTAGATGCATTGTTCTTAATATCTTTCTCATCGATCTCTTATGAGGGTTTTAGGTCATTTAGGTTCTTAAAAATTATTCATAAAAGTTAATCCCTTAACCCTTGAACCAATTCCATTTGTTTTTATTCCATGACCTCCTTCAACTATCCATAGGTGCCTGAGACCCCATGCATCTCATCCATATAGATGTGAGTGAAAGAAGTTAGATCTTGAGTTCTTACTATGTATTTTGGATACCCCTAAGACAAATTGAGGCCAAAATGGATAATATGGATTTTTTTATGCAAACCACTGAGTCTCATTAACTCACCATTCTCCCATGGAAGATACTAATTACCTAGAAAGGTCACAAGAGTGACATTAGAAGCTTTGAGGTTCATGCCTAATTTTAGACCTCATATGCATAAACTAGGTTATATGAACATGTGGTCACTTATGAGTAGTCATAGTGACTTTAGGACCCTATCAACACTTATTCATTTTCAATTCAACCCTACACATCATCCCATGGTGACTTAAGACTCTGCCATTTCATCATTAATGCACTAGATCTGCAAGATTGTATTGCTTATGGAGTGCCTCAAGTTTGAGACAAAATAATGAGCACTTCCAATTTTAGTCTAACATGAAAGAGACCATAGAGTCATATTTTAACTCATGATGACCCTTTTTACTAAGTTTCAAATACTGGTCATGATTCAAGATCCATCAACACTTCAAATTATTGAGACTAGCTTCTAGACATGTGACTGTGTGCAAGGTTTTTATAGGGCTTAAGAACCTTTAGCTATGACTGTATATGTTCATATTTGCCTCTAAGAATCACCTATAAGTGTGATATTATCACTATGAGAGTGATTTATACATTTTCATATCTATCTTATGCCTATGCCTACCAACCAAACATTCATCCTTAATTTGTTGGGGCTAGTTTAAGTATGAGTCAAACTATAGGTGTTCATTAGAGAAGTTAAGACATTATTTTAGGTGATGATATATGTTTTATCATTGTATTTCACACCTTTCATTTATCTTGAGGTCACCAAGACCATTTCATACTTGAATGGAATCATTTCTTCCTTGAGACCATGTTATCATCCCTTTATCATCAATGTACTATATGTGTGCAAGTTACATTGCTTCAGGTTCATTTTGGCTTAATGGTACTATAGTTATCTAAGTGTTTCCATCAATATTTTGATTTATTTGAACACCCATTATACCATCATATTATATTGACCTAATAATATCATCTTGTGTTAAGGTGTTACCTCTAGGTCTAGGCTGTAAGAATGAAGCCATTAAGCTTGCTTAGACCTCATAGACACCATGAAATGACACTATATGGAGCAGAATCTTTTTTCAGAGAAATTAAGGTAAACTTTCTCATTTTAAACTTTATTCAAATTTGCACCTTTCCATCTAGGCTTGACTATAGGTGATGGTCTCACCACTCACACAATGATCTTCTCTTGATCCATGAACTTGTTTGAGATGTCAAAATAGGCTCAAATGCTTCCAAACATGTTTTGATCCCTCTTCAATACAAACATTCAATGGATAATATGACAAACCATGCTTTTATGGGTTTAAAACAAGTTTTTTACTCTTAACTTTAAGCCACTCATAGAAATATGAACTCTGCAAATATCAAAACATTATTTTGCAAACAATTAGTATTCACTTCTAGCACAAGGAGATGGTTTTGTCTATCCTCCATGGTCACACATGCCAAACCAGATTAAAATCACATGGAATGAATTGATATGCTCTATAAGCCTACATACATGACTTGGTTCACATAGACCAATTTCCAAAATGCAATCAAATGAGAAGAACTGAGCCATTAGGATTACATAGGCAGTTTGGAGGTTCTAACAATATTAATGATTATTCATAAAGCACAGGGAAACAATCCTAGAACTATGACCATGAAATGGAAGCTCACAAGGACCCCTAACATCCACCAAGTGAACTCACTCCAACTCATATTCTCCTATCCATAACAAATGAAAACTATTGACCTTTTTTGAGCTATCCAAGATAGAGATGAGAGAGAAACTAGTTTTTGTCAATTTTGGATCTGTTAAAGCCACCTAAGCCTATAAATGACCTATGAGGATCTTAAACACCTTTTTGAATCATTTTACACTTACAGATGATTTACCTCCATCCGTACAACACCTTAAACTATTTTTTTTAGGTGATATTTTTACGTTGAACCTACAACATTTCAGTTTCAAAGCCTTCGTCTGACATTCTCTAACACGAAACACGATAGTCTGCTTATTAACATTTGTCCTTTTGATGAGAAATCATACATTTCCTTAAAATGACTAAAAAGGTGGCATAAAAGGACATTAATAAAATGGACAAATGTGATAAAGGTTAAATCATGTTATATGACCCTCAAAGTATGACTTAACTTCATTTAGGACCATGGTGACCATTTTCAAACCTAGGGGACCTTATGAAAAGTTTGAACATGCATGGGGTTGACCCAATTTGACCTAGGATAAAAAATTTGTCAATAGTGTCATCCAAGTTGAATAACATAGAGATATTGACCTCCTTGAGTTAGGTCAATATCTTATTCTTTCCCTCTTACAAGGGTCCAGTTACAGTGCGATTCATGGCCAACCATTCCTCTATAGTAGCCCTCATGTTCTTATCATATATTTGATATAACCCTAATTTTGAGGTTGGCATTATTTTTAAATCTAGGAACATACTTTTGTTAATCACCACCTATAGCTTCCTGCACTTCCTATCTATCTCAGCAATCCTCTCCAAGTAAGCCTGGGTTTGATGGATAAGCACATTAGTCTCGACCAAAGTCTCTTCTACTTTACCAAGAATTGAGAAAAGTAGTAAGAGGGCATCCTTGACCTTCCCAATTAGTTTGACAAAAAAAAAGTGATCTTCACTTGGGCTTCTAAGGTTCAAACCTATATTTGCATATCCTCGAGGAGCTTTTCAAACATATCATGAGTTGTCCAGAGAATGGAGAGTGGGTCTTCAGCCATTCTTTCTTCCCTAGTGGAATTCCTCACCTTGGCGAGGGAGAACAAATCTTGATGGGTCTATAAACCACCTAGTCTATCAAACCACTAGGTTCCCCTCTTAGACAAGCCTTTGTGTTAATTTCCTCTTCATGTTCTACAAAGCTCCATTGTATATCCAGGTCATCCTAAGTAGCCATCTACAGGGTCTGTGACCTTGGGACCATTCCCTAGGTTAAGGGAGGTGTAAGAGGGGTGGTTGAGATGGTGGTGAAGGGTAGAAGATGATGTGGAGGGGAAATGGAGGAAGTGGATGGGGTGAAGGAGGAAATTATTGGATGCAGAGGGGGCATGGGAGCAAGAGGAGGAAGGATGGAGGGGTAGGCCCATGGGAACATCTGTGCCCACCATTATTCTTAGTTTAAGTTCACCTGAGGGGAATTTACCCCTGAGAAAGGATCATTGGATATAATGGAATATATGGGTTGGTCGAAGGCCAATCCCATTGGTGCTCTGGGTAATAGAAAGAGGGGATCAAGGAGCAAGGCACCAAGGTGTTTTGGTAGGGGTTGAGGGGACTGCTAAGTCCTATAGAGGAGATTGTATTAGAGGAGAAGGCCTTTAATCTAGAGCTAGAGTGTGAGTTTCCTTCTAATTCTTCTTTGTCCTCTTACCAAGGTTGATTCCAGATGCTACAGAGGAAGGATTGGTAAGAATAGAAGGAACCATGGGGGTTAATGGTGGAAGACTAGGGGTTGTTGAAGAAGGTGCTAGGATGACTAGAGTGGACACTGGGAGGGTTCCTACTACTAAAATTATGCTTTTGATAGTTGTAACCGTCCTCATTGATAAAGGCACACCCAAAGAAGACACCAAGAAGATTCTGAGTTGTGAAATGGATGGAGGGGAGGGGATTAAAGAGGAAAGGATGATCAGAAGGAATGAGTCCAAAGGTAATTTTTAAAATGATGGAGGGGGTGCAATGGGGAAAAGAGGAGTGACCACTTGAGAGGCTTGTGTGAGTAGAGTAGAACTGGTTTTTGTTAGGATAGGGAGTTGGAAAGTTATGAGAGTGAGGGGTGGAAGGGAAATGGAATAAACTATAGGTGTGAGAGGGAAAACCTAGGTTGGTTCATGTTAGGATTCTCACTCCAAGCTCACCCTCAGATTGTTAATGACACCAAACCTCAGGGTCTGTGTGACATAGTGTTGAGGTGTTGGTGGTTGAATTGGTTGCACCTGGGATACCTACTACCAAGTAACATAGGTCTAAATCTATCAAAACCATACTACTAGAGATGTCAGAGGAGGTGGAGGTGAAGGTAGGGTAGAAGGAGCAACTAGAGGAGGCAGAAGAGGAGCTTGGGCATGAGGACCAGGAACCACTAGAGGAGGCATAAATGAAACTGGAGCATGAGGAGGAGAATGTGGTAGGATGCCCTAAAAGATCCTCTAAGAGATAGAAAAAAGAGTCAGATTTGGATCCTCTTTGGATTGAGTGGGAGTTAGAGGGGGCATAGAATGGCCCACTTAAACCTTCTTCCATTTCTTCTTCTTATTTGATGTGATCTAGGACAACACCTCCTAGTCATCAACAAAATCTAGGTAGAGCTCATCGGCATCCTCTACCTGATGACCACAGTTGATATTGAGGTGGGATGAATACTACATTAGGTGAGCTCTAATTATCCCCTTGGGTTCCCAGTGTTGGATCTTATCTCTCACTATAGTTTAGGAGTCATGTTAGGTCACCATCTTCTAAATTAGAGGGAAGGCCTTGTAGATGTGGTGCCTAATTATGATCAAGAGTGGTGGGCATGCCTTCTACTAATGTTGTATATATAAATTGAAGATGCCTTCAACTAGTTGATAGGTAATTTTTTGCTTTGTTAGATGATATGAGATGAAATATGGTAGGCTGAGGGGATCTTTGAGTAATCCCATAATCTGGATCATGATGTCCTCTCTATAAATCTAGTAGTCCCTAATGGCAGTGATGGAATCCTTGATTGCTTATGATAGCCATAGCATCAAGCCTCATTGATCACTTGGTAGACCACTAGGTAGAAATAATTGCATATATCTTAGATGTGGTTTTGGAACTAGTGGCTATATAGCTTGTAGAAGACCACATGGATAGTTGAGCCCCTAGAAACCCGCATAGGAAAAGTTAAAGGCTTAAAAGAGAGCATCTCATAGACCACATCCAAAAAATAACTCATCATGTTAAAATTAGACCCAGTTCAGGTGTCTGTAATGACATTAACAAAATTGAAGTTGATCAGTCCTCCCATATCTAGAACCTTGAGCGTGTGAGGATCATATGGAAGTGGGGAACCCATAGTTCATTGATGTGTAAGTAGTCTTAGGCCCTAACAGTCAGGTCAATAGGATCATGCCTACCTAAACTTCACCCAAAAGGTATAGATCATGTATGTATTAATTTCCTCCTTGTTAACACATTTAACATCTGTGTTCTTAGCCTAGTCATGGAGCACATTATGTATTTGGTAGGTCCCCATCTAGACATTCATTGATGTCACATCATAAGAAAAGGTGTAGTTCGAGAGGGAGTAGTATTTCTTGTAAGCATTCCCAAAAATATCAGCAATATGGTGTCGATAGTTAGGTGAACACACCCAATTATAGACCCTATCCTGCACTCAAATGGTAGAGTGGGGAATGCCTCTAGTGGCTTTATGAACTCCACACTTCTTGTTGGACTAAAGGGCATCCTCAAGCTTTACTTATTGGTCATCATCAAAACCTGAATCCATAGGGACTTGCTCGATCACATTGAATAAGTTATTGTAGTGTTTGAATTTAGTCAAGCCAGTTGGGAATGTGGTATCTCTATACTCAGGTTTGGCCTTTGGGTTTGAAGAGGATGCAGATATTATAGTAGGATAAAGGAGTGATAGGGAAGCTCTGAGCATAGAAGGCATAGAATACAGGGATGCTCTATGAGAATTGGAAAGCAAGGAGTTGGAGTCTTCTCTAAGGTAGTAGTGGTAACCATTAGTGAGGTTTATTTAGGCTATTATAAATGCATGCATGCATCTCCATATATTATTATCATTTGAGGGCTTGCTATGAATTCAAATTTGAGTTGGTGGTTAGATTTCCTCTCTTTACTTATAAATCTAGAGTTGAATTTGTATCCCATGATCCTCCATTGCTAGCTGGATATAGCAATGGAAATGGGATGTTTTAAAATCATTTAATTGGGCCTAGCATCTTATTATGTTAATGTCTAATGTGTGGTAGGTACACAGTCACATCTCTTAGAGACTTCTTGGTTAACTCTTTGCTTTTCAACATGTGTCATATGTTCATTGGTCCTCCTACTAATAGTCAACACCTAGGCATGGTTTCTTACTTCATGTCATTCCCTTAGGAAGGGTGATGTGTCACCTAAAGACATGTGGCACATCTTGATTGGTTCTCTATCCTCATTTGTACCTTATTTTGACTTTCATGAGGCCTTAGATAGCTATCAGTTTATCTATCTTAGTAGACAATGTGGCACCTTCTCATTCGATCAAGCTCTCTTAAGCTTTAACATCTCTAATAATTCTGGTGATTGGCTACTCTAACAACTAGGCAATGTGGTGCCTTCTCATTCAATGGGGCTCTCTTGAATTCTGACATCTTTGATAGGCCTGGCAACTGACCATTCTGATATTGGTGACATGGCACCTTCTGATTTGGTCAAACTCTCTCAGGCCTTGACAACTTTGATAGGTTGGGGACTAGTTGCTCTGACACTTGATGATGTAGTGTCTACTCACTCAATCGGGCTCTCTTAGGCTCTAACATCTCTAATAGATCTAGGGACTGGCCACTCTAAAACTCAGTGACATGGCACCTCTTCATTTAGTTGGGATCTCCTAGGTTATAGCATCTCTGACAGGTCTAAGGACTAGCCACTTTGACACTCGATGATGTGTCACATTTTCATTCATTTGGGCTCTCCCAAACTCTAACATCTATGATAGGTCTAGGGTCAGGGAATTCTAACACTTGGTGATGTCGTGCCTTCTCATTCAGTCAAGCTCTTATGGGCTCTAACATCTCTGACAGGTCTGGGGACTATTCAGGCTCCTTCCTCTATGAAATCCATAAAAATACTAAGTGAAAATACATGCAATGCATTTAATACTTACTTGTCCCTTATTAAGACTTTGATTTTCCACCAAGGGTGATAGGGTTGTTGCTCCAAGAAAGGAATGAGACTCTAGGATTTTTTGTCGAAAGCAGACTTGCAAAGTTAGTGCCATGATTCTTAAAATAACAAACATACTTTAGTCATGAAATTAATTAGGCTTATTACTTCTCAATAAATTGGGTTCTTTGAACGACTTGACTTATAAAAATTTCATGAGTAGAAGTAATCTGGGTTTATAAACCTGAATTACTCCTTCCAATGTTTTATGGCTTTTCAACGATGCATGACTTCAGGTTTTCCAAGGAGCAAGTCTTAAATTGCTTTATAAGTAGTGAGCAATGAGAGGTCTGAAGTGAGTAAGTAATAGGGCTTAGAAAACCCAAAATGGTCTTGATGATGCCTCTCATATTTTCCAAGTTAAAAGTCTTAAACATTTCCGAAGGGCACGTTCCCTTTAGAAAGGCCCATTTCAAGAAGTCTGAAGGTTTCAATCATAACACTTTCAAAGTATCTGAAGGGCAATTCAAAGTTTTTGAAGGGTAGTTTAATTCTTTCGAAGGGCAGTTCAATTCTTCTGAAGGGTAACTCCATCCTTCTGAAGGGTGCATTTCCAAAGTTTTGAAGGTCTCTTACCCTTTAGAAGGGGCATTTTCACAAATCCGAAGGGTCTTTCTCGGCAAAAATGTCTTTCAGAAAGTTTCTGAAGGGACACTTAGTGAAAACCTGAAAAAATTGTTTCAGACATTTTGTCCAAAACAATCTTTTTGAAAGGATAAAGACAAATGAGAAGTTGCCACGTGGTGTGAGCTAGAGTAGAGTCAGCTTGTCAAAGACAGATGGAGGATGATCCATAGGCATCCGTACCCAGTAGATCAATGACTCAGAATCACCAATCCGAGTCATTTCTTGAGGACCAATCAAAAAGGAAAGACAAAGCCAAACAGAATAAAAACAACTTCTCTCCATGCCATTGTGGGTCATGACAAGCCAAGGAAAAGTAGTTGGGCACCGAAAGAAATCTCCAATAGGGGGCTCCATTAGCAATAACCATTTATGGTGCCATCTCCACATAGCTCTATTTTGTTGAGCAGTCATTGAAAAAGCATCTTCTAGAGGGCAAGCCAAGGACGTTCGAGGAGGGTGACATGGATCAATCAGAATGCCCTAATGAGCATCATTGGAAAAATCAATTGCAACTGAAGATGATGACTTCCAACAGAAATGATTCCTCTTGTTGGCACTAAAGACCCCCTCTTTTCTATCTTATCTTTGCTATAAATACATCCTTTGGGCTAGTGCAAAAGCCATCCACAAAAGTACAGTGAAGCCCTGCTAAATTGTTTTGTCATTTCTTGCCTTTAAGCAATCAAGCATAGGTCTGTTTATTTCTAGTTTTGAATAATTGCCTGAGTGTGTAAGAGACATAGAGTGACAACAAGTGATGGTTTCACCCTTGTGTCCTTTGTCCTTCATGTTTTGAGTAGGAGTTTTAGTCTAACATGTCATGTAGAGTGCATCCAAATGTATGAGATTTTGCATGTGTATAACCTTTTTTGAACTATACAGGTTGTATTTCAATTTCTTTACCTTGTGTGGTTTCATACGTCTCACCTCTACGTTGAAACATTTATGTTAGAACTTTTCATATCTTGGCAATAGGCTTGCATTTTGTTGTATCGTGCAATTGTGTATGACATTCATGTGGAGGATAATTTTGGTGCATCACTATTTTTAGATCAGATTTCCCTTATGCATTTCTAACCCTTTTCCATTTATCAAGTTGGTTTAAACAATGGTCATTTTGTAGAGACTCATATACAGGGTCCATTTCCATTTCCCTTATGCATTTCTAACCCTTTCCCTTCAACCTAGAGGTCCATTTCCTCCATAGGCATACCCATAGGCCTAGAAATGTTTCAATGTTGCCCAAATCTAGGAGATGACTGAACACTCTCTTCTAGGGTGCAAGATTTGGAGACAACAGATCTGGCATGCCCAGTGGGACTAGGTCCAAATAGTGGGAAGATTGTTGGTGTGTCTTCTCTCTTATCAACTTTTGGAAGCATCCAAGTGAACACCAATGGCAACTCTAAATGAATTTCTAGTTGTAAGCATCCCAGGTATCTATTGATGAAGATTTTGATCAATCCTTGTTTTTTCATTTGACTTGTGAAGTTGATATGGATGGCTATGAGGAGAATCCTTACCATACACCTCCCTATCATGCCCCTTTCTACCCTTCTCAATAGTCATACCAAGAATACCATTCTCCCTATGAGTCATGGAAGTGCTATGGTCAACCTAGTCCTTTTCCAAATGAGTATGTTGTTGTTGACTAGCCATATGACCCATCTTCACCTCAACCTTGTCATGATGAGTCAGACAACACCATTAGTTGGGAGGCAGAATATGGAGCTTTCAAAGCCTTGCTTGAAGAGGTTAAACAACCCAGCCACTTTGTCCAAGCTTACTACCCCTCTCATTCTAAAAATGTGTGGGCAGTTATTCCAAGATTTCTAGAATTAGAAGAGCATATGATTGTGCTAGATAAGGGTAATGATGGAACTCTTGGTGGTTTTGTGGATTAGTTAAGGTTTTCAGTTGGATTGTTAATGGACATGTACGGGTATGTTGAAGGAGAGAACCAATATGTCATTTTTGAAGGATTGTCTAGGGATAGTCGAGCCTTTCAATGATGGATTGATCGGTTAGAGAGATGGGAAACCCAAGAGGATATGAAAACCCAAGAGGGTATGGAATAAGTTGCAGCTGTAAAAGAATCTCCAAAAAGCTATGAAGAGCCTCAAGAAGATGAGGAGGAGGATGATAGCTTGTATGAAGATGATTTGCTTCCTATTGCTCCTCCTATCTTACCTCTCCCTCAAGAGCCCATTCAATAAGTTTCACCCATCTCCATGTCCATCCTTGACCACCATTCTCCATCCTCAACCCATAGACCCATACATCTCTCTTCCACCATCCCTCCCCTTGAAGAAGAGACTCTTTCAAGTGAAGCATCAAAATAAGAAACCATTGTATAAACTCATCTTGGTGAAGACAAGGACAACCTTGCCTCCTTGAGTGAAGAAAAGCATGTTGAAGACTCTTTTGCAGTTGTCCATGAGCAGTGTAACCTAGACTTGGAAGGAGAGGTATTCGAAGAAGACCCCATGTCTAATCTTGAGGTTGTAGAGGACCATCTCAAACATGAAGTGAAGTGCATCATCAAGGAAGACTGTCAAGGTACTCCTCAAGAGGTTGCAGTCTTGGAAGAATCTCATGAGATCAAACTTGAAGACATAGTGCTTGAGGATGACTTTGTACCTCTTTTTTATTTTGAATCATCCTCAGATGCATTGCAGCTTGAGGAACAACAACTTGATGATCCCATGTGTCAAGAAGAAAAGAGAGAAGAGGTAGTGATCTAGGATGTCAAGGAAGATAGAGATGATTAGCATCAGCAAATGGAGCTCTTTCAGAAGCTTGAAAGCCTCTGCCAAGTTGAGGGACAAGTTCATGACAAGGTGAAGGAAAGCTTTCCCATGAAAGATAATGACCGAGATTGGGGTAGATTATGCAAAGCTTCTTAGTGAGCTTGAAGAGCTTGTAGCTGATGAGAAGCCCAATCTCATTAAGAATCCCATGGAAACCAAGAATGCAAGACTTGTTGCATCACCATTGGAGGTCAAAGTTGAAGAATCTTATGAGGGGCTTGAAGTTGTTGAGCTACAGGAAAAGTCCATTTCTATGGCTAACTTGTTTGGAGCTTCTTGGTTCTTGTTAAACACCATGAAGAAGATGGAGACATTGATGCCAAGGATCAAAAGGTTGCATGCTTCATCTGTCACTCTATGTCATGAAGCTAGGAAGGTTTTCAGCTACCCCTTTGATCTAGGAGGAAGTATTCATCTCAAGTCTCTTTTGTAAATAGTAGTTTAGGTGTATTTCTTTTAGTTTGTTGTTGTGTTTCCTAAGTGCTTTGAAGCACAAGTGTTTTTTTCCTTCCCTTTGTGTGTCTCTACCTTGTGTGTGTGATCAACCCAACTAGTGTGTTTTTGAACCAAAGCTTGTTCATTTCTCTTTGAAGTGCCTATATGCGTGACTCCATGCCCAATGGAAGGATTTAGGTGATTGGTCTTTGACATATTATGCATGCCTCCCCTTGAAATCACCAAGAATGTTGACCAAATTTCACCTCAGTACAATTTATTTAACCATTTTCAAGGAGAGTCGAACATCAGTTGCAAGAACATGTCATTTTATAGGTCCAAAATTGTAAATCAAGGAGGCTAAAGTGTTTTAGCTCCATTGTAGTGTAAGTCGGTTTCTCCACAAGTCAAGTCTTGGCCCCTCATAAACCCAAGTTACTCTTCAAGACCAAGTTAGGTTCTCAGAACAACTTGACTTATAAAAATTTCATGAGTACAAGTAATATGAGTTTACGAACCTGAATTACTCCTTCTAATGCTTTGCAGGTTTTCAACGACGTATGACTTTGGGTTTTCCAAGGAGCAAGTCTTAAATTGCTTTATAAGTAGCAAGCAATGAGAGGTATAAAGTAAGTAATAAGGCTTAGAAAACTTGAAATGGTCTTGATGATGCCTCTCGGATTTCCCAAGGTAAAAGTCTTAAACATTTCCAAAGGGCACGTTCCCTTCAAAAAGGCTCGTTTAAAGAAGTCCAAAGGTTTCAACACTTTCGAAGGAACACTTTCAAAGTTTCCAAATGGCAGTTCAAAGTTTCTGAAGAGTATTTCAATTCTTCCAAAGGGCAATTCAATTCTTTCGAAGGGTAATTCCATCCTTTCAAAGGGTACATTTCCAAAGTTCTGAAAGTCTCTTACCCTTTGAAAAGGGCATTTTCACAAATTTGAAGGGTTTTTCTCAGCAAAAATGTCCTTCGAAAAGTTTTTGAAGGGACACTTAGTGAAAACCCGAAAGAATTGTTTTGAACATTTTGTTCGAAACAATCTTTGCAAAAGGACAAAGACAAATGAGAAGCTACCACGTGGTGTGAGCTGGAGTAGAGTCGGCTTGTCAAAGATAGATGGAGGATGATCCATAGGCATCTGTGCCCAACATATCAACGACTCAAAATCACCAATCCGAGTCATTTCTTGAGGACCAATCAAAAAAGAAAGACAAAGCCAAACAGAATAAAAACAACTTCTCTCCATGCTATTATGCATCACGACAAGCCAAGGAGAAGCAATTGGGCACTGAAACAAATCTCCAACAGTGGGCTCCATTAGCAACAACTATTTTTGGCGCCATCTCCACATAGCTCTATTCTATTAAGTAGCTATTGAAAAAGCATCTTCTAGAGGGCAAGCCAAGGACGTTCGAGGAGGGTGACATGGATCAATCAGAATGCTCTAATGAGCATCATTGGCAAAATAAGTTGCAGCTGAAGATGAGGACTTCCAACAGAAATGATTCCTCTTATTGGTGCCAAAGACCTCTTCTCTCTCTTCTCTTTGCTATAAATACAGCGCTTGGGCTAGTGTAAAATCCATCCACAAAAGTACGATGAAGCCCTATTAAATTGTTGTCATTTCCTGCCTTTAAGCAATCAAGCATAGGTCTGTTCATTTCAAGTTTTGAACAATTCTTGAGTGTGTAAGAGACACAGAGTGACAACAAGTGATGGTTTCATCCTTGTGTCCTTTGTCCTTCATGTTTTGAGTAGGAGTTTTAGTCTAACAGGTCATGTAGAGTGTGTCCAAATGTATGAGATTTTCCATGTGTATAACCTTTTCTGAACTATACAGGTAGTATTTCAGTTTCTTTACCTTGTGTGATTTCATACGTCTCATCTCTACATTGAAACATTTATGTTAGAACTTTTCATATCATGGCAATAGGCTTGCACTCTGTTGTATCGTGCAATCATCTATGACATTCATGTGGAGGACAATTTTGGTGCATCACCATTTTTAGATCAGATTTCCCTTATGCATTTCTAACCCTTTTCCCTTTATCAAGCTGGTTTAAATAGTGGTCATTTTGCAGAGACTCATACAGGGAGCTAGCCCTTCAACTTAGAGGTCCATTTCCCCCATAGGCATACCCATAGGCTAGAAATGTTCCAACATTGCCCAAATCTGGGAGAGGGTTGAACACTCTCTTCTAGGGTGCAAGATTTGGAGACAACAAAAACATTTATTGGGTGCTTATAAAATCCATGGAAAAATGGAGACAAAGATATAGCAATGTGTTGCAGATATAAATAACACAACAAAGTGAATGCAAAACATATCAACAACAACGTCAGTCTACATTTGAAATGTTGATAAATGCGAATGAATAATGCTTCAACTTGAATTCAGAAAACATTTTGGTTTGATAGAAAAACAATTAGCATTTACCGGTATGTCAGTGGAATATTGTAGACTTTTTACTTGGAACTCGATCCTCTGAATAACTCAACGCTGCTTGAATGTTGAATCCTACTTCCAATTTAATTCGAATATGACACTCTCTACAAATCAAATATTTGTTGCTCTACACTTTTTTTATTTATAAACAGATTGTATCTCAACAAGATAATTTGAATTTTGAATTATCTGGGAATGGTGAGACTTGGATTTTGTATTTGCTTTCATTTTCATTAGTGCAACCAATTAATGGAGGTTGGAGTAATATGTTGAAAGCAAAAGTTTGAATTTTGAATAAAATATGATATAATAAAATGTAAGCGGACCAATTATAATATTATATAATTTCAAATGTTGTATATTTGTCTTGTATAACTTACAATTAGAGGTATAAAAGTAATTTTTTTTAACTTAAAATATTTAATAAAATTGATATTTTTTAAATATTTGCACGTTTACAATAATACCAAAAGATGTAACTTTTTCAAAATATATTCATTTTTATGAAAATGATATTCATTTTTTCTAATATGTACATTTTTGTTAAATTACAGTATTTATTTATTTTTAATATGTATATAATATTTTATACTAAAGTTCATATTTTTTAATATTATCTATCCAAATAATAAAAAGACGTTAATAGAATGCATAGGTAACTTTTACAAAAATTATAAAAACAACTGTACATAATTAAATAATTATTAATATATTATAATAAGAGAAATGGGTCACAACTAGAATCACAACTATTGGACCCTATCCAATAATTAGTCTCGGCCCCCTTCTTGCTTTAGAGGATCAATGGTTCACAACACTTCAGTGCAAGGCCATCATCCCAACAGTACATTAACATGGGAGTTGGGAACATTCTTGAACTTGTTCCAACGTATCTCATTAGGATTTCCTTCTCTAGTTGGAGTACCCAAACATAATGTTATAATTGAAAAAGAGACAAAAACTTGGGTTGCTAATTCAACGACATAGATGTGTGCACTATAGGGGATGGAGTCACTTTGGAGAAACCTATCCCCTCCCCCTGAAACCCTAGTCATTCTAGGGTTTGCCCTACTTGAGCATCGCTCAGAGGGCGTCAACAGCCAAGGGAGGAGGCATAGATCTGCAAGGCACCTCTAGCACATAGCTTGGTGTTTGTTTGTTTGTTAAGGACCCCTTGGCAACAATGTCTCCCCTGCCTGCTACGGTTGTGTGTGTAGTTGCTGGCAATAGCGATCGTTGGTCACAATTTGTTGGTGGGCTATGTTGGTGTCAATCGGGTGTAGATCGTTTTCATGTGGCGGGTTTGTTGGGGTCATGCTCAACATAGTTTTCATTTGTGTTTTGTTTTCGTCTATGGTGGTCACTTTTTATTCAGGTCTACAGCGCCTTAGATCTCTGTGGAGATCCGAGCCCTGAGTGCATTGCGACTAGAGTTTGCTCTGTGCCGACATTGAGGTTATGCTTTCCTACTTGCTGTGTTGACTTTGTTCTGTCTGGGGGTTATAATTTTTTTGTTTTTAGGTTAGTGTTTGGTTTAAACTGTTGGGTTTTGCCTGACCAACACGATGTTCCGGAGGGCACGTGGTTTATTTTACCCTTGCTTGGCTTTGCCTGGCCAACAAAAAGAGTTGTGAGTTGTGAGCGCTAGAGCCATGCATACCAACCAGCCACTTTTCTATGTAACCTTTTGCGTAATTATTATTTTTTGAATAATAAATTATCTTGAAGTGTTCCAATAGTAAATATGCAATCTTTCATTCCCTTCCAACTTTAATCGGATCATTTGTAATCCTCATAAAGACATCATCCTTGAAATGATGGAAACAGTTTGCATCCTTAAACAATCATTTTCTGTCAACTCGAACAAACTGAAGGTCTGCATACATTACAACATAAAAGCGCTTTTTAAGTGATGACTGCCTTCTAATGAGCCTTTGTCCAGGCATAACAGAAGGCTTCTCCATGGATGCTCCATAACCCTAACAATGTTCTGTATGGTCAACAATAATGATTGAGAGACAAGATGCTCCAACCATCAGAAAAACTCTGTATTACAACCCACAAATTAGAGTTATACAAAACTTTTGATACACTATGAAGTGCATGAGACTTGTCCATATGCAACTGCACAAACAGCTTAGACAAGCTCTCTGAAATTGTGATTTTCAACCACTTCGTGTACCTGGTGGACTCCTCCTTTGCAGAAGCTATGATTGGCACTAACACTTATCATAAACAAAAGGTTCTTAGCATTGTGGATAGGGGCCCTGGGCTTGTGCTGGAAAACCAAAATCAATAGCCATCTTGTCACTATGACTACACGGCATGTGTTCATTCACCTACCTCACATCATGCAGCATAAAATTGAATTTAGCACGCACGAAGCCAATGTCTCCAATATTGTACCTAACAGTGTTGAAGTTTCTTCAGAATAAAGGAGTGATGTCTTCCATACCGAATGCATGGACCTTGTTGTTTACTTCAATAAAGCTACATCCTGGTGTCCTTGTCAACCCCGTCTTTTTAATCATTACTCTCATCTTTGCCACATCATCCCACCTGCCTGCAGCCGCATATATGTTTGATAACAGAACATAATGTCCAGAATTTGAGGGACTTAGGCAAAACAGACGTTTTGCTACCCGTTCTCCTAATGCCACATTACAGTGAATTCGGCAGGCACCAAGCAATGCTCCCCATATATCAGCATCAGGCTCTAGTGGCATCTTCAGGATAAAATCTTCTGCCTCGTCCAGACTTCCAGCACGGCCTAATAGGTCAACCATACAAGCATAGTGTTCAGCTCTTGGTGTGATGTAATAATCTTGACTCATGCAATTGAAGTAGTGCCAACCTTCATCCACAAGGCCTGCATGACTGCAAGCTGATAAAACCGAAACAAAGGTGACGTCGTTAGGTTGAGTAGATGTCTGCTGCATTTGGATAAAAACATTAAGGGCGTCATTCCCGTGCCCATGGATTCCATACACTCCAATCATAGCACTCCATGAGACAACATCTCTTGAAGACATTTTATCAAACAAGTGGCGTGCAATCTCTATACTCCCACATTTTCCATACATGTCTAAGAGGCCAGTTTCCACAAAATCATCGAACCCCAGTCCACTTGTAATTATGTAGTTGTGAAAACACTTCCCTTGTTGCAGGGCACCTATTTGGGCACATGCTTGGAGAACACTCACAATGGTAACCGAATCTGGTTTCATGTTGGCGAGCTGCATTTGAGAAAAAAGTGCCAATGCCTCAGAAGCCTGTTTATTATTGGCATAACCTGCAATCATCACACTCCATGAGACAACATCTCTTCTAGAATTTATGCAAAACATTTTGCAAGCACTATCCATATTTCCATATTTAACGTACATGTCTAGAAGTCCAGTTACCACATAACCATTCGACTCCAATCCACTTCTAATTATGTAACTGTGCATCCCCTCCCCGGACTGCGAAACTCCTAAGCGGGTACATGCAAGGAGCACACTCACCATGGTAACAAAGTTGGGTTTTATGTCTGTGAGTAGCATTTGATTAAAGAGATTAAAGGCGTTACTGGCAGCTCCATTCTTGGCATACCCAGCAACCATACTGCTCCACGAGATCACATCTCTTTCAGACATTTTGTCAAACACTTTCCATGCAAACTCTATCTCACCACAGTTTGCGTACATATCTAGTAAGGAATTCATCATAGAAACATTCGATTCAAACCCACTCTTATATATGTGATTATGAAGGGAAATGCCTTGTTGCAGAGCTCCTAATTGGGCGCACGCTGACAGCACACTCATCACAGCAACCGGATCAGGCTTCAGTTTCTCTAGTTGCATTTGACGGAAGAGAATCAAAGCCTCATTAAGGCACCTATTCTGCGCATGCCCAGCAATAATGGTTGTCCATGAGACAATATCTCGTTGAGACATCATGTCAAACAATTTTCGCGCATCCTCTAATCGCCCACATTTGGTGTACATATCTACAAGCGAAGCTGCAACATAAACATTCGAATGCAATCCAGCTCTTAGTAAGCGAGAATGTATCTGCTTGCCCTCTTGCAAAGCAGACAGGCCAGCGCATGCCTTGAGTGCAAAGGGATAGGTGAAATTATCTGACTGCATTCCAACAAGCTGCATTTGGTGAAAAAGGGAAATAGCCTCATCAAAATATCCATTCCTGGCATACCCTCTTATAATTGTGGTCCACGAGAAGGCATTTGGCTTGCACATTTTGTCAAATACTTGGCGTGCAGCCTCCACGAAACCAAACGTAGCATACTTGTTTACAAGTTTAGCAGCTAAAAAATTATTCATGTGGAGCCCGGATACGAGGATGTGGACATGGATTTTGTACAACGTTTGAACATTGGCACAGGAGTGCAACATTAAAGCATAGGAATTCGTATTTGCCATAGAATCTGAAGTTGCGTGCCCGTGATCTCCATCGCCGTTTCAATTTACATCTTTCTCCAAGAACATAACTCGAACGGTGCAAGATTTGCATTTCCTTTGTAAGCTGCGTATTCTTGCTCCTCCATTGTCATTTACAACCAACACGACTTGCCTTTCTGTCCCTCCCATTTATTAGTACCTGCCGTATAGGTACTATTGTTTCCGCCGGATGCTATCATGTTTAGTTGACCGCTGTTGATTACCAATCGGCGAGTGATGGGTGCTAAATTGAAAAGGATAAACACAGGTACTTTTGCCGCAACACAGCGCTTGTTACTTAATTGAAAAGGATAAACCCGGGGACTTATGCGGCCACATAGCGTCTTGTTTTTTATTAAAAAAGCAGGGAAAGAGGCCCTGGCCCCAAAAAGTCTCGGATGAGATAGAAACAACACACTAATAACGAATACGCAACGTTATAACAATAGACAAACAAAAAGTAAAGTAATAGAACATAGAAAAGACTAGGGACTATCAATCATCCCATACTTAGCTAGGAATTCAACAATTTATTTGTAATCACCAAGACAATTCACTCTAACGTTTTTGATCTTGCTATCAAAGTCTTTCACTACAACGAAAATCAAAGCCGCATGACTAAGGACCTAGGTAGTGTATTTACCATAATCCTCCATTTTTTGTGCATCTTGTCCATCTTGACCTTGACTACCTCAAGCTCTTTAACGGTCTTGGTGTATAGTGAATAGTTACTTTCCTTCCTCTGACTTCGGACTTCCACATCATCATCATCCATCTCCTCCGAGTAGGGTTCATTCATCTCAGGAAAGTAGCTCGTTCCTTCTATCTCATGTTCTGACTTAGAAGGGGTTTCATCACCATCTTTTCCAGAGGAATCTTTGAAAAAATCAGAATCGTCAGATAAAGCAATGCATTGGGGGTTAATGGAAGGGATCCCAACAATTCAGCTAGATCTGTGAATTCTAGAACTACCCCCTTACCATACTCCACCAATTTAGGGTCCCGGGTCGAAATCTTTCCTAAATCCACAACACCATTATTGTCTTCAATCCCAGTCCTTACCTTCTTAGGCTGAACATCAACCTCTTCATCTTTAGCCTTCTGGTTTCTCTTAATGGACACCTTTCTAGGTCTCTAGTTGGGAGTGGTAGACTTACCACTAGGAGGCAAAGGGGAAAGGGAACGGGGGTCAACAGGTGGGGTCTCTGTCAAAATGCCACAATCAATAGTATTGGGTCCCCCCAACCAAATTATGGGGGTTTTTGGGGTCCCTAGGAATTTCTTGCTTTTCATGTTTCCAGGAGGAGACAGGGTGGTCAAGGGATCTTCCAACAAGCTCACTTTAATCGGTTTAGGGGGACACAAGGCCAGGTGAAAGTGATAGAGTCTCAGAATAAGGCTTTGATGGATTGGAATGGGGTGATTGTCAGGGTTCTTGGCCCAAATATCCTTAGCCGACTTGATTGAATTCTCTGAGGACAGTAGAAAGAAAGGAAAGTTAATTTCTAACCTATCTCTGAAATGATTAAGTAGAGCAAAATGGTATTGATAAAAAACCTTGTACCTGCCTTCAAGGGTGAAGTATTTCATTAACATGAGACAAATTTGTCCCCATGGAGTTGGTAGCGTCTCCCTTTTGAATCCCCCATGAAGTTTCTCAGCCACCTCACCTTCTTTGAAGAAAATTGTCATATTCTCCGAGTCTGGCACCTTGCTACGTCGACTGATCTTCTTGCCTTTTGTGGGGAGCTCAGTGGCTTGCCCTATTACTTCCTCCAAGACTTCAAAGTTGATACCACCTACGGATACCCTTCTGGAATCCTCCATCCAAGACTCTGCAAACTGGCGAGATAAATTCTCGTCATGCCCAATCAACCCTTCAAGGAAGGAGTCCACCTCTCCCTCCTAAATGATATGCTAGAATGTAGGGTCTTGGTGAAATTCCTCCATAGAAGATGGCTTGATCTTAACAATATCCCCACCCATGTTAGAATCCTGAGAGAAACAGAACTCATGAAATAAATTAATGCAAAGACCAAGGTACCTGACCAAATTGATAAGTTTTTTCGGATCTAGTCTAAGGATATAAGGCCACAAAATGCCTAATCTCCTCACTTTGTAATGATTATGAAGATTTGCAGAACCTTTACCATGCATGAAATTAGTCTCGATAATACTCCACGACCACCATCTCGTGCAATCATGGGGATCACAATTGTCAAGGTGTGTGAGGAAATAATTACCCGCTATCCAGGTAGCTCTGTAAATGTCACTCCCTTCTATCATTTAACATCTCATCCTCTTAATCATCCAACTATCCATCCCATCATCCTATCTGTCAGCGACCTATCTTTTCCTTCTCACTTTAGGCCAGACTATCATCCAGTCAACAAGTCCCAATGTAATTAGCTTCCTCAATTTCTAAATAAGCCTATACTTCAACCAAATCTTTTCCACATTCTCCACATGTCGCTTAGGGAACTTTAGGTGATTATTAAGTAGCGTTATATGAAATAAAGAGCTATGTATAATCCAAATGTAATATAAAATAATACTTTTGGAAGTGTAGTCTTGGCATTTAGAACAGTCCATACCATGATCATTTGAAGTCTTTCCTCTAATCGAAGGATGGATGCCACCTCCAATCAATCCAAGAAAGAGAGTGGTGAATATCCCACATAACTTAATCCACTTATGTGCTTCCATCTTTGTTTAAAAGTATTTGAATCCCATTGATCAATGTGGACAAAGTTCTCCAACATCGCCAACCATTACTGTTGCTACCATTACTGTTGCTCCCTAAATTAGCCATAGCATCCGCGACTGCATTACCCTCCCTATAAATATTGGTGACCTTGTGCTCCTCCATGGCATTAAGAAGCATTCGAATATCTCCAACTATGTCAGTGACCTTCTAGCCTATGCCCGCTGAACCAAGGACAACATTAACTATTATTTGGGAATCCCCCTCAACATGAAGTTTTTGAATGTTCAAGAAAATTACAAGTCTGATACCCATATCATGACTTGGGCTTCCACTTCATTGTTGTTTTTGGTACCAATCCCTCTCGCATAAGTTGCCACAAACATGCCCAACTCTGATCTGATAATGCCTCCTCCACTAGCCACTCCTGGGTTTCCTTTGGCAGCCCTATCGAAGATGAGCTTGTGCCATCCTTCTTGAGGTAATGACCATTTGGTATTAGCTCTAGCTATCTTTTTAGAATTATCAATTTGGAAGATGTTTGGATTAATAGTCCATTGTTCCAGTAAATTCTGGATTTCCAGCCCTAGAGGGTTGTCCACAACGTTGAATTTGTAGACATTGATATGTTCGGCCAGAAGCTTGGAGAATAATAGAAACACCTCCAAGGGAGTTCTGTATTTTTCACTAAATATTATGTTGTTACGTTCTTTCCAAAAGCTCCAAGGAAGGTGAGGGGGAATTTGCAACCATAGCTCCTCTAGTATAGGGAAAGAATGTGTAAAAGGGGGTCTCCAAGTTTTGACCAAGTCCTCTACCTTCTCATTAAATACCCAATTCAAGTTTAGTCTATGTGATGTGAGACCCCAGACCTCTCGAGTAAAATTGCAATGCAACATGATGTGGGTGGACATTTCTTCTTCCTCTCCACAAAGAATGCACCTATTTGGTATTTGGAATCCTCTCTTCTTCAAATTATCAATGGTTAGGATTTTCTTGTGCATTAGAGTCCAGTAGAAGAAATTGTTTTTTGAGATAAGTTTGGGGAGCCAAACATTCCCCCATAGGCAACATAGCCCTTGTTACTTAATTGAAAAGGATAAACACAGTTACATGTAAAAATTCAAGGTTGTGTAACTATAGACACCTAAAAAAAACCTTTTTTTTTTAAGGTATTTATTAGTTGTTAAATTATATGATTCAAAGGTATTTATGCATTTATTAGTGATTGGTTCAAATTAAATGTTATTGCTCTATTTTGTGGTTCTTCCTTGTGTTGATATTTTTTTCTCTTATTTCTTTCTCTTCTAATTTCATAGTCATGTGTGGTCTTACTATCACATTTTTTACATCCAAAAAATGTGACGTACATTTTTAGGGTTTTGTGTGGTCTCAATTAATTAGGGTTTTTCTTTTGTTGTGGTCCCATTTTTTGTTTTTAGACTATTTGATGTTGGTTTACATGTCAATAAAGTCATAATTTGAATTCATGAAATCTATAAATACACATGCATCTTAGTGCATGAAGGCATCAAGAGATCATTTGGAAAAACACCTTACATTTATTGTTCACAAAAATCTATTGGGCATCTACAATCATTTTAGAAAAGACAATAAATCATTAGAACATTCATTATAACATTGAAGTTCATGTTAGCCATACATTGTATTCTATTATTTTTTCTAGATGGTGAATTATTGTGATTAGTAGGGTGTTATTTTTTATATTATACATTGTTAAGGGGCATAACAAATATCAGGATAGCTTACTTATTCTTCAACCCTAAAATCTATTATTTTTAGATTTATTTTCCCAATTAAGGCAAGGAGAAGAAGTGCATTTTATCGATGTAGACATTATTTGTAAATTATATAGCACTTTAGTCTTGTACACTTGGCAAATATAGACCTTGGATGTTTCTCTCAGTTCTACATCTTTTCTATTACTGAAAGGCTCACATTTGTTATCTCTCTATGCATGTTGCTTATCTCTTAGTCTAACCAATATTATTATGGTGACTCAGACCTTCTATCACACTCATAATGCTATAAATTTGATTATCTTTTGTCTCTATAAGTTTTGGACCTGTGCCTATTTTCTAACTATCTAGACACTTGCATCCTAGTCAGACGCTATGTCGATGAAAGTGTCATATCCCGACATAAGTGTCCAATACCCTAAAGCTATCTAATTTATAAATAAAATGTATTCCTATGGTTGGCATAAGTGCTTTAATGCGATATATTCTCCAAAAAGATTGGTATTTATGCATGATCAATCATCATTCATTCTTCACCTACACACATACCAAACAACCCACAAGGCAACTTACCAAAAGCATTCAAATGAGCAAAGCTTCCTATTGGAGATCTAGATTCCACCCTAGCTAGGCAAGGGATTGTTTAGATCCTTTACCCAAATCTAGCTCAACATGGAAATGACCCTAGGTTGTGGGTATCCTATAACAAGATCAGACCTCTGGGGTTTTTTATGAGGCTAACTCCTTAGATTTCATAATTTAGACCTTTATTTCTAAAACCTAAAAATGGTTGGGATGAAAAGAGTCAAAAAAATTGCATAAAGTAAAACCTATTCTAATATGTGGTGATGCACCATGAATTTATCAGATCTACTCTTAAGCTTAGACTCTTTAACACACTAATAGACTCTTTAACACACTAATAGACTATGAAAGAAGCTAATGCAATGCTTACTGTAGTTTCTATGCAATAGTATTTCATATAGAGGTTAGTTTGATGCACTCAGACTGGGGAGCAATGAAAATAAGGTCTAATTGAAGACACTTAAATTCAACTGTCCACTATATCCTTGAGAGATCAATGCTAAGACACATTATATGACCTGCAAAGAAAGTTGCTAGCACTTAGGTTGAGATTGGACATACAAAAGGAAGATAACAACCACATTTACATATCAAACAAACAAAACACACTAAATGCATATTAACAAATGAATACAAAATGCTCTATTCATTACTCCAAGAGGTGTATAATATAATTTTGGTAGAGTCTAGTCGTACCAGCCTGAGGGATGATCATCAATAGTTTGAAGGCTATATTTATAGAAAAAAGGAAGCAAGAAAGAGAGAGTTTTGGTACTTAAAAGGGAATCAAATGAGTTCAAATTCATTTGAAATGTTGTTACAACTACCTTCATAAATTATGCTCATTTAAACCCTTTTTATTGATCTAGGTTACTTCAAGTGGTTTCACAGTTACACTGATGTTCCTTCTTGTTGTAATGGTAAAGTCAAGTTATTCTGAGCTAGGTTCTGTCATCTATGCAGTTACAATAACTAGGCTAGTCTATTAGAATCTTGTTGTTAATTGCTCCTAATTGGTTTATTATGGTGTGTATAGTGGAGAGAAGGGGTATTTTTCATGCAGTTGGTCCTAGAGATGAATTGTCGTGGTCTACCTGTATGCCTTCATGGCACCCTTTAAAATGTTAGCTCCTTTTTCTAACAATGGTGAACACATTCATTAGAAGATCCTTTTATGACATAGACACTCGAGCCAAAGGTCCATATTTATCCTTAATGGTGGTCTCTTTATGTTCTCTATGCTTGACTATATCACTATGTCCCTTTCATGGTGTTTGATCAAGATTTAATGGTGGTAAATGACCCTACAATACCTGTTTGCCTTGGTCAAAAACTGCCCTTGGCTTCTGAACCTTTATTTTCATTAGTCATCGATATCTGTCCCAAATCATTTACTCATTGACCCATCTCGCACCGTTGATCCTACTTGGTACAAATGAGTGACAACCATCAATATTGCCCTTGACTTATTAACTCTATCCAAGCTAGTGCCACATGTCAAATGCACATTAGTTCTCAGGATTTGTTGTTAGTTTACAGCCTCACATGCTTATGCCACATGTTAATCTCTTTATTTCCTTAACTGTTTGACCTATCTCACACTGTTGAATCAAGACGTACGATGCAATATAGACCATTAGATCTTCTTGGACCCACTGTTTGAAAACCAATAGCTATTTTATGAGTTTAAATTTGACATCCTCCCTCTTGTTAAATGACATTCAGACAACTGTCATTGATGTTCACGTGACTATCAAATCTAATCTCAAAAGGGTTTGATTTTCTCAAGCTTAAACTTGATGTTAATGCGAATGTCTTATGTTTTAGGCCCAATTTTATAAGCTTATATCTGACCCACACTTCCCCATTTTCCTCTATTTATATATTAGTCATAGGAAAAAGACATCTACAAGTTTGAAGTATTGAAGGAGTAGCCTATGAGCCATATTTTCTAAGTTACAAGCTAAGTCACTATTGTACTTGCTTATCATATGTTGCATCCTTATACACACACAAACCCACATGTAAGGGATAACTACATGAGTGTAAGGTCCTCTTTGAAGTAGTGGATATTTAGGCAATAGCCATTGATAGAAGGGTCTTTGGGGTTAGCTTGACACTATGAGCCTACTAACCTATTTTTCTCAGTCATTATGAAGTTGAAAAACTAGGGTTTTGTTATTTGAAAATGAGAGACAACCTTTGATTCAGATCCAAGCACACCAGAGTGAAGGTAACATAGAACCTAGAACATTCCATGTGGTCACATCCAGATTCAGTAGGTATTCTACACTGAAAACCTATATCCTTGTTAAACAGAAGCATTGATGCAACTGTCTAAAGTCGATGCAAGTGTCTGAGGTCACAAAAGTGCTTAATCTAGAATTTGATGACAGTCTCATAATCTACTTCCAGATTATTCTAAATCTAGATTTATAGTAGCATCAAAACCAACTATCTTATTTTTATTACATTACAATATCTAACATAGTGTTTAAACCTAAAATGTAGATCTAAGGTGATCTTATTATTGATGATTTAAAATTGTGCTTGATCTTAATCAATCAACAATGGGAAGTTTCAAGCTGTGGGACATTGCGGCTTGAAACCATCTCCAGATTTTAGAGAAGCTGGTCTCTTCTTTTGTGTCAAGTGTTGGGGAAAAGGGATAGGAGATTAAACAAAAACGCAAAATGCAGGAATTGAAACCTAACTATGGTGATGCGCCTGAGTGTAATCCTAATCCTAACCTGAGCACAGTGAGACTATTATAGGACTCAATTACATTTAAGAGCAGACAAGTGCATGATCAATGTAAAAGATTGAAATAACAGAAACATAGGCTCACAACAGGGAATTATTTTGCTAAGATACAGAGAATGTCAACCAAGGCATAGTGTTCAATCTTCTTAATATAATCTTCCAATCACATAAGAGGCGCAGAAATCACGTAGAATTATGTAGAACTTTCGATTCAAGAAAATGAGACAAAAGCAAATGACATTCTTAATCACAACTACAAAAAATCTACAGTATAGACTACTTTGCAAATGACACAGATAACACCAACCAAGGCATGGAGCTCAAATCTTCTTAATTCATTCAGCCACATAAAAGGCACAGAAACATGCACAGTTATATGAACCTTACAACTCAAGAAAATTGAGACAAGAGCAAATGATATTACTGGTCAAAAACTCTAGAAAGTCTAAAAACTATAGAATTCCCCCCACTTTGGTTTTACAATTCTTCTTCTTTTATAGCCTCCGACGTTCTCCTTCCATCGCTCCCCTTCCCGCGTAATTCCCCTCCATCCTTCACTCATAGGGGACAAACAGACGGTGCCTTCAATGCTCTAGGGGCTCCAAAAATCTACCCGATGAACTATTCCATATAATCGAATTAACTCCAACCAATTTTCTCTCCATTTTGCTTTGTGGCAACAGATACACGAAAAACTCTGTTATGTTGAAACGGGAGAGGACACTTAGTCAATTTCTTAAAAATCCTCTTAATTTAGAAGGCACTAGAAAATGACACTTGGCACTTTCCGTCGGATTCATCGAATGCACGCGTCTCTCTCCACTTCTCTTTGGCTGTTCTGTAGTATCATTCGGGACACATATCAAATTCTTACGGATGGTGACACTTGGAAATTTTTGCAGACTCTTGAAGTAACACCCGAGGCCCACCACAATCTTTATTTGGCAAATGAAGCTCAACAATGGTCTCTCAGAAGTTGACCCGCGGTGACCTCTGTTACTCCTGGGAAGATATGTGGCATCTTCCGCTGCTTTAGTTAAGGGTATGTGGTGGCTTCCACTTTTCCTGGGGATGGAGTAGAGAGGGGCTCAGAGAGTGACACTTGGTAGCTTCTACTGCACTTTGACACTTAGACAAAATAAAATGACGCCTTTTCGCTTTGAACCAAAGTATCGAACCCAGGCATTAAACCAAATCTCTCAGATGCCAACAAGTGGTGACTTCCACTGCTTCTTTAAAAAGGTAGTTTAGGGCCTTCCACTACTGCCACCTGGTGCTTCCGCTTCTTTGATACTTAGCTTGTTGAAAGTCTTTGCCAAAAAATAGAATGGAATGTAGGGGCCGACATGAGACGCGGGTGCTGACACGTGGTGTATTATGCTTAGCTACTACTGGATATGTGGCACATTCTGTGGCCTTCTTGAAAGTTACAAAAGAGGCTCGGAGAATGTCAACTGACCGACTCCATGTCTCGAAAAGTGACACTTGGCGGCCTCCGCTTGAATTCAAAAATTTAGGCAAAATGAAATGAAAGAAACAAAAGAGGAGTAAAGAGGACCCGTGCTCAGAGAGTGACACTTGGTAGCTTTTGCTATACTTTGTCACTTAGGCAAAAACAAAATTGCGCTCTGCCTCAACACTACCACTACGTCCATGGTATGCAGGAACCAAAATTGTAGTGCTCGACTGAACAATTAGAGTGCAATGTAGAGTAAAAAATTACTCTACAGTTACTGGCGACCCTTAAGACTTTTGAGCCTGCTCAAAAAGAAAACTTTACCTTTCGCTAGATCCAAATTGTGAAAATTACAGCTTCAAAAGAGCCGTCGACATTTGTTTAAAACACTTATTAAAAGCAAAGTGGGAAAACAACAGAAAAACAATATGAGAAAGGGAAACTATTTAACTATAATACATGAGAGACCCAAGTCAATTGAAATGTTTCAAATATATTTCATTTATAGGAATCTCTTCAGGTTCTCCTTCCATCGACTCTAGCTCAAAAGAATTCTTCTGCTTGCACGCACAGATTTTATATGGGCCAGTCCATAGTGCTTCAAATTTGGTATGCTGACCTGGCTTGGTAGCCTGTGCATCCCATTTTAAAATGATTGAGCCCACCTCAACATTAGGATTCGAAGTCCTTTTATCAAAATAGTTCTTAACCATTCCCTGATGCTTGATCAATGAATCATGGGATATATCCCTCTTTTCCTGAACTTCTTGAAGTTCTGCAAGTCTGACCTGCATGGGGCTATTTTCTTCAATCTTAATTTGTTTAATCAGCTAAAGAGTAAGGATTTCCAAACTTCGGGGAATCACAACATACTTTCTATATACCAATTCATATGGAGATGTTTTGATCACCTACTTGGGCATGATCCTATCAGCCCATAGTGCTAGATTAAGCACTTTATGCCACTCTTTGTGATGATCAGCCCCTATTCTTTTGATGAGTCTTATCAAATTCTTGTTGGTTGATTCTGCCAGATCATTACCTTGAGGGTAATAGTTAGATGAAGTTTTCAGATATATTCCATGTCTCAAGGCAAATTCAGATACTTTAGACCCCAAGAATGCTTTAGCATTATCTGATATGATGGTGTGAGGAGCCCCAAAGTGAGTAGTGATACCCCCTAGAGAATCTAGGATCACATTCTCTATTGCTTCCTTAAGTGGGACTGCCTCGGTCCATCTGGTGAAATAATCTGTGGCAGTTAATATCTATTTGTGACCCATGCTAGACACTAGATTTATCATTCCAATGAAGTCAAGACCCCATTGAGCAAAAGGTTCATCCACAACTATAGGACTGAGTGGCATGGTTGCGTTCCTCCTCATCCCCATATAATACTGGCAGGATTGACATTTTCTAACCAGCTGATAACAATCTATAAATAAAGTAGGCTAGAAATATCCTACTTCACTTATCTTTATGGCTGTGGTCTTTGTAGAAAAGTGCCCCCTGATATTCCATGATGCATTTCGTGTAGTATCCTTTTAGCTTCAGCTTGTTCTACACATCTTAACAATTTTCCCTCAGAATTTCTTCTGAAAAGGATTTGTTCAATTAAAACAAAATGAACTCCCTGTATCCTATAATATCTCCTCTTGTTTCGAGGGAGTTCTCTTGGATAAACCCCATTTTACATAAATTGAATCCTGCTTGTGACTCGAGATTCCTAATCAACCTCTTGCAGCTTTAGCACGGTCTCTATCTCTCCTTCTAAATTTGCTTCTTCAGGTAACATCTTTTCAAGCTCTTGGGTTATATATTGGCACAGACCCTTGCCTCTGACTAGTTTAGTGGGTCTAACTTCTACATCATATTAAAGGATCTTAGTGATCCAATTGGCTCTTTTCTCAGTAATCTCACCCTCCATGATGTATTCCCTGACACTTGGGTGAGCTACAAGTATCAGAATTTGATTCCCTGATACCAGATGCCTAAATTTCTTTAGGGATTTTATCATGGCATAGGCTTGTCTTTCCACAAAATTGTACCTGGTCTCATACTCTCTGAGGGTTCTTGAGAAAAAGGCTATTGGGTGCTCCCCCTCTAGCCTATCGTTCTTTTGAGTCAACACAACAACAATACTTGACTCTCCTCCATAGACATACATTACGAAGGGCTTGGAGAAATCTGGGTTCTTGAGCACTGGGGCTGCTGAGATAGCCTTCTTGACCCCCTCAAAATCTTGCCTTCCTTCTATAGTCCACTTGAAGACCAGGTCCTTTTTTAGCAAGAGTGTCATTGGTCTAACCAAGCCTGCAAAATCAAATATGAATTTACTGACAAAATTGATCTTCCCTAAAAAGGACTGGATTGCCTTTTTATTTGCTGGAAGAGGTAGGTCCATTATAGCTGTGATTCTCTCGAGATCTATAGAAACCCCTTCTTTAGATACTATGTGCCCCAACAATTTACCCTGAGGTATAACAAAAATACATTTCTTGGGATTCAATGATATCCCAAAATTCTGACATTTCTTGAAGACAGATTCTAAATGATCAAAATGATCATCAGCATTTTTTGAGAAAATAGTGCGGTCATCCAGATAGACCAGGATGACCTTGTTTATAAGTTCACCAAAGGCTATATCCATAGCTCGTTGAAAGGGGGCTCTTGCATTTGATAAGCTAAATGGCACCTTTGCATAGGCAAATGTCCCCCATTTGGTAGTGAAAGCAGTTTTGTACTGGTCTTCCTCAGCTAGCCAAATCTAATTGTACCTAGAGAAACCATCAAGTAAAGAAAACCTCTCTGATCCAGCCACAATTTGCAAAATTTGTTTCATGGAGGGCAACGGATAGTGGTCTTTCAGAGATGCTCTATTTAGATCTCTGAAATCTACACATAGTCTTACATCTCCATTCTTTTTCCTAACTGGGACTAGATTTGATACCCAGGTCGAGTGCTTGATTGGAAAAATTATTTTGGAATCTAAAAGTTTTTGTAACTCATCTAACATTAGAGGCTCAATCCTTGGATTTATTGGCCTTTGTTTTTGTCTGATGGGCTTGGACCCTTCAATCAACTCTATCGTGTGCTGGATAATGTCCCTATTGTATCCATGAAGGTCTTCATAGCTCTAAGCTATGACTCTGTCATATATCTAGCACAATTTGATTCGTCTTTCCTTCTCTTCTTGAGTTGTAGAATTTCCAACTTTTAGCCTTTTCCCGTCACTCACCTCTACCTCTTAATAGTCTGCTTTATCAACTTGGAACCTTTTCTTTTCCAGGCTTATATCCTCTGGGTCAAACAAGTTTTCCAAGGTGATCAATCCCTTGGGGAGCTTATTAATTCTCAATTGTCTAATCTGATCACCATATGCCTCTTCAATTTTAGTTTGAAACTGATCAGAAAACTCATCCGATTGTTGTAAGAAAGAGACTACCTGGGCATCATTTTCAAACACTTGCCAATTTTCATCATTGTCTGGGATGGTCGGTCTCACTATAACTTTTACTGACTCATTGTTAACCAATAGGCCAGTTGCTGGGTTAAACTGTGAACCAATATGAGCCATCCTATCAGCCTCAGAGTTTTGACTTCTAGGGATTATCTCAATATTAAAATCTTCAAAATCTTCTATCAAATCCCAAATCCTATGCCTGTAGGATCTCATTCTCATATTTTTGGCTGCTGCCTTTTCCCTAATTTGCTTTACTACTAATTCTAAATCTCCTTTTAATTTTAGGTTCTTTATTCCCTTCTTCTTGGCCAATAGAAGCCCATGTACTAAAGATTCATATTTTGCATCATTATTAGTGCAAGCAAATTGGAATCAGATAACCCTTAAAATCTTATCACCGTTTGGAGCAGTAAGACAAATTCCTGCTCCAACACCATGTTTACTTTTAGCACCATCAAAATTCAAAGTCCAGACCTCTGAATCTTGAACAATAGGTGCCTCTTTCCTTATAACATTTGGAATCGCCTGATCCTCATCAAAAATGACATACGTGCCCAAACTAGTAGAGTCATAGTTCCCATACGGGTCACTATGCATCATAGCCAACAACTGGTTGTTTTCTTCTTCTTGATCATGCTCAGTCCAGTCTCTTAGTTCTTCAACAAAATTTATTTCTTCTTTATTGATCATGGCATGATTTTCTTCTAATCTTGTTGTTGGTTCATTGGTGATATGGTCTTTGGACAATGGTTTAGATAGAATTTTCATCTTTGAGCCGTATCTGGTTCTCAGGATGAGGTGAGACCAGTCAAGAGACATATATCCTCCTATTTTTGCTGTAAAGTCTCTGGATAAGTATAAACCAAAGACGGGAGGTATATCTATGACAACTATATCTTGGTTGACAATTATGCTAGGACATGTGTATAACTGCAAGGAGAGTTGTTTAATTCTCCTTATGGTTTGGACTGTTTTGCCATCTAGCTGCATAACTCCTTTTACAAGGGGTTCATAATTTATTTTCAAATCATCAGCTATTTGCTTGGGCATCACAATCATGCTAGCTCTTGAATCTATCAATGCATTATGCATGAATTTCTTTCCAACTATCAGAGTTAAATAGAAGGGCTCTGGCTTGGATTTACTTACTTATGCTGCATTGTTCAAGAAGGCTATTGTCATTGGAGGAACCGTATCTTTGATTTTTTCCTTTCCAGTAGGTCCTTCCTTGGTAACAACATCTTTGGGCACTGCTTGCCTTTACAGAGCCTGTTATAGTAATGTCTTTTGTTCATGAATAGCCAAGATATCCCATATAGATACTTGCACTGGAGTCTTCTTTAATTGGTCCACTATATTGATTGGTCCCAAGGACTGAGTTTTTTGGTAATAAGGATACCTTGTTTTTTATTGAATCTGGACAGGGATCCCTTGATCTTGTACCGACTGAGGCACTTCTTTTCTAATGGCAGCATTCCTTTGACCTTGAGATGGAGGATTACTCTTGACTTGACCACTTACAATCTTAGGCTGTTCCACCATCCTCTTCTTTGATCTGGTGTAATAATCAAATTGCACTACTGGCCTCTGGAAGGTAGATGCTTCGTTTAAGAAAATTGCTTCTTCATCCTCAACCCATGAGACAAAGCATGTTCAGGGGCTATTTCTTCTTCTTGTTACAAGGACATTCCTTGCATTTGAGCCACTAGGACTGAATTCTACATGTCGAGAGATTGGTAGGCTTGATTATTACTGGTACTGGCAAACTGACCATCCATTCTTCTCTGTTCTGCCACTCTTTGTTGTAGATTGCCTCTAGGACAATCTCTGGGGGCATGAGCATCATTTCAAGGGAAACACCAAGCATTAGTATCATCTACATAATTATTTTGACTTGGAACCATCTTCCTATTTGAGTTGGGAGGAAGGGTCTGTGAGGGTGTGGGAACTGCAACTAATTGATTTGCTGGCTGATGGTTCATTTGTCTTGGAGGACCTTGATATTGGTTTGGTTGGGATGAAAACCTATTTCCCTGATATCCTTGATAAGGAGGCTTAGGGAAAGTATTCTGCTACCTCTTTATATTAATCAGCTCATTGGAGAATGTCCTTAGCATATTCTTGATATCATCCATCTCAAATGACTGAGCAGGGACCGGTTGCTTCGCAAATGATGGAGGGTTAGTATACATAGACACAGGTGGGCTTACAACTTTAGGAACCTCTTGAGGTAGGGGCAAGGTAATTTCTAGGAATACAGGCATGGGAGGCCTTGGAGGTAACTTTACAGCATCAATCAAATCATTCTCAGCTTTAACCATAAGGTCATAAGCCGTTGGCAAAGTGTGTCCTCCCAGTGACTGAATCATAATAGATAAATCTGAATTCAAAGCTTTGAGATAAAACACTATGGCCATACCTGATGGTGGTTTAGCTGCGACAGGGATTTTGTCCCAAGTTTTTTGGAATTTGGTGTTGAAGTCAGTCATGTCCTGTTGTGGTCCCCTCTGAATGGTGATCAACTACTGTAATAAAGAAGACTTATCACCTTTCTCTACAAATCTTTCAAAGAACTGATCTTCAAGCTGGTCCCATGTGGATATGGTATTTGGGGTCAAAGACCGATACCATTCTAAGGCCTTCCCTTTGAATGAGGCTGCTAACAACCTTAAGGCCACATTTTGCTGTGTGACACCATGTATGGCACAGACATCTGATACATCTTGAAGATGTTCCACAGGTGTTTTTGAGTCTTTTCCACTAAATTTTGGTAGAGCTTTTAGAGCATTTACTAGGATAGGATCCCAAATAGCTAGTGGTGTTGGAAGGATTAAGGGGCTACCAGTGTTCTAGCTTGCATAATTTCTTAGGGGTATAGGGGCTCCCATATTTAGTACTAGTTCAAACTGGTTAGGTCTTCTTCTTGGACTAATTACTAGAGGTGGCAAAAGAATACCTAGATTTGTAGCAGATTGTGATCTGGTGATTGGTCCACAGCTCTGACTCCTTGTAGCTCTCTGGTTCATACGGTCTTGAAAGAAACTTCAAGACAGTCCCACCAGGCATGCCAAAAACTGTTGATGATTAAAAATTGTGCTTGATCTTAATCAATCAACAATGGGAAGTTTCAAGCTGTGAGACATTGCAGCTTGAAACAACCTCCAAATTTTAGAGAAGCTGGTCTCTTCTTTTGTGTCAAGTGTTGGGGAAAAGGGATAGGAGATTAAACAAAAACACAAAATGCAGGAATTGAAACCTAACTATGGCAATGTGCCTGAGTGTAATCCTAATCCTAACCTGAGCACAATGAGACTATTATAGGACTCAATTACATTTAAGAGCAGACAAGTGCATGATCAATGTAAAAGATTGAAATAACAGAAATAGAGGCTCACAATGGGGAATTCTTTTGCTAAGATACAGAGAATGTCAACTAAGGCATAGTGTTCAATCTTCTTAACAAAATCTTCCAATCACATAAGAGGCATAGAAATCACGTACAGTTATGTAGAACTTTCTATTCAAGAAAATGAGACAAAAGCAAATGACATTTTTAATCACAACTACAAAAAACCTATAGTATAGACTACTTTGCAAATGACACAGATAACACCAACCAAGGCATGGAGCTCAAATCTTCTTAATTCATTTAGCCACATAAAAGGCACAGAAACATGCACAGTTATATCAACCTTACAACTCAAGAAAATTGAGACAAGAGCAAATGATATTACTAGTAAAAAACTCTAGAAAGTCTAAAAACTATAGAATTCCCCCCCTCTTTGGTTTTACAATTCTTCTTCTTTTATAGCCTCCAACATTCTCCTTCCATCACTCCCCTTCCCACACAATTCCCCTTCGTCCTTCTCTCATAGGGGACAAATTGATGTCACCTTCAATGCTTTGGGGGCTCCAAAAATCTATTCGATGAACTGTTCCATCTACTCAAATTAACTCCAACAAAATTTCCCTCCATTTTGCTTTGCAGCAACAGATACAGGAAACACTTTGTTATGTTGAAAGGGAGAGGACACTTAGTCAATTTCTTGAAAATACTCTTAATTTAGAAGGCACCAAAAAATGGCACTTAGCGCTTTCTGCCAGATTCATCGAATGCACGCATCTCTCTCCGCTTCTCTTTGGTTATTCTGTAGTATCATTCGGGACACATATCAGATTCTTATGGATGGTGACACTTGGCAATTTCTACAGACTCTTGAAGTAACTCCTGAGGCCCACCACAATCTTTATTCAACAAATGAAGCTCAACGATGGTCTCTCAAAAGTTGACTCATGGTGACCTCTGCTGCTCCTGGGAAGATATGTGGCATCTTCTACTGCTTTAGTTAAGGGCATGTGGTGGCTTCTGCTTTTCCTGGGGATGGAGTAGAGAGGGGCTCAGAGAGTGACACTTGGCAGCTTTCGCTACACTTCGACACTTAGACAAAATAAAATGACACCTTTCCACTTTGAACCAAAGTATCAAACCCAGGCGTTAAACCAAAGTCTCTCAGATGCTAACAAGTGGTGACTTCCACTGCTTCTTTAAAAAGGTAGTTCAAGGCCTTTCGCTATTGCCACCTAGCACTTCTGCTTCTTTGATACTTAGCTCATTAAAAGTCTTTGCCAAAAAATAGAATGGAGCGTGGGGGCCGACATGAGACGCAAGTGCCAACACGTGGTGCGTTCCGCTTAGCTGCTACTAGATACGTGGCACATTCCATGGCCTTCCTAAAAGTTACAAAAGGGGCTTGGAGAATGCCAGCTAGCTGGTTCCATGTCTCAAAAAGTGACACTTGGTGGCCTCCGCTTGAATTCAAAAATTTAGGCAAAATGAAATGAAAGAAACAAAAGAGGAGTAAAGAGGACCCACGCTCAGAGAGTGACACTTGGCAGCTTCTGCTATACTTTGACACTTAGGCAAAAATGAAACCGTGCTCTACCTCAACACTGTCACTACGTCCAAGGTATGCAGGAACCAAAATTGCAGTGCTCGATCGAACAATTTGAGTGCAATGTAGAGTAAAAAATTACTCTACACTTATCATTAACACTATATTTGAATCAAAGGGGTATATAAAAATGGAATGACACAAGGGTGATAATCAAATCTATAACATATCAATTAGATGATAAACTCAGATATAAACATATACTATATTTATTATGTAAAGATAGTCTAAATATGGAAAATATAACTATGCTAGATATAGAAATGATAAAGAAATAATATAATTATCTTGTTCTGATGCTAATGTAGTTTTGGATCTAGAACAGGCATAAATCAGGCTAGAAAAAGATTTTGTAATAGTCATCAAATTTTAGATCTAACACTTCTAGCACTCTAAATAGTAATGTCAGCCTAGGATGGTTATATCGATGCTACTATATGGATTCGATACGAGTGTCTTATATATAATACCTACTAGAAAAGGATGAAACCACCTAGATGTTTTTGGTTTTACTTCAATTTTGCTTTGGTGCATTCAGATTTGGGTCATAGACTGTCACTCCTTATAAAATAGTAAAACACTAGTCCTCCATCTTTATAGTGACCTTAGGGGAAATGGATTAGTGAGAACATGATGTCCAGCTGACCCCAAATACCCCATTATCATAAGGTGATATCTAGATAGCTAATACTTTAGAAGAGGGCCTTAGACTCATGTAGTTATCCCCTACGTGTTAGCTCGTGTGTGAATCATGTAATATTGTGCACAACAAGTAAAATAATGACCTAGCTTATAACTTGGAAAATCGAGCTCTTAGACTAATCCTTTAGTACTTCAAACTTGTAGATGTGTTGTACCTATGACTGGTGTGGAAATAAGAAAGCTATGTTCAATTGAATGCTTTTCAAATTCACTTTGCTAAGAATACTTAGTGTTGTTACCATGTTGCTAGGTGAGGAATGAATGAGGGTTAATCTCATATTTATATCAATCCCTTTGGAGTAGTAACTCACATTATATCACTTAGGTTGACCATTAGGATATTTTTCATTTGTAAATTAGATGAATTTTTTAGGACACTAGACACTTACATAAAGATAGGACATTAGCGTCGATGCTATTGTCTATCCCATACGTTAGTGTCCATAGAGTAAGAAAGCAAGTTTAGGTTCATAACTTGTAGATATAGAAGATAATTACATTTTAAGCATTATAGGTATAGAAGACATGGGTCATCAACATAAGACTAGTAAAACTAAGAGATATAGGATAAGGGGCATAAGATATAGTAGATGTGAGACATGCAGAAGTGAGAAAGGTCTATAACTAAGAAAAATAAACAAGATTTGAGTTTACCAAGTATATAAGAATGAGGTGTTATATAATCATAAAATATCATCTACATTTCCCCCCCTTTAATTTTGTAACAAAATTACTAATTTAAAGGAAAGGAATGTGTACTTGGGTGTGTATGGACACCTTATTTTTACATGTTCCCAACTTGAGTGCTTTCCTAGTGACTGACCTACAACTAAGAGCATGTTACAGTATAAAATTAGTGCATATAATCTAAGATTGAAAGTACTTGAAATAGATTGAATTTTAAAGAACAAGGTTTAGGAGTACACCTACGTGTCAATGTAATTGCATTACCTATTAACAAGTTATTTTGAAAAAAAAACATATCATTGTAAGGATTTGAAAGTAAGATTATGATAAATATAGATAATATTGAAAGTGCATATATCTAAGGAGATAAAAAAAGAGATATTGGAAGGCACATACCTCCTATATGCAAATGAAAGGGAAGCTAATCTACAAATTAATCTTAACTTGGAGAAGATAAATTAGCTAGCTATACCACTGGTAATACTTAGATAACTAAAGTCTTGACCAATATGGATCTGCTAAACCTACCTAAGGGATACCTTAGCATATAGTATGGTTAGTGAGGGTTCCAAAGCCTCTAGTCAAGAAACACCACATAATAACCCTAACTAGGTCTGATAATAATGCAATAGTAAAGTAAATATAATCTATTGCTCACTAAATATTATGGCACAAATGGGGGATAAACATAAACAAAAAATATGCAAAGTAAAACTCTATTCAAGTTAATTTAGAGGTAATCTTAAGCAAAGAGAGACAATACATTCAGTATCCATTATTCATGTAAATCTATCTACTAAAATATAAAAGTAAGAGTTAAGAATACTTACCTTGAAGACAAACCCATTTAGCCTCAACCTTTTGGCCAATGGTGCTTTGAAAGAGGTTATTGTGTATTTTTGAAGAAACTAAGGATGGAAAATGGACTATAGTCTAGCCAAGGGAATTTTAGTGGATCTCAAGATTTCATAAGACAAAGGTTATCCTCCAATAAGTATGAAATCTAAGGGCGCATCATTCATAAATGGTCTGTAAAATTTTCAAAACCCCTTTGGCTATATCACAATGCATGACCTTTGATGAGGAATCCAAGAACAAACACACCTATTCTAATCCCACTTGTTAGGATCTTGCTCCTCAGAAAGAGCACAATATGATTACCAAATACAAGCAATTAAACATGCGAAAATATCTAGAAGTACAAGTAACTAAAATTCACACATAACACAGAATATGAGAGACAATATACAATCTTATATTAATACTTGTACAGAAAAGAATACAATCAAGAGATGCCACGCTCTTCCACCTTACAGAGGCTTCCCACACCTCAAGTGTACAATAATTTTTCTTCAAAACACTCTCCTACCAAAAATGGTCCCAACACACAACTCACACACAAAATTGGTGTTCACCTCTCCAACCAGTCAGTAATAACCCTGCCAGTACACCAAGCACTCAAAAGTACTTCAAGTAGATCTTCTCATGAACCTGAAACCTACAATTCAACAGACCATACTTACACATGTAGATCTCCTATGAGCTTGCAACAACCTGCAACTCAATGATCTTACAATGGAAGGATCTTCCTTGCCTTCCTTTCTAGCTCATAATTACAATACATGCCAATGGGTCTATAAATAGATTCCATACTTAAACAATAACTTAGACTCTTAATTTACTAATAATAGACACATAGCTCAAGACTCAAAATAGCCTTTACATGCAAACAACCCGTTCAACTAACTAACTGTTCATGCAATGAACAGTTCTGGAACACACAGGCGACTGACGTCGGTCCCTGTCTAACTGGTGCTGGCCGACGTCGGCCGACTACCTGCCGATTCTGGTTGCCTTCTGCATACATCATGACCAACGTTGGTCATAATGCTGACACCAGTACTTCTAGAACTTCAGCAACCTCCTCCATGTCTGCATAGTTGAAGCTTTTAGCTCCACAACCTAACAATCTCCCACTTAGAGATAAATAGCTGCAATTGTACCTATACCTGTACATCATCTAGTTTGTTCCCTGGCACTGTATCCCTCTTCAAGATCAATTTTGAATACCAACCACCACAAAACCTGTGGTGCACCTTCTATCATCCAAATCACCTACCACATCCGCATCTACAAAACCATGTAGAAAATAACTTGACCCTGCATAACATGTGCACTTGCTGCTGGTCCCTCTAAGAATCCATTAAACTGCCCTCCAATGCTTCTTTATTGGATTGGCTCCTAACTTTCTGACAACTCCCACTACTTGGGAAAACTCAAGTTTAGTACACATGTACTCAACCCCATTATGTGAATCAAGACACTGTTCATAGAACTGTCCAACCATCGGCGTGCTAATCGGTCTCACACAATCATCCTGAAACAAAGTCAACCTGTGACCTTCCATGTCCCTAGAACACACTCATGCCAAAGAATCTTGCTGATCCCAGATTCCTCATGACATTCCTCTGAACTAGCTTTACCTTTAGTTCAACAACTCCCTGTATTTGTAACCCTGCTACAAGCACAACATACAGTAATAAAATAATGTAGCTAATATTATCCAACCTGGTAAAGAGAAACACAATGATCAAACCACCATTGTCTTGTAGCTTACTCAAGACCATATACCCGGGCCTACTGTCTCACGTATCCATTCTCGCTCTTCTTCATCTTGAACATCCATTCGTCTCTTAGTGCTTTCTTCCAGCTGGCAACTCCACCAAAAACTCCCATTTGGTTCTTCTCCAAGGAATCACATCCTCATCCATGCTAAGCTCCCACTGTTTCCTAGATCTACCTGCTCTACTTCTTTAACAACTTCCTGGTTCTTTACCATAAGTGAGAAACAAGTAGTGTAAAGAAGGGAAATGATGAATTTGAAGCTTACTTACCCTTTAAGTCCTCCATATGGGTGCTTGAGACTCCTTGACAGCTTGCTATCCACCCAAAATCCATCTCAGTGACCGATGTCGGTCACATCTCAGTCTGCACCCAACTGACATCGGTTCCATACGATTGCCTCACTGCCGATGTCGGTTCCCCTTGACCGATGCCGATGTTTATCTGCCCTAAGTCACCAATGTCGGGCTGCACATAGCTGACATCGGTCACTGTTTGGATGCCAACGTCAATTTTCTAACCGACATCGGTCTCTGTGTTTTTCTTGTGAGAACTGACTTTTTTTCATGAGCTCCTTTTTGATCAAACCCTTATCCAAATCACCCTTGCTCTGCTTAGAATTCCTTAGCCCCTGTGACTGATACCTATCTATCATCTTCTCCTTGAAAACCAAGGTTTTCCTGTTCTTATCACTAACATCAGATTCCTCAAGAAATATCACCTTCTTCTTCTGCATACAGAAATCTCGATTCATGCTTTTAAAAAGCATACCCTTTGACTCAAGAACATGCATCTCCTTTTTATTCATGTGACCAAGCCTATTAAGCCACATCTTCGAATCTACAACTGAAGTAGATAACCTAGAAAGAGAATCAGTAATACAAGTAGATAGATAAAGCGTACCTACTTTCTTACCTCTTGCTACAACAAGTGCACCCTTGGTAACCTTCCAAGAGTCCACTGTGAGAGTTATTATGCAACCCTCATCACCCAAACTTCTTATAGAAATCAAATTCCACTCTAGAACTGGGACATGCATGACCTCCTTCAACACCCATGTGTTACCTGTTTGCAATTTTAGCTTCACTTTCCCTTTGCCAACCATCTGACAAGGCTTACCATCCCCTAAACAAATTTCTCCAAAGTCTCCCTGGACATACTCATGAAAAAATTCCCTATTTGGGGATGCATGAAAAGAGGCACCAAAATCTAAAACCCAAGATTCTACTTTATCCAAAGAACATACCAGAGCATCCTGTGCAATGAACTCTGCAACATCTGCTTCTCCTTCATGTCCTTCATGCTGATATTCACCCGACCTGTAATCTCTCTTTAAGTGCCCTTGCTTTCCACATTTCCAGCAGGTTATTTTTCCATACCTGGACTTGGATCTCCTTGATCTCCCATGCTCTATCTTCTCTCTTTGCCTTCCTCTACCTTCCACACTCAAAGCATTACCTGATGATTCACCTGTGCTTTTCATGCGTATATCTTCATTCAAGATTACACTCACAACATCATCCACTTTTAAGACTTTTGAAGCAGATGTATTACTAACTGCCATTACCAAATTCTCCCAACTTTCAGGTAATGAGCATAAGATTAAGAGAGCCTTAATTTCATCATCAAAAACAATATTGACTGAATTTAAATGGTTTACCAAACCATGGAAATCACTAAGATGACTATGAACAGATCCACCTTCCAACATTTGCAAATCAAACAATTGCTTCATAAGAAATACCTTATTCGAAGCTGAGGGTTTTTCATATAAATTTGCCAAAGATTCCATCAACTCTACCATTGTCTTCACATGTGATAAGTTAGAAATCATAGATGATGCAAGACTCAACCTTATAGATCCTAGAGCCTTCTAATCAAGAACCTCCCATTCTTCATCCTTCATATCCTGGGGCTTGCAATCAACCCCACCCAATGGTAAGTACAAATCTTTTTGATACAGATAATCTTCAATCTGCATCCTCCATATTTGATAGTTCTTGCCATTAAACTTCTCTATTCTTAGCTTACTGTCTTCTGCCATTGCTCTACTCCCACTCAAACAGAAACCCCTGTGAGTAACCTGTAATCAACACACATTAACCAGATCTGATACAACCTGTTAGTATCCCAACCAAAAGCTCTGATACCAGTTGATGAGGAATCCAAGAACAAACACACCTATTTTGATCCCACTTGTTAGGATCTTGCTCCTCAGAAAGAGCACAATATGATTACCAAATACAAGCAATTAAATATGCAGAAATATCCAGAAGTATAAGTAACTAAAATTCACACATAGCACAGAATATGAGAGACAATATACAATCTTATATTAATACTTGTACAGAAAAGAATACAATCAAGAGACGCCACACTCTTCCACCTTACAGAGGCTTCCCACACCTCAAGTGTACATTAATTCTTCTTCAAAACACTCTCCTACCAAAAATGGTCCCAACACACAACTCACACACAGAATTGGTGTTCACCTCTCCAACCAGTCAGTAATAACCTTGCCAGTACACCAAGCACTCAAAATTACTTCAAGTAGATCTTCTCATGAACCTACATCCTGCAATTCAATAGACCATACTTACACATGTAGATCTCCTATGAGCTTGCAACAACCTGCAACTCAATGATCTTACAATGGAAGGATCTTCCTTGCCTTCCTTTCTAGCTCATAATTACAATACATGCCAATGGGTCTATAAATAGATCCCATACTTAAACAATAACTTATACTCTTAATTTACTAATAATAGACACGTAGCTCAAGACTTGAAATAGCCTTTACATGTAAACAACCCGTTCAACTAACTATTCGTGCAACGAATAGTTTTGGAACACACAGGCGACCGACGTCGGTCCCTATCTAACTGGTGCTGACCGACATCGGCCGACTACCTACCGATGCCAGTTGCCTTCTACATATATCATGACCGACATCGGTCATACTGCCGATGCCGGTACTTCTGGAACTTTAGCAACCTCCTCCATGTCTGCATAGTTGAAGCTTTTAGCTCCACAACCTAATAATTTTTACAAACTCTACCTTTGAAAGACCACATAGAATGGCATTCATTGCCTTAGAATTGTTCTCACTTGCCTTCTTACCTATTGCGTCATTTGGTGGTGTAGAAGGTGGAGTGAATACATTAACAATATATTTCCATATGTCATAGCCCAAGGACATTAGATATGTCTTCATTCTGATGATCCAAAATTCATAGTTAGTCCTACTAAAGAGAGGATCCTTATTGGTTGAGAAACCTCCTTGTTATTTAGGACTAGACATGTTTATGCTTCTAGGATCTCCTTTAATCTATTAGGCCTAATTCAAAAGACCAAGCTTTGATACCAATTATTGGAAGCACAATCACTAAGATGAGGGGTGAATCAGTGTACCAAAAAAATTCTTTTAATTATATCCAATGATTCATTAACTATGAAAGCAACATTGAGATCGAGCAATGCATAAAAAACCATTCATATGAGCATAACATAATAAAACACACATATGAGTGGGAAACCCTCAAGGGGAATAAAACCCATTATGATATATAAAAATGGAATATAGTCCTATAAAACAAAATATCCAATTTTTTTGAGTGCTAACTCAACTTGGAGCACCAAACCCAATGAAATCCACCACCCACTTGACTAGGCTTTAATAAGCACTTACTTGTAAGGAAGCACCAACTCCTTAAGTGACTCAACACCAACTCATCCAACTCATGTATTTTTATCACCATGCATCTACTCTGATGTTATGGATTCATTTCAATACCTCCTTTTTCTCTACCAAGCAATATTTTATTCATTTCTTTTTCTTACACTTGAATAGGTCTAAACTGCCTTGTATATATACAAGTCTCATGTTCACACACCACTTGGTTGGACACACACATTCAACCTATTAGGTCAGCCATATAAAATATATTATGAACATGATTAAACATACTTTGAACCCCTTTTGGTCTGTAACAACTCAATTATCCTTCATTTCTCTTTTAGGTCTCATGAAGACATAATTGCATTAGGTCTATCTTCTTAGCATCAAAACTTGATCCTATTTGGCACATATGGCATTATAAAACAATAAAAAACCATTTAATTACTTAGATAATGACCCATACTAACCTTCTCCATGCTTGGTTAGACCTATCTCCTTCGCTTATACCATGAAATCTCTTTTAGGACAAACTGTCCTATTAGGCCTGTGTACTTTAAAAGTCTATCTTGCAAAAATGAAGCTTAAACACCCTTAAGATAATAAAATATGACAAATAAAAAATGTATAATTTTTTTACATGATCTCATATTCATCATCAAATTCTTGGCACACTTTCACTCAAGAGGTAAATGTTTAATAATATCTCTACAACTCACTCACTCATAACTGCTAATTTACCTCAAAAACTAGTCATGGTGACTTAGAAATCCAACACATATGTAGACACTTTTAATGAATTTTTTATGTATGTAAATGGTCCTATGATATCTCCAAAAAATCCTAAAATATAATGATGATATGGTCTAATTGAAATTTTTTGTCTTACAAACCAATTTCTTGACCTTATATTACATAGTCTTATCAAAACTAGATAGGTCACTTTGTGAGCAACTCTTTCACCATAATCACTAACCTTAAAAAATAATTAAAATCATGAAAATGAATTAAAATTCAAAAATAATATCTTCATACACTTTTTTCATCAATTTGACATGCTCAGACACTCAAATCCATCTTTTCATCTCTTCCTGGGTTTGTAATATTTTCACCATTAGGTCTGTTTGCGACTGACTAACTTAGATGACAAAATTGGATAATTTTATGACTATAACCTATCCATAAATCATCATAGACATGTCAAATTATTACCTATATTCTTCTACCATCCATTTTATTTTATTTACCAATACAAATTTAGAGAGCTACAATAACTTTTTGATAAATATGATTGTAACTATGCATTTTCTCTCTCATTTGACTAATCACCACCACCTAGAGGTAGACTACATGATCCAATATACTGTATATAAATTTTAATCCATTATAATATGATTTAAACAAGATATTTCACATCAAGTCCTTATTAGGGTTTTAGGGAGGTTTAATATAGGTTATGCTATTAATAATTGTTCATAAAGGAATACCCTTTGAATCTAAAATCAATGCCTGGAGATATTAGATAAGACACTTCCCCATCTCTCCTTAATAGCTAAGGTTCCCATGCATAGGTTACACATGCCAAAAAATGTCTAAAATTTCTTCTCAGGTCTTGAGACCTCATTCTTTAAACTCAAGAAGGCCTAAAACACTAATTCATGAAATTTCCTTCAAACCATGACCTCAAACTTTGTGAACATACCTCAAACAACTTATCTAACCTCTATCCATGCTCATATGTTCATACTCACCTTGACATTTGATCTTCATACCTCATTAGGATAGGTAGGGTCTAAGAGAGGTCTGGGTATAGGATTAGTCTAAAGGTCCTACCCTTATAAGCTCACCCTAAAACTCTCAAGAATGCTTCAATGTATTACATACATGTTCAATCAGTGCCATAAAACCTTCACATTCTTGTGTTCATTCATTTTCATGCACATAACTCTTCATGTGATGACTAGGCTTCCTATGCAATTTTGACATCAATGATCTATACCTTCATGTAACCATAAAGAATTGGTTTCCTTTAAATTCACTCTTTCTATTTATCTCATGACAATAGTCTCTCATGAAAACACTCTCTCAATGCACATTGTCACATCACATACTACCAACTAGGCTTAATCACCTTTGGAATCAACCTTCACAAGATGATCCTTTGACATCAATGACAATACTCAATAAATAACACTTAGGATGACCAGCTAGTTAGAATTTAATTTTCAATTGCTCCTTACTCTTTGATTATTGTGTGTTGTATTACAAAACTTACATTGACTAGTATTGGTATAAGGTTTGTGTTGTATATTCCAATTGGATCAGTCACATTGATCTAATTGTTTATGTGCTTGATTTCATTTTTATTCAAATTATCTTACAAAATTTTCCCCTATTTAAGAGCACTATCATATCAGTTGATATAGGCTCTTATAGACTATTTACACTTCCTGGCTATAATACATAGTTAACCTGCATCACTATGTATCCTTATCTCCCTATTTATTTCTTTGTTTAATAGTGCATAGTTAACCTGCATGACTATGTATCCTTATCATAATATATAGCCTTCCTACGTACAATACACAGTCAACCTCCTTATATTCCTATTTTGTTTTCTGATTTATAGAACATAGTCTACCCCTTTGATTCTATATCCTATTTTCTGATTTTGTCTTTGCATCATCCTTTTTCACCTCTTCTCATCATGAAATTATTATTGGAGGAGAATACATAATTGAACTCAATAGACATGATGATATTTACCAATACCAATAGGTTTCCCCATCAACAACTTGTGGTTTCCACTTTAGATTGAATAAATGTGCATGTGTCCACTTGCACTACTAATTATGAGACTCCTCATTCATCTTCAGTTTGTAACCTTTTTTTTGTAGAAAATCAGCAAGAATTAGGTTACACACTTGAAATTAGTTTATTCATTAATGGATTTCCTCAACATAGGGGAAAATACCCTTCAAATATTTATAATATCATGATAAGTGGTTAAGCAAAAGAACCCCATTAACCCTCTCCTACATTCTCTCATAGATTTGAGGGTGGTACCTTCTTTGCTTCTCAACCTCTCCCTTCTATTTTGAATCCTTCTCATACATAACATATTATTTAATTTATTCAACCTCCATGCCAAATATATATACTACCATGGCTATTTCAACATCTTCCAAGACCCCTCCTTCTCAATCACTCCACTAGTGCACCATTTTCTAGCAATGGTAATGATGCCACTAGTGCTTCTTTTTCTTCTCATGCCAATCCTTCTACTAGTTAATATTTCAATAAAAATGCTAATCATACTACTAGTGACACCTTTTCTACCTACTGCTACACATGCCACTACTCATAGTTCAACCCAAACCACTAGTACCAATACTAATTCTTTGCATGCAACCCATCAACTCTTATTACAAATTGTTAATCAAATGAATTCTTGTCAAGATAATAATGCCAATACAATGATGCAAGTGTATAATCACCTTATTCACCTTCAAAATCAACCTCAAAAGGATCTGTGAGAAGTGTAAAATAAAAATGCCCCCCGCCCCCCTTAGGGATTCCCATGCCAACCTCATTCCCCAACCACCCATTATTAACAAAATGATTAAACATCTTCAAAATTAACCTCTTGCACCTAAAATTTACAACATAAACATAGGAGGCATCACACCTACCATTAGTTATAATGGGTCAACTGATCTTACCTTATATTTAAAAATGTTTGGTGATATGTACAAAGATTGGGTCAAATTAAATACTTTTGCTGATACCAAGCTATTAGTGAAAAATGCTCTCTGGAGAAATTTTAGATTGGTATAAGAAACTCAAGTCCCATTATATCACTAGATTGTAAGATCTAGTTAATTTTATAGTACAAGAGTTTTAAACTAGTGACCTACCTAAAAATACCTTGGCTCACTTTATCAATTACAGACAACTTAAAACCGAAACTTCACAAGCTTTTAATAAATGGTGGAATACCTTGTCTAATAAGTGTGAGCTTAACATGATAGATGATAACATCTTTAATATATTCACTAATTCTATTTATCCCAATTTTAAATATTGGGTTATGCTCTCTCTCCAAGAACTTTGGATGAAGCCCTCGACCAAGCCAAATGCCAAAATTTTCTCATGTTTTAGTTTGAGCAATCCCAACCTCCCATGGGCACTCACGTGCTCCTAAAACATAAAAATAATCATGATACAAATGATGGTGTCATTTATTCCTATTATACCATTCATAATATTTAATCCATTACTCCCAACCCTATTACGGAGTAAGCTCTCCCTCTAAAAAGCACCCTTAATCCTCAATTCTCCCAAATAAATAATATTAATGTTTATAATCCATTATCATTAGAAGAGATCCAAAACCATCTACCAAGGCCTCTCACACAAGATTTTGACCCCAATCATCTAATGAAATCATGGTATGATCCAAATAATTTTTTTTGGCTTCATGTAAGTTGGGGTCACTCTCACGAGACTTGTAGGCAATTATGTATTTTAGCTATGGATTTCCTCCTTGGTCCAAACTTTGATCATGATTAAATTATTCATAAAATCTAAAAAACCTATTATATAGCCTTAAAATCCCATAAAACACAAAAAAAAATCAAGATTTGAACTAGGCTAATGCTCATCTTTCTATCTACAAAGACCCTCTTCCTAATCATCAAGACAATAATGACAAGACGACTTCTTCCACCAACAACATTGAAAGTCTTCTAGACTAAACTCCTAAAGATAATGTGGTAAATATGAATAATATACAAATTATAGTTAATTTCATTAATTATCATCCTAAACACACACCAAACATCCCAAAATTTCTATGTTATCTAAGATTATTCCCCACCTCACCTAATAGAGTTGGGGCAATAGGACCTTATTTCTTTCCAAGAACTAATTCCAACACCTTGATTGGATAAAACCTCTCACACTATTTTTATAATTCCAAAAAAATATAAACCCTTTGATAACACTCTTTAACCTTATAATAATATTTCTATAAATAAATTACAAGACAAACATAAATCACGTACCCCATCATCTCAAGACAGTCAATCGATTTGTCCCCAAACTAAATCAACCACATCTTATCAACACAAATTTGAATTCACTTATAATATTAATTCCTAGGAAATAATACAACATAATTCAACTTTATCTAATATTCCTCCCATGGGTTATGATGAATGGGACCTATTGCAGAACTTACTAATCGCCCATCTCAAATACCTATTGGCAATTTGGCTTGTCAAGGCCAAATTCCAACCCCTGTAATTGAAATTTTTTCTTGGCCATAATAGTGTCCTTATATATAATTTTAAGAGTTATTTTTTCAATTTAATTTTCATAGTGTCAAGTGTCATTCTAAGGTTTTGATAGATTTTCAAGTGGTTCTATGATCTGAAAGTGCTATGAGGAAGATGGTGAAAAAAGGACAGTTGATGACTTGTCATGAAATTTTATAGAATAATTAAATATATATAAGGTATGAAATGAGATATAAACTAAAAAATGTGACCAAAATTCATAAAAAGTCCATTTTAAACCTTTAAATAGGCTATGATATGATTTTATGACATCCAGTGGCAGTTTTCCTTTATAAAACTATGTTTATTTTGCCTAAAAGGATAAATTTTGGTATTTAAATGTAAAATGTGGTGTCTAAATGCCATAAAATTATTAAAAATACCCATGAATATATTAATACATATGAATTTACATTATTCATAAATTTTCATACATGGAAAAAGTCATTTTATGTAAGTTTAAGTGTGGAAAAGGTCCTTTTTGAGCTCCCACATGCTAATTTTGGCCCCTAAAAGCATGTAAAAATATGTATAACTTTATATAACATAATTTTTGACTCTTTATTTCCTCTCCACACTTTAAAATTGGTGGTGGAAGTCTTTAGTTGTGAATAAAAGGTAAAAAAGAGCCATTTTCATGCATATTTCATAGAAAAGTATGGACTTGTATGACCATTCTATACAGATGAAGCCATGATTAGGAGGAGGAAGGCATAAAAAGTGTTCCAAAATAATTTAAAGGCAAAAGTATTTTAAATAGGCCTAAAACCAGTTCACATCCTTCATCTTACTTATTTGCATATAGGGAGAGCCCTTAAGGTTTGCAGGTGGTATGGCCATGAGAGAGAAAATCTAGGTCTAAAATTATGGACAAATAAAGTAGCCTCAAAGGGATTCCATCTAGATAAAATGGTTATAAAATTGGTAATATCTCCTTCATGAACCATCCCTTTTAATTCAAGGAAAACATCAACTCTCCTTCATCCAAGCAGGTAGTCAATTTTCCTAATTTTCTCTTCATCAAGGCATCACAACAAAAAAATTCAAATTTGTGGAGCTTCTCAAGAGAAAAATTAACCTTTATATGTCATTAATTAGTTATTTTACACATGTTTGAGGTCCAAATAGAGCTTAAGAAGGATAAAGAGTGCAAATCTACAGTATACAAGCATGTGAAGAAGAATTGTATGGTCTAGGAGAGAGAAAGGGTTTCAAAGTTTTGTTCAATTCTTGTTTGGAGTTTCTCCTTAATGTTCTTATGTTTTCAAATGAAAATTCCCAAATTTTTTCATAAATATTCATATCAAGAGGCCATTAATATCTTTCAAAATTCCTCAAGGAATCAAAGTTTAGCATTTATTAAGGTTCTTAACATACTCCTAGGTTTCATTTTCACCTTCTTATCCTCTTTGAATGGCCTCCAAATTGATATATGTGGTAAAGGATAGGATAATCCTTGAATAATAACTTTAATGTGGTTTTTATTTTCCCCTTTCATTCTCTTATCACTCCATCTTGGTTCATCTCCATAATCGCTGTCTCTCACTACCATTCTCACTATGATCATGCTCCTTTCCACCTTCCATTCATGGTTTCTATCTCCCTTTCCCATAATCCCACCTTACACTCATATAAATATAATAAATCCATAAAAAAGAGGAGTAAAAAACACTAAAGGGCATCATGGTCACTCAAAGAGGATATGTACAGCAAGATACTACTACTAAACAATCATGAATCACCATCTACAATCATCAAGAAACAATCAAGACTTTATTATGAAAGTACAAAAGGCATATAGGTAAGATGTATTATTGAAGGTCTATGCTCAAATTATATCATCAAGCTAAAATAAGATAAGGAAAAATATCATATCATGTTTGGTGACCTTAAGGCCAAATTTAGACTATATTTGTACAAATAAATTTACATAGTCATCTACAATTGATAAAGGACATAATATTTTAAGATGTTTTGTCATGACATATATATGGTTTAAAGATAGAATTAAATTAAGGGTTATTAATCCAAATAAGACTTCATTCATGTCATAAACAACACAAGTATCCATGAACTTGTAGTCAAGTGCCTTTTGAGACACCTATAGGCCTTGTTTCAAGTCAAAACATACTACAGTCAAGTGTCTTGGCAGTCTTTAGGTCTATCTATTGTTCTTGGTGTGTATTTGGATTAATAAAATACATGAATAATATGAATTTGATATCATAAATGAGGTATCTCAAGAATAACATATGCATAATTTATTTAAAGGCTCAAATATCATAAGAATAGACCTACATTCAGCTCTCAATAATACAATAATAAGCCAAGGACTTCTAGCAAATCAAAAAAGAGAGGTTGACCTTTAAGTAGGTGATTTAAAATAATGTATATTGTATAAGATATAATTTAAAGGAATATTTAACACCTTTTAGTTTGTTGTCAAGATCTCAAAGTCCTATAATCTTGTTACAATTTGTACAAAGGACATCACATCATACATAATCAAGCTAAGCATAGGAGAGAAGTTTATTTTCAAGAGGATGATGGTGGTATGAAGGAGATAATTTTATAAGGATATGCATATTAGTTTTTTATCAAGATAACTCCATAGTTGAAAAGCAAACTCATTTTTGGTCATTTTCATGAAAATGACACATATAAACACAAGAACCATAGCCATATCTCCAAGCTTTGGGAGGATAAGAACAAAATAGTCCATGATGGAGTTTCATGGTCTAAGGATATAAATTAATAATCATGGAAGTTTATTAGATAAATAATTATTATATTACCAAAGGATAATGATATGGGACTCCAAACACTCAAAGACTCAACCAAGACCTTTTGAAACACTCACCTACATCCATAAGAATACATGCATATCTCCAAGTTTATGCAAGTTGATGGCATAGTGTTTTATAAAGGAAGTATCATGTTCAAGAGAATGTTTCAAGTGAATATTGTGGTGGAAATATTGTCATTGATGTCAAATTATCATTTATTGTCTAAAGGTGTTTTTAATGTTTATATCGTGTCTAAAAGTGTGTTAATATTAATTAAATATTAATGAATATATTTTTGGTTGCATAAAGAAAAAAAAGGGCCCATGAAGAAGTCGAAGATTAATCACTAAAGACAAAAGAAGAAAAGGACACATTTCTCCATGAAGGGTCACCTTGAGGAATCCGAAGAGTCATCACTAAAGATAAAAGAGGAAAAGGACACATTTCTCCATGAAGGGTCACCTTGAGGAATTTGAAGAGTCACTAGGTAAAGACAAAGAAAGAATCGAAAAGATCATGTAAGGGTGAATGCCAAAGGTAATTTGGAAAGCTATAAAAGGAGGCTTGGAATCCATTTAGAGATATGGAAGCGAATGATTTTATCTAGCTAAGAAGAGCAGAGGAAAGTAGAGAAAAGAGAAGAGATATAGTAGTGTGCTATCATTTGTTGAGAAAGCAACATTGAGAGATAGTTGGTGTTTTATACATAAAGATGGGTTGGTGCTCCTCTAGGTGGGTGCTCATGAATAATTTCTATGTTGGTGCTCAATAAAGGGGTTGGTGCTCCTGAAAGTTGGTGCTTGTGAATATTGTAACTTGAGTTGGTGCTCATTTATATACTTGAGATTATTCTCTATGGTTTTTCCCACTTTGGGTTTCCACATAAAATCTGGTCTCTCTCTCTCTCTCTCTCTTATGTGGTGCATGTTATTGATTTCAGTTTTATTTAATATCTTGAATGTATGATTAAGTGGTTAAAATAAAAGGAATTTGATTAAGTAAAATATATATCCCGTGCTTAACACATTGAGATATGAACTCATAAGGTAATGAATAAGGGTGTTAGAAACATTGTTATGATAGTCAAGGTCAATTTTAAAACACCACCTATAGCATTATCATATATCAAAAACCTATTTCCAAAGGTTTTGAAGGAAAGTCTCACCATGATAGCATATACAAGAGTTTCATGATAGTATAAAGGATTCATAGTGATGATGGATGATAATGAGACCAAAGGCTATATATGTGACTCAAAAAACTTCTACAATCAAGGTCAAATATAGGCATCACCTACAGCCATAAAAATATCAACTCATCTCACATACTCATATTCCCTAAAGTGCAAACTCAAAGACTATTCCATTCAAGGAGTGAATAACATATATAAATATTATTCAAATAAAGTAGCAAGTTGGGAATAACTTGAGGAGAAAATGTACTAAGAAAGAGACAATTATAAGTTTTAAAATGGTTTTATGGGTGTTTAAATAAAATATTAATGATTATATAATCACTAAACACATATACACCTCATAACATCACCTATAATAGTGATAAGAACACAACCACAATGAGTGTGCTTGAGGAGATAAGGTCTAATATAGGTTGCATAAGTCTGAAAAGTTGACCAATGGAGGATGATAACATTTAAATGAGGAATTTAATAAAATATTAAAATTATTTTCATAATAATAAAGTACAAAACATTATGAAAATAAGGAAAACTCAATCTTGAGATAGAAAAATGTAGGCAACTCGAGCTAGGTTTTAGTAAAAAACACCTACATGTCACTATGAGTAGAATCAAAGCATGAAACTTGGTGGAGTTGGTACTTGTGACTTTATATACATATAAATAATTTTTATATTGTAAATATATGAGGGTAACCATTCAATATTTTTACACATTCACATGCTTGTCTAATCACAACTAGAGTTGGAGCAGGTAGACTTCTTGAGGTGCCTACAGGTGTGCTAGAGAGTTGGAAATTAATTTTGAGTGTTTGGTAAGAATGAAAGGATGTTTTTAAATATTATTTTTTTTATAGGTAATTAAACTCCATAATTTATGAAAAACATGCCCTTGAAGGCTAAAGTAAGTAGATAGGCACCAAACCCTCAAGGCACATAGTCACTCTTTTAGACTATTTCATGAAATTTTCTTCATTTGATGGATATTTGGACATGGTGGAGGGTAATTTAAACCTTGGGATAAGATATTAAAGTGAAAAAAAATTCATAAATTTTTTTTGATAGACACCTCATGTTTCTTTCTTGCATGCACAATATTGGTAGCCTCTCGAAGCCAATTTTCACTACGTAGAGAACTTGAAGCACCTTTTTCATGGGAGATCATAATTTTCATGGTTGATGAGGAGGTTAATATAATCTATTTTCATGAAAAGTGGTTTCCCATTGGAGTTCCATATGTTATGAACAATCATTAAGAAGCTATGGACCTCTAAAACCCTTATAAAACCCTCATAACTATTGTAGGCTCAATTTGCACCCTTGGAGAGAGTTCTTCAGGCTCCCTCCAATTGAGATACATAATGGGAACAACCTTAGGTTTTGGTTATCCTATGGTGAGGTTGGACCTCTGAAGTAGGCTAGATTCCTCTTTGATGCTCACCTAAAACTAATTCTAAACTAATGTTTCACAGAAAAAAAATGTTAGAAAGAGGATAAGTGCTCCTTAGAAAGTTAACCAGGGTATGCACCAAATAAAAATGGGAGACTCCCATAATATTGAACCCACACTATATCTATAGAATATAATTCTATCTCACACAACCTCAAGATCAATCTAGTTACATAAGTATTTCATATAAAAGGTTCTAAGTTGAACACTAATCTAGACTTACAAGTTAGCTTGAATACACCCTAGAAAAGGAGCAAGAAAGAAGGACAATGAAGAAGGAATATTATCCTTCACACAATGCCATAGTGTACAACTCACTCAACACAGATCCAAGGGAAAGAGGTAGAAAAATGAAGTCTTATATTGCATCAAGAGATAGTTCTTACAAAGTCTTAATAGGGACAAGCATAATCAAGATGAGAATATTTTACAATATCTCAGAAAGTATCCTTGTTTCCTAGAAAGATAAAAAAGTCTAAATTATGAGATCCTTTACAAAGGAGAAGAGAATGGGATAATATAGGAGAAAGGGAAAATAGAGAAGAGGGAACATGTTTTGAGAACAATTAATGAGCTTCTATTTTTCAAGGGATGCTCTACCATCCTTTTGTCCAATCATGATTAATCTATCATCAACAATTAATCCTGCATTAGCTCCAATAACCTTATAACTCTCCTCATTGGTCAAGAGGTCCACTAGAAGATGATATTTTTTAGCATGATGAGAAAGTTTATTTGGAATCAATGCCCTTAACTAATTCTCCAACTACTAGTGCACCACATTGAGACCCTAAGTCCACTTAACATGTTCATGAGGATCAAATCCTTGAATCCTAAAACTAAGAGTGCCATGCCATAGATGATGGTTAGTACCTACATTTTTGATGATGGAGCCATATTGATAGATGAGCCCCTATGAATTTATCACATATCTAATCTATTTTCTTATTTGGATCATAGGTTTACCTATAGATAGAAAATCACTCTAATATTATTTGTTTTCCTATAGCATTTATATTAATGTAGACTTACAGACTATATAGCCCTTTTTTTGGATTATAATAGGTCCAAATAGTCCCATTCTATCTGTATAGGGACCAAGAATTTGTCATACATAGGACCTTAAAAATGGTGAACATAGTTTCAAATGAACCCTGTAAGCCATAATAATGTTAAACTAGAGGTTGATATTAAGCTCCAATGGTAGTTACATTTCATTCTTTATACTTTATTACATGGATAGGTTCATTCTGTGGTATTGGATTGAGCTCTAATGGCAGAATGATGACCTTGCAAGATTGGTTTACCTTGGTCAAAAATGGTTTCTTGACATCTATAAAAACTCCTAGTCTTGCACTTTGCTCATTAGTTTTTGATAAACTAACTTAGCTTATTAACTCAGTGAATCATCTTGCTTCATTGATTTCTATCTATATGATTGAGTGAGATCCATTGATCTTTCCCCTTGACTTATCAACTTTGTCAAAGCTTATGCCACATATCAATCGCACATGGATTCTCTAAATTTATTATTAGTCTGTAGCCTCACATGTTTATGCCACATGTTAATCTCTAGATCTCATTGATTATTTGACTCATATCATACTGTTGGATCAAGATGTACGATTGAATGATGACTGTTAGATCTGCTAGGATGTATTTTTTGAAACCTAATGGTTATTTTATGAACTTAAATTTGACATCCATACTCCCATCAAATGATGTTCCTATGATAATCATTTACCTTCACATGACCATAAAATTCAAGCTCAAAATTGCTTGAGCTTTATTTTGATGTTTGTGTGAACGTCTTATACTGCAAGTCCAACTTTGAAGGCTTAAATCTAGAAGTAAAAATGTCATAGAGGTACCAAATTTATAGGATATGTTATTGATACTAAAAGGGATGAACCCACTTGATCCACTAGTCTTGAGAACTTTCTAAGTGATTTTATAAAATGTTCAAGTGAGTTACCCTATGTGATTTGCATGATGTCTGCATACCTATCACAAAAAATAGTTTCAACTCAATGGGAGGTCAACTTTGAACTCTCATATCTTCTTTTGCACTTCATTACATGACCTAAAACTTAGCACGTATGTTCTTGGGACTAATTTGAGTAGATCCATATGACCAATTCTCCTTGACTCATTCACACATGGAAATTATAACATCAACAAACTACCTGCTCAAAATTTTTGCCATTAAACCCAAAATGTCTAGATGAACATAATGAAGAACCAGATGAATGCTATGAACTTCCTTACACATCTCAAGCACTCTTAACATTCTAGAGGGTCTCTAAAACTCTAGACCTATCCATTGGAAATGATAATTTTCATTTTAAGTTAACTTAAAGTGTTTCAAAATATTTTCAAGCTACAGGATCCCTTTGGTCAACTCATTCCATCCACGACTAGGTTTAAGGCATTTGATGATTTGAATTTTTTAGGACAATGAACTACATCTAGGTAAGCTTTGTATGTGGGCTAAAATTTTCCAACATTTTTGGTGACTCATAGGGAAGCATGCCTACTATGCTTGAGAGCCCAAACCAGTTTGCCTAGTTTAATCCATTTGGTATGGAGTCTCCTCTCTACAACTGAGCTACTCATGAAGATGATATAAGGCTGCCCCTATGGAACCTCTCTTGAAGCAAAAGGGACAAAAAGAAAATAATGAACAAAGGTAAGTGCACACAAGCACTTTTAGGAAAGAAAGTACCACTAACCTACTAAACAAATGTGCATAAAGGCAATTAGATAAAAACATGAACCTACTCTAATATATAAACAAGGTTACAATTCATAAGTATTTTACACCTAGGTCAAATGGGAAAGATTTAGCATCACTTAAAGGTGATGGATCAGGATGGAAGACACCTTGATTTTGAGAGCTCATGATATGTGAGATGAGATGCTTGACTATTGAATCTTTTGGCATGTTCTCAAGTGGATGAAATGGAACAAACATATCTCCAATACAGACATACTGGTCCATTTATTCAAATCTTGCTCCAAATTGGACTATAAGGGTTCCTTCATCCTTATAATTTGATGGCTCAATTTTTTTCTCTAAATGAATCACAACATGTGATGACTCCCTTGATTTGGTGCTTAGTTGAATGTCTAGGCTTAGGTAGAAAAGCTCTAAGTCATCCCAAAAGGTAGCCTCCTCTTGGTTAACTGAGACAATACCAAATTTAACACCATCTTTGATTTGATTTCTCTTAAAGGAGCCATATGGTAGCTTATCAACCCATATAAGGTCCAAAATATCATGTTCTTATGGCTCTTGGTCTGACCATTATCCATTCTTGAAGACATCAATACTATCTTTAAGGGATAATCTATCTTGAGACTGGTCAAATTATATAGCTTGACTTTCAAGTTCATATTCATCTTCTGAAGGAGGCATGGGATGATTTAGAACCTCTACCTGCTCCATGAATTCATGGTACAACTATTTCCATACTTTATATTGATCCTCCTTTTCCTCTATTTTGTCCTCATGCTCATTTATGACCTCTCCAACATGGTCAACTAACTAATTGACTATATCAATAACTGCATCTTTCTCATCTTCATCTTTAGCCATACTAAAAAGCTCTTGATACCAAAAAAAATCCTCCTTACTCTCAGCCACATCCTTTCTGTCCACATCTTCAAAAGTGAGGGTATTAGTAATATCTTAAGGCTCTAATTCATCAAATCCATGCCAAGAAATCTGATCAAAACCTAACTCTTTCCCTTTTTAATGAAGTGGATTGCTTATCATTATCTCTTCATCATAGACACTTATGCTATCCTATTCAGGCTCAAATTTGACTATAAGCACCTCCTCTATCCTTTTTAGAACATGATCTTTCTCCATAAGGGAGATGGCAGGAGGGTGAAAAAGTTCACCTTGCTTGCATCTCAGGAGAGTATCCTTCCAACTAGGGACCTTGAAGGCTCTTTCAGGTGGCTCTTTGAGAAAGGAGATAGGATCATGGAACCCTAATACACCAACCTCATTGAGTTAAGCTATGGTTGGTTGACATACTTTTGGAATAACTAACTCCTCCTTCAAGACCACTTATTGAACTACTTAAACTAGTAATTCCTCTTTTTTTTTTGTGTCTACCTTAATTTATTTCCATGAGGGGAAAGCATAAGACTTGGCCACTTTCTTTTGATCTTGACTTTCTTCCTCTTTCCTCAATTTTAGCTCTAATTCTTTGATTTGTCTATCTAAATTTTCTTGGAAAATCCATTTTTGGAGATGGTTAGGGGATTCATGAGGGAGATAAGTGGAATCTTGAGCCTCAATAATAGGCTACTCCATTACAATCCCCTTTTTTCTTTGAAGGTTTCCTTGCATTGATTTTTAGGAAGGGAAGGTCTGAGGCTTGTCTACTTTTTCCTTTTCCTAAGTGAGTATGGGAGAGGATGTATTCATAAGAGAGGTAATGCTATAGTTAGGATCATTTACATAGGAGAAGATCCATGATGGGATGACCTGATATTCTTCAGCTGAATGGTTTTTAGTGGCTTGTTTAGCTCTTGATGAGGATGAGACTTGACAAGGTGGGTTAGGGGTTTGGGCCTAAGTATGAACAAGATTAGGAGAGGGTAATCTGGGTCTAAGGTTGGTTTTTATTTGTCCCAATAATAATTGATAGCCATTTTCATTCTTAGCTTAGTCTTGTCTAACCACACACTCTTTTTAAAACCTCAACTTCTGCTCCTGAACATGAACTTGGTGTTCAAGATTTTGTTGTTGCCTATAATAATCTTCCTCCTTATCAACCTCTATTAACATTATTCAAATATAAATATTACTCTCTTTAATGCTAATTTTTAGTTGATTAGAGAGAGGCAAATATTAACAAGGTTTAAACATTGAATCTTGAGGGCCACTTAGGGTGAAGCCATGAACATTGCTAGCTTAACATGAAGGAAAATTAATGAAAGAACATGCATTTTGATAAAATGGGGAATGATACATACCAAATTAAGGTGATTAGGCACTTAGGATGCTTATAAAAGCTAATGAATGCTTAGAGTCACCATTGATGTTTGTAGAATGCTTCCAAAGGATTATATGTAGAAGAATAACACCAAAAATCCTTTCACTACTTTGGACCTTAGTCCCACCAAGCATGATAAAAAATATTGTAGGCTCAATTTTCACCCTTAAAAAGAGTTATTAATGCTCCCTCCAATTGAGATACACAATGGGAAAAACCTCAGGCTATGGGTATCCTATAGTGAAGTTGACCCTCTAGAGTAGGCCGGCTTCATCTTTGATGCTAACCTAAAATTAATGATAAACTAATGATTCATAGGGAAAAGGGTTAGAAAGAGGATAAGGGATCATAATAAATTTAACTAGGTGATGCACAAAATAAAAATGGGAGACTTACATAAGTTTGAACCCATACTAGATTTGTAGAAGGCAATGCTAGATCACACAACCTCAAGATCAAGCTAGTTACATAAGTATTTCATAGAAGAGGTTCCAAGTTTAACACTAATCTAGACCTACAAGTTAGCTTGAATATGCACTATAAAAGGATAAATAAAGAAGGACCATGAATGAGAAAGATTATCCTTCGCATAATGCCATAGTACACATCTCACTCAACACAGATCCAAGGGTAAGAATTAGGCAAAGAAAGTCTTATATTACATCAAGAGGTGGTTATTAAAAATGATTGATAGGGTTGAGCCTAATCAAGATGAGAATATTTTTAAATATCTCAAATATTATTCTTGTATCCTAAAAAGATAAAAAACTCTAAAATCTAAGAGCCTTTACAAAGGAGAAGAGAATGGGATAATATAGGAAAAGGGGAGAAGAGAAAAGAGGGAGCATGTTTCAAGAACAATTAATGAGATGCTAATTTTTAAGGGATGCTCTACCATCCTTTGGTTCAATCATGACTATTCCATCATGAATAGTTAATCCTACATTAGCTCAAATAGCCTTCAAACTCTCCTCATTGGCCAAGAGGTCTACTAGAAGATAAGGGTTATTTATCATGATGAAAAAGTCTATTTGGAATAAATGATCTTGTTTTCTTCTCCAATTACAAGTACAAAAATTTGGGACCCTAAGTCCACTTGACATGTTCATGTTGATTATATCCTTGAATCCTAAAATTGGGAGTGCCATGCCATGGATGGTTGTTAGTACATGCATTATCGATTATGGAGCCATGTCGACAGATGAACCCCTATGCATTTATCACATATCTACTTAATTTTCATATTTGGATCATATGTTTACCTATATATGGAAAACCAATATAAGATTATTGGTTTTATTATAGTCTTTATATTAATATAGACCTATAGACTATATAGCCCTTTTTCTAGATTATAATAGGTCCAAATAAGCCCATTCTATCTTTGTAAGGACCAAAAGTTCATCATACATAGGTCCTTATTAAAAATGGTAAACATACTTACAGATGAACCCTATAATCAAATGAAAGGTTGATATTAAGCTCTAGTGCTGGTCCCATTTTGTTCTTTATACTTTACTGCATGGCTAGGTCTGCTCTGTGGTGTTGGATCGAGCTCTAATGGTAGAATGATAACCCTGTAAGAATGGTTCACCTTAGTGTAAAATGGTTTATTGAATTTCATAGAAAGCCTTGGGATTTCAATTTTCTCATTAGTTGTCAATAAATTGACTTAGCTTATTGAATCATTGGCTCATCTCAATCCATTGATTTTGATCTATATGATTGAGTGAGAGCCATCGATCTTACCCCTTGACTTGTCAACTCTGTCTAAGCTTATTCCACATGTCTATTCACATTCATTCTTTGGATTCAATATTAGTTTGTATCCTCATGTGCTTACACAATGTGTCAATCTCTCATGATCCTTGACTATTTGAATCATCTTACACCATTGGATCAAGATATATGATTGATCGAGGATCATTAAATCTACTGAGACCTACTATTTTAAAACCAATGGCTATTTCACAAACTTAAATTTGATGTCTATACTCCCATAAAATGACATTCATGTGACTGTCATTGATGTTCATGTAACTATCAAATTTTAACTCAAAAGGATTTAATTTGCTTGAGATTTATTTTGACATTTGTATGAATGTCTTATACTTTAAGTCCAACTTTGAAGGCTTGGATCTAGAAGCAAAAATGTCATGAAGGCACCAAATTTGAAGATGCTCTTGATACTAAAAAGGATGAACCTAGTTGATCCATTGGTCTTGAGATATTTATAAGTGTTTTTATAAAATGTTCAAGTGAGCTACCCTATGTGATTTACATGATGTTTGTGTACCTGTCATAGAAAATAGTCTCAACTACCTAGGAGGTTAACTTTGCACTTTCATATCTTCTTTTGCACTTCATCTCATGACCTAAAACTTGACACATAGGCTATTGGGACTAATGTGATCAGATCCATGTGACCAATTCCCCTTGACTCATCCATATGTGGCAATGATAATATCAACAAACTGCCTACTTAGAATTTCTACCACTAGACCCAAAATGTCTAGATGAACACAATAAAGAATCAAATGAATGCTATGCACTTCCATACTCATCCTAAGCACTTTTGAGATTTTTTAGGGTCTCTATAATTTTAGACCCATCCCTTAGAGTTGAAAATTTTCACTTTAAATTAACTTAAAGTGTTTCTAAATATTCTGAAGCTATAGGATCCTTTTGGTTCACTCATTCCATCTAAGATTAGGTTTAAATCATTTGATCATTTGGATTCTTCAAGACACTCCACTACATCTAGGTAAGATTTGTATGTGGGCTAAAATTGGCCAAAAATAACCACTTGATGGAGAAAAGGAGATAAATTATGAATCTATAAATCATGTTTGAGCTATTAAATTAATTTTATAGTCTTCTTAAATCCCATGAGCACCTCCATGACTAGTTGGTTAGCATGTGCAGTACTTTAACTGTATAGAATAGCTAAAATGATTTAATTTTGAGCTAAAAATAAAGATAAGAAGGGGTAATTACAAATTTAAATTATTTGATAATAAATATAGGGTATTTAACTCTCAATAACACTTCCATAGTCATCAAGGGTCATTTTGTTCATTTCCATAGGTAGATATGTTTGTAGGTCAAGATATGGAGCTGTTTACATGTAGGGTGAATAATAATGGCTTGATTAAGCATATGTCATGACTCAAAATAATAATATACAAGATATTAATGTTTTAAATAGTATGTAAGAGCTTTTTAACTCATCATAAAGTCAAGATATTGAATAAACTATGCAGACATCTATGCTTATTCTTGACATCACTGGACAAGGCCATCAAAAGAGAGTAGCAAGAGCCAAAGCAAGGTCATGAGGGAAATAAAAATAATAATTAAATTAATAATAATATCATAATATATATTTATGTTAAGTTTTATCCATAGGGAATCACTATCATTGATCATCTTGGATAGGGAGCACTAGACACTTTCTAAAGAGCCCATTTTCCACTCCAAGAGGAAATTTCACATGCTCACCCTAATAAAAACATTTTTCATGGGAATATAATGAATTTTGGGGAGTTAAAGGGCCCAATACAATAAAATTTTGTGGCATTGGTTCAATATTTCAAGGCTCAGGCTATATGAACAATCATTAAGAGCCTAAAGTACTCTTAAACCCTTACAAAACCCCACTAACAAAATTTTTTGTGAATAATTGTATAAATATGCACCAAAAATCAATGAAAAATCTTGAGTATCACTTTTAACATGAATTAAAATATGAGAGATTCATATCCATGGCCATTTATTGTATGGAATTGGGAGAAATAAGATTTTTGAGAGGAAAAAGCATACAAAGAGAGGTAAAAGATAGTTTAAATAAATTAAAATGATTGTTGATAAAATAATATAACTTTTTATTCATAATAAAATAATAATATTATCATAAATATACCTAAAATTTCCCTTTAGAGCTCATCCAAAATAACCAATCTGTAGGAAATGAAGGAAAAACTAGCTAGTTAACTAGTTTGACTAATTTATAGGTGTTACTTGCCAAGAGGGAATATTTTAATGATATAATACATTGTTTCATGTCTTTAATTCATCATATTTTTAGGTTTTAAAATTTATATTTAGGTTATAATGGCCACCAAACACTAAAAGTTAGGATACAAGGTCTAATTTGTCCTAGTAGGCCTATTTAATCAATCAAGTGAAGAAAGAATGGCATAGAATATTGATGATAAAATATAATGTGGAGTTTTCATTCCTTTAATATGATCCACATCATGAAAATTTTATCGTTTGTGTCAAATAGATGCTTAACTGGTCCTTGTGATGAGTTAACTAGGCTTCAACTGTTTCATTCACATGCATAACTCATCTTGAGTTCCAATCATGAATCAACTCACTTAAATAGTAGTTTTATAAATAAATAATGGTGTATAATCATAAAATATGATATTTTATAAGATAAATAGGGCCAAACACATTATTTTCAATGCCAATGATATCATGCAAAGATTATACAAGCCACTAGACACAAAGAGAAGTCTAAAATACTATTGTTTAAAAATTGTAAATAACAATTGACTTGAGTTAATATCTAGTTGACTTGTTATTCTATCCTCTATGCCACATTGGATAGATATTATTATCTTTTTCCATATATCTAGGCCTTTATTCCATTTTTCAAGATCCCTTAAGCTGTTATAGAAAAACTATACATAAATTGTAACTTGCACTAGAAGTCAGTAAAGAAACTTATTATAGATTCATTCATGCTTATAGTGTGTAATTTTGATTTTTTTGTACATATATATGTGATAATTATCCCATTTTTTATGTCCTTTCCTCACCTAATACTATGATTTCATCCTCTACATGTCACTTGAAGATTTAAAAAATAAAAATTATGTTAAAGAATGTTAGTATGCAGTGTCTTTAAAGACCTTCATTTCCACACCTTCAATATTCAAACCTTATTTAAAAAATTCATTTGAACACTGATGTTTATGACTGATCTAAGAAATTTCTATTGATAAATTATTCCATTTTGATTCATTTATGTTCCCAAGTTTTAAATTTTATAGAGGATCATTCATTATTCAGGTGTATCACCATCATAACATATATTTAATTTTCAATAATCTTCCTTACTCTTTTCATCTCAAAAAATCAAATATTTTTAGTAATTTATCCAAAATTCATACATTAGAGGAGATAGCCTCACAAAACTATAGGTATCCCATAACCTTAAACCATTCTAATGCATGAATCACATATGAGAAATCTATCTTCAATAAGGTGTTATTTAGATTGCTAATAATACCCATTATTGAACTAATGAGAACTTATCCATGTCTTTAGTACTACCTAATGTAAATATTATTTGAAATGAACATCCCTCATCCTCCCCTACTAGGACGCGAATCTACCTTATTTAGATTGGAAGATAATATCTTACAATAATGTGAAGATATGCATATACATATTGATGAAATAATGGACACTTATCTTTTCCTCAAATTTCCTATTGCTTACATGATCCTAGATGATATTTTTCTTAATTTTGATGATCCTCCACTCTTTATAATAATTCAAATTGGTGATATCCAAGTCAAGCATGCATTGATTGCTAAAGGTTTAGGTAATTATGTTATTGTAAGAGGTACATTCATTGAGAGGGAGGGGTGAGTAAGTGAGCCTAGAAAAACCAACTTAAATTTCAATCCTTTCAAGTTATTAATTGATCACCAAATCATTCATGAAGCATACACAACATTCATAATAATGAGCAAGAGAGATAATTACAAGATCAATCACATAACACATGATAGACATGGGAAACTCTTAGGGAATAAAACCCACTAAAAATTAAAATTGGAATACTATCCTAAAATAAAAATATCTAATTTATACCATCTACAAATGATCACAGAACTACCATTCCTAATTTTAGTGAGACTACAATCCCATAAAGAGCTACCACACGTATCTAGTTGAGTTGCCATAACAACTAGGCCTTTAGCAAGTTTCACCTTATAAGGAGGATACTACCCCTTTAGATGTTGAGATTCCACAATAAAACTTATGAATAGAACATCTCCTCAACACTTATTTTTTTCCAATCTAATGGAGATACAAAGTATATCATCTCTCTTTAACTCTTCACACTTAGTGCATCCAAAGCTACCTTTTAGACCACTCTACACTTCTTAGCAATAAATCTATCATTAAAAAACTCACTATTGTTAAAATAACATTACATACTTGATCCAACATAAAAATATCAATTGGGACACATTACATAGCCCAACTATCCCCACTATTCAACGCTTCACTCACACTCACTTTAGCACACCTGTAATAACTCTATCATAACAACAACAACATGAAAAAATGGTCATATACATATTACACACTCTAATATAAATATCATATCAAAAAATAATATCATATAGTCTTCACCTTACCTTTTTTCAAAATATACCTTCTCAAACAACCTTTTGAACAACTTGCTCATTTTACCTCCTTTAGGCTCATTAGGTCTATGTCCTCCTACACCAACTTAATGCATGTCTGATCTTTTGTAATCTCTTATGGTCATAAATAACTTTTAAACTATATTTCAAATGTTCTTACCTTCACTTTGATCCAAATTTGCACACATAAGCCTCTTTCAAATCTCTCCAAGTCTCTCACTCAAAGTCTAGAAATCACCATCCTTAATTTCACTATTTATAGAGCAAACATGATAATCACTACCTTGGTTGGCCATTATCCATGACTTAACCCTTAAGGAAAATATATCATTGAGACATAGCTCAATACACTCTTAATAGGTCAGCCATAGCATCTATGGGTCATCCTTAAGGAGCTACACCTTTTAATAAGGCCCTTGTAGCTCGTATAGGTCTCATGGAGACCTATTCACACATTTAACACACCATCAAGAAAAAAAAACATATAACATATTTAAATTAAATGGGTCCACTCCTTATGTCCCCTTTTACATCCTCAAATTATCTTAGTCAACTTTGTTCACCTATGTGTATGCTTAAATAACTCAAACATTGACCTAGTGTATATGAACATCATGAATGAATAATAGTCAATAGATTAAGATTTGTTCATACTTTATATGAATGTTAAATAATTAATAATTCACACAAATAGTACTTATGGATTATAAAATACTCCCCAATATCCAATTCATATTGAAACATTCAAAAACATCTACACAAGCTCAAATACTCTTCTCGAGTCACTTGTAGAACATCATGAGCACATAGTCAAATTTGAACCTTCATAACTATGTATTTAAACACTTTAATATATTAAAATTAGGTTAATTAGATGAACCATGGAGTCCTCTTCATATTTATATTTTATACCATTAACAAATTTGTTGGGTGATTATTTTGTCATCAACTAACTGATGGCAAAATGGGGATATCAACCACAGCATAAGGGAGATTTACACCACGAAGAGGGTGGCTTTACCAGATCTAGATGATGTAAATCTCTCCTCTCATCAAGGGGAGGTTCCCTATCAGTATTTGCGTGCTATAAGTATGTATATAATTAAGCAGAAAATAACACATGGGGGTGGTATAACAGCATCTACTTCTCTTTTTTTAGAAGTAATGTATAAAGAACAAAAGGGAGAAAATCTTGGTCTAATGCTAACAACATTCCTCTTCTTTCAGGAACGGTATTAAACAGAGAGCGAGAAATCACCTGAAGTAACAAAGGCACAAGAACGCTCATGCAAGCACAAAGTCTTCCGTAGCTTCTCCACGGATTCGGAACAAGTATAACCGTAGAATAAAGTGAAGCATAAGTCTTCACCTGAAACTACAAAAGATAAAAGAATCTCAAAGGTAAAAGCAGCACAAAGTCTATCTTCTACCCTCTAAAAGCACCCTCAGATAATAATAACACACCCACTTGCTTATTAAATCAGATAAACAAGATGTTACCAGGAAAAAGACATAAGAACTATTTCTTAAATAACACAGACAATCTCAATACAAAGTCTGAAATAACCTGCTTCTCATTCATTCAACAGAATATGATTTACAAATTTGAGCACCAAGTCTCAAAAGTTGCTTCAATTTTAGCAGAGTGTTTGCTATTGAATTTTCCAAGCTCCTTTTACAAATGAGGTCTCCACTATATATAGGGAGAAAATCCTCAAAAATAGAAAATAATAAAATATATAAAATATCTTGGTCAAAGATGACTCATCTTTGACTTTTAGATATTTTCTAAAATATTTACATGTAATTATATATTTACAAAATTGCATGTAAAAATGCCCCAAGACAATTACAAAGTGCATTTTGAAAAAAGCACGAAAGAACAACTTCAATTTCATGGTCTTCGACTTCTTTAGAGAAAATTCAATGATCTGGAAGCACTTTTGTTGAAAAGACATCGATGAAGAGGGATCCTTAACAGAAACTGCAACAAGAATCATGATTATGCAATCAGGAGAAGAAAGTAGCGATCTGGGAGAACTGCACATTTGCTGGTCACGATCAGGGAAATGCGCTTGAAAGGGATGAGACGTGAGCAGGTCCAAAAGTGAAAAAAGGGGAGCGGGCATGGAAAATGAAAATTTTCCAAAGATAGCAAAAATGAGGGAAATGTGTGCAATGGTGGGAAAATTCCCCACCTCTGCATAAAAATATGCAATGGTGGGAAAATTCCCCACCTCTGCATAAAAATATGCAATGGTGGGAAAATTCCCCACCTTTGCATAAAAATATGCAATGGTGGGGAAATTCCCCACCTCTGCATAAGAATATGCAATGGTGGGAAAATTCCCCACCTCTGCATAAAAGTATGCAATGGTGGGGAAATTCCCCACCTCTGCATAAAAATATGCAATGGTGGGAAAATTCCCCACCTCTGCATAAAAATATGCAATGGTGGGAAAATTCCCCACCTCTGCATAAAAATATGCAATGGTGGGGAAATTCCCCACCTCTGCATAAAAATATGCAATGAAATTCCCCACCTTTGCATAAGAATATGCAATGGTGGGAAAATTCCCCACCTCTGCATAAAAGTATGCAATGGTGGGGAAATTCCCCACCTCTGCATAAAAATATGCAATGGTGGGGAAATTCCCCACCTCTGCATAAAAATATGCAATGGTGGGGAAATTCCCCACCTCTGCATAAAAATATGCAATGGTGGGAAAATTCCCCACCTCTGCATAAAAATATGCAATGGCGGGGAAATTCCCCACCTCTGCATAAAAATATGCAATGGCAGGAAAATTCCCCACCTTTGCATAAAAATATGCAATGGTGGGGAAATTCCCCACCTCTGCATAAAAATATGCAATGGTGGGAAAATTCCCCACCTCTGCATAAAAATATGCAATGGCGGGGAAATTCCCCACCTCTGCATAAAAATATGCAATGGTGGGGAAATTCCCCACCTCTACATAAAAATATGCAATGGTGGGGAAATTCCCCACCTCTGCATAAAAATATGCAATGGCGGGGAAATTCCCCACCTCTGCATAAAAATATGCAATGGCGGGGAAATTCCCCACCTCTGCATAAAAATATGCAATGGCGGGGAAATTCCCCACCTCTGCATAAAAATATGCAATGGCGGGGAAATTCCCCACCTCTGCATAAAAATATGCAATGGCGGGGAAATTCCCCACCTCTGCATAAAAATATGCAATGGCGGGGAAATTCCCCACCTCTGCATAAAAATATGCAATGGCGGGGAAATTCCCCACCTCTGCATAAAAATATGCAATGGCGGGGAAATTCCCCACCTCTGCATAAAAATATGCAATGGTGGGAAAATTCCCCACCTCTGCATAAAAATATGCAATGGTGGGAAAATTCCCCACCTCTGCATAAAAATATGCAATGGTGGGAAAATTCCCCACCTTTGCATAAAAATATGCAATGGTGGGAAATTTTACCACCTTTGCAGGAAAATAGAAGGATAAAAAAACTAACTCTGAAAAAGCCAAAAATTGGTCTCCTACTCGCACCGGGACCGTAACAACTTTCACCCTTTTGGGAAAAAAGTAAAGAAAAGACGTCACAAACTTAGAAACATGTTAGTTGAGCAGGCACGAGAATGAGAAAAACCTACCTCAAAAATGGGCTTAGAGAGACGAAAAATGAAACGAACAAGTTTCGTGGGGGTTGTTCTAAAAATAAGCGCAGCTGATTTTGGGAACAACAGCTGGCTCCTGTTGGGGAACTGCCTTCTATTGCAAAAAGTAATTGAAGGGAGTAGAATCCAAAATCTCCAGTGCCTTAGAAGCGTGCCATTGGGCCACGGAGTCAAGCTACTCAAAAAGAAAGGCTCCAAAAATGAAAACGAAACAAAGCAAAAAGACTATACAAATATACAGGTGAATTTATTTGGTACTTCAAGAATTGAAGTACTTTGAATGCTGCCCCTCAAGAGGCAGTGACAATGGTGTTCTATCCTGATAAACTAGCAAGAGGCCATTTTCTCCCCAGAATTGATGATGTGTGAATGGATACCTCCACCAGAAAACCAAGTTCCTGTGCCTTCCCTTTGGTTTTCTCCTCTTGTTCCACAGCAAGATCTGTCTTTTGACCCAAAAACCATGAATCTTTGTTTTCTTGGTGAAGAGTTCTTTTTTTTGATCATGACGCGTAGCAACATGGTCAACTACCATAATTGGTTGCTCTTTTGGTTCTATCCAGCATCTGATTTGATTGTCCTCATTTGACACCCGCCACTGATTGGCACTATCAGGCCCACTTGTCGTTATTTCAGTTGAACTAATTTTTTGGTTGGCATTCTCAAGGGCTTTAACAGGCTCTTCACGAACCTCTTCTGTGGTCAAAAAATAATTACCCTTGCCTGAGGACTCAAACAGAATCTGAGCCTTAGGAGATGACGTTTGGGTGACCACGTACTTTGCCTCTCTCTCAGGAAGCAACCTTTGCATCACACCTTTCACAAGAATCTTTGCCTGGGATAAGTCCATGCTCAATTCTCCTCCGACATCCTTGCAAAAGTTTCGTCCAAGTAGAATGCCATATGAAGCTAGGACGTCAGCCACCAGTACTGTCACCTTGATCCTCTTGTCAGGGAATGCTGCAAATGCAAATTGAGCATCTTTGATTTGCCCCAATAGTGGTACTTGTTTGTTCTTCATAGAGAAACATCTCCCAAAAGTTTTAGTCAATGTGAGACCAAGAGATTTTTCCACTTTAGCAAGCATGACGTTGTCAGATGCACCAGAATCGATGACACAATTGCTCAACTTGCAACCATTTATTAACAGGGAAACATAGAAAGGTTCTATTTTCCCAGGAGCAACTGGAGGAGTCACGGCAAGATTATTCTGGGTGGATACATTCTTTGGGGGATCATGAGTTACCCTCAAAATTTCTTGTCCTACAGGGATGGCTATACCTTTCACATATTCTGCCAACATGTCCAACTGTTCAGGATGGGCTTGTAGAAATTCAAACTCAGACATTTGAATTTTAGTCTTTTTGGCATGCTCAATTATGTCAAATGTCTGAATTAGACTAGGGACAGAGGATGGGAGTTCACTCTTTTGGTTTTTGGGATGGGGAGGGATGGTTTGCGAAGTTGAAGTAGAGGATGCAGGGATGCTTGGGGTACGTACCTTTTCAATAGTCACCGAGTCCTTTGGTTGGAAGGGTAGAGTGGTTCCCCGCTTGGCAATTGAAACTGCTGGCTGAGGTTGCTCCTCTGTCTTCTCTTTATCAGCTTGTCGGGCTGACTGTTTCTGGGACGGGGTGAATACGGCATATGATCCCTCAGTTGCATTCCCTTCACTTCTGGGTTCATCTTGATAATTTAGGTAGCCAATGACGGAGTCGCCAGCTAATTCTTCTTCTTGCTCTTCAAAGAGATTAGCATCATATTGTTGGTCCAACTCAGGTTGGAAAGGGGAAGCGTGTTCTATTTCCAGATATCCAACCACTGAGTTAGTTGGAGGGGCTTCAAGGGCGAGGTTCCTTTGTGGGGGAGGAAGACGATTTGGCTGCCCTTGATTCCTAGCAGCATTGCCTTGGTACACTTGATTCTGAAATGTCCTCCTTGGCACATCCTGATCAAGAGAATTAGACATAACTTGGGCCATCTGTCTTTTGAGAGCTAACATTTCATTTGCTAACTTTTGTACCATAGGATCTATAGTAGCTGTGGAAGAGCTTTCAGCCGGTGAGGGGTATTTGTTTTTACCAGAATCTTTCCTGATTTTGCCTGCCAGGATAAGATCATCCTCAATCTCAGTAGCCAAATTTTGAGCCAATGTTAGATCCATAGGGCCAGCTCGCCTCAACAGAAAACTTACTTTAGGGAGCTGCGAGTTGATAAAAAAGCACTTGAGATTTTCTAGTGTAGGCTGAGCCACAGTTGGAATCCAGTTTCTCAACTTATTGAATTTAGCTATGAAATCCCTCATGGGTTCCTGGGATTCTTTTTTCATCTGTGTTAGCTGAGCTAATAAAGCATGTGCATCTTCAGCGGGTTTAAATCTAGCTTCAAATATGGACTTTAGTGTATCCCAATCAGTCACTGACCCGGCCTGCAAGTGATAGAACCAATCTGCAACAGCACCTTGCAAAGTCTCCACAAAAAGTCTTACTGCCACATCCTCAAATTATACGCCAATTACACCACATGCTATGGAGAAAGCAACAATATGCTCATCGGGATGAACCTTTCCATCTCCAAAGAACTTAGGAAAATTTTTCCTAGAACTACGAGGTAGTTCATGCAGAGGTGGGGTTAAATTAAGAGGACCAAAGGAATTGCCCCACGGGCCTTGGGCCATTATGATAAGAGGATGAAAAGGTGGGATAACAAACCTTGGTGGAGTGTTTATAGGTAGGCGGTGATTGACAGCAAGAAAAAGAGTTCTACCTTGTGTTGGTGACCTGACAACGCTGGAAGGAAAACTCTTGGACCGTTGAAGAGAAGCTGATGGAGGAAACAGATCAAAATTACTCTGTTGTGCTAATTCAAACACAGGGTCGACAACACCCTTAGATCTTTGACTTTTGGTATAGCGTGGGGTTGCCAGATTTTTAAAACAAAAATGGGACCGAAACTACTTCAAGTTGAAGCTTGAGGCTCCAAGATGTGCGTTCTTCCCAGCAGCTCTAGTTTTGCAGACCAGATAATATAATGGAGGCAGCTGGTAAAGCTAAAATGATAATGGGTAAGACATGAAACAGAGTCGCCAGATTACATAATGGAGAAGGGTAGGGACTGCTTCAATCTGAAACTTGAGGTTTCAGACTGCACATTCGAATCCCCAGCGGAGTCGCCAAAAACTGTTGGGTGATTATTTTGTCATCAACTAACTGATGGCAAAATGGGGATATCAGCCATAGCATAAGGGAGATTTACACCACAAAGAGGGTGGCTTTACCAGATCTAGACGAGGTAAATCTCTCCTCTCATCAAGGGGAGGTTCCCTATCAGTATTTGCGTGCTATAAGTATGTATATAATTAAGCAGAAAATAACACATGGGGGTGGTATAACAGCATCTACTTCTCTTTTTTTTAGAAGTAATGTATAAAGAACAAAAGGGAGAAAATCTTGGTCTAATGCTAACAACATTCCTCTTCTTTCAGGAACGGTATTAAACAGAGAGCGAGAAATCACCTGAAGTAACAAAGGCACAAGAACGCTCACGCAAGCACAAAGTCTTCCGTAGCTTCTCCACGGATTCGGAACAAGTATAACCGTAGAATAAAGTGAAGCACAAAGTCTTCACCTGAAACTACAAAAGATAAAAGAATCTCAAAGGTAAAAGTAGCACAAAGTCTATCTTCTACCCTCTAGAAGCACCCTCAGATAATAATAACACACCCACTTGCTTATTAAATCAGATAAACAAGATGTTACCAGGAAAAAGACATAAGAACTATTTCCTAAATAAGACAGACAATCTCAATACAAAGTCTGAAATAACCTGCTTCTCATTCATTCAACAGAATATGATTTACAAATTTGAGCACCAAGTCTCAAAAGTTGCTTCAATTTTAGCAGAGTGTTTGCTATTGAATTTTCCAAGCTCCTTTTACAAATGAGGTCTCCACTATATATAGGGAGAAAATCCTCAAAAATAGAAAATAATAAAATATATAAAATATCTTGGTCAAAGATGACTCATCTTTGACTTTTAGATATTTTCTAAAATATTTACATGTAATTACATATTTACAAAATTGCATGTAAAAATGCCCCAAGACAATTACAAAGTGCATTTTGAAAAAAGCACGAAAGAACAGCTTCAATTTCATGGTCTTCGACTTCTTCAGAGAAAATTCAGTGATCTGGAAGCACTTTTGTTGAAAAGACATCGATGAAGAGGGATCCTTAACAGAAACTGCAACAGGAATCATGATTATGCAATCAGGAGAAGAAAGTAGCGATCTGGGAGAATTGCACATTTGCTGGTCACGATCAGGGAAATGCGCTTGAAAGGGATGAGACGTGAGCAGGTCCAAAAGTGAAAAAAGGGGAGCGGGCATGGAAAATGAAAATTTTCCAAAGATAGCAAAAATGAGGGAAATGTGTGCAATGGTGGGAAAATTCCCCACCTCTGCATAAAAATATGCAATGGTGGGAAAATTCCCCACCTCTGCATAAAAATATGCAATGGTGGGAAAATTCCCCACCTTTGCATAAAAATATGCAATGGTGGGGAAATTCCCCACCTCTGCATAAGAATATGCAATGGTGGGAAAATTCCCCACCTTTGCATAAAAGTATGCAATGGTGGGGAAATTCCCCACCTCTGCATAAAAATATGCAATGGTGGGAAAATTCCCCACCTCTGCATAAAAATATGCAATGGTGGGAAAATTCCCCACCTCTGCATAAAAATATGCAATGGTGGGGAAATTCCCCACCTCTGCATAAAAATATGCAATGGTGGGGAAATTCCCCACCTTTGCATAAAAATATGCAATGGTGGGGAAATTCCCCACCTCTACATAAAAATATGCAATGGTGGGAAAATTCCCCACCTCTGCATAAAAATATGCAATGGCGGGGAAATTCCCCACCTCTGCATAAAAATATGCAATGGTGGGAAAATTCCCCACCTTTGCATAAAAATATGCAATGGTGGGGAAATTCCCCACCTCTGCATAAAAATATGCAATGGTGGGAAAATTCCCCACCTCTGCATAAAAATATGCAATGGCGGGAAAATTCCCCACCTCTGCATAAAAATATGCAATGGCGGGAAATTCCCCACCTCTGCATAAAAATATGCAATGGCGGGGAAATTCCCCACCTCTGCATAAAAATATGCAATGGCGGGGAAATTCCCCACCTCTGCATAAAAATATGCAATGGCGGGGAAATTCCCCACCTCTGCATAAAAATATGCAATGGCGGGGAAATTCCCCACCTCTGCATAAAAATATGCAATGGGGGGGAAATTCCCCACCTCTGCATAAAAATATGCAATGGCAGGGAAATTCCCCACCTCTGCATAAAAATATGCAATGGCGGGGAAATTCCCCACCTCTGCATAAAAATATGCAATGGCAGGGAATCTCCTCGCCATTGCATAAAAATATGCAATGGTGGGGAAATTCCCCGCCTCTGCATAAAAATATGCAATGGTGGTAAAATTCCCCACCTCTGCATAAAAATATGCAATGGTGGGGAAATTCCCCACCTCTGCATAAAAATATGCAATGGTGGGAAAATTCCCCACCTCTGCATAAAAATATGCAATGGTGGGAAAATTCCCCACCTTTGCATAAAAATATGCAATGGTGGGAAATTTTACCACCTTTGCAGGAAAATAGAAGGATAAAAAAACTAACTCTAAAAAAGCCAAAAATTGGTCTCCTACTCGCACCGGGACCGTAACAACTTTCACCCTTTTGGGAAAAAAGTAAAGAAAAGACGTCACAAACTTAGAAACATGTTAGTTGAGCAGGCACGAGAATGAGAAAAACCTACCTCAAAAATGGGCTTAGAGAGACGAAAAACGAAATGAACAAGTTTCGTAGGGGTTGTTCTAAAAATAAGCGCAGCTGATTTTGGGAACAACAAAATTCATCCTAGATCAAAAGTTATGGGCAAAATACCGTAGACTAGTTTTTTTCTTTTGTAAATTCAAATATTCAAATACAAACAATCATAGTTAAACTTTGAACACTATGCTCACATCTCATGTCTTCTCAACTTTAGATCAATCTCACACTATTGATATTATCCAAACTTTAATACATCTGCACCAATTCTTAAACATTAAACCTTAGTGACTTTGACCTCATCTTGTGCACCTTAAAACTTTGACTCAATGTGCTCCATCAATTTTTTGTATGTAGCTCATTCTTTAAAAAAGATAAAAAACTATCACTTTGACCTCTTGAATTTAATACATTCCATTTATCTCTATTTTTATGATGTTTTACTCACCATTGATCCTTGGAGGAATCTTGATCTTTATTTTTGCTCAACATTAAACATTGAACACTTGGAACCATCTCACTGCTTCCTAACATCTTGGAGTAAATGTGCACCATTTATCACCTTGATACTTGCTCTGAATTTACCTTTTGAAAAATTTATTTAGTATGGGGAAGATTTTAATATCCCTAAGAAGCCAATTTTAAACCTCAATAACTTTTATTATGCTTAGATGCATAATCTCAAATTTGGACCATATGATATCCTCACATAGGATAATCCATCCATATAAAAAACTACTCCTGGAACCTTAATACATGCAAGATATAATTCCATTAATCTTCTCACTCATATTTTTCTACCATAGAACCAACTATGTCAAAACCTACCTAGAAGGTCAAATTTGTACATGCATAACTTTTGATGCACTTTATTGTATGACCTAAAAGTTAGTACAAATCAACTAGGTATAAAATTTAACAAACCCATATGATTAAATTCTCCTAAAACATCAACATGTGTGAGATATGATACCATCAAATTGATTACTCAACTCTTTCTTGCCTCATGCAAATTTGGCTAAGTATGGGATAATATTGTCAAAATGCATGGGATCCCAACTTTGCACTTGTATATATTTTGACATTATTAGGTGAATGACCTAAGATTTATTTCATAATAACTAAGCATAATAATTAACAAACCAATGTGATCATTTCCTCTTGAATCATCTACACGTGGCAATGGTGATGTCATCAAATTACCTACTCAATTTTTTTGCCACTAGACCCAAAATGTCTAGATGATAACAATGATCAACAAGATGAAATCAACTCATGAAAATAAGCACTCAAAGCTTATAAAACATCTTAGGGACCTTTTTCACATGATCAATATTACATACTCATCCTTGAACATCTCTAACCATGCCAAAACTGAAGATCAACCAAGCCTCCTTCAAGCATACTAGGAAAACATATTACATACTTTGTCATTGTCACTTAGGCTAAGAAGGAACTTCATCCACTCACTAGGAAACATCCATTAAATCACCATAACATTATTGATAAATCTCCATTAATATCCCCCTTTGTCATTGATGTCAACAAACATCATTTACCTCACCTTCTCTCTCTTCAAGCATGCTCACAATAGGAACTTTCTCCCCCTTTGACATAATGACAAAGTGGGCACAATACGATCTTAAGGACCTAAAAATACCACCAATAAGAGAGTAATACCTTATAAATACTATACAAACTCCCCCTTAACTTGAGCTTACTTCTACTTGTCTTGACAAGTTCCTTTTACTCCATGCCAACACTCTCTTCAACCAAGCAATGCAACTAATGAAAAAACAAAACAAAACCATATAAATATAATGGAAAACATCAAGAAACATATGAAAGGTACTCCCCATAAGAAATCTAACAAATTTCACCTTCTGAGAATATTCAAATCTCCATATAACATGAAGAACCATCGTATATGCTTACTAGCATTCTCTTTCAAGGTACCATAAGAATCAACATCAAAACTTCATGCCACTCTCCAAATAGGAAACATGTACCAAAAAAACTTGACAACTCTCCTTGAAATAAACATACCTTGCTCTTTTGGAGAAATTGAGCAAAAAACACTTCTTCAAACTAGGCCTATCTAGCCTCCTTGTAGCCCCACCTAGAATTTGTAGAGCCCATAATTGTTAGTAGACACATATTCAAGACCTAAAACTTCATTCCTAGAGCCTCTCATATGCCCCTTTAATCACACAAAAATGCAACACCTATCTCAATATCTACAACATACTTCCTTCACAAACCTTATTAATTAGGCCTCCATCATGACAAAAACTTGAATAACTTGAGAACCAAAAACCTTAAAATATATACGAAGCATAATTTTATAACTCATTTAGCCCATTAAACTTATAAGAAGCCTCAGACCTCAAATGATAAGGTAGACCACTTTTATAGCATAGCCCAAAACCCTAAAATCTCAAAAATAAAATCAATAAACCTCTTCTTGGACAACATACACCTCTAAAACTTCTTGCACACTTGAAGACACCCATCACACACTTATGGACCAAAAATTGAGACAATAACTTTGGTAACTATAATTATTATAACATATTTTAGGCCTACTTTCCCTTAAGCCAAAAACTAAGAAAACCAAGAGCACTAAAAAATATTCAATTGACACAAACATACCTTTAGACTAAAAAAGCACCTAAAGCACATCATAAATAAATGTATAGACCTTTATCAACACAAAAATCTACTTGAAATTAAATCAAAATCATTATGCCATCTGAAAACACCCATTCTAACCTTGCACAATATCTCCTTCACAAACCTCTTGAGCAAGCTCATGAACTTGTAGCTCCCCCTAACTTCATGCTTCACCTGAAACATGACATTTTCAGCAAGTATTCAAATATTATCTAATCACAATCAATACTTGTATAGAGACACATCATCTTAAGAACACTATGAAATTTCATGGTATGCATAACTATTCAACAAGCCTTTAATATGCTTAGCAAGATCTAGAACATAAGTATAAAAGAAAGGCCTTCAACTTATAGGCTCACCTAGCATCTACCACAAACTGATATGTAAATAAATATATGAAACTCACCTTTATACTAGAGCATTCAAACCATGATAAACAAGCTAACTTCTTCTTAAGATAGGACCATTGAGATTCTTCACAAGCTTATTTTCTCCAACAAAAGATATATATAAAAAGAATGTACAAACTTAACTTATTTTCATACCTTCTCATTAAACAATATATGATAGCCACCAATCTTCCTCTGACTAACAAGTGTCTCCTTGAAGCCTAGATAGAGACACCTGTTTGACATAGAGAGACTAAAAGTCCCAAAATTTTGGAGAGTCCCATATCTCTATAATCTCATTAGACTTGAATTCCTACTTGAATTTAACTAAATCATTGAATTTATTCTTTTCTTCAGATTTATCAATAAATGTTGTCAATAAAAACTCTTGATTCTCCTTTATTTTTGATTCTTTTTCCACCTTGGCAAACAATCCATCAAGACTTTTGGACTCAACAAAGTTAGTCTCCTTAGTATTTACTGTGTTAGGTCTCCATACCAAAGTTTGACTCTTGTTGTCTTCTACAACCATATTAACTTCTTGATCCTTGATTTTATCTTGATTTACAACATAGCCTTCTAAAGCAACTTTCTTATCAACCTTATGACTAAAAGAATTGGCAATGATTACCTTTGGTTTCCATACCTAGGATTTCCCTCTCTCAAACCTTCTAGAAGTTATATATCCTTTGACATACCTTGAAGACCTCTTAACACTATTTGGAGAAAATCTAGCAATATGTCCACTCTTATGACAACTGAAACAAATAACATCATTCATACCTTTTGATAGATTTGAACTATGATCAATCTTTGGCCAAAAAATCCTTCTATCATAGCTCCATGAATGTCCATACTAGATTGAATTCATTCTAGAGTCCTTAGCTCTATGATCATACATATTACATGTATAATAATGACCATGAAATAAACTAGCATACCTTGAAGCATTTGGTTATCTAACAGACCTTCTTTCATTATTCTTGACCTGATCTAACTTCTTTTGATCTCCTTCGAGATTGCTTATCTTGACAACAAATTTCTCATTCTTATCCATTAATGAACCTATCTTGGTTTCTAATTGAATTCTTTCATCGTCTTCATCTCTTACACTTGAAATTGCATCCATTAACTAACTTCTGAGAACTTGGATAGTTTCATTATCACTCTTAGCTTCTTTAGCCATGTCATCCTTTAATCTACATGATTGCTCTATCAAAATTCCCACAAGAAAAATTACTTATGCTTAAAGGCCTTTGATCATATTTCTCATCTTATGATTCTTATTTTTCTCCTTTAGTTCACCAAGTGCACCCATGAGCTCAAATTCTAGATCAACTTTTTCTTCACTGTCATGGAAAACTTCTTCATCACACATGATGTCCTTTTCTTTTGAACACAAACTTATCTTGGCATCTACTAGCCGAACTTTGAGATCATTGATAATATGCTCATCCTCTTGGTCATTTTTCTTCAAAGTACACATCTACTCTTCAAGTGCCTTGATCATAGCCTTCCAGTATTGATTTTCTTTATTCAATTGCTTAGCCATCTTTATACCTACTTAATATCACCTTCAATATTTTAGGCTTTCTCCAAAGGACTTGCTATGATACCAATTGTTATAGGTACATAGTAAGAGAGGGGGGATGCATAAGTGAGCCTAGACAAAATAACTTCAACTCTAATCCTTTCAAGTTCTTAATCAATTACCATAAGCATTCATGAAGCATACACAACATGCATAGCAATGAGCAAGAAATATAATTACAAGATCAATCACATAACACATGACATAAGTGGGAAACCCTCTTGGGGAATAAAACCCACTAGAACCTATAATTGGACTATTGTCCTAAAATAACAAGATCTATTTTAAACATTCTACAAATGATCAAGGAACTACCATTCCTTATTTTAATGAGACTGTATCTCATAAGGAGATACCACACCTATCTAGCTAAGATGCCACAACAACCAGACCTTTATCAAGTTTCACCTTGCAAGGAGGCTACTACCCACTTAAATGTTGATCTACAAAAAAAACACCTATGAACATAACATCTCCTCAACACTGATTTCTTACCAATATGATAGAGATACAAAGTATATTAACTCTCTTCAACTCTACACACTTAATGCAACCAAAGCCACCTTTTAGACCACTCTACACTTCTCATAAACAAATCTATCAACATAACACTCCCTATTGGTCAATGTACATTACATAATTGAGCCAAAATAAAAAGATCAACTAGGACACATTACATATCCCAACTATCCCCACTCTTCAACCCTTCACTCACACTCACTTTAACACACTTGCAACAACTCTATCATAATAATAAAAACATGACCAGATGGTCATATAGATAGTCCACAATCTAATCTACCTCTCAGATCAACCACCAAGATCATATAGTATTTATCTTGCCTTTGCTCACAATATACTCTCTCAAATAGCTTCTTGATCAACTTTCTCATTCTGCCTCCTCTAGGCTCATTAGGTCCACTGACCTGTATGTCATTCTACACTAACTTAATTAAACAAGCATATCTGATCCTCTTTTCTCCCTAATAGTCCTCACTAACTTTTACCTTCTTTTTCAAAGGTTATTACCTTCACTTGGATCTACATTCACACACACAAGCCTCTCTCAAATCTCTCCAAGTCTCTCACTCAAAGTCTAAAAATCACCATCTTTGATTTCACTATTTATAGATCAAACATGATAATCACTACTTTGGTTGGCCATTAGGCATACATTAAAACTTAAGGAAACTATATCATTGAGACATAGCTCAATATAATCTTCATGGGTTGGTCATAGCATCAATGGGTCATCCTTAAGCAACTACACCTTTTAATAAGGCCCTTATATGTCTTATAGGTCTCATGGAGACCTATTCATTCATTTAACACATCATCAATAAAAATAAGAACATATAACCTCTTTAAATTACATGGGTCCACTCCTTATGTCCCCTTATACATCCACTAATGATCTAAATCAACTTTTCTCACCTCTATATATGCTCAAACAACTCAAATACTGACCTGGTGCACATGAACATCATGAAAAAATACATAGTCTATTTCTTAATATTTTTTCATACTATATATGAATTGTCAAACCTTTATAAAGCACATGGATGGTCCTCATGGAGTCTAAAAAACTCCCCAATATCCAATTTATCATGAAACATCAAAATATCATCTACACAAGCTCAAATACTCTTCTTGAGTCACTTTCAAAATAAGCACGAACACATATTTAACTTTAAACCTTCATAACTATGACTTTACACAATTTCAGATCTTAAAATTAAGTTCATTAGATGCACATGGAGTCCTCTTCATATTTTTTTATACCATTATAAAATTCATACTAGATCAAAAGTTATGGGCAAAATACCACAAACTAATTTTTTCTTTTATAAATTTAAATATTCAATTACAAACGATCATAGTTAAACTTCAAACACTATGCTCACATCTCATGTCCTCTCAACTTTAGATCAATCTCACACTATCGAACCTCTCCAAACTTTAATGTTTATGTGCCAATTCATAAACATTCAACCTCAATCAATTTGACCTCATCTTGTGTACCCTTGAAAATTTGACTCAACGTTCTCTATCAATCTTCTATACATAGCTTAGTCTTTGTTAAATCTAAAAAGCTATCACTTTGACCTCATGAATTTAATACACATCATTAATCTCTATCTATATGATCCCCCACTCACTATTTATCCTTGGAAAAAGCTTTATCTTTATCTCTACTCAGTGTTAAACATTGAACACTTGGAACCATCTCGCTATTTCTTGACATCTTGGAGCAAACGCACACCATCGATCACCTTGAGACTTTCTCTAACTTTACATTTTGTAAAATTGACTATGGGGACCATTTCAATATGCCTAAGAAGCTAATTTTAGACCTCAATAAATTTTACTGTACTTAGACACATGATCACAAATTTGGACCATATGATCTCCTCACATAGGAGAATCCATCCATATAAAAAAATACTCTTGAAACATTCACACATGTGAGATATAATTCCCATAATATTCTTACTCAAAATTTTTTACCATAGAGCCACCTATGTCAAAACCTACCTGAAAGGTAAACTTTGCACATGCATAGCTTTTGATGCACTTCATTGTATGATTGAAAAGTTAGTGTAAATTAACTAGGTAAAAAACTAAACAAACCCATATGATCAACTTCTCCTAAAATGTCCACATGTGTGAGATATGATACCATCAAATTGGTTACTCATCTCTTTCTTACCTCATGTAAATTTGGCTAAGTATGGGAAAACACTATTAAAATTCCTAGGAGCCCAACTTTACACTTGCATATCTTTTGATGCACTTAGGCACATGACCTAATATTTAATGATAAGAACTAGGCACATTACTAGATAAACTCATGTGACCATTTCCTCCTGACTCATCCACATGTGACAATGATGATTTCATCAAACTACCTACTCATATTTTCTGCCACTAGACCCAAAATGTTTAGATGACAATGATGATCAAATAGATGAAATCCACTCATGCACACAAGCACTCAAATATTAAAAAACATCTTAGGGACCTTTTTCACATGCTCAATTTTCCATACTCATCCCCAAACATCTCTAACCATGTTAAAACTGAAGATCAACCAAGCCTCTTTCAAGAATTCTAGGAAAAGTACATTATACACTTTGTAATTGTCACTTAGTCTAATAAGGCACTTCATTCACTCACCAAGACACCTCCATGACATCACCATGACATAATTGACAACTCTCTAATAGTTGGATCCCTCAACTTCATTAAAACTCTTGGATATTCTAAGTGTAATCTTAAATCCATATGTAACACATGTCAAGGTTATGATCGAAGGCAAATTATTTTTTTAGGTTGCATGTGGATCTTTATTACCATCCCTGTTTTCACTATTCAAGTGAAGGTTATGATATTCAACTTTCACCTTTCCTATAATATCTTGCTTAATAGACCTTAGACTCATTGCATGAGGGTTGTCACCTCTTCTGCTTGACAATGTGTCAAGTTTCCTCATAATGGTGTTATTTATAGGATTCAAGGAGACACTAACCCTTAGAATTTTGAACAATTCTAAGTATATGGCTTATTTAAAATTCTAGCCTTTGAACCCTTGTCAAGTGTTCCATTTTGGTAATATCAACATTTCAATTTTCCCATCAACTCTACTCAAGGTTATCATGGTTAGCTTGAACTCATCAAGAACATACCACCTAACCTCTTAGACTCTAATGATGATGAGTCAGATGAAATCAACCTCAAGATCAAAACTTTAGATTTATCTCTTCATCTCATTGCCCAATTTCCACCATCCTTGATGCCATGTTCCTGTCAGCCACCTATTAAATGATATACCTATGGTCTTAACCAAGAATCAACATTCTATTCAACATGTAACCTATGATAAAAATACCATACCTACCTACACCATCAACCTTCATACACTTGATTATGATGATGGTTATACTTTAGATGATCCATTTCTAGGAGGTCTTATTTAGGGTAGAGATGTTGAGATCATTCATTATCATTATTATTCATTTTAGTATTTCCATTCCTCTTATCATATTTCATCTTGTATAATTCCTAATTATTGTATTATTTCTCTTGTTTGTAGGGTAGAAATAGAGAATTCACATAAAACCCTTCCATTTTATGTAGAACATCTTAGGAGCATGCTTATGAATAATACTATGACAGGCCCCTATCAATTTGCTACATAGCACTATCCCTATATCCTACTTCCCTTAGAGATGATTTTTATTTCCCTTAAGCCCTCTACACATCCCATTCTACTCTTATTTGAACCTCATCTTGTATATGATTCTACTTCTCCTTCATATGAGTCTAGCCTAGTCTTTCCACCAACTCTACCTCCCCTCAATGATGACCTTCTTCCTTTACTGCATATTGATCCCCTACCCATACACTTGGATAATAAAATTTAATATTATATTCATATAGTTGTTAGCCATTGGAATAGAAACTTTTAGTTATACCAGCCTTCCATATCTTATGCTTCTACTCCTTCTGTTAGTATGCCCACAAAGTCTACTAACAAGTGTATTTGTTGCTTCCATGACATATATAATTGTTCATCCACCCATTGTTGAAAGCTTAAATAATATATTAACACCTTAAATCCTACCCTTATTTATACCAATGACAAGGTTATAACTCCTCCCAAGTTATTACCTGAGTATATTGCCAAATATAGAAAGGTATATTATCTTTGGAACCAATGCAATACCCATCACATTAATCATTATCACATCCTCTAGTAACATCTTCATGATAACCTTATGACCATTAATGCACCCATTGTTCCCCCTCACATAAGTCATCCACATAATAATGATATTCCTTATTTACTTATGGCTCTCATTCCACCTATGGTTCCTTCTTAACCTGTATCTCCCATGCCACCTATATCTTCTCCCCCACCTATGGTTCCTTATCCACTAGTGGTGCCATATCCCTGTCCCATAGATACTATTCCTATTCTAGCATCTATTCCCCTTCTTAAGTATTCTAATCATGAAGGCCCTCATGAACATGATACTTTAGCTATACCCATATTTTATGTAGATAAGATTTGATGAGAGGTCTTTTCACAACTTTCCCTGAGGATCAATGAGAATATTTTTACAGTTAGGGTCTAGCTTCATAGAGATATATTAGATGTTATGGATAATATTTGTGGATAGATTTATTAGTATTTTTGAACATAACATGGTGTTATTTAATTTTCATCTTCATTATGATTTTGGATTGAACTTATGCTCCACTTTTATATATCTTTTTTCTATCATTTGACTCCATGTCAAATTTTCTTCACTTATCTATCTGACATGGATCTTTATATTTCACATTATGTGTTGTATATAATTTAATTTGTTTCATTCATACTTATGGATTATTTTTACATGTTTATATTTAGGAGTTCACTTCTTTTTCATGGATGTCTTTGTGTTTTTCTCATGATTATTTTCTACATTGTCTCCACAACATGGATAATTATTATTGTGGATTTATTATACAAACATTTATCCCCTTATTAATCCTCATTTAACATGTGATTAATTAACAAACAAGTCATCTTGTTTTAGTTCTATTTTTTTGATCCACTTTGGATCTCCCTTTTTTCCATTATTTCCTTTTGTAAACTAAGCATACACATGGTCTAAATTTGAGATAACATACTGGTTCATTGGTAAGCCTACGTGTTTAGTAAGTCACGTCTTTGGATACTTAGTTCCTTTAACCAAAGTCTAAATCTCCTTATTTCTCATGTTGGTTATTCCAAATACATACGATGGAAGAATCTTAAAATCCATAAAACTTTAAAATCTAAATCATTTAAATAAAAGGTAGTGATAAAACATGCAACATAAAAAATTAAAAAGTCAAATCACACTAAAAAACATGATTCATAACACATTTTATTTTTATAATCAAAGCTCAATCTCCACAATTGGTCTCATGATAGAATCAAGGTCTATTGGGGTGAAGTAAGCCAGTAGATTGGAAAAGGAAAATAAAAAAATATTTTAGTGCTACCTAATTTATCACACAAGTACTCAATACTTATAGTAGGCCAATGGCTCTATAAGAGTCATGAAGAATGGGGAACATGTTGTGGGAAGGTAGGTCCATTTTAATTTTATTGTTTATATAAATAACATTACTCAATCTTAGTATCTCACTTATGTACATATATAGATTTGTGCTTATTGTGAACATGTATCCTTTGTATTTTGATGGTCATTAGCCACTTAGTGTCTTTTTTGTGCACTTAGTGTACCTCATGTTTCCTAAGGTCTTCTCATATAATCCTATGCTATGATTTTTACATTCCTTCTTTCATTTACAACATTCCTAATATTTCTCCTTGAGAAATATTATTTGTTAAATAATCATCTTCTTAGGGATCCCATTTTTTATTTGCATTGTAAGATCATGGATAAGACCTAAAAGAGTTCACAACACTCTTTAACCAAGATCTTTCTAACACACCATTACCATGACCATGAGCACTTCATCATATACACAAGGAATAAACAAAATGTGAACAAAACCAATTTTTATTAAGAAAAAGCATATGAAAAAAATGTTAAATACAATGGAGAACCCTTGATTAAGTAGGAAAGGAGAAATAAGAAAAAATGTAATCTAAGCAATGTGGGATAAATCCCCAAATAGAAAAAACTAGAAAAAGGGCACAAATCCTAGATAGAACCTAACAAAAATGATAAATATATTCTAACACCCACCTCAAGTGAAGTTAAGGGATAAAACTAGAGGATACAATGTGAAGCCATATGTCCTTATGGATGCCAATCCATCTTGAAAGAGTACATGGATATCGAGTCACTGTAACAACCAAGTCAAAGTAGGAATGGTGTTAAATATGAGGATCATTGAACATGAATATTATACTCCAAAATATTAGGTAGAATGATGAACCTGAGGAATCACTACTTAAAGACCCTCTGACAAGATGGTGATAAGTGAGCATAAATACTAGTGGGGATACCACACTGGTGTCATTATAAGAATCACCATGAAGTCCATGGAGACAACTAACAATCCTTATATGGGTTTCAATAAACAAAATGCCTGAATAAGATACCCATGTATAAAGGAGGAATCTAAAAAACACTCAAAAAAGTACAAAATATACATATAACTCTTATAAAGTGGAGAAAGGAGAGAAAACCCATAGGAAAAAATCCCCCCCTCAAAAAAAAAAGAGAGAAAGGAAGAAGAGAGATAAAAATCCCCCCAAAGATGATGTTGAAGTAGTTTACACTTCCAATACTCAAAAGTCACAAAAGAACTCAATCTGCATGAGTGGTCTAAATCCACTACTTGATCACAAAAATAACTGACATTGGGATTCACCATAATAGCTTTAGTCAAGAATATTATCAGTGGTGATGAAAGTACAAAAGATTACTACATGTGTAAGAAACACTCAACATTTAAGAATTAAAATGTATACCACAACCCCCAATACTATTGACTGGGTGGAGTGAGGAAAAAAGGTCTTCACAAGTGGTCTAAATCCACTAATTGAACACTAAAAAATTTGACACTATATACACCAAAATAACTCCATGTCATGTTAAAAGAGACTGTTGAACTGTCAAGGAAAATAAGATGACATTGGGATTCACAAGAATAGCTACACTTCAATCTGTGGGAGACTGTCAACTATCTAAAAAATGGTGTTGAAAATACATAAAATGTCTCTCAAAAATTATGGCCCATGGTGGTGATGGAAGAGACAAGAAACTTAAGAAGTGAAAAGGTTCCTATAATAGAGCACATAAATGCATGAAGGTAGACAAGGCTAAATCAACAAACTCTCCACGACACTTTATAAATTAGTATAAGTACAATATAACCCATACATAAAAAAACATCAAATAAAAACAAATAAGGCATTGGCCTTCACCATAATAGCTCCAAATAAGGAGACTATTGACTTGTCAAATAAACCATCAAGAATCATGAGATGTACTCCAAAAATAAGGGAGCAAAAAAAATGTCTCCATAGAAGAAGGCAAGTCACTAAGAAAGGGGCCTTGAGGAGACATGACACAAATTACTAGTGTGTCAAAGTACCAATTCATGTTGTGGGATGATGGAAGAGTGTGGAAATGGTATAAAAAAACATCATGTATGTAAAAACACATAAAAAATGAATCAGTAGCCAAAAAAAAACCTAAAAAGCACATGCAAAAGGATGCCAGGCTCATCTAAAAATGCATCTGAGATAGTTCATGGATGAATTACAATGCAAAAAGTAGTAAGGCCCATAGCACAGGCAAATCCCCATGAATATGACACTTTATAATGTTAGTATGTTTATAATAAAAATAGGAATGATGGAATGGGAATGAAAAATAAAATACTTTTTCAAAAATTGGCACTAAAATCCAAGTTACCAAGCAAAAGTTATTGCTAATAACATTTTTCATCATTAATTTCCCATTTTAATTAAATTTATACAAGTAGTTTAAATTCAAGACCGAACAAAAGATAGGGTAGCCTTCTAGCCATTCATTGGAACCATCTCAGAGTGTAGAATGAAATGGTTTAGATTATGAAGAGGAATTGGCCTCCTACCAACCTGGAACTCACCCTTCATCTTTTACTAGTGAGAGAACAAGATAAAATCAAGGCAATGAAACAATCTAATTTACAATATATTATTTTATAGAAAAACAATAAAAATATATCTATTTTTTTTGAATAAAAAACATCCAAAAAATACATGCCCCACCATGTGAATACACTTCACCTCATAATTATGTTCCCCACATGATTACCACCTCCCGTAAAAATCTATAAAAAGGCCCTTCCCACATAATCATGAATTGTCCCCACAAAAAAACAAAAACAAAAAACATCATGTGCCAAATAATATGCTCACCACTCCTCTTAAAGCTTTATTAAAAGATTCAATATTATAATATTACTTAGGCACAAAATCCCAAACAACTTTGAAATTGATGTGATATTTTCAAAAACATGGGTTAATTTTAAAGTGGGTTGGAGAATGACAAACCATAAGAAGAGAATGTATTTACACGAAAGAACTATCAAGAAAGGTGATAGATAGTGTGAAAGGTGATAAGGTGATCCAAGACTAGTCGTGAATGCTTTCCACCATGTCAATAGCCAAATGGCAAGTTTAATTCACATAGAGGAGGCCTTTGACAGTCATGAGTCATTTAAAAGGAAGATGAAAAAGCATGTAGGTGAAAGATGAAGGGAGGTGCAGTGCTCAATGCAAACACTGAGCAAAAATAAAGTCACTATATTTACTCCTCTACTATCACCAAATGATTATTTTGCTAAAGAAACAAGGGTGGATATTTGGAATAACATGCAACTGGAATAACATCAAATTAACTCCTGAAACATGCCTTCACTACTAGACAAATATCATTTCTTAGAAAAGAGAATGGTATGAGGTCATGAGACATAAGAGGCACTCAAAACTGAATGGTGGAATTGCTATATCGGTCATGGCATGATAGAATGTGGAGTAGGCCTAGTATGGAGGGAAGATAACATAGAAAACATTAGTTGTTAAATACCTCATAGGTTGAGGGTTTCAAGGAAGATGTAGATCCACTATAAAATGAACCTTACAATCACTTCAATAGCTAGCCTTTCAAAATGAATCATGAGTGCCAAACAATAAGCAAGAAAACTTGATCCATGTCTAAAAATGGTGCTAGAAATAACACAGCTGCAAAAATTATGTACGACTAGTAAATACATAGATCCAATGCCAACACCACCTCTTCAACTCCTCAGATCTATCAAATAGACAAAAAACACACATATTTGAAAGTAATGCATAATTTTTTTGAACAACCTAGAAAAACCTATATTTTTTTTGAAAAAAATAATGAATAGATGCATTGTATATATCTATATGTTAGTAATACTAAAACCCCCTCAAAAATGAGTTTTTTTGAAAAAATTTTCATTTTTGATAAATTTATAGGTGATCCTAGAATTTTTAGGCCTTTTAGACTCAATGGCGTATGTTAGGAGACTTTAAAATGCACCAAAAAATAGTTTACTGCAAAAAGTGGCTCAAAAGGCTATGGAAATAACTACAAAAAGGGTTCAATCAAAAAATTAATGGGGGATTTAAAATGAGAAAAACCTAAAACTAAGAAATTATTATTGGAGGGTGGCTATTTTACCATTAAAGAGTTCACAAGACTCTTTAACCAAGATCTCTCCAACCCACCATTACCATAGCCATGAGTACTTCAACATACACATGAGGAATAAACCAAATGTGAAGAAAACCAATTGTTATTCAGAAAAAAACATATGAAAAGCATGTATAATACAATGGATAAGACTTGATTAAGTAGGAAAGGAGAAATAATAAGAAATATAATATAAGTAATGTGGGATAAATCCCCACATAGGACAAAACTAGTGAAAGGATGAAAATCCTAGCTAGAACCTAACAAGCATGGAAAATACTCTAACAAGACCATGCCTTCCTAAAAAATTACCACATTATAAAAATATTTTAAAATCATTCCCAGAGTTATTTCCACCTCATTAGTGTTCCCTTGTGAGTTGTAGTATACGACCATGGATAGGACTAGGCCTTCATCATAAAATATTCCAATAACCAAGTCATTATAAAATTACATGTGTCAAATTTGAGATAAGTAGTGATTGATTATGAATTACACACCATTGAAATGTTTCCCATCTTAATATAGTATATTTTATGCTTAATTAATTTATCTGTCACTTTTATCTTCTTATTTTATGATTTCATGTATGTTTACAACCATTTTCTTAAAATTTTCATACTTCCTAACTTGAATTAGTGTGATTAATTTAATTTCAGTTTTCCAATTCTGTTTCTCTTTTATACTTCCCAACATGATTTAGTCTGATTTATTAACTTAATTTTTTTGTTATTATACCATTTGGTTTTCATGTGCCTTCTATTTTATTAAATTATTTTCATACTTCCCAACATGATATAGTGTGATTTTACTTGTTCTAAATTAGGGCAAATATTTTACATTGTTTAAAAAAATTTGTTACCCTTTTAAACATCTTTGGTTTATTATATTTAGTCATATTTTATTATTACATATTTCCCATCATGTTATAGTGTGTAATGCATTTGTTTTTGATTGATTATACTTTTCCAAATCACTTTTGCCTTTTTATTTTTAACCATGCATGTGTATCACATAATTCTAGAAAAGAAAACACTCAACGTATATTTCTCATAACATATACAACAAAAGCTAAATACATGTGCAAGAAAGATGTATTTCTATGCATCAACATACACAACTAATTACAACTCATAAGATCAAATACCACTATCAAAATCAATACATATCATGTGTTTTATATAATACAATGTAAAAAATACAAAATATCCCCAACTCTAAGGTTAGGATCCATCTTGCCTTTCATGTGGCATAGCCATGCTGAGCATAGATGCTTGAGACTATCCCATATAAATGGTATGATGTAAAGAGGTAGTCCATAATCTCAAACCTGCTACCTATCCCTATCAATTGGCCACCTAGGCCTTCACCTATATGATCTAGATAGTGGTAGCCATGTGTGCTACTCTTTTCTAAGATAAGGCATACCGGGTCTATACCTCTCCCTCTCCCACCCTTGTCGGTGGCTATAATACATCTCTTCATGTTTGTAACTACCTCATAGCCTCCCCCACTAGTTTAAACTATCCCACCTAGGCTAGGGTAGATGGAAACACAAGATCATCTAGTATGGTAGGGTTGTATTGAGCTAGCACCCCATCCAAAGTTTCATAGTGTGCAACCATAGCCAAAGATACCCATATGATCTCCTCTATCATAAGATATAAAAAATCCATCACATACATATCTCAAAATCTATTTGCCTACTATAATCCAAATGTAACTAGTATCCTATATCAAAGCTTAAAATCAAAATTACAACATTTCTCACTAGTATTGGTGTCACCAACCACCATCTCCCCATCTACTCACCCATCAAACATGGTCTCTCCATCCAATAATTCATCAAGAAGGTCCTTCATAGGTTACCTATGCACTAGTGTAAAGTTAGGAGGAACCACTTGAGCACACCATGGCCCTCTCCTTAGAGGTGCCTCTATGGACCAGCTATGTCCTGGAGTGACTACTAGGTCTTCCTATGCTATATCCCTCACTTGTGTCTACTTTCAATGACAATGCCTCTATCTATAGTGTGGCCTTGGTGGTCATTTATATTATTTTTGATATGGTGCCTATTATGGTGCATACTATGGGCCTACATCCACATCCATGACATCTCCCCTTGCTAGCCCTATTACCACCTAATAATGTGCTCAACTAATCCATTATCTAGCACATCATAACTTGATCATGAGTATCTCAACTAGTACTCCTCTTCCTCTTCTCCACCTTGAATCTTTAGCATGCCATTCCCAATAATAAGGCACTACTAAAGGGACTGATGGGTGTGGTATTCCTAACTATGCTAGCAAGTGTGTCAATGGATGTAGCTCTACCCATGAAGTATAATGGCATATGGTCCACACTTGTGCCAACCTTGTAGTATAAATTGACCAACTAGGCCATATAGTAAAAATGTGCATATACAGATGCCATAATATCTCTCCCCATGTGACATTATATAGAGCTAGTATGTGGGGCATGGTTCAAGTTACATGGTCTTATTTCCATCTCATGACCTGAGGTAACCTATCATCAACCACATGGGATAACCTAGCTAGCTGATACATGGAAAACCTCTCATATATCTAAGAATTCAATAAAATAACATGACCTATGGTCTTATACCCTATATATAACATACCATACATATCATTAATGAGATGGAACCAAAGGATAACTCTAAAATTATAGAGTACTCTCTGATCTAATATCAACTAGCATAGGGATATCACGTATAGTGGTACATTACCATTTGACTTATGACACAACAATTGTGTTGTAATAAGTCCTATCATGACCTTTAAAATATCTATAATTTTCTCAATATAGACATCAAATAAACTCACCCTCAATCTAGGGTATATCATAACTGAGCATGTTGTCCACTAAGTTAGTGCTCATCTCTCCTCCAAATCCTCTAGTGTCTCATTGATTACAAGTGTCCCTCATATAGGTAGTCCTAAAAATGTGTGGATATCCTCTAGTGTGATAACCTCTTCAATGGTATCTCCATCCACCACCCATTGAAAAGTTTTGGTTAACTGTTCCCATGCTCTAAACAACATGACAATGAGATCAACAATATGAGGAATTTGCCTCATCCTTATGATGTCTCTAAAGCCCAGTGTGACCATTCATGCTCTATCCATATCAAACAATTGATTAAATTTAGAATCCATGATGCACCTATTAGGCATGAATACCTTTGATATCTCTATAAAATATTAAACAATGAAGGATATACTAGATCTCCATGTCATAAATAATCAAAACACATTCTTAAAATTTCAAAAAATAAATACTTAAATAAACTAGTTTGATTTAGTTTCTCATGTTCTTAATTTTCATACAAAATTAACCTATTTAATATTAAATCAATGTTGTATCTTATCTACGATACTAAATTATCCTTTATCATTTTTAACCAGATTGACCCATTTTATACGAAATCAGCCATCCTCTTGCTTCAACATACTAAATTGGCCCTATCATACATAGTTGACCTCATTTTTCAAACTACATTAGCTTAATTTTTCAAATTGATTCATCCATTTGGCACATAGTTGGCCTTATCCTCATTTCAAATTAAACTGACATACTACTACACAATCAACCACCTATTAGAGTATTGAATCAACCCACTATGATGTAGTTAGCCCTATGTTTTTGGCTTGCATTATAGACTAAGTTGACTAGGTCAAATCTATTCTTCCCCAATGATGAATTTTTGACCATTTACCATAAATGCCTTAGGCATTTATTATTCTGAATTCTTCTTACCCAGTATCCCATTCTACCCCTAGTTTACCTAAAAATTTCCTAGGATTCATTTTGGTGCCTAGATTTTGCCTACTAGTCAATCTTCTATATCTAGTTCAATTTCAAATAAAAATACTCAAAATTTTGAAAATCATAATTGCTTCCTATATTGCACTCACTACATCTACTATACATCCTCCCCATCTTAAATGTTATCTCTTCACCATGATGGCTCTATGGTCTCAAACTAGGTCTCTTAGAGCTCTATTTTCTCATAATAGTAAAAATAAAAAATGAATTATTTTTCACCCTATTTAAATTTACCATTCAAAATTTTTTATTTAACTTTCAAATATTTACAAATAGATTCTTTATTTTGACCATATCTTTGTTTATACTAGCTCTTTTTTTGAACCATCAAATGTTATGGAATCCTGACATCATAGAGAATCATTTCACCTATTACATGTATATATTAATTTTTTTTTTAATTTTTTGATCTTTTTTGCTATTTTTTATAGGTTCACCTAATGTTCCCTACATTGGACACCTTCCCATTTCTAGTATCTCCTTCTTTATCTAAAATACTAAGGTAAGTAAAGGTATGTTTTTCCAAATCTATCCTTTCATCTATCTTATTTACTTCTTACTAAATATTACTTAGATTCATCATTGTGTGTTGCTATGTTATTTTATTGAATCACCATCACCTATTACACCTAAGTGACATGTGATGAGCTTAGAGTGGGGAATATGTATACATAAAATATTCTAAAACGTCATCAATTATTTATTCTTTCTCTCTTATAAGAACCCATCGAGTCTTAATCTCTTTCAATGCATGCCTTAAGGGTTGCACCAAGAAAGGCGTGGGTAGACCATTGGTGCTTCAAAGGATTATTTTCCTTATATTAACACTTACTATCTACACAACCATCTCCTAAAAACATTCCCCTAAGCTTTGCCTCCTTTTTTTAACCCTCTAGTCATTTTCAACCTTCATTAGGCCTTATAAAGCCTAAAAACCCCTTCCAATAATTTATGATACACTATCAGCCCTATTGACCTTGTACTCTAATTGATAAAACTCATTTAGGGTCTAGGTTAGCCCCTGACCAACCTAGACCAAGACCTAATTTTATTTTGTCAATAATGATATAGAGTTGATTGGGCTGACCCTATTGGCTAAAGTTTTAGAAAGGTTTAGGGTTATATTAAGCTATATATACACACTCATTTCATAATTTATTAAATAATAGAATAATAATAGATATATATTTCACTTCTACTTATCCACCATTCTACTTTAAGATCATAGCTTAGGGTTTCAATACTTTCTTTGGAGATACAGATCTAGTCTTATGGAGAATACTTTTGGATGCATAGATATGTTATGTAGCCTATAAATGACTTATCCTTGTTATCCTTACCTACCACAACAAATTCTTATGAAACACCTTGGTCAAGGGAGAGATTGAGGCTTGATGGGTTCATTTTCAAAAGTAAGTATTCCTAACTTTGTTCCTCCTTTGTAAGAGTAGATAGATTTGTATTTGTACTTCTCTCCCATGTAATTTTATTTCATATGCATTGACATGAGTATATATATTCTATGTATGTTTATTTTTTATGTTTATTACCCCCACTTTGTGCCACAAGCTTCGGTGAGTACTAGATTAGAATTTACTTATCATTTAATTTTGTGAATATGAAAACATAGGATCTAGTTAGGGTTATTGTATAGTTTTGCTTGACTAGAGGCTTTAGAACCCTCCCTAGTGATAATATTATGGTAAGATATCCCTTAGCTATGTCTTAAAAATCTATTTTTGTCATAACCTTGAAAATCTAATGCATCAATAATTGGAAGTGTAAGTAGGATTTATATTCTCTGAGCTAGGATTGATTTAATAGATCAATTACATTTCCCTTTTCATACATATGCTATGTCAATGCAAATTCTACCAAAAATGAAGGCAATAAAAATTAAAAAAACAAGTGCAAGGGAAAATGTGGAAAACATGAAAATCATGGTTGTCAAAATAAAAAATAAGATGATAAATAAAACCTCTACTGTGAATGGTGTGACATAAAAGAAAGCCATGAGAATCACAAATTTAGGACTCCATGCAAGAAAATTGAAGCATAGTGTAATAAGAAAGAATAAAAAAAATAAAAAAAATAGTCAAACTCAATCCAATTCATCAAGGAATGTGTGTTTTCTAGTAAATATGATGAAGCAAATAGTGCCTTAATCAATTTTTCATGGTTTGATGTTTGGGTTCTTGATATTGGTTCCATTCAACATATGAATTTTTTAAGAGAATTCTTTGAGGAGTATAGTGAAGAATGTCATGGCTTAGTATACCTCATAGATAGATCAAGTATGAAACCCTATATAAGAGGTACAATTTGAATATAGTGTCCAAGGATTCTAGACTACAAACTTGAGAATGTTCTCTACCTTCATCAATTTAACTAAAACTTATTATCCCTAATTCTCATAAGGAAACATGGACATTCCATTTTTTTGGATAATGGTGATGTCACAATCTTGAGAAAAAGTGACAATGCAGTCTTCTTGACTAGATATGAGGAAGGGAAACTAATCAAACTCAAGGGTGAGCCATTAAATTTAAGGAATTATGTTCATCTTATAGAATACATAATGTCTCCAAACATGTTGTGTCATGATATATTTGGGTACACTAACTATAACATAATTCATGTATTATAAAAGAGTGGTGTTATTGGCATGCCTACATTGCTTATAAAATCAAATGAAAAGTCTAAATCCTGTATCTTGGCTAAACATGAAAGAGAACCATTTCTAAAGTCATAGTGTAAAGTTTTCATAAAATTATAATTGGTACACTTAGACTTGTGTTCTCTTCCAATATTCTCCATTAGCGGTCATAAGTAGTTTATGTTGATTGATCATTAAAATCAGTGACATGGATATACTTTTTGAATAAAAAATCATAGGCCTTTGATACTTTTTAAAAGTTTTTAACCATGATTGAAAATGAATCTCAAACCTACATTGAGACACTCAGGATAAACAATGATAGTGAATTCACTTCAAATAATTTTGAATCCTAACTTGAAAAAAATGGTATCAAACACAATCTCATAGTTCCTTACATTCCATAACAAAATGGAGTTATAGAAATAATGAAATTAACTATGATGAATATGGTTCATGTAATGTTTTATTTCAAATGGGTAAATATAAAATTTTGGGCCAAAGATGATAAAATAAAAGTATACCTCCACAATAGATCACCATCAATAACTCTTGAATCTAAGACTCTATATGAGATGTGGTGTGGTCAACTCCCTTTAGTGTGACATCTTCAAAATTTTCAATCCACTTATTACACATTAATTCTAAAGGAGAAGAAAAATAAATTGGACCATAGTATTAAAAAATACATCCAGTTGGGATATTATGAGTCCTTCAAGGCATACAGGTTATACAATGAGAAAGAGAATAAGTTTATTTTCATAAGTGAAGTTATCTTTTATGAGTCTGCAAAGGAAAAAGAGCATATTTATCATCAATCAAGTCGACTTGACAAGTATGAAAACTTTTATGTCTGTAGAGAGAGTTATTTAGATGTTGTAGATAATGAGTGGTGGACACATAGTTGGGAATCTATTAATTTTATATTGTCTCCTATACATTATCTTGAAACTCCTACAGGAGAAAGTGAAACTTCATTAGATATTAAATAGGGACCATAAAAAGTGATGGTAAAAAATGATGGAAATTTAGAGGATGAACTTGAAACACCTAAAACATAATAATATATGCCTAAGTGGGCCACTCAAACATTTAAAGATGTGAAACTTATTGAAGTTAGGAAAATAGGCACATGAAGTTCACATTTAGCCACATCACAATTAAACAAGTCCATTGAAGAAATTAAACATAGAATTGAAAATATCACCTTGAATGATTCTACATAAGAAGAACTCAATGTTGCATATGATTTAGAACCAACATCTTTGAAATAGACTGAGAAGCTTGAATCTCAGATAAAATCCATAAAAGATGAGTATAATGCATTGGTAAAAAATAGGGCTTGAAAATTGTTTTATCTTCCATATAGATACAAACCTATTTGCTGTAACTGGGTCTACCATAATAAATATAAGGCTGATGGCTCACTTGACAAGCATAAATCAAGGCTTGTCTCAAAGGGGTATGCTTATAAATAAGGAATTGACTATAATGAAACCTTTAAACCTACATAAAAATGAACTACCATTTGAACCATGTTGGCTATGGCACTTGACAATGGATGGAAATTTCACTAAATTAATTTCAAAACTACATTCCTGAATGGTGACCTCAAGGAAAATATGTACATGACAAAATCCAAATGTTTTGTAGTAAACAGATAAGAATACAAGGTGTGTAATTAGAAAAGTCACTATATCATTTGAAACAAGCCCCTCAATCATGGTACAACAAAATAGATGAGCACCTCATGAACATGAACTTTAGATGGTTTGAGTTTGAATATGTAACTCTTTTCATTAAAACAATTGATAAAATAATTTTATTTATGGTGGTGTATGTTGATGATTTGCTCATCATAGGGAACAATGAATGGTACACTACATAATTCAAATTAGAGTTGATGAAAAGATTTGAAATCACCATTTTGAGTTATATTTATTACTATTTGGGTACTAAAGTTATTCAAAAATCAAAGTATTTATTCATCACTCAACATAAGTACTTTGGTGACATTCTATGCAAGTTCAGAATGAAAGATTGTAGGCTTCTTAGCATGCCTATGGAATAAAATATTATATTGACTTCTGAAGATTCAATATATTTGGTTGATGCCACTAAATATAGAAAACTCATTACAAGTCTAATTTATGTGACCAAAACTCAACCAAATATATCATTTATAGTTGGTGTCCTCTCAAGATTCATGTAACAACCTAGGGATAGTCATTGGGTAGTAGAAAAAAGGGTCCTTAGATATCTTAAATGAGCATAAAATTTTGGGCTTAAATAATTCAGGGTAAGAGAATTAAAACTAGTTGAGTATTTGAATTCTGACTATGTTGGTGATCATGCATATAGAAAGTCCACCTCAGATTTTTTGATAAATTTGGGAATAATAATTGTCATTTAGAAATCCAAGAATCATCCAATGCCAAAAATTTATTTAATAGAATTAGAATGTATGGATGCTTTAGAGGTAGCTAGAGAGATATTATGGTTCAGAAGGGTTCTTTAGATTTTTAGGAGCAATAGGTTTTGTCAACACCTTTCATGGTTGACAATAGTTCTATAATCTAGATGAAAAATAATATAATATTTCACAATTAAACTAAGTATATCAATAAAAACTTTCATCTAATTTGGCACTATGTGAAAGATGGTAGTGTCAAGTTGAAATATTTCCCAATAGTATATCAACCAATATACATCCTAACAAAAGTGCTTGGATGATAAAAAATTGAAAAATTCAGAGTAATGCTTGGTCTGAGAGAGAACCCTACATATTCTAGATTAAGAGACTTAAAAGAAATAAGTGAGTGATACTAAAACCTAATACATAATTAGAAGTAAATTAAATAAAACACAATACTAAAATGAAATAAGAATCTAATATCAAAAGAAAATAAATTAAACTTACAAGAATTTAAAACTTTACATAAAATGAAAATCAAATCTAAATCAATACAAACTAATTAAAATTAAAGAAATAACAGGATGAAATAAGAAAGCTGAACCTAAATGAAAAGGAAAGATAATTGATCTAAATAAAGATTAATGAGAAATTTAAATCAAATTATGATACTTATAAAAGATTTGTCATAACAAAAAATAGAGTAAGATTTTATTAAGAAACCAAATTAAATACAAAATATCTTTGAAATGATAACTATTACAGTTTGAATAGATCAATAAAGTGTCACACATGGAGATGTAATCAGTATTATTTGGGTTAAGTAATTTGGATTATACACATACGACTGTATATCTACAATCATCATAAGATATTAGACTTAATAGACTTCAAATAATTGATTTATAAACTAAACAAGAAACTTGGATATATATGTGCTAATTAATCATATTACTTAAATATCAAAAGATGTATTATTGGTCTATTTATAAAATTTATTTTTTTCTCAAAGATGTTAAACTAAAAAGATAATGATGAAGAACCTTGAAGTAACTTAGAATCTTTAGAATACATGTGTAATGTTTCTCCCATTGTGATGCAATTATGATATCCTTTTAAACAATCTCCTCAAGAGATGGTTAAGAAAATAAGTTATAACTAACTTTAGTTATTTATTTGTTAATTTTAATTGAATTTAAGAAATTCAATTAATTAATCATAACATGACTTCAAATTTATGACTTTAATAAAGTCTTAAGATCAAAATTAAATAATTGTAGACCAAATATAACTCTAAATGGGTGGGGGCCCTTTAGTCATCATAATAGTTAAAAAAAACATTCAAGCCAAACAAGATGATAACTATAAAAATTTAAATAAAATAAAATAATATAAATGTTAATTCCATATGAATTTAACCATATAATTCAATAAATTATATAATCAAAATAAATTATAGTACATAAAGTATCAATTTGTTGTCATGTGTCCACAAAAGCCAAAATGTAAAGTATCCACATACTCAAAAATATCAAAGTATCACTAACATAAAATTAAAATATCAATTTTTAACTAGAAAATATCTTAAATAGTAGGCCATTCATCATCAGTATCTCAAATCACTTCAATCAAACAATGACCTTTATCTGTCACATATTTAGTATATTCTATTATATTTTTAAGGAACATAACCAATTTTTTTCCCAACTCACTAACCTCATCATCTATCTCCATATTTATCATTTCAACCATCTTGGTAATCAAAGATGAATCTAAAGCTGAAGGACTAGTTGCACACTTTTTACCACTAGAAAAACAATGCATATTTACTTCATGTGAATAAGATGTAAATTGATCAAGACTTAATTTATAACACCTTATAGGTCTACTTATTTGTTCAAGTGAGATATATTTGGTATTCAATGGCATACGAGCACACAAATGAAGTTTTTCAATCATTTAGAGTTCATTTTCAGGAGTGGGTGCTCTATGTTCAGGAGAATTTTGGGGCTCAGACTATAAGATAATATGCATATATTGAGAAGAACCACTTGGAGTTCCTCATCCATGAGGATGAGATATTCAAGTAGGACTTCTCAAATCTCTATTTCCACTAGCATAAGTATGAATAAATGTAAAATAATTCAACACATTCTAAAAAATAGGATCAACAACATTAAAATGAATGGACATGTGAGTACCATAGTTAAAAGGTTTAGGAAAAGTTCTAGCATCCCTACAACCACTAAAAATTTGACTTATCTGAGCATGCCTCTATGAAGGATTATCTTCTCTTTTTTGATCATTATTATGTACCCAATTATTCCCATCTAAATGATGTGAATTTGGAGGAGTCTAACTTGACAATTTTATACTGAAATGTAGGACATTAAATGAAAATGAAAATTATGTTTGCACTTCAAATCTTGATTTATCAATGTACAATGAATTCATGAAAATATATCAATCTTTGAAATAAACCGTAAACACTTACATACAGTAAATAAATGAAATAAGATCATGTAATTTTTTTTTGATAAAAAATGGAGAACTAGGTGATTGGAATTTGAATTTCATTACAAACTTGATATTGATAAAAAAACCTAACATTTTATTTTTGAAATAGACAAGTAAAATATATAAATCCAAATCCATGTAACCTTGTTCTCAATGAATTTCATATATTTTGTCAAATAAAGTTTTTGTTTCAAAATAAGAACTGCAAAGTTGACTGGAAGCTTTTAACACCAATGTTATCAAACCAATTTTATATCACCAAAAAGATGCAAAGAGTCACTACAATTTCAAAAACATTCTCCCTAAAATGTCTTTACAAAAAAGAATTATGCATGACCAAATAACCATTATGTATATTCTAACCTTCAAACTTTGTTAAAAATAATAGGTTATACATAGGAAGAGTTTAATGATAATATAATCAAAACTATTTCATAATTATCCATTATATACTGCTAGAGCCTAAATGTAAACTGATAGTGAACTAAATGAGGATAAATAGGAAATCGACACAAATCAACTTATGACTACCATAAAATTAAAAAAAAATAAGTTGAAAAAATTTAGTAATTATTCATAAATTTACCTAATTTACATCCATATTTAACTCCATCAGAGCATCCATAGGACAATATGACTATATGTGAATGAAAAATTTAAACTAGCCATTCATAGATTCATTTTGATCCATCATAAAAAGAATATTTATATAAAATTTAATCATATCTTCAAAAAATTATCACTTGTTGACAACCCAAAATTTATTCTCAAACAAGATGTGCATCTTGAACAATATTATGCCAAATATCAATATTACCATTGAAAATAATCAAATCAATCATTATTTAAACCAACTGTTCTTTTGAAAGAGAAATAAAAATATCCAAATCTAGTCTTCCAAAAATCCTTATGTCAAGTAAACTATATATGCATAAATAAAAAAACATATTATGTGTAATTGAAACTCTTAAAGATTGCTTAAAAACCAACAATTTTACATTCAACATCAAGTTTAATCCATTCAACTAAAACCTTTATCATATATTATTGTCAAATATTATATCTTGAAGATAAAAAATATTAAACATAACCTTAACATATACCAAAATGAAAGCAACAGATTGTACTAAATAGAGAGTAATTTCCTATGCAAAAATATATGGAGAAAATAAGTTTCAACAAGAAAAACCAATTCACAATTTTACCCAATATGCATATACTAAAACAAATTACTATATATGACCCAAAAGTATTTCATCATAACATTAAATCCTAAATCAACACAACTCATCAGTATATATGCTCAACAACTTCTCAAATTGAACTAGAAAACACATATTTCTAAATGAATGCATCGTGGACAACCCATAATGGCTATTTTTGGAACAAAATATGCATGTAAAATAGATAAACCAAATACCATATTGACATTCAACTTCAATGTCAAAAAATTAAAGAAAGATAACAAATAATTATTCACAACATTCTGAATACTTCCAAAACCTAAATAATGCCAATTCTTTACTCCTTCATGATTTATTATTTATATTTGATTAAATAGAGAAATAAAACCTTTGCATGTAGGCCGTTTCAAAACATCAACACCAAAAAAATACTTTGAATAATACCATTCAAAATTACATGCAAATGCAAACTTCGACCATTGAAATAAAATATTATGAACCTTTCATGAAAATATCATCTACTTTAGATACAAATTTGGAAAACTAGAATCGATATAAACTAAAAACCTTAAATATTTTAAATATCTCCCAATTAAACACAAAAATACTCAGTATATATCATATTTTCAAAAAACTAGAGTCTAAAACCCAACTCATATGAAGTTATAGATTTTTGAAAAAAAACTTCAAATACATATGAGATTTATAGTTTCATCCCATAATGCCATGCAATAAAAATAGTAAAATATAAATGAATATGTCTATATTATCATTTTAATAGTCAAGAAAATTACATTTTTACATGATAATAATAATTGTGAGTTTTGAAATAAATTGCTTCTGTAAACAAAATGAGATTCACAAATCTCCTTCCAAGATCAATCCATTTCTTCCTTCAACTATTAGAGCTTTGCTTCCATCTTAAATCTTGATAAATGACTAACCAAATGTGAATAACCACCCTTTTTTATGAACTAGGTGAGAATTAACTATTTTCATCTACGTGTTCAATTTCTATTCATTATCTCATTTACAACAACTAGTTTAGTGCTTATATTAAGTTAAACACATCACTAAAAATTAATTAATCAATAAAATCCTTTCAAATATCCTACCAATGCATCGTAAACTAATGGAAGTACACTGATATTCAATGCAATGAAACTCTAGTCTTCAAATGGATCCCAAATAAATCCTTGCATAAAATATATACTAAAGTATTAAGTTTGTATTACTCAAAACCTCCATAGAGTCACCCTCATAATACTCAGGTTGGATTCAAACTTGACTTCAAACCATGGTCTCAATTGTAGTTAAAACATATCATCATACACCATAAACCCTCCACTTAATCACCTTGGCATTTTATGTCATGCTAACAATATCACCTTGTAACTTAACCTTTTAGATTTAGCATTTAGGTCTGGGTACTCACATAAAACCTAAGTGATTACTAAGTTTAGTATATGTATTAGGTTTAAATCAAACATGTAACACTTATAACCTTGATTTAGAGAATAATAATCTTTTACATATATTAAATGAATATGATATCAAGATAACATAAAAAAAATATCAATCATGTCTAGTAACCCTTCATGGGTTTGGAGACTAAAGTAATGAACTCAAATTCAAATATGAAAAAGAGATTTTTGAATATGCATCTTTACACCTTTTCACTAATCCATATATTCATGACAAATAAACAAGATAATTCAAATTATTCATATGTGTTAATCAACATAAATATAGAAATAACATTTGTAACTAAAAGTAGATAAATGAAATATCAAAACTTCTATTATTTAGACCAAGTCAACTCAAAAATAATTACAAATATGCATATTAGATCATGCAAATATTGAATTTATTCATTAATCACCATTTATGCTTTAAAAACCACTTACTAACATACAACTAAGAATTTCATTATATGTGATAGTCATTAATGATAATTTAACATATAAATGCATATTAAAAATGAAATCTAATGACTTAGACACCCATAATCAATTTTAGATTTCATTGCCCTTAGTTATCAATATGGTAGGAAATTTAAGTACATTCAAAAATTTAGAAAAAGAGAGGGATGCAAAAAATAGGCATAACATGTTTCTAAACAAAACGCTTAGCTGGTTCTCATGCTAATATAGATCTAGATCTATAATAGGTAGGAATAAAATTGAAATAATATTTTGAAGCAATCCAAAAAATATGGATTAAGTTCCTTTATAGCCTTAGACACATTCATCAGTTTGGGATGGTTACATCGACATTGTTCTATGCCATCTTCAATCTAGTGCATTTAGATCTGGGTTATCAATTTTTATTCATTATCAAATGATAAAACCCTATATCTTCATCTCTATTGTGACCTTGAATGATTCCCTTGGAAAAATGGGTTAGTGGGCTCATGTTACTGAGCTAAACCCAAATACCCCTTTATCAATTAGTGCTACCTACATATCCACTACTTTGAAAAGGGCCTCAAACTAATGTAGTGCTCCCATATGTGTTGGATGTCATGTGAATCATGAAATATATGATAATAAGGTACTATTAGCAACCCAAGTTGTACCCTTTGAAGGAGGCTATTAAAACCTACTTCAAACTTGGACTAACATGGGAATGGTATAAAGGCTGTGGGTGACCTTATAACTAGATTAGACCTCTAGATTATGGGGCTAGCACCCCTGGTACATCACATTAGCTTAATTTACTAAGAAATATTACTATTGGGGTGTAAAGAGATAAAAATTACTTAATGTAAATATACTATAAGGGGTGGTGATTCACCTACATGATCTTTCATCCACTCAAATTTAGATTCTTAAAAAACTAATGGACTAAACAAACAACTAGACAACCATATTCCAAAACTCTTATGCACAAGTGTTTGATGTGGTGTATGTGTTAGGTAACTATAGTGTAAAAGTTATGACAAGAATGTCTGATATGAAAATATTATAGTCATATCACACTTCAAACTCCATTACCAATACTTCTACACACCATATAACTTGCACAAGACACCTTATTTGTATATAGGTGAACAAGGACCTACAAGGGAAAGAAATCCATCAAATTTTCAAATATAAACAAGTAAACACACACTATAAATCATCATGAAAGAGATACCACAATTTATTTCTTAGTCCAATAGGTTTATCAAGTATAACATATGTAGAGTTTCCTCATACCTAGAAAAGGGATACAAATTAAGGCCTTAAGGCCTCAATATATAGTAAAAAGGGAGGAGAGAGAAGGGGAGAATGGAATGGAGGACATAATTATGGGTCATTAATGACTAAATTTAATTTAAAATTCAATTAAAATAGTCATGCCATGCACCCCTTATGTGTTGATCTCTTGATTAGCCTTTGAATGAGTCATTAGGCATTGAGGTGAGGTAGTAGAGGATGTGGTTAACCTATTCAACCTCCATTAAAGCATGCTACACCCATATTTGGGTCAAATAACTCCTCTCCTTGGTATTTATAACATTTATGAGGTGTAATTAGGCCATCATTAAGTTTATAACAACCCTTCTTTCTTTTGAGTATATGACTAAGTCAAGAAATTTCCTCCATCCCTCTATTATGACCATTATTGTGCACTTGAATAATTAAATTCATCATTTATATGGAGTAATAAATTTTCATTAGCTCACTTCATCAACCCCCTATGCCAACTTTGAGATATCTTATTGACCAAGTAGGATAAATAAGCCAATTAGGGCTATTAAGCCTAGTCACCTAATTATTTGCATTTGATGGACATGAAACCTATATGGAAACTTGAGAAAATATGTATTATTGAGTTACAAGCTTGAAACAACTCATTATCTCATAACATGATCCCTTTTGAGCAAGAGACACCTACAACTTTACCACACTACTTGAATAGGTCACCTTATCTTTCATTTATGCAGATTGGTTGATTAGAAGAGATCACATAGGCACTTCCAAGTATAATTCTGAGAAGATGATGTCATATGAAGGTGAAAAAAGTATCAAACCTTATCCTTCAATTAGTTTAATCATCCCGAAAAATTATGCACCTTATTATTTGGTCAAATTCATAAAAAATCACTATTTTATGCTAAGTCCATACATATTTTATACATCTAAGCACAATGTTCAGGGGATAATATAAGTTATCTTTATGGTTTAGGTATTTTTCAAACCATTATAGGGTGATAGGTTTCTAAAATATTTAGTTTTCTCAAGACTGGTCTATAGTAGGGTTTAAGGAGGGTTTTGGAGGTCCACCATCTTAATGATGGTTCATAAATTACAAAACTCCAAACTAAAAATTGTTTCCATGGATATTTATTCCATATTCCCATTCAGTTTTCTTGAATATATCGAGTTCCCATGTAAAGAGTGTGTCAAGATATGAATGTAGAGAAGTAGGCTTATGGTCTTCTGCAAGTAATCTAGAAATGATAGGAGTATTAACCTTTATATATAAATGTGGGAACATAAATCCATATCATTAATCCATGGATTTAAAGTAAATATGGGTCCTTAATTCTCACTAAAATTATTTTCATTGAATCCCTTTGTGGTGAAAGATCCAAGCACCAGAACATAGGGCTTTAACTAGCTGCTTAGACTGGGTAGTTCAAGTAAGGCCTTAAGAATAGTTTGATCTTCTATTTTAATTTTAAATAATTTAAATAAACCTCATAGTAATTTAATAATACCAATGTATCTTTTCATTTTGTTCATTTTCTTAGGAAGGGTCTGAATGTGCTCCCATGGTGATGTGGGCCTTCTAGGCCTAGTTGGCCTCAACTAAATTTTATGGGTTTCAATGGACTATAGATGGTTTGTGGTTAAATATAATCATATAATACTAATTAATTACTTTTTTATATTTTATTTATATTCCATTTGGGTACCTAAACTTCAAACCTATTCCATTCTCTCATAAAACTACTCGTAGACTACAGTCAGGACTATTAGGTTTGAGTTGTTTGGACTTGAGTGATTTATTCCTATCTTACCCATTATATTATGATGGAATTTTAAACCCTTTTAATTTAATTATGGTTTCCACACATTTATAACTAATTCCTATAACAACTCAATCCTTTATATTTTAATCTTTTGGCCTAGGGTTTTTACACAGTCAAGCCTATGTAACCCTTTGAGATCTGAGTTTAGTGCCTTATGTCTTACGTAAGGTATATAAAGATTTAAAATAATTATTATATGATTTAATTTAGAGGTTTTCATCTCAAGATCAATTTTCAAACAAATAAATTCAACTTGATGTAGGACTATGTATGTTAGCTTAGGCTTATTAGGCCTAGTTGGGCCCTCAATGTCTCCTTTTCCTATTTTTGAGACTACCTCCTCTTGAGGCTCTTAACATATCTCCCCTACCCATTTTTTAGGTGTTAAAACATATATATTACCTCAATAACCATATATAAATCCTTTATTAACATACATAAATTTGTTTAAGCCTAATTAGGCCTAATAGGCGTATTTGAATCATTACATCTTCATTGCCTACTAGTATTAGGCTAGTTTAATGAGAATACTAAGAATCATTAATAAAAAAAATAAAACCATATATCAATCATTAAATATTCCTTAATTTTAAAATTTTAATATTCACTTATTTATTAGGACCTACATGTATGTGGCACCTAGGCATTTGACTATATGCCTGAATGTGGATGTGTTTAGGCTTGATTAGGATATCCAAGTTTAATCCTATCTCAAAAGATCAAAAAATCAGACAAGCATTAAGAGTCTTAGAGAGATTCAAATATGATTTTTTAAACCTTATATATTGGTAAGGTTTCATATGTATCTTTATATTTTACTCCATGACTCTACTTATGTGTTTGTCTATAAGTGAGCTTAAGTCTGACAAGACTATATAAATGAGTCTTGTTCTGATGAAAACTTTCTCATCATTCCTTTCTATGATATATTCACCTTTTTGATTTTTAAACTCTTCAATACATTTATGATAGATTTATTAACTCATCTTGTCCTTCCCTTTACATTCAGACTTGTAGGTGTCTACGATGGGTCTGTTGACTGTGGGTCATCTTCTATTGGAGAAAGTTGGAATGGGGTATGACTCTATATTTATTCATCTCCATGATCCTATAATATCTTCATGGTTATTAGAGGATATAAAATATATAATAACCTTAAAATCCATAATTAATATATTAATTTCTCAAACTACCTTGTAATGCTTGCATTGACTACATGAGCTTGCTTGACTACGAAGAAGCATTGAGAAGTGAACTAATCTCATACTATCTTGAAGGTTATTCCTAGCATGTAATTAGCCTCTTATTGTTCCTTCTTCAACCTTATGAAGTTACTCAATCCCCAAAAGCCCTAACATCTTCTCAACATCCCTTAAGTTTTTGTTCATTGTAATAAGCATGCACAAAGGGTTTGACTAAGTTTGACATCTTTGAGGGTTTGAAGATATGCTAGTTATGTTTGCCCCTATTTCCTTCATTTCTATTCTTTTCCATAGGACCATATGGCTCCTCAAATGATGCAGGGGCATCCTTTTAGCTCCAAAAAAAGACTCATTTTTTTATTTAAAATTTCTTTAGGTGTAATAATTCATATTTGTGTCTTAAGTGTGATCTAGGTTTGTATAAGTGGCATAAAATTTGAATTATGGATTTTCCCTCCAAAACTGCCACATTTGAAAAATTGAAATTTTAAGCCTTGTGAAAGGCTTCCATGCATTGTATAAGGTTGGTAAAGGTGTAAAACATGTTATAAAGGTGTCTAAGAGGTATAGTAATATGTAAAATCCATTACTATGTGCTTTAGTATATGGGGCATGGTGATATGGTGTTTATATTGTCAAAATATGAGAAAAGGTAATGTAATTTTCATATAGCTTCTACATGGGAATAGATTTAAGATTTAGTTATTAATTTTTGTAAGGTGTTGGAGTAATTTTAGAGGTTGTCATAATGTATTCCATTTTAAGGAGAGAGGGAATGAATTTTGAAAAAATAATGAAAGTTAATGAATGAGAAGAATAGTGTTGTGAAGAATTATGAGTTTTTTTTGGCATGGCTGTGACTGAATATTATTTGTTAAGTATGCAACATGATAATAAGTATTATTTAATGTTTATTTTTTTGTTTGTGATCAAATTATATTTCATAACGTGATATAGGGAAGGATATTGAATTGTAAAACAAGACAATGGTCTTTGGAGACAGTCAAGACTGTCAGCAAGGTAATTAGTTATGTAACTTTATTCAAGAAACAAAATGAATGTTTGATTACTTGCCTTTAGTGAGTCTTATGGATAAATTAGTGATTAAAAAGTGTTTAAATATATAAAATTACTTTTTTTCATTCTGTATAGATGACTAAAGTTTGATCTTACTCTATATTGGTTATAAAACAAGCTCATAGAAACCTGCAGATAACCCCAACTGTTCTTTGTATCTCTTTTGATATTGAACCTTTTTATGAGTATAAAAGGATTTTAAGGATTTTTTATTATAAAATTAGGATTTTAATAACCAAATAGTATATTTATATACTATTTAGTGTTTAAAATATTTCAAAAACCCTCTTAACCCCTATTTTCTATCAAGGAACATAGTCAAGAATGACTGAGAATTATTGTGGGAGATTGATCCACGAATTTTTAGACCTATGTTATTTAATGAAAAATATGAATGGAACCTATATATACCTATTAAAACTATTATATTGGTTTTAAACCCTTTATATTTCTATTTATTGAATTTTATCTACCCTTGGCCTTTGTAGTCATTACAAACCCTATCAACTAGGATTTTGCCTATTGGGAGAAATATAACTATGTAAAATTCACAAAATTTTTTAGTATAGTGTATTTTTATGATACATAAATAAATAACATAATTTAATTACTGTACCATACATGTAGTATGGAATTCTAGCAAGTGACCTTGAATAAGGGCTTAAAAAGGCCTAATTGAGAAGGCTAAAAGAAGGAAAGTGGACATTGGGAGTGAGATAGGACTTTAAATTTGATATATAGGTGTATTAATATAATTTAATGTATAATATAAAAATTTAAAGTGAAAATAAATTGTAATTTTTCTATACAGGCTCATTATCAGTCAAATAGGGCTACAAGAGTGAAACATTGCTATGGCAGAGTTGCATAAGTTGAAGGTAAGTGTTTGAGATTGTTTAAAAGGAGAAGTGGAGGGATAAAAATTACTATTTTAAACAATATAAATATATTTAAAACATATAGAAATCCTATTAATTTAAAACTTTGCATATTGAAGGAACTCTTAAGCCTGTGACGTAAAGGAAGATTCCTTTATTCAAGGACTATAGAAGAAAACATATGCAAGATATGTATCATTTGGTATTAGAGAATAAGGATGGTGAAAGGATAATAGTAAAATTAAAATATGGTATCAAGATATAGGTAACCTACATTATCTCAAATAATGCAATAGAATGTGGCTAATTTAGTCATTAAAATAAGGAACATGAAGGCTATAATGGCATCCATGGAGATAGCTCAAAGAAGAAGGGTCATAGATGATGATGATAGTGATAGAGAAGAGGAATATCATAGATTATAATATGTGGAATAAATATAATATATAATGGAGGAGAGATTGATCAAATCCATGATGAAGATGGGTTCAAAACCAAAGCTAGATGTGCCAATGTATGAAAGCAATCTTAATGTAGATGAGTTGGTGGATTGGATAACAGCCATGGAAAATTATTTTGAGTATGAGGAGGTGGATGATATGAATAAATTGAAATTTTTAGTCACAATATTTATAGGACATGCTTCTTTGTGGTGGGATGGAATCTACGAAGAGAGAAGTAGAGGTAAAGATAAAATCTAGTCATGGGATAGGATGGTGGTAAAGATAAAGGTAAATTTCATGCCTAAGGATTACCACACTCATTTGTTTAGGAGGTTTTAAAATCTTAAAAAAAAGGATGATTCAATGAAGGAATATATCAAAGAGTTTCATAGATTGACAATTAGGACAGGACACTTGGAAGAAGATGATGAGAAGGTAGCGAGGTATTTGAATGGTCTCAAGTTCTCCATACAAGATGAAATTAATATATTGACCTTGAAAATAATACCAAGTAGCCTTGAAAGCTGAAGAAAAGTTAGCAAGAAGACATACACAATAGGAAAGAGGAAGAGGGAAGCAAGTGAGAGGAAGAGGAGAGTATGAAAACAAACATGCATATAAAGAAGGAGAAAGTAGTGGACAAAGACATGAAACATAACCCAGAGGTGGTTATATAGGTAGGATACCACACTATAGAGGTGGAGATGCTAGAGGAAGAGGGACTAGTGGTTTTATGGGAAAATTTTTCAAGTGCAACAAGTAGGTAGGTCATTAGCATTGGGATGTCTAGAGGAGTAGTAAGAAAGGAGTTATAGGAATGAGAGTAGAAATAAAGTGGTGCAACTTATAGAGGAAGAAAGTTTTGGATCAAATTCACATTTAGTGGAACATGAGGAAAAAGAGGTACTCTTGATGAGGACATCATTGAATCCACCAAAGGAGAAAGAGGCTACACAATGGAGAACACTCTTCAGGACAACATGTAAGTCCCATGGTAAATGTTGTAAAATAATTATAGATTCAAGAAGCATGGAGAATTTGGTTTCGAATGAGATGGTAAACAAACTTGGTCTTAAGAGATTACCTCATCCTACACCTTACAAAGTTTCTTGGCTTCAAAATATATATAGTGTGCTTATGAATGAACAATGTTTAGTAGATTTTTAGATTAGAACATATAGAGATTAGGTCATGTGTGATGTCATACCCATAGATGTTTACCATGTACTACTAGGAAGGCCTTGGAAATTGATAGGTCAACTAGTCATGATGGGGTGAATAACACCTATTATTTAGAGCAAAATGGAGTCAAGTATACATTTTTGCCCTTGAAGCATGATGATAAAGTTGTTGGTGTATTTTATAAGGTATTAGTGGCAGGTTACAAAGAGTTGGTGTAGCATCAAGATGAAGTTTTGAAGATGGATAAATAGCCCTAGGAGATTGAGGCAACCCAAGTTGAATGTGAATCTATATCAAACAAAAATTCTTCAAGTTTGTGAATGAATTATTTTCAAGTTTGTTTTAGAATTTGGTAAACATTTCTAGTTGTGAACTCATAGAAGGCATGATAGGCAAGCTCCAATGCATGAAGGAAAGTTTTAGAATGGAAAGAGTTGAAAAAGAGATGAATAGTGTATATCAAGTCCAAGAAGGACAAAAAAATGAAGACAATAGTATGAGAGTGTTGAATTAATATCAAAAGAATATAGAATAGAATAAATAGTCCTTATGTGTAGAGGAGATATAAGGAAGTTGTGAAGATGATAGATAGTATCAAACTAAGCATTTAAGCAAGTAAATGATAAGCAAGGACTCAAAAGTTGATATGTATGAGATTAAGTGTACTAAGCAAGGAGAATAGGTGAATAATGAAGAATATATATTTGTAATAGTAGTGACATATGGAAGGAAGGATGTAATGGATTAGAATGCAGAAGAAAAAGCATGGTTTGCACACCTAAAACAAACAACAACAAACATCAGATGTGATTTCTTTGACAAGTTTGTTGTATGTGTAAGTATATTCATGAAGAATAAGAAATAAAATAGGCCTAATTGTGGGTCATAAACACATGTTCAACTCTATGATAGGAAATTAAAAATATCAAATTTCCATTAGGAGGTACAAAGCAACTAAGGAGGAACAAACACTAAGTTGACATATATGGCAAAATTTCTTCAGCTTGGTAGTATGATGTAGGGCATCCTTGTGGATCCAAAAATAGACTCATTTTTGGATTTGATATGTATTTTAGGTGTTTTTAAGGTGTAATAGGTCCTACTTGTGTCTTAGGTGTTATCTAGGTTTGTACAAGTGGCATAAAATTTGAATTCCATCCAAAACTATCACATTTGAAAATTTGAAATTTTAAGCCTTGTGAAAGGCTTCCAGCATTGTATAAGGTTTTTAAAGGTGTAAAACATTTTAAAAATGTGTCTATAATGCCTAATACTATGTAAAATACATTAATATGTGCTTTAATATATGGGGCATGGTCATATGGTGTTTATATTATAAAAACATGAGAAAAGGTAATGTAATTTTCATATAGCTTCTACGTGGGAATAGCTCCAAGATTAAGTTATGAAGTTTTGTAAGGTGGTGGAGTAAGTTTATATTTATTCATAATGTATTAAATTCAAAGGACATAGGGAATGGATTTTTGAAAAATAATGAAAGTTAATGAATGAGAAGAACAATGTTGTGAAGAATTTTGAGTTTTCTTGGCAAAGGTGTGACTAAGTATTGTTTGTTGAATCTACAACATGGTAAGAAGTCTTATTGAATTTTTATTGTTTGGTTTGTTATAAAATTATATTTCCTAACGTGAGATAGGGAAGAATATTTAATTTGAAAAAAAGACAATGGTCTTTGGACACAATCAAGACTGTCAATAGGGTAATTAGTTATGTAACTTTATTTAAGAAACAACCTAAATGTTTGATTCCTTGCCTTTAGTGAGTCTTATGTAGACCTTAGTGAGGTAAAAAACATTGGAATATATCAAATTAATTTTTTTAAATCTACATATATGACTGAAGTTTGATTTTACTCCATATTTTTTATAAAACAAGTTCATAGAAAGCTGCATATAACCCCAAAACGTGATTGTTCTCTGTATCTCTTTTGATATTGAACCTTGTTGTGAGTATAAATGAATTAAAATGAGTTTTTATTAACCAATTAATATTTTAAGAAACCAATAAGATGTTTATATACTCTTTATGGTTGAAAATATTTTAAAAATCCTCTTAACCCCTATTTTCTGTCAAGGAACACAATCAAGAATAACTAAGAATTGTTGTGGGAGATTAATCTAGGCATTTTAAGACCTAGGTTATTGAATTAAAAATATGAATGGAACATGTATAGACATATTAAAACTATTATATTTATTTTAAACCCTTTATAGTTCAATTTATTGAATTTTATCTACCCTCAACGTGTGTAGTCATTACAAACCTTGCTAACTAGGGTTTTACTTATCAAGAGAAATCTAATTATGGAAAATTCACCAAAACTTGTAGTACAGTGTATTTTGATGAGAAATAACTGAATCACATCATTTAAATATTTTAAAAAACTTATAGTATGGAATTATATAAAGTGACCATGAATAAGGGCTTAAAAAGGCCTAATTAAGAAGTCTAAAAGAAGGAAAGTGGAAATTGGGAGTGATCTGGGACTTGAAATTTGATCCATAGGTGTATTACAATAGGTTAAGTATAATATAACATTGGAAAGTGAAAATATATTGTAATTTTCTTTTACAATCTCATTATTAGTCAAATAGGGATACAAGAGTAAAACATTGCTATGGTAGAGTTACACATGTTGAAGGTAAGTGTTTGAGATTGTTTCAAAATAAAAGTAGAGGTATAACAAAGACTATTTTAAGAAATATAAATCTCTTAAAAACTTATAACATTCTTGTGAACCTAAAAATTTACATATTGAAGTAAATCTTAAGCCTATGACTTCAAAGAAGATTCCTTTTTTCAATGACTATAGAAGAAAACTTGTGCAAGCTATGCATTATCAAATGTATTCAATGTCTCTAAAACTCCATTAAACATTAACCACCTTGTCTATAGTCTTCTTGAATGATTATTATGACTAAGTGAGTCTTATCTTTGCATAGTGGTTTTAGGGTGGAGATGGCTAGTGTGTAAGGTAGGTCATGAATATGGGGTAATAGAGTAGGGAATGAATGAGGAGATTGTGTATTGTAAATAATACCAAAATATCTTTTGTAGACACTATATCTTCTACCTTGCAATGGATCTAAACCTAATCATGACAAACATCTGTGAAAATGGAGATTGAAAGAGACTTATATCTGATGATGGATGAGTTGAGTGCTTGGGAAAGGTATAGAGGTTCCATTGGACTCCAAGGAACTATCACACAACCCATAAACACCATTCACTCATACTACCAAACTTGGAAAACCTTGCACATATGGAAACTTGTCTATAGTTTTCAAGATGAAGAAAGTATGAAGTTTTCTTGCTCCCATCATCCACACAAGTGAAACATGAGTGGAGGGTGATGGATATAGGCTATGAATATCTTAAATAACACACATAAAACATTTTTTAAAAGAAAAACAACAAATATTCATCAAAATAATTGCCATTTCAACTCCTTGCATAGATAAAACGCTCATTAGACTGTCCATATTGCTAACTAATGTTCATAAAGTATAGACCATTATATTAAACATAAATGCCATGGATGGGAAGGTTAAGAGACCCCCTTCCTTTGACCAACATTTTATATCATGATATTCTCTCTCTAATATATATTGTCCATAAACCTGAAGGACTATCTTGGGATGCACAGAAGATAATTAAAGAGAAAGGTCAATTTTGGATTTGTTTTGAGTCTTACTACCATTAAAATTATATGAGATGTCATACATGATCCCACTACAATATTCTAACTTCCTCTGTATGGAATAGTCTGTACACCTATAGAAAACACATGAAAACTCTCCTTTTCCACTATTTTCTCTATTTTTGAAGATTTGAATCACCATTATAGGATAAAATAGGAGGAAAAATGTGTTAAATGACCTTTCCAAATAGAATATATGACAAGGGGAAGTGGGAGAGACATATTTTGTCATGTGGGGCCCATTTGGCTAGTGGGAGATGTGTATGAGCTTGAAAGGGGCCTTTGAAGATATGAAATGCATGAGTAATGACTAAATATTAAAATGGGAATTATTTAAGACATTTTATAATGCAATTTCCATTAAAATACGTCCCCTTCTTTTAGGTTTTATAAATTATAAAGTCCTATATGAGGTTATTGATGGCTTAAGGGGTGTTTATGACAACTTAAAACTACTTCAATGACCAACCTATGAATTATGGCATCAAAACACCATTAGACCTTTTATGAGACATTTATACACCCTCCTCTCTCACTCTAAGGTCACTATGAGGACTAATACATCATCAATTGACCTTCAAATAACTATGACATATGAAACTCACCAAAAGACTCTATGACACCTCAAGACACTTCTAATAGGGCTCAAAGACTTCTCAATAGGCATTTATGAGACCATGAGAACTTAGGCACTATAGGCAAGCTCATAGTGGTTCTCATGCAATTTTTTGATGCTAAGGGTTGACATTTGGCCTATGAGGCCAAAATGTCAACATTTTTGGCAACTCTAAGGGATGACCAACCTAGTGGTCAAGAGAAACCATAGAATCAAGGATGGCATCATGACTCAAACATGGTAGTAAGACTTGATGACCACTTGGAATGTATAAAACCAATAGGACACAACAAGAAAATAATGGAAACACACTTAAACCTAAGAAATAAATAACAAAGACACCAAAAAAACTAAGGAGATAAACTACAAACATGTGATAACCACTTATTGAAACGAGACAACAAAACTAAAAAAAACTAACTTGGATTTAACTTCTTTCTTCTAGGATCAAATAGAAATATTATTTGATTAGTATGGCACCATGAGGTCTAGTTTCCATGTCTTTATTTGATTCTAATTAGGTTTTGATCATTGTATGATAATTTCCACTTACATCTAGGGGTATGGGTATACTCATGGCTTCTTGAGGAAGTAGCTGGACATTCTTATTCTACTCTCAGGTGCATGAGTTGGTTAGGTGAGTATAACACCCAATCATACTCATTCCAAATTTGCCTTCCTTGCATGAAAAATGCTAATTCTACCTCAGTCATGAGTTTTTGATGGTTTGTCATGCTCTCATGCAATGATTATCTTGGAAACTCAACTATTAGGCCTTGATTAGTGCCTCCATATTTTTCAATTGGAAAAAATAATTTGTTAAGGCCCTGAGTCCCTTGGGAAGTATTCAAACATGGCTACCACATATCACTAGCCCCTCCTTGATTATAATTATGACACTTAGAATAGTCTAATGCCATAGTGTTCTTTTCAAGAACCTTCTCAAGTTATTCATGATGTAGAGATATAATATCTAAACTCAAAAAAAAAGTTTTATAAATCCTCCTAAAATTCCATCTCTTCATGATCAATTAAAAATACATAAGATTTACTGTCATCCTTACCATCCACTTGTGAAACACTATGCTGATCAAACTAATGTTCTAATACAACTTGGTCATCCTCATGTTTAGTAGAGAATGGAATATAATCAACCCACTCAAGCTATAAATCATCTTGCCTTGGTGTTTCCAAGACTGCATTATCTTCTTCAATCTCTAAAACATTGGTGTTATCTTCAAGTGGAACTTCAATATGCTATCCTATTCCACCATCCAAATCCATCATACTGAGTTTTTCAATCTCACTCAAGAAATGATAGTACAAATACCATCAATGATCTTCTAATTCACTTGAGCTTCTCTTGGCCTCAAAAATGGACTCATGAAGGTTTCATTCTTGATTGTCTCTAAGAGAAGGAGTGTCTTGTATCTCATCTTCATTAGCTCCAATACCTTGCCATTATGGTTACTCCATGTCATCCAATTTCTTTTCATACTCCAAGTCTAATCTACTAGGTTGAAGTAGGGTTAAAATCATTATTTATTATTTATAAATACTTAAGGTAATCTCTTTAGGGTGTTCTCTAAATTCATTTATAGATACAACATGGTCAAGTTCTTAGAGGACTATCGTCTCACTAGTTAACCTTGATAAATTATCTTCCACACTTGGATGCTCAAGTTTTGATCTTAATGCATTTGGTTCTTCTTCAAGAGAGGAGGGAAGGGATGGAAATGCACTTCATTAGATTGATTGATAGATGATAAGGTGTTCTTCCAGATTATAACCTTAAAATTATCAACCTTAGGCACAAGTTTCTCTTTCTTCCATTGTTCAAATTCCTTATCAAAATGAGATGCATTTTGATGTTCATGAGTGGCTACGACACTAAGGGCTAATAGAACACTTGGAGAACATGAAAAAACTCTTGACTAGACTTCATACTTTTCCCCTCTTCTTAATTCTCTCTTTTAAGGGTACACATAACATAGTTTAGTGTTCTAGCCCATGAAGGCCTCCATTATAAATTTATTGCATATTATTGGGAAGGCATAGATGGATCTTGGATGGGATATTGAACACACAGATGTTGATTAGGAGTGGGAGGAGGACGTTAATATGCACTAGAGGTGTTTGGTGTGTAAGGATAAATATGAAATATGGAGAGTGATTCAAACATGATTTTGGCTCCTAGATCAAACCTAATTTTACAAAATATATAAGAAAAGTCATAGAAAAACATCCCCCAATCTTTGCCATAAAATTAGTAGACAAACATAGGTAAAAATGAGGTAAAAAGTTTGTAACAATGATGTCTTGTGTAATTGAAAGCTTGGGGTAGGCATGAATGGTGAGTTATAGGTTTTTGATAAGGCCAAATATGATTTTAGCCAACCCATTCCATTAAAATTCAAGGTTGGAGGTGGGTTCATACATTAAAATTCAAATTATTAACCACTACCTTAGGAATAATTGAATCGATAGCCTTGTCATCAAATAAGCAATTATGGACCAAAAAATCACCAATGATCATTGTGGTGAGAAAAGGAGATGGATTGGATACTCTAACAGATTATTCTTGCTTTATAAGGGTGATTTTTTAATAGAAAAGAGCTTGGAATTCAATCTCTTTTTGATACCTAATAAATTCCTTCAAACTATTTATTTCCCCACTTAGCTTCTCCATCTCTAAGTTTAGAACATCATTGCTTGGTGTAGGTTGACTATAAGGAATAATAGGTTGGTACCATGATTGGTCATGAGGATAAAAAGGATGCTAAGGAGGTGGATAAGGTCCATAATGAGGTTGATATTCTTGTTAATAAAGATGCCCAATTTAAGGCTGATAAGGGTCATCATAGGGTTGATAAGGGATATGGTAGGGATGATAGGGAGGTAGATGACAAAAAATTTCCCCATAGGCTATCATAGCTTCTCATGAAACATATGCATAACAACATGAATCATGAACAAGAACCTTCTTGTATACACCCTAAATTGGTTAAGAAAACACACATATTATGTATTTTTATAGTCCTTTCATAGGAGACTTCAACTGGAGAATATGAGTTTTTATTCACATTTATCCAAGTCCTTTTATTTGACTTGTCTTGGTCTTTCTAGATTCCCTAGACATCTTTATGCTTATTCCTAAACATCCATAACATTATATAATTAACCCTTTTAGGACCAAGAACATATTTTAGGTCCAGACCCATCCCCTTAAGTCCCACATCCCCTAGACAATAGTGCCCAAATAAGACTACAACACTGAAAACCTAGGGTGTCTAGTTTTCAGAGCTGTTGTCTAAGTCTAATTTTGGCTACAATAGTTAGCTTCTTCCATAAGATGAGTCTTAACCATTTTATTTTATTTTTATCTAAGTTTCTCAATGCTATCCAAATGCAATAAAATCTCCCAAATTCAAAATAATGAGTCTCCTATATAAAGGACTACACAAGGCATTTTATATCTAGCACTTACTATTTTAGCACATTAGACTTAATAAAATCAATCAATAATATATCTTAGATTCTCTGCATCACACATAGATTTGCATGCTTGATCAAGGAAGAGCCTAGGTGAAATTCATTCCTACATCAATCATGCTTGTTTATTATGCATGCTACCTAAGGGAGAACTACATTGAATCTGAGACCCTTGGCATGAGGGTTAATGTAGACAACAATCATAATAATAAGGGTTCTCGATTGTGCAATTATTCTTCCCAAATCTCAAATTTTCCCCTTGTGCTTTGATTTCCTTTATCATTTCTATGTATGTAGGATAATATAGGTACTAAATATTGAAAGAAAGATAAAGTGATATCTAATGACTTCCAAGACCTTAAATTTTATATGCAAGGTTATACTAAGTAGATGAATAGAACCCAAAAATCTTTTGGCCTTAGGATAATAGCATCAGAAGTGGACAATAACACCAAAAGTGGATAACAGTGCTAGAAAGTGGACTACAATGCCAAGTAGTAGGGTGGTTTGAGTTTGGTGTTCCTATCCAATTTAGAAATAGAGTTTTAGGTCCTATTTTTGATAGTCTGCCACCCCTGCACAATAGTTTTTAGACTCTGTATCATCTGTTTAAGCCCAGAATAAGCTAAGTTAATCTTTCTTTATCTTCTCTTTTCCTATGTGAATTAATTTGATCAAATTGGAATTTTTTTTTATTTCACTACATAAAACTAGAATTCTTATTCCTAATTTCCTAAATTAATAAAACATTTGGTGAACCCCACTTACTTTGAATTTTTGCAGAAAAACCCTAGAAACCCTAGGGACAATTATTTCTTATTTTTTGTCATAATTTATTGATTTTTATTGAATTTAAAAATCATAAATATATCATTTAATTAAAATAATATCACATATTTTATTCAAACCCTAGTTTGCGCATACTAGGTCCTTTTTACATACAAACACTAGGAAAAATACATTGCTAATTTTAGAAATATTTCCTAATTTTTTCTAAATTTTTCAAGCAAAATTCTACAAATTTTGTCTAATTTTTTCACTAATTTTGAAAATAATTCATTTAAAACCTTAGATTTCAAAACTAGGTCATCAAATAACCCCAGATTTTAGAAATTTTTTTTGGAATTTTTGCTAATTAATTACATTGTCAAAATTATTTCAATATTTCAAAATTAGTAGTTTCTTGTGCAAAAATTTAATTTTTAAAATTCTTATTTTTGTATTAATTTTTGTGCATATTCCTCTTTTCAAATAATTTTTAGAATTTAAAATTATTGCATAATTTTCAAAAATTCTAAAGCCCTAGTTCAAAACCCTAGATTTCACAACTAGGACCTCAATCCTCAAATTTCCCTACCTTAAAATTTTTAGAAAAATGATTTGAATTTATTGCAAATTGTTTGGGTTATCAAATGTAATTTTCAAAATTCAATGTTAGTAGTTCTTTGTGTATTTATTTTCCTCATAATACTTTTCAAAATTCTCTTTGTTGATAAAATGGCCACTAAGGCAATTCCTCCTCATCCCATAGATCAATATATAAAATTTTCTTATAATTATGACAATGATTGGACAATTTTTCAAAATTTCACATTAGCTAAAACTAAAGAAAATGATTTCATTTATAGTGAAGATAATTACTATTGTTACAATGAAGGATATGATGATGTACGTAATGATGAGGGTGAATCACAAATAAATGAATCTTTTTCTCTTAAACCCATCTCTTTTATTCCTTTTTCTAATGAAAATAATTTTGATAAATGGGAAAGATACTTCTCACCTCATTCTCCTAGGCACAATGTACCAAATGCACAAATTAGTCATGCATTTCCAAGTGAACCTCTTATAGGTGATGGTTTGCTTCCATGTGAACCTAATCTCTCTACCTTTTTCTATTGCTATGTTCAAAATACAATAATATAAATGCAATAAAATCAACTTAACAAAGCATAATTCAAAAGATGCATTATGTGTTCCTAACTATACTCTCTCAAAAGAATGTTCAAATGATAACTCTTCTACTCTTCCTTCTCATGTTGAAAATGAAGAAAATGCATATACTCCATCTATGGATAGCACAAATATACATGGTATTCCAAATGCCAATGATAGTTTATTGCATATTAAAATAAAATTAACTCTTTCTCTTACACCTCTCCCTAACATTGATGGAAGTGATGATGAATATGATAGTGAGCATGTAAATGAATATGAGAATGAAAGTGAATATGAAAATGATACTTTAAATTCTTCTATTTCAAATGACCAAAATGCAGATTGTGATAATGCATGGAATAATGATGACTACTATACATATAGTGAAGAAGAAAATGCATCTCATGCTTCTAACCCTTTTGTCACTCCTTTGAAATCTAATGCATGTCAAAATACTGATCCTACTTTTATTCATGATTCTATCTCAAATAATACACATGTTAATTCTAATAGAACATCTTCCACTAAATTAGAATATGATTCACTAAAATATAAAGGTACCAATGAATCCCCCAAGCCACCCCTCACTATTGTAAAACCTAGTTCTCACTCCTCACCTAAAGAGAATGGTAGCCCACATCCCTCTAGTAAGGTCTAAGCTACCATTACTCTTATGGTTCAAGTTAGAAAACCTCTTCTTTATGATCCACTTACTAAATATAACATTCCCATGGTTAAAATTAATAATCAAATTCAATGATTAAATGAACCACTTCAAGATACTAATGTACCATCCTAAGAGATCATTTATTTGATGCATGTAGTTGGTGAACTACAACACCAAGTACATCTCCTTACCTTGGAAAACAAACCTTATAAATCTTGGATGGATACTAATGATCTACATGGTAACCCTCTTCCAAAGACATACATAAAATTTGCATTGCCTAAGCATTTCTAGACACCATCATTACCTCACTTTGATGGAATTGGAGATCCATTCAAACATCTTCAAGCCTTTCAAAAGGCTTTGCCACCTCATGCAAGTCCTTTGATTCTACTCAAATTGTTTCAGTGGACATTAGTGGAGGAAGCATAGAATTGGTTCTTTTATCTACTCCCTGTCAGTTCATTGCACACATATGATGACTTAGAGGAGGAATTTCTTAGGAACTACATTGTCAACACGGGCTCTCATGTTGCATATGAGAAACTTTCCACACTACATCAAAATTGTTCAAAACCAATTAGTGAGTATATCTTAAGATTCAAGGCTCATTTGTTAAGATTGATATACAAACCAACATATTTATAGATTTAACATATATTTATTAAGGGCCTTCACCAACATCTCCTCAAGCATCTACTATATTAGACAAAACCTTGTTTCAGACATTTGTGTTATACAGTTCTAGCTTTGGAAAAGAAGCTGGGATTAATTGAGGTAGATTTAGTTGATCAGATCACTCTAGAATTCATAGTAGCATCTTTAGATATAGATCCTACTACTCAACATCCACCATGTCCTAGACAAGATAGGAGACCACAACCAAAAAAGTAACCAATAAAAAATAAAGAGCAAGTTTTTAGAACATAACTTATAGTATGCACTACATAGAACAACAATAAAGCACCACTATAGTTTGATTTAGAGTGAGATAGCCCATCTATAATTTTATCAACAATATTAGATAAGAGGTTAATCACATTACCTTCTATTCATTGATGAAATTTGTATCTCTTATATAGATAACCATATTGGTCCTTTTGTAATTATCATCATATCTATGAACATAATGATGATAACTATTTTAGTCTCTAAGATTACATTTCTAGATGTGTTGATGATGGTATTATAGCATTCACGTAGGGGCACAAAGATCCCCTCCATTATGGAACCCTAGACCTCATTCCTCCATGATTGAGTCATCCTAGGACATTCATTTATAGGAATCATTGGTCACTCATTGTGAGTGCAATACAGGTTTTAAGACAGTATCTCATAGGAGATCTCCTATTCCAACTATTCAAAAAGTTTGGAAATTAGTACAACAAAAACAACCCACATATAATAGTGTAGTCCATGGTATACATAGTGTAGTTCCATATACATATCTAGTAAAGTCACATGTACCACAACAAAGTATTTCTCTAGAGAGATATTTGTTATAGCCAAGTTGTTAGGGTCCTATCTCATGTAACAATCCATTACGATTAAGATTAGTCAAACCCACATTATAGAGTACTATTCTAGAGAGATATTCATTATAGCCAAGTTTTTAGGGTCCTCTCTCACATAACAACCCATTACGATTAAGATTAAATGAGACCTCAACATAGGTTTCAACTCCATCTCAACATATTGCACATTCATATACATCACAACAAATGACACAAGATATTCAGTTATAGATCGATGAAATTTATTCACAACAAAAAATATCAGCTATAGAGCACATTCATACATAGCATGAGCAATATGGGCACTTTTTCACTTGGTTGATAGGGTTTAGATATTGATATAACACAATATGATACAACATACATTCATTTCAGCATAAGTTCATAGCTTCACTTAGCAGGGTAATGATTGAGCCAAAGTTCTAGTTAACCTTTGCATTCTTGAGCCACTCTCAAGAAAGTAATAATAACATCATGCTATATTACATTTCTACCTACTAAAAACTAACATTTATGATTCCAGATAACCATCCCTAACCAAAACTAGACTATCCTATCCCAATACCAGCCTATCAAAATCTATATCTTACCAAATTAACCTATCTAAACACTTTACCAATGTAAAATCCAATCAACTTATTCAAACAACTCATAAATATCAAACCAGCCTATCAAAGTCTAGATATTACCAAATCAAACATATCCAAATCTTGCTTTACTAATCCTAGAAACCAACTCAAATTTATCCAACTAAATTACCAATTACCACAAATAAACTAGTGTTTACCTACATATGATTACAATCTAAAATTAATAAGCCTAACATCACAATTATAAAAAAATTGCATCCAAACATATAAAAACATCAAATCCCATATCATAAGTACCATTTACCAAACACATGCAAATTCAAAATCAATACTAGATCAACCATTTCTAAAGTCAACCACTTATAATCCATATACCAAAATATTTTAGAATCCATAAACATGAATACACATGAGGTCAAAAATCAAATTGACATCTATATATACATCATGAAGATTTCAAAACATATACATCATGTCAATATACAATCAATCATGAATAGGGGTTATGCCCTCACTCTCAGTCTCACTCTCTCTTCTCATGATATTCCCATAATCTTGTCTCACACTCAATGATCTTATACCTCCTTGAGCTCCTGAATGCCTCTTACACTGATTGTCTTGCTCCAATAAATGACTATATGCCTGACACAATTTTACATGTCACCACTGAAGATCTATGTAATCATCCATAATCTTTGCACTCACTCATCCATAATCAGGAGTAGGCATCTTATGCCTATCTTGCTTAGCCCTTAACTCATCTCTCTCTCCCACTACCTTAACATATGTAGATATAGATATAGTATCCTGATCAAACAAATGATCACACACACAAGTTGTAATAATTACTCTCTATCAAACCCTCTTCCATAGCATCATCAAGAACATGCCATGTAAGCTTGTGTAATGTAGACTCAATAATAGTTTCCTAGAATTGTCATTCCCACCACTAACCCCAACATGTGCCTCACCTTGTACACCTCCCACTCCACCTACACACATAAGAAGGACAAAAATACATTATATGTGTACTTTAAAAATACAAACCCAAGCATAAACATAAAATCAATCCAAATATAATTACTGATTACATCCTATCATCTGGATCAGCTCAAGATCCTCATATGCAAGAATATCCACTCTATTTTTGGGGTATAATGGACCCCACCACTCCCTGGCCCACCATGTAGTATATCCCATGGTACATCCCATGTCATCCACATCAAGAACATATATAATATCATCCTATGAATCCAAAGGTAAAGGTGCCAACTCAACCTTAGTAGGTCTTGCATGAGCCCCTACTCTCGTTGGTGCCCATACACTCCTCAACCATACCCATGCTGCAAGAGGAACATCTTGTCATACTCTAAACTACCTTATCACATGCTCATAAAATCTAGGCCAATGATCATGTAACTAATAGATGACCCTAATATACTATAGCTACTCTCCATCCTTAGGTAATCTAAGTAATCCTCCATAGGGCCTCTATATGATATCTTGGGCCACCAACTTGTGTATCACCCTCCTATAGTGATTTATCCCATGGGATATGATAGCCAACTCATTTTTACATCACTCACCAAATAGATATGGATATGCCTAGCTCACCCTCAGTAACCCAATAGGTCACACAACTATTATGTGATCATATGCCCAATAATGTAACAATGTGGCCACACCCACACCACCGTTGAATGCCTCATGAGTAAATCTATAGAAATCCTTGTACAAGTGGGAAATCATAGTCCTATCCCATAAGAACATTATAAAATACATCTTAATACTATAAACCACCCTATGCATCCTATAGGTAATAGACACTCCACTACCATCTACTAAAACAAATGAGGCCAACAACATAGCTAACCATTTTTGTAAGTACATAACACTCAATTATAAAATCATTGTCAAAAGCACATCACTATCACTACCTCAGTGATGTACTCTTATAGGCACCCCAAGAAAGTATCTAGATGCTCGATCAATAGCATTTATACCCATATCATCCTGCAATGTCACATACCACTCATTAATCAACAAATGCAAAATCTAGTATACATCCTCCAAAGTAATAATAATCTCCCCAGTAGAAAACCATAATATATAAATATCAACATTCCACCTCTCACATAAGGTGGTAATCAGATACCTATCCCACTTTATAGTACCTAGATCACATACATGACCCAATCTAGCCCTATTTATCATAACATGCTCATTAGTTGACAATGGTAACATCCTTAATGTCTCTATAATCTAGCCTTTATGGAACTCTCTCATTTGCACCTCACCCTATAAAAACACACCAAAAATTATTAGATACATCAAGTAACCATGCCAAGTAAACAACCAAACTATACAGTAGCAAATAGAAAATTAGAAACTCCAAAAGTCATCAATAGTGGACATTATCACTACAAAAGGACACTAGTGCTAGACAACAGTGCCATAACCTAGACAATAGTGCTTAAACTTGGAAAATAGCACTACCTCTAAGACAAGAGTACTGAAACTAGTCAAACATATTTTAAACCATTCAAAATAACTCAAAAATGACTAACATAAGCTTCTAAATAGGAAAAAATCAAATGACCAGCTTACTCACCAGGCTAATCTCCCCACCGGCCCCAATCTAGGCTGCTAACTACTCAAAACATGTCACAGAAGGTGCTCATCTCCTTGACATCTTGAACTCCAAAGATCTAATATCTCAAACTTGTCATTGCACAAATGAGCTCAAAGTTAGTCCAAATTCCTATATCAACCAACTATTCTATTCAAAAATCAAAACACTATTTTTCTCATAACTTGAGCATCGTATCTCCATTTTACAAACCATTTTGATCTTCAAAATTTTAATGATGACACCTTCATCATCACATAATCTCTACTCTTTCACTAAGTCATCTGCCTGCTCTAGCATTCACACACATTCTTAATACCTAGGCATACAAATTGGTTCCCACCAATCAACACTCATTCAAAACATCTAATCAACCCATCCTATTCAATCAATCAACCTTTCAATCCATTCAATCTATTACTACCTCATTTTCTTACCATGACATGAAAGTTTATATATCTCTACTATACCCAGACACAAGGTTCAATCCTAGTCAATCAAAGATACCTTTCAATCCTAGTAATTCAATCTCACCAATGTAACAATAGAGTTTCAATCTATTCAATGCATACCAACCAAGTTCTTATACATTATCCCACTAGTCATCACTTTTGGCTCAACCTCCTCTATCATAGATTTCATCCCTCTCCCCTCTCATAGATGGATACACCATGGTTCTCACACCTATAAAAATTAAATTATCAGCATTACTCAACTCAAATTGGTCAAGATTATATAGTGGTTTAGATTATATGGGTCACTTAGCATTACTTAGCTTAGATTGGTCAAGATTATACAATGGTTTAGACTATATGGGTCACTTAGCATTACTCAACATAGTTTGGTCAAGATTATACAATGATTTAGATTATATTGGGTCACTCAGCATTACTCAAGACATTTAGAGGGATATACCTTTGATTTATAGATATACAGACTATCCAAATACCATATATGGGGGCATATTCATTATTACATGCCTCACACATACAAATATATATAACATGACATGGTTATAGACTAGATAGTAAATTATAGGCATAATGCAAGGCACATTATTTTGATCTCTAGTTTTGCACATGGAACATGACATGATAGATCATATCACATATGGTTATACATATTTCTAGATTATCCAGATGTATCACTCACATATGAGATTTGGGGGCATGACATAGGTGTTCATGCCTTTCATCTTCTAGGATTTTACAGATTAGGATGGTAGGATATACCATCTTCTTCTTACACATTTTACTAGAATTTTTGGTTTACACCTAGGTATCACTTAGGTTGTCACCAGGTTGGACCACATGATTGTTTGTAATGATTTATCCATAGTATTACTCAGACTCAAGCCTAGGAGTTTATGCAAGACAAAGGATAGACATTAGTTTTGGACCTATGAGTACTTATCAAATCCAATTTAGATAATTTAGATTCAGTACAAGGGGCATATGTTATAGGGATTCCTTCTTTCTCTAAGCACTATTTAGATTTAGTACACGGGGCATTTGTTACAAGGATTCCTTCTTTCTCTAGGCACTATTTAGATTCAGTATAGGGGGCATCTATTACAGAGATTCATTCTTTCTCCAAGAAATATTTAGATTTAGTATATGGGGCATCTATTACAATGATTACTTATTTTTCCAATCATTATTTTATTTCTTCATCCACTTCCCTGGCCAAGAAGTTGGACCCTTTTTAGTACACTTATCTCACATAGGTAAGTTTAGGTATGCATCTTCTTTGTTTCTTTTACTCTAGTACTTCATTTTATTACATCACTAGATTGAAAAGGGGGAAAATGTATATACCCTAAATTGGTTAAGAAAATACACATATTATGTCTTTTCATAGTCCTTTCACAGGAGACTTTGATTGGAGAATATGAGTTTTTATTCACATTCAGCTAGGTCCTTTTATTTGACTTGTCTTGGTCTTTCTAGATTCCTTAGACATATTTATGCTTATTTATAAACATCTGTAGCATTTCAAACGTAACCCTTTCAGGCCCAAGAACATATTATAGGTCTAGACCCATCCCCTAGGTCCCATATCCTATGGACAACAACCCCCAAATAGGACTACAATGCTAAAAACCTAGGGTGTCTAGTTTCTAGTGCTATTATTCAAGTCTAATTTTGGCCACAACAGTTAGATTCTTCCATAAGATGAGTCTTACCCCTTTTTTTGCTTCATGTCTAAGTTTCCCAATGTTATCCAAATGCAATAAAAGCTATCAAATTCAAAATAATGAGTCTCCTATATAAAAGACTACACAAGGCATTTTATATCTAGTACTTACTATTTTGGCACATTAAACGTAATAAAATCAATCAATAGTACAACTCAACTTCTCTACATCATACATAGATTTTCATTATTGATCAAGGAACGGCCTAGGTGGAATTCATTCCTACATCAATCGTGCACATTGATTATGCATGTTCCCTAAGGGAGAACTACATTAGGTCTGAGACCCTTGGCATGAGGGTTAATGTAAGAAATAGTCAGAATATAGGGGTTCTTGATTATGTAATCATTCTTCAAACAACCCAATCTCCCCCCCTTGTTCTTTGATTTACTTTGTTATTTCCATGTATGTAGGCTAATACAGGTATTGAATATTGAAACAAACCTACAATGAGCTCTAGTGACTCCATGACATAAAATTTGGTATGCAGGGTTATACTAAATAGAAAAATAGAACCCATAAATATTTTAGCCTCAAGGCAATAATTTTAGAATTGGACAATAGTGTCAAAAGTGGACAATAGTGTTATAAGTGGACAATAGTGTTATAAAGTGGACTAAATTCCAAGTAGTAGGGTGTCCTAAGTTTGGCACTCCTATCCAATCTAAAAATAGAGTTTTAGGTCCCATTTTTGATAGTCTACCATCTTTACACAAAAATTTCTACACTCTGCACCATTCATTTCAGCCTAGAATAAGCTAAGTTAATCTTTCTTTGTCTTGTCTTTTTCTATGTGAATTAACTTTATCAAATTGGCAAAAACTTGTATTTCACTACATAAAACCAGAATTCTCTCCCTATTTCAAACCTTTATTACTTAGGAATTAAACACCTAATTTCCTAAATTAATAAAACACTTCCTTACCTATGCAATGATAACTTTGTGATGTCTTTTAACATGAAATCTGATTGCACATCCTTTCACAAGTGTTTGAAGCTGCTTAATATGACAACAAGGCTACTGTGAAGGCTCTAATTATTGAATCTATCCCACTAGGCATGCCAATTTTTTTAACAACTCAAGTTTATCCCTTTGAAGGAGGTTATTTAGACATACTTCAAACTTAGTATTACATGGGAATGGTCTAAAGGTTGTGGGTAACCTTATAACTAGACTAGACCTCTAGATTATGGGGCCAGCTCCCTTGGTATATCACTTTAGCTCAAATCACTAATACATATTAATTTTGGGGTGTAAAGAGATAGAAAGTATATAAGGGAAATATAATATAAGGGTTGGTGATGTACCTATATGATCCTTCATCCACTAAACTTTGGACTCTTAACAACATTAATGGACTAAACAAACAACTAGACAACCATCTTACAAAAATATTATGCAAAAGTGTTTTATGTTGGGTAAATATAGTGTAAATATTATGATAAGAATATCTACTATGAAACTCTTACTAGTCATATCATAATTCAAATTCCATCACCAACACTTCTACACACCACATAACTTGCATAAGGCACCTTATTTAAATTTGGGTGAATAAGGACCTGCAAGGGAAGGAAATCCATCACATTTGCAAATATAAATAAGTAAAAACACACTATATATCATCATGAAAGATTTTCCATATTTTATTTAATAGTCCAATAGGTTCAACAAGTACAAAATAGGTAGAGTTTCCTCATACCCAAAGAGGGATACAAATTAAGGTCTTAAAGAATTAATATATAGTATAAAGGGAGGATAAATAAGGGGATAATGACATAAATGAGAGAAGTATGGGTCATTAATGACCATAGTCAATTCAAAATTTAGTTACAATAGTTACAACAATCATGCCATGCATCCCTTATGCATTGATCTCTTGATTAGCCTTTGAATGAGCCCTTAGGCATTGAGGTGAGGTAGTAGAGGATGTGATTGACTTGTCAAACCTCTCTTGAATCATGATATGCCCCTATTTGGGTCAAATAACTCCTCTACCTAAAAATTACAATATAGATCAAACTCTAAACCTTACTTCTTCACTATCCTAACTCACTCAGACAGGTCATTTTGTGAACATAATTTTATTATTTTTTATGAAATCCAAAATATATAAATAATATGAACATGAGGTATAGGTATTGAAAAATAACCTCAATAAATTTAATCCATTCCTAATCCACTTTAACTCATCCCTAAACACATTCTCACTCTGACTGGTTTTTCTCACTGTCTTAACTATTAGCCCAATTTAGTAATAGGTCAACTTGAGTGACCAAAATAGTTGAAATATAGGATATAACTTGACTAGATACCTTAATGGTCATAAATCATGAGTATCTAGCTTCTCTATTCATCCATTTGCATACTTGGTCTAATGTAACTTTCATATTCTATATCAATTTCTTCAAAAATAAATATTTTATTGTAGGTTCTACTCATTGTCCTAACAAAATTATACCACTTATATATGCTTGGAGGAGTCCTATACAACATAAAATCATCAAAATATCATTACCAATATATTATGGGTCATTTCCAACAAGTTATTCATTATCAGGTCATTATGAGGGTTTTAGAAGGATTTTATACATGTTCTAGTGTTAACAATTATTCATACAATATTTCCCCTCAAATTACAAAATAATGACTAAATATATTATCTAGGACCCTTATCCATCTCTTCTAAAATGATAAATATACCATGTAGAGTTTATATATGCCAATGAGCATAAGAAAAGCCTTCTCGGGCTTAAAAACCTTATTCTATGAGCTCAAGAGACTTCAAAACACAATTTCATGCTTTTTTCTTCACATGAGGACCTAAAAATTCATTAGAGTTCTTGAAAAAACCTATTAAACCTATGAAAAAATCACATGATATATATCACCTTATAAATTGACTTTGACCCCTCATTAGGCCACACTAGGTCTCTTTATATACTAAGCCTAAACTTGTTAGCCATACTTAGTCCTTGAAAATACATTGAACCCTTTTTAATAGCTCTTAATAACTCAAAATCATGTCATATATACTTTTACCATGATCACACACTACATTTTACACCTTCAAGTGCATGCACATCTATGTCATCATCACAATGCCTCTATAAGCCATTTCCATGTAAGAACTAGGCCATTAAATAGACCTACTAGGTACCACACTACTTTGAGACCTTATTACCAATGTATATTCACTTTTAAACTCATTATTATGCCAAAAAACCTCATGACATGGTCAAATACTACCATATATATTTTTATAAGCCTCAACTCATTTACTCCACCAGGTTTCACTATGCATTCCTTTACCAAGGTAAGAATAGATTGGATAAAACACCATGTATCTTCACAAGATCACTTATAGGACATAAATTACACTCAATTTAACTTTTAAATCAATTAAAAAACTAATGTATCAACATAATAATATAAACAAATCTCAACAAGATCTATGTCATATAACAACTTAGTCCTTTGCAGTTTTTTGGCCTAAGGTTTCTACATCGTTAAGCCTATGTAACCTTTTGATGTCTAAGTTTAGTGCCTTATGCCTTAACTAAGGTATTAAACCATTTAAAATCACTATTATATGCTTTAACTCAGATTTTTATATCTCAATATCACTTCACAAAAAAATAACTTCAACTTGATGTAGGTTTGTGTATGTTAGATTAGGCTTATTAGGCCTAGTTGGGCCCTCAATGTCTCCCTTTCTTGTTTCTGAGACTAACTCCACTTGAGGCTCTTAAAATATATCCCATACCAATTTTTCAGGAGTTTAAACATTAAGATTATCTCAATCACCATATTAAACCCTTGATTGACATACATAGACCTATTTAGGCCTAATTAGGCCTAATAGGCCTATTTGAATCTTTACATCTTCATTGCCTACTAGGATTAAGATAGGTTAATGAGAATATTAAGAATCATTCATAAAAAAACTAAAACCTTATTTCAATCATTCAACATTCCTTTCTTTTTTAAAGTTGAGTATTCACTTACTTCTTAGGACCTACCTTTAGGTGGTATTTGGACATTTGATTATATGTTTGTATGTGGATCTGTTTAGGCCTGATTAGGCTATCCAAGTATAATCCTATCTCAAAAGATAAAATAGTTAGACAATAATTAAGAGTATTAGGGATATTTAAATATCATTTATTACACCTTAACTCTTGGTAAGGTTGCATATGCATCTTTCTATTTTGCTCCATGACTCTATTTATGTGCTTCACTGTAGGTGAACTTAAGTTTACCAAGATTGTATAAATGAGTCATATTCTGATGGAAACATTCTCACCATTCCTTTCAGTGAGATATTCACCCTTTTTATTTTCACACTCTTGAAGACATTTTATGGTGGATTTCTTAGCTCAGCTTGTCCTTCCTTTTATAGTTAGACTTGTAGGTGTCTACAATGGGTCTATTAACAATGGGTAATATTCTATTAGAGAGATTTGGAATGGGGTATGAACCTATGTTTATTCATCTCCATGATCCTATAATATATTCATGGTTATTAAAGAATCTACAATATCTCTTACCCTTTAAATCCATTGTGACCATATTACTTGCTCAGATTGTCTTGTAAGGCTTGTATTGACTATGTGAGTCTACCTAACTATGGGGAAGCATTGAGAAGTAAAATTATATCATACTATATTTAAGGGTATCCTTATAATGGTAACCTCTTATTGTTACTTTTCAAACCTTCTAGACTTTATCAATCCCCAAAACCCCTAACATCTTCTCAACATCCTTTAAGTCTATGTTCATTGTCCTGATCATGCTAAAAGGGTTTGACTAAGTTTGGCATCTTTGAGGGGTTGAAGATATGATAGATTTGTATTCCCATATTTACTTCATTTATATTCTTCTCCATAGGACCATATGGCTTCTCATAGGTATTCATTGTCTCTAAAACTCCATTCAATAGTGACCACCCTATCTACAATCTACTTGAAGGCTTATGATGACTAAGTTGTTAGAAACAAGATGACTACAGGGGGTGGATTATTCTTAAATTTTTTTCAATCAATTCCACTTAACCATACATAAACCATTATAACAAGTGTGTACATCTTATCAAACATAAGCATAAAATCATAAGAGCATAAAACACATGAACACAACATATATGTAGGAAACCCTCTAAAGCCAAAAACCCACTGATGCAGAAAATGGAACATGTGCCTATAAGTAAAACATAAATATTTAGTGAAGCACCAACTTCACATGGAACAAAAAACCCAACTAGCTTAGCACCAACTCAGCTAGGCTTTTAGCAAACACCCTCTTACAAGGAGGCACCAACCCAATAGATGACTAAGCACCAACTTAGATACCTAATTATTTTATAACCTTAAAAAACCCTTTTTGATTATAAAATATATTATTATATACTCCTTCAAATGTTTTCTCACTTTTGTCCCTCTCAAATTGGCTTCTATCCATCTTTGCTAGATTATCCTTCTCTATGGCTTGATTAGGTCTTTTGACCTTGATCCTCTTATACAAAACCTATGTGAGATATTCATGACATATATAATTGTATGCATTAAATTATTTATTAAATTAATTATCTAATAATTTTCTTATCCTTTTATTTTCTCTCTCCTAGCATCCTCTAAGTATACCAAATAGGCCTTAACTACCTTTCTTTTATACAAGTCACTCAATCATATCCTTTTTAGTTAGTCACACATTAAAATCACTTAGTCCAGTCATGAATAAGTCTTATAATATTAAAATAACATACCTTAATCATTAATCAATTAATATAATAGTCACCCATACATCAATTATCCCTTACTCCTTTTTTTTAGGCTTATGGAGACCTAATTGGCCTTCTTAAAAACATGCTACCCTTTGATCTATTTAAAGCATATAAAAACATTTTAAATATAAGGAAAACATAATATAAAACTCTAATATACCTTATCCAAATTTAATTTAGGTCCATAATACATTATAGGTCCAATCACCACTTGAACCCTTTCTCAAATCACTGCATATAAAAGGCCTGTGCATATACATAAACTCTATCCTAAACAACTGAGGCATATAATAAATCTTGACAAACAACCATGGAAAGAAATTACATATTAAAAATACTCATAACCTCAAGGTCATCACAAAATTCATTTTATGCTTCAACTTAGGGTTAATAGGCTCAAACACTTCTCTATAAGATGTTCACTTAGAATTGCCAACAGACTCCAAAACACAGTCAAGGAAACATGAACATCTAAAACATGATTGCATATAATCAAGGGATTTAAATTCATGAAAATTATATTATAAAATCCTTAGATTAACTTCAACCAATCAGATCATGAACTCTAATGAAAACTATTGGCCTTATTGACCAATCTGCTAACCTTCTCTCTCATAGACTTTACTCATTTAGATAAGCCATTTTAGATTCAATGTTTAAACCTATTACATTAAATTACAAGCTTATAAAAAACATGGATTGATCATTCAAGACAAAAACAACATCATCATTCATTTCAATGCATCACTCTTCCATGAAAACACATCAAGAATCATCTTCTTACTTCTATTTGATTTTCTTGCTATTTGCACCACTAGGTATGTTTAGTGACTGGACAACTTAGATCACAATATTTTCATACTTGAGATATGGAATCTATATATAAATCTTCATGGAAAACAACAAAAAGTCTCACTCTTTGATCTTCATCCACTTAAAAACTGTGACTCGGTTAATTATGTCTACTACAACAAATATCTAAAAGATAAGCACTTTCATATATGGTATTCTTACTTACCTTAGAAACTAATCACACTCGTATATGCTTGGGAGATTTTAATTCAACCTAAAATCACTTAACTATCCAAATCAAACTATTCTGATCTATTTATAACAAAATATTCAACATTGGGTTATTGTCAGGGTTTTATGAGGGTTTATACTATCTTCCAGTCTTAATGATCATTCATAAAAATTATCTCCTCTTTCTATAAACCAAAATTTTTAACTCTGAGCTAGATACCTTTCTCATCTACCATGAACAACTTAGGTTCTCATGAAGATTCTTCACATGCCAATGATCATTGAGAAAACCTTCTCAGATAGATAACTCTTCATTTTGTGCACTTGAGAAACCTTGAAACACTTTTTTAAGCCTTTACTTGCAAACCATGACTTGAAACTTCATGCATATAATTAAAACAACTTGAATCACCTCTTTCAATTTTCACCTTCTCACTCATGTCATGAAAATTTATCTTGTTACCTCATCTAGCCACAATCTACCTTCTTTCTTTCTAAGCCTTGACGTACAAGTCTTATTATGTCTTGAATCTGAACTATCTACCCTGTCGACTTCACCTTAAAACTCTCATATGTTTTAATGTCTCTTGTGTATGCTCATGCAAATTAATATACTCACTCTTCTTTGGAACTTAAACATAACTTCTTTGGAGCTACTCACAAATATTCAAAGCTCGACTGGGATCTTCATAGCATCTTCAGATCTATAAACATAGATCTTTGGAGCTGACATTTTAATCAATTTCAAGGCCATAAACATCTCAGGAAAAAAATTAAAACCTCCTCTCTTATACTTAAACACTATCATGTTTTTTTTAGAGCATTCTCATCTTCTTAGCTCATTTATAACATCTTCATAGCTACTTACACATATATTTATAACATACTTCTTCTTCTTTAGAACTCACTCATTTAATCAATCCACCCATAAATACCATCTCACAAGGTCTAAACAAAGCATTAAAAGATGATTTACACTTTTTATATTGACCTATATTTAATCTATTATCTTCAATGATATTACTATCATTCTTCATATAGTAATTTCACATCATTGCTCTCATATAACAACAACACTCACTATTCTAGCACACACCACTCATTCATATACATAACTCAAGGCTTACTTGACCAAACATCTTCAAAATAACCTTTGAAATCAATGATAATAGATTGGCATCAATGAAATAACCATGTATCTTCATAAAAACCTTTGACATCAATGAAAATATTAAATATCAAAGATCAACACTCAATGACAATGCTCAACAATCTCTCCCTTAATCAATGACAATGTCAAAAAATCTACCCCTTTGTCATTGATGACAAACACACTCAAAAAACTCTATTAACTACTCTTGATGGCAATCATTTGTTAGACCTAGTTCTTATTTTTTTCTTTCTCCCTTTATAATATTTCTTTCCTTTCTCATAGTTTCTCATCTTTCTCTCCTTTGTTATCTTTTCTAATCTTTCTCCCCATTTAACATTAATGACAAAGATATTTCATAATTGTTATCTCTTTCATAATGAACTTACATTACAAGACCCCTTCAACATTGATTAAGCTTAGTCAACAACTTGAATAGCTCCCCCTAAAACCAATAATCCATATGCTTCTATTATAAGTAGACATCAAAGATCATTTATAGCTAATGAAATCATACTTTCTCCCTTTTAGATGATACATACTATAAAATACACTAGATGGAACACAAACTTTAGAAAATATGGCAACCACTTCTGACAACCATTCTTAGAACATTTTCAATTAGGTCACTCTCCCAGCTGATCCATTAAAAGCTTAAAAAATAGAGTCTATGAAGCATCTTAGACACAATATCTCCTTACCTCCATGCATATCAAAAGTAATCACTTTCTTGACAAAGAACTCAGAGCTACCAATCTCCCCCTTACACTAAGCATATCTTCTTTTAAATAAATAGAAATTTAGATAAATTACCTTTCTTTATATGATAGAAAAGATCAAACTCTTGACCACAAACAAGTCTATCCTATACTAGATACCAAATGTATAAATAGGGACTCCCCCTTTATCTTCATAGATCAAGATCAATTACTCATAAAAATAGATCTTAAAAGCTTACTTTTTATATACCAATTTTCTACATTTCAAATTTAGATACTTGGTAATACCCTTATATCTCTCATCATGTTGCCTTCTACACTTCAAACCATAGAGTTATCAACATAGGAATGGATTATATCCATCTTGATCTCCTTAATTGTAACATATACAACCTGGAATCTTCTCAAAAGAAACCTTCTTTAACTACACCCTCATGCTTCTACTAATATAATAATGTGTCCATGAAGCTTAATGGAACCACCCCTTTTTCATAGGGCTCTAGAATGAGATAAACTCAGGATATTCCTAGATCTCCATACTCTTATAAGATTGAATATTATTCAAAATTCTTTTGGACTTGATTAGCACTTTAGGCTTTATATCATCATCAAGTATTTATTCATGAATGTGAGCTAATAACATACATTCCTTACTTGATTTTTCATCTGAGGCATGCTATATCTTGGCAAGTAGTCCACTTGAGCTTATAGATTGATCATGACTTATATTTATTGCCTTTACTTTCCATACATTCATTTTCCTTCATTATTGCACTCTAGGATCTTCAAAAGTATCTACCCTTACTGACTTTGGTTTTCATTTCATTATTTGACCCTTTTCATCTCTTGAGATCCTTCTTACTCTATTTGGAAATAATATATAAAGATGACTAATTTGATGACAATAATAGCAAATAATATCACTCATACCTCTTGCTTGATGATGATTGTGAACTCCCTTTGACTAATTACTTCTCCTTTCATAGTTCTATGAGTACTCATTCTTAGAGGGTCTTTTACATTCTCTTTCTCTATGACCAAACTAATTAAATTTAAAATAGTAACCATTGAACTAATTGTCATACCTTATAATATTGGGCTATTTGATAGGTTTATTCATGTTGACCTTCTTTTCTTCAATAGTCTTCTTCTTGGCTTGAGGTGCCTCCTTTTGGTTTTCTTTGAATCCAAGACCTATCTTATCATTTTCAAACTTCTAACTGATTAAATTATATCTAAAACCTCATTTCTCTTTTCAAATTTCACAAAACTCTTCACCTTTTTAGATGCTTGATCTAACTTAGCTTTCAAAGATTCTATTTCAATTTCATACCTTTTGCAATCTTCCTCTTTAGCCTTTAGGCTTGCTGCCATAATCTCTATCTAGGTTTTAAATTGTTGGATGATATTTTCATAATCCTTAGAATTTTTTCTTAGCCTTTCTTCAAATAATCCAATTTTCTCCTCATAGTCCTAAACTAATGACTTCAGTTTCTTGTTCTTCTTCTTTACAACATTCAACTCTTTTAAGGCACTCATGAGTTCAACATCAAGATCCACTTTAGCTTCTCCTTATTCACTATCATAATATACTTCTTCATCTAATTATACACTAATCATAAGGCCTTTAGCATTTGAACAAACCTCATTATCTAATTTTATGCCTATGAATAGAGTTTCATTATTGTCATGTTTAGATTCATTACTACCATCATCACTGTCAGATGTGTCTGAATCACTTACATCTGATGAACTATCTTCTTTGGTATAAAAAATATTTTTACTTATGAATGATCCTTTCCTTCCTTAATTCTTATTAAACTCTCTCTTATTATTTTTAGACTTATATGTTTTTATGTCATCTCTATGAGGTTCATCATGTTCTTCATTATGCTCAGATTTGTCCTTGTTAGGACACTTTGTTGCAAAGTGACCAATCTTGCCATAACTAAAACATTTGAAGGGTAAAATACCCTTATAATTACCTAATCCAAACCTCAAATTCATAGTAAACATAACTATGATTTCATTTTTGGGAGGCCTTCCTTAATTTGATCTCATCTCATAGGCATTCAAGATGCCATGAAGCCCATCCATCTCTAGCTTGTACAAATCTTTTATCTCTTATACTACATACACTTTAGAGTCAAAATTAGGAGTGAGTGATCTCAAAACCTTTTAGACAATAGTAGAATATTTCACTTCTCCAAATACTCTAATGATTTTGATAACTTCATCAACCCTCAATGGGTAGGATGCAATAATTTCATCTTCATTCATCTTTAAAATTTTAAATTATCTTCTATGGGTCTTGAACTTAGCAAACTTTACCTTGGTGTCTCCTTCATAGATGCTCTTAAATTTTTCCCATATGTATTTTGATGAAACACAATGCATTAATTTTACAAGATCTACCTATGATAGGCCACACAAAATGGCATTTATTTCCTTGAAGTTATTTTTGCTAGCCTTCTTACCTGTTACATCTATTCATGGAATTAGAGGTGAAATATAATTATACACAACTAAATGCCAAATATTATGTCCTTGTGACATTAGATATATATTCATTTTGACATTCCAAAAGGAATAGTTAGATATATTGAATAATAGAGCCTTACTGGTAGAGAAACCACCTTGAACTTGTTGACTAGTCATCCTTGTTTCGTAGGATCTCCTTCAGGGCTATCAAGCCTACTCCAAAAGACCAATTTTTTTACTAATTATTAGAAATAAGATGAATAAGAGGGGGGGTGATTAAATCTTCAAAACTTTTTAATAATTCCACTTAACCATACATGAACCATTCTAACAAGCATTCACATCTTAGGAAACATAAACATCAAATCATAAGAGCATGAAACACATAAACACAACATATATGTGGGAAATATTATAGGGGTAGAAAATCCACTGATGAATCAAATGGAATATAGTATTATAATACAAACACAAATATTTAGTGAATCACAAACTTCACATGGAGCACTTACCCCAACTAGTTCAACACCAACTTAGCTAGGCTTTCAACAAGTACCCAGTTGTAAGGAGGCACCAACCCCCTACATGCATCTGTACCAACTCAACCACCTAACTATTTGATCACCTTAATAAAATATTGTTATTTATATAATATATTATTATCTACTCCTTTATCTGTTCACTCACTTTTTTCCCTCTCAAGCTAGCTTCTAAACCTCTTTGCTAAATTAGCCCTCTTCATGGCTTGATTAGGTCTTATGAACTTGATCCTCTTATGCATAACCTTTGTTAGATATTTATGACATTTATTATAGTAAAAATGAAATTATTTAGTTCATAAATGATATATATAATTTAATTATCCTCTCTCTCTCTCTCTCTCTCTCTCTCTCTCTCTCTCTCTCTCTCTCTCTCAGCATCCTCTAAGCATACCAAATAGGCCTAAACTACCTTGCTTTTATACAAGTCACTTGATCATATCCTTCTTAGTCAGTCACACATTCAAATAACTTAGAATAGCCATGAATAAGTCTTATCATATTAAAATAACATTCCTTAATCATGAATCAATCACTACAATAGGTCGGCCATACTTAATTATCCCTTACTCTTTTTTTAAGGCTTATGAAGACCTAATAGGCCATCTTAACAACATGTTACCATTTGATCTATTTAAATAATATAATAATATTTAACATGGAAGTAAAACATCATATTACACTCCAAGATACCTTAGAAAAATTAAATTTATGTCCATAATACCTTTTAGTTCCAATCACCAATTGAACATTTTCTCAAATCATTGCATATAAAAGGCCTATGTATATACATAAACTCTATCTTGAACAACTAAGGCATATACTCAATTTTGACAAAAAACCATGGAAATAAATTACATATTAATAAACCTCATGACATAAATTTAATAAAAAATTTCATTTTATGCTTCAACTTAGGGTAAATAAGTTCAAACATTTCTCTACAATATGTTCACTTAGAACTGCCAACTGACTCCAAAACACAATCAAGGAAACATGAACATCTGACACATGATTGAATATCCTCAAGGGAATTCATTACATGAAAAAGATATTATAACATATTTATATTAAACTCAACTAGTCAAATCATGATCTCTAATTAAAACTATTGGTCTTACAGACTAATCTTCTAACCTTCTCTCTCACAGACTTTACTCAATTAGTAAGCCATTTTGACTTGAATGTTTCAAACTCTTACACTAAATTCCAAGATTATAAAAATCATGGATAGATCATTCAAGACCCAAAAAAAAACATAATTCATTTAAATGCCTTACTTTTACATGAAAACACATCAGGAATCATCTTCTCACTTTTAATTTGATTTTCTTATTGTCTGTAATATTAGGTCTATTTAGCGACTAGCCAACTTGGATCACCAACTTTTCACATATAAATATAGAACCTATTGAGACCAACCCCCCCATATTTATTTTTTGAAAAGGGGGCCCTCATGATTATTTTTAGAACCTCTGTATTCTAGAATAAGTTTTAAGGATTATTTGATCTTGAATTTTAAAAGCAGGTTATTCTTTAAAAAAGACATGAGATTTGGTGTATCTGATTATGATCATGTATTTTAATGTTGCTAAATAATCATTTTCAAGGTGAATAATTTTAGGTTCTATGGAAGAAGTTAGGGTTCCCAAAAAAAAACCCTAGCAATTTGAATTTAAATGTTCATGAGAAAATCTAGCAAGAAATTTTATGCATGATCAGGTTTTAACTTAAAGTTCATGTGATTTTAAAAATCTAATGCTTTATGCTTGTTCACTATATTTGATCCAATGATGCATCAAGCTCAAAGTATTTTAGAAAGACATATATTTAATGATTCAGACCCCAGTAAAGATCTAACAATGATCACTTGATTAGAGGTTTTATATCTAATGGTGTGAATTAAATTTCATTATCTTAAATTTGACAAGTTTTCTCCCGTCATTTAACATCTACAAAGATGTATTTGATGTGACTAAACCCACCAAATTTAACCCAGACTATCCCCAAATCCTTAGGAGCTCACAAAATCTTTGCATGTGGCATTTAGTTATTTGATCAATAAAATCTATTGTCTTAAATTTGATAGGTTCACTCCCATCATTTGATGTTTGTGAGGAAGTATTTGACGTGACCAAACCCATCAAATTTAACCTAGACAATCTTGGAAGCCTTGGGAACTCCATTGTCTTAAACTTTATAGGTTCACTCCCATCATTTGACATCTAAGAGGATGTATTTGACATGATCAAACCCATCAAATTGAACTTAGACAATTTTTAAAGCCTAATAAAAGGGGGAATTTTTAAAAACCTTTTAAGAAATTCCTATCTTTTTATGAATGCAAAATTAGTATATAAAGATCTTAGCCTAAGTCATTTTGTGTTTTTAAACATAAATTTCTAAATGATGTTTTTAAGCTTAGGATTCCTATAATCATGGAACTAATTAAAAGGTAAGCATATTTTAGGATCCAATGATGATTGTTTGTTCACTAGATTTGATCCAATGGTGCATCGAGCCTGAAGCCTTTTAAAAAAGCATGAGGTTAATGTTTTGGCCCTAGCTAAGATCCAATAGTGATCACTTGTTCATTATATTTGATCTAATGGTGTGATGAAGTTGAAGACTTTTCAAAAGCCTCATGAGCTTAACACATGGAATAATCAATGAGATTAAAGGTCAAGAGACCAATGAAAAGCAAGGACCTAGATTTAGTTTTTCAAAGCAAAATAAAGAGGACTTTTGAAAGCTAATGGCTAACCTTCAACTAACATTTATGAAATTTGCCACGAAAGGCATGGAACCCTACACATAGGCTCCATGTAAGAATGGAGGATAAAAATGAAAGATATCCTATGCTCAATAATGTAGAAGACATGAGAATGAGGTCCAATCAAATTTGAGGCACATATGAAATTAAGAGTTGGATAGTTTTGTCATTAAAGCTAAAAACCCTAAACCCTCTATAAAGGACTTAAATTGGTTTAATTTATCACATAGTAATGAAAGTAAGTAAAGCTTGAATTTAGAGAAAGTGCCTTAGTAATATCTTTGTTTTCATCAACTACAATTTAGTGTTATCAATGACGTTGGGTAGGAAATAGATGAAAATTGAAGCAGAGCTTTATCTAACTTCAGATAGTGAAGGAAGGGTTTTTAGAGACATAGAGTTAGATTTAATAGCCTTGAATGTATATGGAAAAAAAAATTGGTCTAAATTATTATTTTTTATAGAAGAGTTTCAACCAATTTCCTAAGAGGAAAAGAGAAATGCTACGGTACACCAAATATAAAGACCCAATATCAATTCAGATGGCAGACCTTCACCATGTAGTTGCTAAACCAGAGGTAATGCATTATATCAACCTTATTATTCCTATTTTTGTTGATTATAGAATAGATGGATAATGGATTATTAATGAAGTGTTAATAAAATTACATGTATATCTACCATGGCCTTTGAGGCTTACTATAAGCTCCTATGCTTGGGAGAATGGATAAATTCCCAAAACTTGGATTCAGTCCTCTCACCTTGGTTAATCCAAGGTTCTCATGTTTTTAGGACCCTTGATGGTGATATTCCTATTATGAAATTTAGGGAGGGTGTTAGGGTAGCTATGATCTTATTAAATAGAGAGTTTGGTGTATCTTCTACTACTTATTTGAGTAAGGTTTAGGTATCTCATATCCATTACATGTTGGAGTGGAGCTTAACCCCTCCCATTAGAGACTTAATAAAATTTTTCTTGGCCAATAAATTTACAACCATCAAGATAAATATCTCCAAGCAATTATTTATAATGCCTTATCTCTTAGATTCACTCCTATCCTCTATTATTTTCCTTGGCATCCAAAATTGGTCCCCTGATGGTAGAACTACCATTTCCCATCATTACTCCAAATTACATATTTTCAAATATAAGAATCATAGGAAATTCATATGTGATGTTATCTTCCTATTTATTTTTGAGGTAATCACTGGTACCCTATACCAAGGCTTCATCCTCTAATAAAAAGACAATTGGAGACCATGGGGGATGTATGGTTATATCTACATTACATTGTAATAAGGATAGAAGGAATCATGATCCAACCATACAGATTGCCTATATATGTTCTCAGTAATATTTCAAAGTAAAAATTTGATTATCAAATCATCTAGGGAATGGATTAGCACTGTAAGAAGAATAAGAAAGATTAGGTTCATCCCTTTCCACTAGACATTGGTAGAATTATAATCAAGGATTGGAAACCACTGGAGATCATGGTGGTACATATGAACTCTTTTGATTTCCAATTGGATAATATTAAGATGTGAGACCCCAATGATAGAGTGGCTAACCATATTCAAGATAAGAAGGTCCCAAAGGTTGAGTACAAACATAAAATAGGTGTGGGAGAAGGTATTTACATAAAGTTAAAGAAATTTGAACAAGTCTTATATAGGGTTAAAAAACATAACATCAAATTAGAACATAGGCTGGTCAGGGATAATGGGCCCTCAAGGGAAATATGGCAGCTACATTCCTTGCATTATCACTTATTATTAAGACCTTCTGGGACTATAGTCAAGAGCCAACTGTTGAGGGATAATCTTTTGAGCTTTAGTAGAAAGAATTGACAAAGTCATCTTAGGTTAGGTAACTTGAGGATGTAAAAGGAAAAGGTAAATATGTGATTCAAGAGTCCATCATAAAGAATAGACCTAGTGAAGGTCCCCAAATTCAAGCATCCCCACCAAGACCTTCTTCCCAAATAGATGTTATTAGCATGATTGATTTAGAAATTAGAGAAATAATGGAAAGTTACCTTATTAAAATTATAGCTTCTTATGGTTCTGATAAAGAAGAGTATCTATATGAGGAAGTAAGCAAATAATTAGTTCTATTGGGTAGAGGAAAGAGGTAGGTAGTATTACCTTTAGTTCCTCTACCTCCAAGAAAGAGGCCTAGGTTAAATTTCACTCACCCTACTAGCGAAATTAACCTCTTTAGTGATGAGAATCCTATTTATGGACCAACTTTTCCTGAGTGGTTTATTTATGGGAACTTACAAAAGATCCTATCTCTTTTTCCTTCACTAGATTTGACTTGAGTTGACATGAATGTTCAAGATAATGTCAAGCCTTGGATTTAGGATATTCTAAATATACCTGTAGAAAGAAGCATCTAGATCCTTTACAACAAGGAAAGCCAAGGGATTGATACCCCAGGAGCCTCTAAGAGTTCTAATGTAGAGACTTTGAAACAACTATAGGTAAAAGGGTCTGACCCTTAGGTCCTTTTCAATATAGATACATCAACTCTTGAGAGTGTATTGACCAAGAAGGTTTCTATTTGTACTAAGGAGTTCACCTTTTAGAAGGTGGAACCATTTTTAGGTTTAACTCCTATTTCAAGGTAGGTAGCAGGGGAACATCCTATATTTCAAGATGTGGATAGTATGGTAATAGCCTAATCAATAATTACCTTGGATGGATTTTAGGGAATGAAGTAGAGGATTATCAACTTGGAGAAAGAAAAATAAGATTTGGAAGCTCAGGTCCTGCTTTCAATTTTTTAGGATGTATTACAAGTGATAGATAAATATTTGATGGACACATTTGAGAATTTGAAAAGCATCAAGATTAGATTGAGTGATTTAAACCATCAAATTGAGATGGCACAAGCCTTAATCACTCAATGGTATAATTATCAAGCTTAGATGGAGGAACTCATCAAGGTACATAAGACAAAACAACCATTGGACTTCAAGATTATCAAACTTAGACATTTGGACATATTCATGGTAGTTTTGGTGGATAAACATGAGAATTTGATCACCTAGAGCAATGATGTCAATGAATTCATCAAGAGAGACATAGGATTGGTAACCCAAATCGAGAAACTTCTAGGGAATCTATTAGATAACCCTTCTCAAACCACTACTATAGGCTTGATTAGTGATGAAGAATTCAAGCAAAAGATTGGTATTCACATCTAGGGAATTAGATATAGAGAAGGTCATTAAACTAAGGACAACCAAAAGATTCTTGATATCATCATTTATATAAGGAAGAAAATTATAGAAGCATAATGTATTGAGGAAATTGTATCTTGAGCTAATAATGAATTTGACAAGTTAGTAGATAAAGAATAGGATTGTCTAATGAAGCTTGTAATAGATTTTGAACTAATCAACTAGAAATATAACAAGGTGAAAGACTTCCTAAAATAGGTATAATTGAAGGGCCCATCAATGAAATTACTAAAGTAATATTCTTTTTGTAAAGTATATGCTAGTCTATTAGCATATACTCTTTCTTGTCAACTTGGCCTGTGACCTTCTGCATTGTATCTTTATATCAAGGACAACTATCCATATCCATATGTGGATATTTTGAAAGTTAACTAGTTAACCACCTATGTTTCCTATAAATAGGTAGATGGTTACCATTTTTAAGGGAGATTTTTGAGCAATTATATACCAAGAACATTTAATACAACTAAGGAATTCTAAAAAGATTGTCCAGATAGTTTTGTTGAATGTCCATGCTACCTATTAATTGTAGATAGTCATCTTGAATTTGAATGATTTTTTTTGTTGTGAGTTACATTATTTGTCATAGGTTTTTTAATTTTTGATAAAAGCTAAATTGACTATAAATATCTCAAGTATACTTCATTTTATTTGCTCTATATTTGGATGTACTTAGGTTATTCAGATCATAATAGAAAATCTTTAAAGTAAATTTGGTTCTTATTTATGACTCATATTTTTCCTTTGAATTTTGCCTAATTTGTGATATAATTTGAGATTATTATATTTTATAACATAATTGGGTTCAAATGTGCTCAAAGTAATCAGATTTTTGTCATAATATTTGAGATGAAAACCTACAATCATGTTTCTTTCTTACTTTACCCTTCTCTTTTCTTATTTTTATCAAGATTCACTCTACCTTAAAGATAATTTTTAATACTCATTTAGTTTAGCTTATAAATCATTATAAACTATTTAATATCTAAATATTTAAACCCTGGTGGTTCCTAACCACTAAATTGAAAAAATATTGTGGACAGTCCTCATACTCTGCTTTTATTTCCACCATAGACATCATTGAATTATCATAAACTACAACTCATGCCTTGGATTTTCAAATCCTAAAATGAGTAGTGTTCATCAACACTAAAGAACATCTATGGTACATTTCAAAGCATCAATAGGAGAAGCTCCATTGGTGTTAGAAGGAGGGTCTCATCAAATATACTTAATATCTTTCAGGTGTATTTGGTTAAAATTACTCTACAATTTACATGATTATGTTTCTTTTAGCATAAATTATGTAAATATTGGTGACCTTTGTAAAAATATGGATTTTATTACTAAAAATTTATTAGTATTTGGAGTTAGGATAACTTATTTTGTTTAAAACTGACAATTCTTTGACAATAAGAGGTTTATTTGAGTCGTAAGTTGTAAAGATTGGTCATCTTTGCATAATTCAGTACATCTTTAAACTTGTTTAGTTAAAGATTGATATCCTTTATCTTCTTATGAATATATATTTTTAAATTAAGCTTAGTGTGCATATTATTTGTTTTTATTTTGAAGTTAATGTGTTACATAATGTTTTGAAATATGATCCTTAATATTCAAGATGGAATTACCAAGGATTAGGACTAGATAACATCCAGAGACTAGAGAACCCTTTCTTAAACTAAAAATTCTCAAGACTAGGAAAGATAGAGGTAAGCGTAGGTATTCTAAATCTCTACCATCAACACTTTTACAAGGGATTCATGTGTTTGATATTAATCTAAACATGGCATGGCTTGGAAGTTCCCCTATTAATATACCAGGTGCAGTTCATGATTTACCACGTAATCCTAAAAAATATTTGCCAATATTTAGTCCAACTGGTATTACGACTACTAAAGAACATGTTAAATATTTCAAAGTTGCATTAAGACTATTAAATGTTATTCATGAATATGTATCATGTAGGTTGTTCCCATTTACATTCAAAGATGCTGCATATGAATGGTTCCTTAATCTACCTGACAATTGTATTATCTCATGGAATAACTTTGACACTATTTTTATTGATCAAATCATAAGCCCTTGTGTCATTTATCATAAATTTACAACTATTAAGATAGATACAAGTGAACCTATTAGGTCCTTTAATGCTAGGTTCCAAAATATGTTTAGTCATACCATGGATCCATATAAACCTAATGATGCTTTAACTTTGGAGGTTTATAAAGATGTTATTGACCCCATGACTTTTGTGTTTCTGAAGAGAGCCCTTCCACTTATCATCACATTAGCTCAAGCCTATTCTGAAGTAGTGGTTATTAGAGACCAAATGCAACCCCAAGGATAGATGGCTTATTTTATCACAATGTTAATACTTAAATGATTGCATTAATCCTTTTCCCAAATAATGACCAAAATACTCTAGCATTAAACCAATTCCATACTTTAAATTTATTGCCTACTAGTCATGCTACCCCTAATCAAAATTTAGGTTTCCTAAGCCATAAAGTTACCAATGGATTTCATAACAATGCTTAGAAGCCTATAATGCCTATCAGTGGCATTAATAGTAAACAAATTCAAAATGTTGAGGTTTCAAAAAATGAGAATGAGTCTATATTGAAAATGGTACAAAACCTTAGCACTGATTTTCTGCAATTGCAAAAACAAGTTGGTAATGCTAATGAAAATTTTGGAAGGAAATACACTTTTAAAAAGTTCAACAAGCCTAGGAATAAGATTTAGAATGCTAGTTTCTATAATAACAAAGCTAATGATCCTTCCTCTAAAAAAAAGAATATGGATATAAACCTCACTAATATTTCCTTACCAGATTATTGTAGGGTGCATGCTAATTCCAAGCATGGTGAGATTGATTGCATTGAGTTTTGTAAATCCTTTAAAGCTTTTCAAGAAGAACTTGACACATTTGAAGTGGTTCCAAACAAAGATTTTGATACAAAATTTTATGAATCTAAACCATCTGGCTAAGTACATATAGTGGAAACTTTTCAATTCCCTTTTCAAGAGGATAATGAGCCTAAAAATATTCCTAAGGAAATTCAAGCATTTCAATAATTTTAAAAAACATATCCTTTGAGAAATAGGGGAAAAAACAACCATTGTCTACCTCTCCCCCTCTTAACAATTATGGAACCCCTCCAGACACTGTATCAAAGAATAATCATGAACCCCCTAGAGGAAGTTCTTCTAAGCTAACTATTGATCCTCCTAGCAAAACTGGATACGATATTATGGAGGATATGAAAAGGATTAAATCCAATATCACCCTACATGAGATAACTCAGATCATAGAATAAAGTGACTTACTCTTGGAATCTTTGTCTAATAAAATTGGGAATCCCCCTAAGAATGATAGTGCAAATTTAATTACACAAGTAATCAAAGTAAAGTCTCCACATTTTTTACTTACAGTTAGGATATTTGGGAAGAATGTTCATAATTGTCTTTTAGATTTTGGAGCCTCAACCAACATTATGCCTACTGGGATATGTGAACAACTTAGGTTAACTCTAATCAATTTTAATAGGGTAGTCACTCAATTGGATAAATCTAGAGTTAAGGTTATAGAAGAATTATTAAATGTGTATATATAGCTGACTAGTGAGGCCAGGGTTCAACAATTCATTGATATCCAAGTGGTAGAAATGCATAGTGATTATGGATTGCTTTTGAGTAGAGAATAGAATAAGGACTCAAATGGATATGTCTATTGATTGCTCACACTTGTGGATTCCTCAAGAAAGTGTGCCAAATCAAATAAGAGTGGAAAGGGAACCTTGAATGAAATACATGATAACATAATATAATGCTCTTAATGAAAGGGTAAATTTATTGGATTTTGATTTGGGAGTTTTCACTTTAGAAATTATAAAAGAACCAGTTTCTAAGAGTCCTCCTCAAATTTTTGGTTTGTGGAAGTTATACATTGATGGTGCCAAGTGCAAATCAGGATCAGGAGCTGGTATTGTATTGATGGATCCTTTAGAAAATTAATACCATGCAAGTCATAAGTTATAATTTCCTTGCAAAAATAATTTATCTAAGTATGAGGCGCTCATACTCAAATTATAATTTTCCATTAAACACAAAGTCAAGAAACTCCTTGTCTAAGGAGATTCTAAACTTGTGGTTAACCAAGTGAGGAGTAAATACCAGTGAAAATTGTCTTAAATAAATATAAGTTTAGGGTGTGGGACTTGATCAAATATTTTGATGCTTTCAACATCTTAGCTATTCCAAGAGAAGAAAATAAAGCTACTAATGAACTTACCTCTGCTATAACTAACCTCATGCCTAATCATGATTATCAAAGCATTAGTATTGAGATAGTACCATGTCCTTCAATTCTTAACAATGTAAATCATTTCCAAGTTTTCAATGATGATCAACAAATCATATATTTGTTAACTAATTCTAGAGATTTTGAAGCTCACATTATTGATGAGGTTGATGAAACTTTTATTGAGGATGAACTTAGTGGTAAAATCATCCAATTAAGTGACAATAAGATACTTAAATGAATGATTTCATTAGAAAGACTATTTGATCTTAACAATTTTTTTGAAGCAACTAAATAACCCAAGGTAAATGGTAGAGATTATCATGTGACAAACTTTGGTCCACATGATCAGCCCCAAATGGTGAATATAGGGAAGGCTTACACTAAAATGGAAAACAAAAAAGCTAGAGAGTTTCTTAAAAAATACAAGGATGTAATTACTTGGTCTTATGAATATTTGAAAATATTTGACCCAAGGGTCATTACTCATACTATACCTCTTCATGAAGGTTGTAAACCTTTTAGACAGAAGCAAAGGCTAGTCAACCCTATTTTAGAACCCATGATTTTTAAATAAATCAATAAGCTATTGGATGCAAGGATAGTGTTTCCTATTACACATTCTACTTGGGTGGAAAACCTAGTACCAGTAAAAAAAGAATGGATAAATATGATTGTGCATAGATTTTAGGAATCTGAATAAATCATCTGAAAAGGATAATTATCCTTTACCTTCTCTAGACTAGGTTATCCAAATTATTTTAGGATCTTCCATGATGTCCTTTTTAGATGGATTTTTTGGATATAACTAGGTGCTTGTTGCTCTAGAGGATAGGATGAAAACAACTTTTACTACTACATGGGGAACATATGCTTACAAGAGAATGCCTTTTTGGATTAATTAATGCAAGGGTAAATTTTCAAAGGGATATGGACCATGATTTCTAAGGTTTAGTGGGAAAGTGTATCATCTCATATATGGATGATCTTATATAATTATATAGAAATAGAGAGGAACATTTCATACATTTGAGACAAGTATTTGATAGATGCGAAAGTATGGTGTATCTTTTAACCCCAAGAAAAGTATATTCTATGTCAGTAAAGGAAAATTGTTGGGACATATCATTACCAAAGATGGGATTTCTTTAGATCCTAATAGAGTAGAGGCCATTTTTAAAATTGGGTTACGAAATAGTTAAAAAGAACTTAAGTCATTCTGTGGCATGATTAATTTTGTGAGGAAGTTTATTTCAGGCTTTGCTGAGATTGTCAAACCTTTATTAAGAAAGATGATATAATTTATTGGAATGAAGAACCTAAGAAATCCTTTGTTGACATTAAGAAAGTAATCACTAAAGCTCTAATCATCATAAGTCCAAATTTTTATCTATATTCATTTGCTTCTGAGCACACTATGGCTGCATTGTTAACTCAAAAAGTTTATGAAAATGATCATCTCATAGCTTTCATGATCATAAAATTAAAAAATGTAGAAGTGAATTATTCTATGATTGATAAGAAAGCTTATATATTGGTAAAGGTAATAAAAAAATTCAAACATTACCTCCTTATAAATAAGGCACATGCCATACTACCTGATCTAGATACAAAGCTTATGTTGAGTTAGAATGAACTCAGAGAAAGAAGAGGCAAGTGGATGGAAATTATATAAGAATATGATATAGAGATGAAAATAGATAAACTAGTGAAATGTCAAGGTTTAGTTTAGATGATTGCTAGTATTTATCCAAAATTCCATGTCATGTAAGTAGATTAACATAATTTCTAACCCAATGAGTGGTACGACTCTATTATCCATTTACTTGTCAAAGGTGTTTATGCCCCAGGATTTATAAGAGACAAAAAGAGATATTTGAGGCTAAAATAAGCTCATTACCTCATCAATAATAGAATATTATATAGGAGTAACTTTGAGGGAATTTATTTGAGATGTGTGTCTATGGATTATGACTACTTTCCATGAGAAGCTAGGAAGTGGACACCCTTCAATTAGAACCACAACTCATAAGATTCTTAGGGCTAGATATTATTGTTCCACCCTCCTGAAAGATACTTATGAGCATGTGAAGGAGTGTCATTCATGCTAGATTTTTAGCACAAAGGAGTCAAAGGTAGCCATGCCTTTATAAATCATGATGGTGGATAAACCTTTTACACAATGGGGATTAGAATTTTTAAGAATAATCAATCCCAATTCTTCTGAAGGTAATAAGTATGTCCTAACTGGTATGGATTATTACACTAGGTGGACTATGGTAGTAGACACTAAGCAATGCAAAATAGAAGAGGTGATCAATTTCAAAGAGGAAAATATTTGTACTAGATTTGGAACCCCAATTTCTTTAGTTTGTGATAATTGATCTACATTCATTTCTATTGAAATGATGGAATGGGATTATGACCAAGGCATTACACTCAATTTTTATTATAATCAATACCCTTAATAAAATGTCATTTTTGAATCCATAAATAAAAATATAATGAAAGCTAACAAGAAATCTGCTAAAGATAAAACTAGAACATGGCATAAACTTCTTAAGTTTGCATTATGGGCAGATCAAATCAGGATCAAACAAGCTCTCAAGGCTTCACCATTTTTGTTGGTATATGGTTAGGAACCTATATTTCCCATCAAATTCAAGCTACCTATGTTCACATTCATTCAAGAATACATGGAGAACAACCAACTACTTGCTAATTCTAGGCTATTAGACATCATTCAAATGGAAGATGCTAGAGAAAAGGAATTTATAGACTTCAATAGACATCAATAAATTATGAAAATATGGTTTGATAAGAGATCTAAAGTGAAGGTATTTAGGCAAGGATACTTACTCCTTATTTGGGATAAAGCATCAGAACCTAAAGGTAAACATGGTAAGTTCATCGCTTTGTGGATTGGTCCATACCAAATTGTAGAAATTCTTGGGAAACAACACTTTTAGATTGAAAAATCTCCAAGGATTAGATTTTAATTTACCCACTAATGGGAAATACCTCAATCATTACTTTGTTGCTACTCCATCAGGGGTCTTTATGGAGCGAATGTGTAAAATTGTTAAAGTTAGAATAGGTAGGCTAGTTAGTTTCCTTTCTTTCTTTGTTTTTTCTTCCTTGCTAGGCTTTTATATATTTGTTTTTTTTGCATTTTGTTTTTTATTACTTGGTGGTGTTCCTTCATTGTGGTAAAGTCTCATGTTATTATTTTTTGGTTTAGAATTGATCAAAAGTGTGAATATAAATCTTACAAAAGTGAACATGGATAGAAATAAAGCAGTATGCAACAACTAGGGGTATTGGTATAAATTGGTATAGGAATTTATTGTAATATAAATATTTAAAACTTATCTTGAATCAAAACTTGGTTTTAAGAAGAATCATATGTATACAAAGTGAATTTATTTTATTAAGTCATATTCATGCTTACACTTAAAACACATCCTTGTCATGGACTAGAGTTTAAATTAATGGAGAGTATCCTACTGCCAAAACATTTGACTAAATCCTTAAAACCAGGCTGTATTGGTTTCCAACCTTTGTAAAAGGACCTAGAAAATGTAAAAAAAAAACTCATTACAAACTCTATGAAAATAGAAGCAAAGGTGATTCAGGTAATCTCCATTGGGGCTATGGACACTTGGCTGGCAATGGAGTAAGACCTTGAGTGGAACCAAAGGTATCTCTATCAGGGTTATAGATGCCTGGATGGTAGTAGAGAAATGCTCATGTCTCCCCTAAATTAAGAGTTATTACTCTTAAAGAATATCTAAAGTTCTCAAAGTTAAGTGTAATAGACCAAAAAGATATGAACCTAGATGTTGTTTCTTGAAATTCATGATAAACAATAAGTAGAATCAAAGCACACATTACATGTTAATGTTTTAATATCTAAGTTTAAATTTTATATATAAGGAACTTGTTTCAACCAAAAGTTGATTCAAGAGATAGTATATGTCTAAATGGGATATAAAATTCATGTATAAGTTTTAACCAGAGCCCTATGTTCCAACATATTGCTATGTTTCCCTCGTGAGTCAAGATTTGTTGAGATAAACCCCCCATCTTTATTTTTTAAAAAGGGGGCCCTTGTGATTTTTTCCAAAACCTCTATATCCTAGAATAAGTGTGAAGGATTGTTTGATCTTTAATTTTAAAAGTAGGTCAATCTTTAAAAAAGACATGAGCTTTGGTGTATCTAATTATGATCATGTTTTTTAATGTTGCTAAATAATTGTTTTTAACGTGATTAATTGTAAGTTCCATGGAAGAAGTCAGGGTTCCCAAATAATAAACCCTAGTGGTTCAAATTTAAACATTCACAAGAAAATATAGCAAGAAATTTTATGCATGATCAAGTTTTAACTTAAAGTTCATGTGTTTTTACAGATCTAATGCTTTACACTTATTCTCTAGATTTTATCCAATGGTTCATCAAGATTTAAGTATTTTAGAAAGGCATACAGTTAATGATTCAGGCCCCAGTAAGGATCTAATAGTGATCACTTGATCAAATGTTTTAAATCTAATGGTGCAAATTAAATTTCATTGTCTTAAATTTGATAGATTTGCTCTAATCATTTGGCATCTATAAGGACATATTTGAAGTGATCGAACCTATCAAATTTAACCCTGACAATCCTTGAAGCTTTAGGAGCTCAAAAAATCTTTGCACATGTCATTCAATTATTAGATCAATAAAATCCATTGTCTTAAGTTTGATAGGTTCACTCTCATCATTTGACATCTGTGAGGATGTATTTAATGTGACCAAACCAATCAAATTTAACCTAGACAATCCCTGAAGCCTTAGGAGCTCCTAAAAGATTTACACATGGAATTTAATTATTAAACCAATAAATTCCATTGTCTTAAATTTAAATGGTTCACTTCCATCATTTAACATCTATGAGGATGTATTTGACATGACCGAACCCATCAAATTTAACCTAAATAATCCCTAAAGCCTTTGGAACTCCATTGTCTTAAATTTGATAGGTTCGCTCCCATCATTTGACATATATGAGGACATATTTGATGTGAATGAATGCATCAAATTTAACTTAGACAATTTTTAAAGCCTAATCAAAGTGGGCATTTTTAAAAACCTTTTAAGAAATTAGTAGATTTTTATGATAATAAACTTAGTATATAAAGATCTTAGCCCAAGTCATTTTGTGTTTTTAAAAATAAAATTCTAAATGATATTTTTAAGCATAAGATTCATATAATCATGGAACTGATTAAAAGGTAAGCATCTTTCATGATCCAATGATGATTTCTTATTCATTAGATTTTATCCAATAGTGCATTAAGCTTGAAGCCTTTTAAAAAATCATGTGGTTAATGATCTGGCCCTAGCTAAGATCTAATGCTGATCGCTTATTCATTAGATTTGATCCAATGGTGTGATAAAGTTGAAGAATTTTTAAAGGAATCATGAACTTGACACATGGAATAATCATTGATCTTAAATATTAAGAGACCAATGAAATGCAAGGACCTGGATTCAATTTTTTAAAGTAAAATAAAGAGAACTTTTGAAAGCTAATGGCTGGCCTTCAACTAAAATTTATGAAATTTACCATGAAAGGCATGGAAACCTACCACATAGGCTCTACATAATCATGGAGGATCAAAATTAAATATATCCTATGCTTGATAATGTAGAAGACATGAAAATGAGGTCCCATTAAATTTGAGGCATGTATGAAATCAAGAGTTGGATATTTTTGCCATTAAAGCTAAAAAACCTAAACCCTCTATAAATAAGGACTTAAGTCAATTCAATTGATCACATAGTAATCAATGTAATTACAAATTAAATTAAAATCAAGTGCCTTAGTAAGATATTCATTTTTACCAGCTACAATTTAGTGTTATCAATGGTGATGGGAAGGCAATAGATGAAAATTAAAGAAGAGCTTTATCTAACTTCAGATAGTGAAAAAAGGGTTTTTAGAGACACAAAGTTAGATTTAATAGCCTTAAATATAAATGGAATAAAAAATTGGTCTAAATTATTCTTCTTTACAAAGGAGTCATAACCAATTTCCTAAGAAGAAAAGAGAAATGCTACGATGCACCAAAGATATAAAGACCTAGTATCAATTTAGATGGCAGACCTTCACCACATGGATGCTAAACCAGAGGTAATGCATTACATCAACATTCTTATTCCTATTTTCATTTACTACTATAAAAATATGGAGAATGGATTATTCATGAAGGAAGTGTCAAAAAAGTTTCATGTATAGATCTCATGGCCTTTGAAGCTTACTATAAGCTCCCTTTGCCTCATGTTGATCTCCCATCCTTGAGAGAATGGAAAAATTCCAAAAACTTGGATTCATTCCTCTCACCTTGATTAATCCAAGGTTCCCATGTTTTTAGGACCCCTAATGGTGAGATTCCTATTACCCAATTTATGGAGGGTGTTAGGGTAGCTATGACTTTATTGAATATAGCCTTTGGTGTATCTTCTACTACTTATTTGAGTAAGGTTTGGGTATCTTATGTTCATTACATGTTGGAGTAGAGATTAACCCCTCCCATTGGAGACTTAATACGTTTGTTCTTGGCCAAGAAATTTATAGCCATCAAGAGAAAGACCTCCAATCAATTATTTACTATGTCTTATCTCTTGGATTCACTCCTAGCTTATATTAATTTCCCTGGCATCCAAAATTGGTCCCCTGATGGTAGAACTACCATTTCCCATCATTACTCCAAATTACATATTTTCAAATACAAGAATCACATGCAATTCATATGTGATGGTATATTCTCAGTCATTTTTGAGGCAATCACTAGTATCCCTATGCCTAGGCTTCATCCTCTAATCAAAAGACAAGTGGAGACCATGGAAGATGTATGGTTTTTTCCATATTCCACTGGAATAAGGATAGAAGGAATTATGGTCCAACCATATAGATTGATTATATATGTTCGTATTAAGCTTTCAAAGAAAGAAATTTATTATTAAATCATCAATGGAATGGATTATCACTACAAGAAGAATAAGAAAGCTCAGGTTCATCCCTTTCTAATAGACATTGGTAGAATTATAATCAAGGATTGGAAACAACTAGAGATGATGGTGGTGCATAAGAACTATTTTGATTTCCAAATAGATGATCTTTAGATGGGAGATCTTAATGATAGAGTGGATAACCATATTCAAGATAAAAAGGTCCTAAAGGATGAGTACAAACATCAACTAGGTCTGGGAGATGGTATTTACACAAAGGCAAGGAAATTTGAAGAAGTCTTTTTTAGGGTTAAAAACTACAACATCAAATTAGAACATAATATGGTCAGGGATAATAGGCCCTTAGGATAAATATGGAAACTACATCCCTTACATTATCACTTGTTGTTAGGACCATATGGGATTGCACATCAAGATCCAACTATTGAGGGATAATATTTTGAGCCTCAGTAGAAAGAATTGACAAAGTCATCCTAGGTTGGGTAGCCTGAAGATGTAAAAGGAAAAGGTAAATATGTGATTAAAGAGTCCAACATAGAGAATAGACTTGGTGAAGGTCCCCAAATTTAGGCATCCCCACCAAGACCTTCTTCCCCAATAGAGGTTATTAGCATGATTGCTTTGGAAACCAAAGAAATAATGGAAAGTGCCCTTATTAATATTAAAACTTATTATGGTTCTGATAAAGAAGAGGATCCATTTGAAGTAGGCAAAGAATTGGTTCCATTAGATGGAGGAAAGAGACAGGAAAAATTGGATTTAGTTCCTCTATCTCCAAGAAAGAGGCCTAGGTTAACTTTCACTCACCCTAATAGTGAAATTAACCTCTTCAATGATGATAATCCTATTTATGGACCATCTATTCCTAATTGGTTTATTTATGGGAAGTTGTAAAAGATCCCATCTCTTTCTCCTTCACTAGCTTTGACTCAAGTTGACATGGATGTTCAAGATAATGTCAAGCCTTGGATTCAAGATATTCTAAACAAACAAGTAGAGAGAAGCATCCAAATCATTTGAAATAAGGAAAGCTAAGGGATTGATACCCTATGAGATTTTATGATTTCAAATGTAGATATTCTTAAACAACCATAGGTAAAGGAATCTAACCCTTAGGTCTTTTTCAATATAGATACATAAAATCTTGAGAGAGTAGTGACCAAGAAGGTTAGTGTTGGTACTGAGGAGTTCACCTTTTATAAGGTAGAATGATTTATAGGTTTAACTCCTATTCTAGGGAAGGTACTAGGGGATCATCCTATATTTCAAGAATATGTGGCTAGTATGGTAATATCTTAGTCAAAAATGACCTTGGATAGATTTTAGGGAATGAAATAGAGGATTTTCAACTTGGAGAAAGAAAAAAAAGGTTTGGAATCTCAGGTCCTTTTAATTCCTGAGGATGTATTGCAAGAAATGAATAAATATTTAATGGATGCATTTGATAATTTTAAAAGAATCAAGCTTAGATCAAGTGATTTAAACAATAAAATTGAGATGGCACAAGACTTAATCACTCAATGGTAGATTTCTCAAGCTTAGATGGAGGAGCTCATCAAGGTACATAAGAAAAAGTAGGCATTAAACTTCAAGATTATCAAACTTAGACATTTGGACATCTTCATGGTAGTTTTGGTGGATAAACAAGAGGATTTGATCACCTAGAGTAATGATGTCAATATATTTATCAAGAGAGACGTAGGCTTGGTAACCCAAATTAAGAAACTTATGGGGAATCTATTAGATAACCCTTCTCAAACCACTACTATTAGCTTGATTAATGATGAAGAATTCAAGAAAAATGTTGGTATTTACATCTAGGGAATTAGAGATAGAAAATGTCATTTAAAAAAGGATAATTTAAAGATCCTTGATATCATCATTTTTATAGGGAAGAAAATTACAGAAGCATAATGTATCAAGGAACTTGTATCTCGGGTTGATAATGAATTTGACAAGTTAGTAGATCAAGAAGAGGATTATCTAATGAAGCCTATAGTGGATTTTGAACTAATCAAGGAGAAATATACCAAGGTGAAAGACTTCCTCAAATAGGGCTAATTGAAGGGACCACCAATGTAATTCCTAAAAGAATATTCTTTTTGTAAAGTATATGCTAGTCTATTAGCATATATTCTTTCTTGTCAAGTTGGCCTGTGACCTTCCACATTGTATCTTTATATCAAGGACAACTATCCTTATCCACATGTAGATATTTTGAAATTTAACTGGTTAACCACCTATGTTTCCTATAAATATGTAGATGGTTACCATTTGTAAGGGAGAGTTTTGAGCAAATATATTGCAAGAACATTTAATACAACTAAAGAATTATGAAAAGATTATTTGGATAGTTTTGTTAAATGTCCATGCTACCTCTCAATTGCAGATAGTCATCTTGAATTTGAATGATTTTTTTTTTGAGTTACATTATTTGTCATAGGGTTGTTTTTTATGCTAAATTCTAAATTGACTGTAAAGATCTCAAGTATACTTCTTTTTATTTGCTCTGTATTTGAATATACTTAAGTTATTTAGATCATAATAGCAAATATTTAAAGTAAATTTGGTTCTTACTTATGATTCATATTTTTCCTTTAAATTTTGCATAATTTTTGATATAATTTGAGATTATGCTTTTTTATAACATAATTAGGTTCAAATGTGCTCAAAGTAGTCATAATTTTGTCATAATATTTTAGATGAAAACTTACAATCACATTTCTTTCTTACTTTACCCTTCTCTTTTATTATTTTTATCAAGATTCACTCTAGATTAAAGATCATTATTAATACTCATTTATTTTAGCTTCTAAGTCATCAAAAACTATTGAATATCTAAATATTTAAACCCTGGTGGCTCCCAACCACTAAATCAAACAAATATTGTGGACAGTTCTCATACTCTACTTCTATTTCCACCATAGACATCATTGAATTATCACAAACTACAAACAATGCCTTGGATTTTCAAATCCTAAAATGAATAGTGTTCATCAACATTGAAGATCACCTGTGGTAAATTTCAAATCATCAATAGAACCTATCTAGAAATATTCATGAAAAACAACTAGAAGTCTCACTCTTTGATCTCCATCTACTTATCAACTTTGACTCAGTCAACTCTATTTGCTACAACAAATCTCCAAAATACAAGGACTTTCCTATAGGGTCTTCTTACTTACCTAAGAAACCAATCACACTTAGAGATGCTTGGGGGAGTTGAATTCAACCTCCAATCACTTAAGTGGACATATCAAATTTTTATGAGATCTTTAAAATAATATATTCAACATCAAGTCATTATGAAGGTTTTATGAGGTTTTAAACCATCTTCTAGTCTTAATGATCATTCATAAAACTTAGCTCCTCTTTCTTAAAACCAATGCTTAGAAATATAATATATAAAACTTCCTCATATACCATGAACATCTTATGTTCTCATGAAGTTTCTATACATGCCAATGATTACTAAAAAAACTTTATTGGGTAGACAACTCTTCATTATGTGTACTTGAGAAACCTTGAAACACTTTTTTTATCCTTTACTTGAAAACCTTGACCTAAAACTTCATGCACATACTAAAATCAACTTGAATCACCTTTTTTAATGTTTACCTATTCACTCATGTCATGAAAATTGATCTTGTTACCTCATCTAGCCATCATCTCTCTCTTTTCTTTCTAAGCCTTGACCTACAAGTCTTATAATGTCTTGAATTTTACCTTCTAGTCACCCTGTAAAACTCACCTTGAAACTCTCCTATTTTTAAATGTATATTTTATATTCTAAAGAAAATTAATACACTCACTTTTATTTGGAACTTAGAAAAACTTCTTTAGAGCTACTTACAAATCTTCAAAGTTTGACTGGGATCTTTGTAGCATCTTTGGAGTTGAAAATATATATTTTTAGATGTAACCTTTTAATATATTTCAAGGCCATAAAAATCTCATGATTTTTTAAAAAAAAACCTCTCTTATAATCAAACACTATCAAATGTTCTTTAAAGCATTCTCAACTTCTTAGCTCATTCATAGAATATTCATAGCTACTTACACAGATCTTCAGAGCATACTACTTCTTCTTTGGAACTCACTCATTTAATCATGCCACCTATAAATACCATCTTATAAGGTATATAAAAAACATTATAAGATGATTTAAACTTTCCATATTGACTTGTATTTACTCAATTATCTTCAGTGATATTACTATCATTCTTCAAATAGTACTTGCACATCACTATTCTCATACAAAAACAACACTCATTATGCTGGCACACATCACTCAATTATATACATACCTCAAGGCTTACTTGACCAAACATATTCAAAATAACCTTTGATGTCAATGATATTATATTTAAATCAATGAAATAACCATGCATCTTCATAAGAACCTTTGACATCAATGATAACATTAAATATCAATTCTCAACACTCAATGATAATGTTTAACAGTCTCTCCCTTAATCAATGACAATGTCCAACATGAGTGAGTCTTATCTTTGCATAGTGGGTTGAGGGTGGAGATGGCTAGTGTGTAAGAAAGGCCATGAATATGGGGTAATAGAGTAGGAAATTAATTAGTAGATTATTTATCCCAAATATTACCAAAATATCTTTTGTAGATACTTTGTCCTCTACCTTGTTAGGGAGACCACATGTAATCATGATAGACATCTTGGAAAATAAAAGATTAAAGGAGACATTGATCTGATGATGGTTGATATGAGTGCCTGATAAATGTATAGAGATTCCAGTGGACTATAAAGAACTATCACATAACCCATAAACACTATTCACTCATACTAACAAACTTGGAAAACCTTGCACATATGGAATTTTTTTTGTATTCTACAAGATGAAGATAGTATGAAGTTTGATTGATACCACCATCCAAATGTGAAAACCATGATTGGAGGGTTATGGATATGGTTTTTGAGGATATTAAATAACACACATAAAACATTAGTTTTTATAAAAACATCAAATCTTCATCAAAACCAATGCCATTTCAACTCCCTACACAGATAAACAATCTCATTAGAGTGGCCAAATTGTTAACTAATGTTCATAAAGTATAGACCATTATATTTCAAATAAATTCCATGAATGGGAAGTTTAATGGATCCCCTTCCTCTACCCAAAATTTTAGATCATGATATTCTCTCTCCATTCTATCTTGGATTGCAAAGAAGGACTATCTTGGGATACAAAGAAGCCAGTTGAAGAGAAAGGTTAGTTTTGGATCTATTTTGAGTATTCTAACCATGAAAATTCTCTAAGATGTCATACATGATCCCCCTTGAAATAAACTAACTTACTCTATACATAATAATCTATATAACTCCATAAACTTGTAGAAAACACATGAAAACTCTCCTTTTACACTATTTTCTCCATGTTTCAAGATTTGACTCACCATTGTAGGATGAAATGAGATGAAAAATGAGTTAAATGACCTTTTCAAATAGAATATATGGTAGGGGAAGTGGTAGAGACATATTTTGGCATGTGGGGCCCATTTGGCAAGTGGTAAATGTGTATGATCTTTAAAAGGGGCCTTTAAAGATATGAAATGCATGAGTCATGACTATAGATTAAAATGGGACTTCTTTAAGACATTTTATAATGCAATTTCCATTAAAACACTTCCCCTTCTTCTAGGTTTTATAAAGTATAAAGGCCTATATGAGGTGATTGATAGCTTAAGGAATGTTTATGACAACTTGAAACTACTCGAATGACCAAGCTATGAATAATGACATAAAAAAACCATTAGAAATTCATGATACATCTTGAAACCCTCCTCTCTCACTCCAAGGCCACTATGAAGACTAATACATCACCAATATACCTTTAAACAATTGTGACATATGAAACTCACCAAAAAACTATATAACACCTCAAGACACTTCTAAAAGGGCTCAAAGACTTCTCAATAATAATTTATGAGACCATGAAAACTTAGGCACTATAGATAAGCTTAGATTGGTTTTCATGCAAGTTTTTGTTGTTAGGGGTTGACATTTGGCACGTGAGGCCAAAATGTCAATAGGTACAATAATTAACTAACTTGTAACTTGGAAAATATGGCTCTTGAGATACTCCTTTAGTACTTCAGACGTGTAGATGTGTTTTCCCTATTAATTTTATGGAAATAGGATAAAATAAGTAAGATTTTTCTCACTTGAGTGCTTGATTGAGTGCTTTTGTTAAGTTTCCTTGTGAGTTGATAGGTATTTCTAGGTTGGTAATGAATGAAGGTTTACCTTGTATTTATACCAATCCCTTTGGATAATATATCTCATTAAATAACTTAGGATAACCATAAGAATATGTTTCATTTTAAAATGGATAACTTTATAGCACTGGACACTTGCATTGGGATATGACACTAATAACAATGTAGGCATCTGACTAGGATGAAAGTGTCCAGGTAGTTAGAAACTAGGTGTAGGTTTAAAAATTATAGAGATGGAAAATATGTAGGTTTAAATTTTTTTGGGAAATAAATGAGTCTTGGGTCATTATAATGATACTTTTTGAACTAATAGGTAGGCAATGAGCAAAAAGAGATAGCAGATGTTAAACTTGTAGAAGTGGGAAACGTATATAATTAAGAGGAATAACCAATGTTTGAATTTTCCAAGTGTACAAGACTAAGGCGATATACAATTCATAAATATCATATACATTCCCCCATTCATTTAATTTATTAATAAAATTACTAGTTTAAAGGAGAAGGAATGAATACGTGGGTGTGTATAACACACCTTGCCTTTACTTGAGTCCAACTTAAGTGTTTTACTGATGACTACCCTGTAAACAAGATAATGTTATAGTATATAATTAGTGTATATAATACAAAATTTATAAGTATTTAAATGATTTGAATTGAAAGAGATAAAGGTTTAAGAGTATGCTTGTGTATCAACACAATCATCTTGCTTTTTTGTAAATTTCATTTGAAAGATGTATCATTGTGAATCAATGCAACTAATATTAGGAAAAATATAAATCTAAAAAAGTTCATATATCTAAGGAGATATTGAGAGATATATGAGGGCAAATTCCCCCAACCTTGGAGAAAATATGGATTACCACCTAGCAGTTAACACTAGCTCAATCATGTAATCCAATCATACTTAATACTTAGTGAGTGTGAGTTAACCAAGTTAGCTCACACTATCAAAATAGTGAGGTTGGATGATGAAATCAAGTATAACCCATATAATTGGAAATATTGAGTGATTTCATCACCCCAAACATACCCAAAAATGAATGAACTACTATATTAGATTGCCTTAATATAGTCCATAAAAGTCTAAACTAGTGAGTGATGATAGTTCATAGAAATATGTTTAATATGAAAATGATTTGTTTTTTTTAATATTAGGTTCACATTACATAAAATATGCACCTTATATATGTCTTACATTGAAGATATGTATAACATTGGTAATAATGTATAAATTTATACCATAAAATGTGTATTTGAATCATATAACTATATAATTTGGCCAATTTTTCAATTTTAAACAAGTGTGGAGGACATGCTACAATAACATTCCCCCACTATATATGGAAAAACTCTAAAAACTGATAGATATGCCAATGTGGAGGACATGTTTCCAAAATATTCCCCCACTATAATATAAATTTGAGAACTTGTGTATGTAATGATGTGGAGGACATGTTTCTAAAATATTTCCCCCACTAAATCTAAAATTATGACAAATGTGTACAGAAAATGTTTCCAAAACATGAACCCACTATAATATGAATATGTGAAAAATGTGTGGATAACATGTTTCCAAAACATGACAATACTAAAATTTAAATATGTGAAGCAATGTGTAAGTCATGCCTCCATGACATGTCCCAACTAATATGCTCCACCCTTTGAGGTGATGTAAGTATAAAATAGTAGTTACTGTACCTCAAAATGATAAGATAACAATGTAAACTATGAATGTACCATGTAACATATAGAGGGAACATGTAAAGGTATATATATATTTGAAACACAATGAAGGTGATCTCACTAAGTCCTAAGATACATGATGTGAATAATGGTAATGTATAGATAGTAATAATACAATCTCGATGAGTAATCAAGCACACACACAAGATCACTCAAAATCAGATCAAATATGATGGTCTAATGAGACTAAAAATAAGGGGCATATTCAAATGCTAGACAATCCAAGGGATTCGACTTGGTCAAATTCCACAAAGAAAGAAATGATAGTCAAATTTCAACATACAATAAGCAATGACATATTCAAATGTCAAAGAAGAAAACAAAGGTACAAGGGTTGAAAATAATGGAGAATATTTAGATGCTCAAACAAGAATGATAATAAAAGATCAAACATTGAAGTAAGTGCATAAATGAAAGTATAATAAACAATTGAAAAATACCATACTAGTCTTTAGATATATGTGTTATCAAAAAATCTAAAGTACATAGCATATTAAGTACAATAAAAAAGGTATAATCATGGATAAATGCATGTGTAAGTACATATATGAGCTCAAACATGATAGTATAAAGTGACCATTTAATGATATAAATTGGATGTATCATGATCATGGAGGTGGATTCCCCCAATGTCCAAAGTGCATAGATCATGTATCTATGTATGCTTTAATCATACTTAAAAGATGTGTGAAACATGTGTATATAGGAAATATGGATATGCCTACCAACATGGAACTAATAACATAGATGCCAAGGATCTAATAAGATAAGTATATATTGAATATATTTTTGGAGTTTTTAATATATATTTTGGCTTCTTTTAGTTTTTTAGAATATTTTGAAGAGTTATAATCAAGTAAATCCTCATCATGAAAAGGTATAGGACCACCTGGGAAAATTTTCATGTTTTTTTATAGAAAATTTTTACCACCTCTTCAATGTTTTTGTCTAGTGATTTACTTAAAGATAATGGTATAGGAAAATAATCATCCCAGTCATGTTATATGTAAATATCTATATCCATATCAAGAAAATTAATAAACATATTTTTGTATCTAGCTTGGCATTCTAAGCTTTAATTCTAAAGTGGTTCCCAATATACTATCCATATGATTGATATTACTATATGTGGACCACATGTGATAGGTAATCAGATGTATCCTCAAGATTCAAGCATCAATGGAAAGTATATTATTTCATATTTTGTATGTCCCAACTATTCTAGAAATGTAGTTCCATAATTTGTATCCCACTTTTTCTTATCAAACTAGATATGATGGCAATATACCCCATAAATCTTAGTCATAATAGTTAAATCTTCATGATTAGATCACTTTGAAAGATGTTTATCTTTTGAAAGATAATAAGTATTTTTCCTTTGCACATTTAAGACATAATTTTTATGCATCCCTCACCTTTGTATTTTTAAATTAGGTTCTTCAATGCCTCACATTGATTGGTATTATCTATAATGACTAATGATAGTTACAATATGGTACTCCATCGAGAAGTAAAATTCTACTACCTGATCTTTGTCTAGTATAAGGTAAATAGATCATTATATGTTCAAGTAACATAGATAATATGGTATCTAAAGTATCATATTATGTCATGATTTTTAAATTCTATAGTGAAGTCTTTTCAAAATATTCAACATTATTCACATGATACACCTACATTTTATCCCTATAAGGTTGAATCAATATATTTAACCAAGAGGGATGTATGGAGTAACAAAAATTTAAATGCTCATCTACTATTTATGGTTTTCTAGTATCTAGATTCAGTTCGATATCTTCTAAAAGTGGAATTAACTTATATGTACTAGGACCTTTAGGTTTGAATATATTATTTGAAAGGTGATTAAGTGGATAAAATTTTAGTTTTTTCATTTTCTCATATGTCATATAATAAGTGATATGATCATCACTATCATAGTAATATGATACATGGCCATCTGTCTATTTAATATTTACCAATAAAATAAGCTCAATTATTAGGAGATATTGTAGTTTTATTTGATCCTTTGGTAATGGTTGTTATTATTTATGTACATCTATGTGCACCTAAATATTGAGTGCCTTATTTGCATCTGAAGATAAAGTACCCATTGTACTTGAATCACCTATTCCATACATGTGTATGCTCAAGAGGAATGCATTGTTTAGGTGGAACCACTGTTAGAATGCCCTCTATTTTAGAATGTATAATTTAAAAAAATGAAAGGGTCATCATCAACATACATTATCAATAGGGTCCCATTGTGTATGAATATTACACATCAATGTAGTGTAGAAGAGATGGATCCCATTGATGTATCCATGGTCTACCAAAAAGCACATTATAATGTAATGATTAAGACATCACCTAAAAAGTAGTTGGAAACATTTTTAACCCAATGTCACATCCAATGTGATTTGGCCAATTAGATGGCTATGTGAATTATCAAACCTTTTGATATGAATAACTTATTTTTTAAGAATATTCATGTTAAGTCCCATGGTGGTTAGGAAATTAATGGAATAAATGTTTAGGCCTAATCCATTATCAATTAACACCATTTTGATTCCCTTATTTTTCATAGTCACTTGTACAAATAAAGGAAAATCTTTGTCAATAATCTCTTTGGATGGTAAATCTATTGGATAAAAGATAATGAGTTTTTAATTGTTCTTGAGATCTTTCATGAGATCCAAAAAATAAGTGGGTTCAATGACACTTGAAACTTGGGTCTCATGCAATTCTTCATATAGGATATCATTATAAATAGTATATTTCTTTAAAAATTTAAGGATTGAGATCTTAGCATGTGTATTACTCAATTCGTGAACAAGGCCATATCCCTTATATTTGATCACAATTTTAGGCTTAAGATACACTTTTTGTACAATAATTGGTGGTGGATTAGGTTTAACACCCTTACCTATTAAAGTAGTAAAAACATGGACTACAAAATCTAATATAAACTATGGGAAAATAATGGGTGTGAGATGGTAACTGTCACTTGAATAAGAGTTATGTATAAAAAAGGTTGAGATTATGCATATTATCATCTAGATATGAAATCTATAGTATTATAAAAGGAATTTTGAAGATATATCAAATGCTGTCTCCACTTTAAAACCCTCTCATTATGCTTAGGAATTTACTTAACAAATTTGACAGATTAGTTGAGATAGAAAACTAAAAAAAATATTACAAAGTGGAACCTAAAATGAGTGATACATGCATCTATATTACACATATTGATAGAATAAGGAAAAACCTGATTTTAGAATTATAAATATTTTGAAATAAAAAACTCAACAATTAAGAATAGTAAAACAAGATTCCCTAGATCAACATATAGTTTTGAGATCGAAGATTGGGTTCACCAAATGTTTAACCCTAAATTGGATATGGATCATAATATGGTGTAAAGTGTTAATAATATAGAAATTAATAGCTAAAAGGGTGATAAAAAGATATATAGTAGACCAATTAATTAAAAAACTCAGATAGAACATATATTTAATCTATTATGTTGAGATATTCTAAAAATATGGAAATATGGATATGCTAGATATTATAATGATAATGAACACAAGATACTTCGTTAAAATGCTAATATAGATCTGGATCTAGTATAGGTAGGAATTAGATTGGAATAATATTCTAGAATAGTCACCAAATGCTAGATTAAGTGCCTTTATGTCCTAGGACACATGCATTAACCTAAGATATTTACATCGACTCTATTGTCTAGATCAAACATATATGTCTAGTATAGAATACCTACTAAAACAAGATGTGAGCACCTAGATGCTTTTGGAATAAATATCACCTTTGATCTAGTGCATTCATGTATAGGTCATGGATTTTCACTCCTTTTCAAATGATAAAACCCTAACTCTTCATCTTCATAGTCACCTTAAATGACTCCATGGAGAAAATTGGTTAGTGGGCTCACAATGTTGAGCTAACCATAAAAAACCTCTATCAATGAGTGCTTCTTACATATCCACCACTCTAAATAAGATATTAGACTGATGTAGTTCTCCCATACATGTCATCATTTTGACATTTATGTGAATCATGTAATGTGTGATAAGAAAGTACAATAATGACCAAACCTATAACCTGGAAAATATGGATCTCGGTTTGATATTTTAGTACTTTAGACTTGTATATGTGTTGTCCCTATGATTGATATGGATATAAGATAAAATAGGGAAGCCTTTTCTCACTTGAGTGCTTTTGGTAAGTTACCTTGTGAGTTGCTAGGTATTTATAGGTTAGGAATGAATGAGGGTTAATATTATATTTATACCAGCCCCATTTGATAATATATTACAAAGCACTTAGGCTGACCATAAAAATATGTTTCATTTGTAAAATGAATGCCTTTAGGGCACTGAACACTTATGTTGGGATATGAAACTTGCGTCGATGTAGGCATCTAACTAGAATGCAAGTGTCAAGATAGTTATAAAATAGATGCAAGTCCAAAAATTTTAGAGGTGGAATTTAGGTAGGTTTACAACATTTTTGGAAAGATATAAGGCCTAGGTCATCATAATGATACTAGTTATAATAATAGATAGGCAATGCACACATAGATATAGTAGATGCAAGACTTATGGAAGTGAGAATGGTCTATAACTGAGAGGAATCAAAAAGGCATATATTTTAAAAGTGTACAAGACTAAGGTGATATATAATTCATAAATATAATCTACAATATGCATGTTACAACTCTCATAAATAGGCATAAATTCCCATTATACTAATCCAAAATAAGGTGGAACCAATCTGGGTTAACTATAAGTGATTCTAAGGTTAGTGAGTATTACTATGCTCAAATGTGCATCACCAATAATAGAAAGGTGTAACCACATAATGGGTTTACTAGAAGTAATTTCAAATCCATTGAGTGTCATTATACATAAATATACATTACCCATAGTATAAAAAATCATACTAATGTATATGAATATCAATTTTAATTAGAATATTGAAAGAGAATAAAGAACATTAATTCCCCCATTAGGACCTGAGTACTATCATAATAATCTCCATGAATGTTGATCCTAGTGAATGCACTGATTCAAAATAAAATGTGAAATGTATATTATTTAAGACAATACAAAGAAAATAATATAACTATAAGAATGAACCAAAAAGAAATAAGACATGAATGAGCCAAAATAATCTACATAATATTGCATTAAAAATATGAAGGGAAAGAGGTGCATATATAGGTTAGAGAGGGAAATAAACCACACATTCTAGTGAATCTAGTACTAATCTTTATGAATAACCAACATGACCTCTAGAGCCCTAAACAAGCTAATAAAACCATGTAGCCAAAACCCAGTGGGAAAAAAGCCTACACCAACACCCCCTCATAAGTAAAACTTAGGTAGGAGTTGAGAAAAAAAATGGGTCTCAAAAATAAGGATTTATGAGGTACCCATGTACAATGCAATCTCTCATAAAGTAGAGAAAAGGAGAAAACCCATAGGAAAAACTTCCCCCAAAAAAGAGAGACAAAGAAGAAGTGAAGAGGTTATAAGGCCACCTGAAGATTATAAAGTTTCCAAAGTAGACCATACCCAAAGAAGATCTCATTTTTCTTGCTCTTAGTGAAGGGTTTGATGAAGATATCAATAACATGCTCTGAAGATTAGCAAAATACTAAGTCAATGACCTGCTCATGAATTAGCTCCCAAATGAAGTTCATGTGAGTCTCCATGGGTTTGGTATTATGATGAAGGAATAGATTCTTATAAATGTTAATGGTGCTCTAGTTATCACAAAATATGACTGTAGGTTGCCTGATCTAGATACCAAGCTCATAAATAATTCCTTGAAGCCAAATAGCCTTAGTAGATGAGTTAACAAATCCCCTATACTCTACCTCTATGGAAGATAGATATATAGCATTCTAATTATTGCTCAACCAACTGATGGGGCTAGGACCTAATGAAAAAATATAACTTGAAGTGGACTTATGACTCCCAATATCACCGACCTAATCTAAGTCTATGTAGTTGACCAAGTCAAAATCTGAACCAAACCTATAGTGTATCCCATACCTATGTGAACTTTGAATGTAGTGCAAGATCCTCTTAGGTTTTTTCTAGTGTAGCCGATGGGGTTCCTACATGAATCTTGAAATAATTCCAATAACATAAGAGATATCAAGTCTAATGTGATTCAAGTAAACAAGGCTTCTAACAAGCTATCGATACAAGGTAACATCTACCAATGTAGTGGAATAATCTACCTCAAGCTTGACTCTAGATAGGAATGGAGTCAGATATGGCTTACAGTCAACCACATGAAATTATGCCAATAGATCAAGAGAGTACTTGGGCTATGAAAGTGAAATCCTTGAATCTGTATGAGTGATCTCAATGCCAAGGAAGTAGTATAGTATTCCCAAGTCAGTCATGGCAAATCTATCTTGAATAGTTATATTCATTAGTGAGATAGTCAAAGAAAAACTCCCTATGATCAAAAGGTCATCAACATACAAAATCAATATCAACAATGAATCATCTTGCCACAATAATTACACATTGGGGTCTGAGTGGCTTCTAGTGAAACTTGAAGTAAGAAGGAAGGAATCCACTTTGGCATACCAAGCTTGAGGGGCCTATTTGAGGCCAATAATGGATTTATTAAATTTACACACTAAATAAGAATCCAAAATAAAACAAAGTTGTTACTCCATGTATATCTCCTCTTTAAGGTCTCCATGAAGAAATGCACTTTTCACATCTATCTGATGTATACTCCATCCATATGCTTTAGCTACAATAAGTGTGAGTTTGATCGAAGTCACCTTAGCCGTGAGTATAAAAGTCTCTAAGTAGTTAATGTCAGCTACCTATGAAAATACCTTGGCTACCAATTTAGCCTTATACTTGTCAATAGACCCATCTACAACATATTTGGTTTGATATATCTAGTGACATCGAACCATATCTCTTCCCTTAGGAAGAGAAGTCAAGTCTCAAGTGTGATTACTAATCAAGGAATCATATTCCTCATCCATGGCTCTATCCCACTAAGGTATGCCTAAAGCCTCTCTGAAAGTCTTAAAATCCAACATGGAATTAAAAAAGGCATGTGGTCCACTCTAAAATTCTACCTGAGTACGTCTATCATCATTTGGATGACCTACCCAAGTACCTACACTCTCAAGTATTTGCCTAGCCCAAAGAGGGCCTAAAATGGGTTAGTTAGGTACTAAATACTCATCATCTAATTCATGTATAAAAGTGGATGAGGATGACTCTCCATCACTCTACTCACTTTTAGAACTAGAAGAAGAAGAAGAAGTGACCTCTGCCTCAAGAACCTAATATGAATGATTTGAATCCTCAAACTACTCATCCAAACTAAGTGAAACCAATGTAGAGGGAGAAGTGTCAAAAAAAGAGTTGGTAGTACTCTCCTAAAACCTAACACTCCTCTTGATGAGAAAATTATGAGTTGTATAATTAATAAGTCTATAACATTTGACCCCATTTAGATACCCAATAAAGATGCAAGGTTTGGATTGAACCTCCATAGCCTTACATTTATTTTTGGGAATACGTGCCATCACTAGTGATATGAAGATTATGAAATGCTACACCTCTGGTTTCCTATTATGCCAAGATTCATAAAGAGTTATGCCCTTGAAAGATTTGTGAGGAACCTAGTTTTAAATGTAACATGCATAATTAATGGCTTCTACCTAGAACTATGGAGCCAATGATCTAAAATGAATCATATAGTTGGCCATCTCCTTCAAAAACTAATTATTTCACTCTGCTACACCATTATACTAAGGAGGGTACATTAATTTCCACTTAAGATTAATCCTCTTGATGGTATAAAACTACTCAAATATATGGTTGATGTAATCCCACCATTATCTATTCAAATTTTTTTGATGCACTTTCTAGATTTCTTCTTGGCTAAAGCCTTGAAGTCTAAAAAATTATCAAAAACTTCAAACTTTTGTCTAATAAAGTAGACCCATGTATATCTATAAAATTCATCAATGAAGGTGAGGACATATCTAGCCTTGGTAAAAGAAGGATGGGGAAACTAGCCCATGACATCACTATGAATCAACTCAAGAGGTACTGAATCTCTCCTAGCTTTGACTTTGTCAAATTTATCTTTGGGATGTTTTCCAAGGACATAACCCTCATAAAGTCCCTTAGAGAATTTAACTATAGGTAAGCCTATAACCATATCTTGCTGATTCAACTACTCAAGCTAGTGGTAGTTAAGGTGGCTAAATTGCTCATGCCATAATCTACTAACTCCATATGAATGGGTAAGTAATGCGGTAGGAGGAACATCTAGATAAAAATGGGAGAAGGTGTATAGCCTTGAATGGTGATTAGCCCTTCCCAATTCAACTTTAGAGTCATTGTGTATCTCTCTGATCTCAATTGAATTTGGTGTAAACTCGACCCTCATGCCCTACCCTATATGAGTAATATGATACACTGAAAGAAGATTAGTTGATAGTGAAGGTACACTTAGATCATTTGTGAATGTTACACCTTTGAATTCAACAATCTCTCTTCTTACAACCTCCATAGGAATCTTAACACCCAAAGTGATAGAGGACATGCTACAGGGGTCTAAGTAAAGAAACTAAACCTTTGATGAACTTATATGGTGTGAAGCATCATAGTCAATAACCCAAGATGAAGTAGATATGGAGGCCACTGAAACTAAATCTTTACCCTTAGGTTTATCCTTCCCTTTTCCTTTTCCTTAGAATATTCTTTGGCTGATGATGACTATTTGATAATCTCATAAACCCTTATATTATTTTTCTCTAGAATATGTGTAAGGTGGTCTATCTATTTCTTCATAAAATTATGCTCATCATGTACATTATTATTAAAATAGGAGAACTTAACCTTTCTCTCTTAGGTTTCCCTTCAGATAAGGAGGTTTTAGTGCTAGTTCTTGTACTAGTTTTCTATTCTTTCTTCTTCTTAGGATCCTTACTCTTCTATTTCTTATCCTTGTTTCTAGAGGCTTTCTATTTCTCATTTCTAACAATGAGGGCTGAAAGTTTGGAAGACTTGATGGTTCCCATATAGATTAATTTATCCTATTCTTTAGTTAAATATGCAATGAATTCATCTAAGGATGGCATTGTCTAGTTGGCTCTCATGACTCTCTTGGTCAATTAAAAGCTAGAGACAAATACAAAGTAATCAAGTCTTAGTTTTACAAGCACAAAATGAACTAAATACTCATATTTATTCTCAATTCCACACTCTTTTAACTAAAATATAAGTGAATTAATCTTCCTGAATAATTCCTCTAATGTGTCAAAATTTATAGGGCTCAAACTAATTATCTCAATCTCAATCTCATGACCCCTCATGGTGTCGATTTTACCAAATAATTTTTCTAGGGTGTCTCATACTTCTTTGGGAGATTTGGTTGACTCTATGTGAAATAAGAGTTCTAATGACACTAAAATACATAATATTTCAAAAACTTCATTACATATATTAAACCATTTTATTTTATTTGCTTTAGCTGTGGGCTCAACTTCTACCTCCATAGTTATGTGAAACAACCCTTTACTTCTAAGAACCATTGTAATCTTAATTTTCCATTCCTGGTAGTTAAAGGGTGTGAGTGAATTAAAAATACTAAGATCCATTATATAATTAATATTAATGTGTTTGTTATTGTTGTTTTATAAATTATATGTGTAAAAAATGAAAGAATTATATAACAAAATCACGATCACAGTAAAACCCCCCTAAAACTATGTTAGGTGCCCCCCCCTCTGCCAAATTTTAGAAATTTATAAAGTAGTTAATTTTACAATTAAAATCATCCCAATTCATGGGAAATAAGAAAATATACACATTTGCAAAATATGGTACTCAATTTTGAGTTACCATTTGCAAGATATTAATAAAATAATTTCTTATAAATAGGTCTATGACTAAAAACTTGTACTTAAAAATTAAATAAAGTACCTTGGGAAAGGTAAAATATGCCTTCCAATCACTCATTAGGTCTAAAATTTCACCACATACTTATTAGATTCAGTGGAAGAGAAAAAAGTTTACTTGATTGCCTCGATATACATGAAAGCAATGTGGCTTCTTCTTTAAACAAAAAATACAAATTAAAAAAAAAAAGAAATTAGTAAGCTATTTTTGAGTAGAGGAATGATGGATTATAGTTGTTTTGATTAATAAGGTTACATCCAAGGAACCCAATGCTAGGTACAAGTCTTCTTTGAGGCTCTATGAAGATAAAGGAGGTGTTAATGACCACTAAAGTGCAGATTCCAACATACTTCTACAACAAAAAATAGTTGATATTAAAAGATCTAATGCCTTCCTTCCTTGCTGGTAAGAGACTCCACATAGACCAACTCACTCAGACCCCTCCAAGATATATAAAAATCATATCAAACCAAAGCGTAGTGTAAAATTTATTTTTTCATCACATAAGACAAAAAGGAAAATGGCATAATAGGCAAAATTATAGATTTGATTTGTTGTCAATGCAGTAGAAAATGCCACCTTTAGACACCTTTCTTACCCTTCCAATGTAGCATCAAATGATTCAACATCTTTCTCTCCTTTGGTATATTTTTTGATAAAATAAGATGTAGGTCAAATCTATTGTAGCTGAGGGAAATAAAATAATGAAGTCTATATCTATAAACAAATAGAATAAAGTCCAGCACCTAGCCAATCTTGGAACTTCTCAAATGTTGTTATATTTACAAAAAAAGTGCCCAAATCTTTAAGATAAATCTAATAAAAAAGGATACAAATCAAGGTAGTATAAAAAAATGAAATGCCTAGCCTTAGCAAAGATGCCTCCTTTCTATGCCTTTCTCTATGTTGTTCTTGTGTTAGAAAATCTTAGACAAGAGAAACATAAAAAAATAATGCCAAGTTTGCTGTAGATATAATGCTAAGATTCAACAAAAGTGCCACACCAAAGCATCATATTGGAATGCTGGTAATAGCCAATACACTTCAAGGCTAAATATCTAAATAACACAAATAAATAATGAATTCAAAATTTTAGATCTAAAACAAATCTTCTTACACAATTAATGTAATAGAATGGAAATGTTAAAATGGAGAGATCTAAGCTAAAATCAAATGAACCCAAGAGTCAAAATAAAAACTTGGAAAAAAGGACAATCCTTAGATCTAGATCAACTCTAGTACCATATTAGAATAAGCTCCAAGAATGCTGATCCAAGTGAATGTACCGATTCTAAATGCAATGTGAGATGCATATTGTTCAAGACAATACAAAGTAAATAATGCAACTACAATAATGAACCAAAGAGAAATAAGACATGAATGAGCCAAAATAATCCATACAATATTACATTAGAAATGTGAGTGGAGATAGGTGAATATATAGGCTAGAGAGGGAAAGAAACCAAACATTCCAATGAATGTGGTACTATATTTCCAAATAACCAACATGACCTTTAGAGCCTTAAGCAAGCTAATACAACCCTACATCCAAAACCCAATGGGAAAAAGGCCTACACCAACAAATACAAATTATTTTAGGTGAAACAAAAACCATTATATATTCAATATTTAAAATTATATTATAGTTGAATGTTTTGGACCAATATTATGATTTATACTTTTGAAAATGTATACATGTGCATGAAATTGTATCATGCCCATTGAAACTATTCTAAATGATATAGAATATTATGCATCTATATCCTCAATTGTAACTATATTTTAAACATGTGATTTTTTTATCTTGTAATTTTTTTTCATATACCCATGCACATGCATTCAAGTGTGTATGAATTTGTACTCTAGTCTTTGTAAATTGAGTGATTATGCATGTCATGTTTCCCCACAATCTATTCTAATGTTACAATATCTATCATGTATCTAATTTTTAAATTCTTTGAATCTTTGAACCTTGTTATATATCATGAAATCTATTTTTTTAATTTTGCTTTGAATATTTAAAACATTTTATTTGTCATGTAATCTATTTTTTTGTTCATGTACGATTGAATATCTTAGATAATACCACAACAATTCCATCCTTTTGAGATTATGAATGTATTATGCAAGTCAATCATATCAAAAGAAGAGTTAATTTTATCATGTGATAATAATAATATTATGAATAATCATTTCAACATATGAAGAGTATGTTATCATAGTATGGTAACTACCATTGAAGCATGTATGTAAAATATTTAATGTGAGGTAGACAAGTGTCATGTATTTATAGATATAATAATAATTCATGTAATAAATTAAGCATATTTAAAAAAGACTATTCCATAAAATTTTATTATATGTATCATGATACCACTAATCAATCTTGACAATCACAACACATAATTTAACATGGTGTTAAACATAAGGCCAAGGGTAACATATAATGGACATGAACATCTTATAACAATCAAGGCTAAGGGTCATAAGAAAAATACATTAATAATGTCATAATAAATTTACATAAAGATGTCACACATAAAAGTTCAAGGGCCCACACATAATAAGAAATAATTTCTAGCCTATAATGAAATAAAGTAACTATAGTGAAGGATTATAGAAAAATTGAAAACTAGTCTAAAAAATCCCTATGTATCAATATCACATCATAAAAAATTATCATATCAATGTAGCACAACGTAAGATATGAGTAATTAACAAGACACTTGTAAGATATTTATTTCAGCATGGCATTTGAAGTCGTAGATAGATATAACATGTGATAATGTGACTTATAAAATAAGATGCCCATAACATAGGCATGGCCACTAGGTAATATAGAATCCAACATCAATGAATACATGTATAATATGTATGTTTTAAATCACAATCATATAACTTGTGAAATGCATGTGTGTATGAAAAAAAATGTTAGCTAAAAAATATGTAGTAAATAACATATGTGAAGAAGTAAACTGGCAACTCATGTCATGCTCAAGTCCCAATTTTTTATTTTTGAGAATATTTAGAATGTTTATGAATTTTCAACATGATTTTTTTGTCCTTTTGAGATAATTATTTTTTTTTACTTTTGAGATATGTGGTTTTTTAGACATATGTATTCTTTTTTGTATTTTTGACATATCTTTTCTTTGTATTTTAACATATTTGAATTTTTATTTCTTTTTGATAAATGTGAATTTTGTTTTGTTATTTTTGAAATATATTCAAGGGAAAGTAGCATGGATTTTAAAAAATAAAATAAAGGGAGGCATATAAATAATCTACAACATGTGTCAATTCATAGTGTGGACTAGATGTGATAACATGGTAATGCAAAAAAAATTAATTCCTGAAATATTCCCCCACTATATGTGTGTATCACTACAATTTAACTCAATATAATATGTAGAAATAATAATTTTCATGCCCTAAATGTATAATAATTGATGTGCATTGATGTAGTGTATAGGATTAATATTATGCAATCATGTAAGCTCAAATGGAAGTCAGAGTATGTTTGGATAGTCAATATGTAAGATTGATCAAGTAATATACTAAAATATATTTTCAATAAAATTATTATAATAAAAGTAGCACACATCCAAGAAAACATAAAGGTATGGAAAAACTGCATCAGAGCAGAGTTACGAAGTATATGTAATGAATTTCAGGGAACGATGAATAGTTATTAAATAAATTCATGATGGCATAGAACTAAAAGATAATCAGAATGAGAGGCATGAAGATTATTGTGATTTAAGAATGAATATGGGAGATTATTTTAATTAGATGTGATGGAGAAAAATCCTTCAAGGACAAAAGATGCAAATTAGAGTCGATGCAAAAAAAATTGCAACAACAAAATGCTGAAGGCTAAGAAGAAGGGCTTCCTAAGGTAAGACCTACCTTGCCATTAGATATATATTTACTTGTAAACCATGAATAATTTAATGCTTTAAGGTAAGTTTACCCTTATATTATCCCACCATTTTTTGTTGCTTAATCACTTTTGAGGGTATAAAATAATTCTACTTTACTACCTTCTCAAATATCTATAAAGTATAACCCTAGACTTTTAGATTAGTAACAACAATGATATAATACATCAAGGATTGATATTACTTATTTTATCTTCTAGAGAAACCCTATATGGAAAACTTGTCCTTGACCTCCCATCGAAGACCCTTCTAAGGATTTTGGCCTTCTAGAATGGAGGAAGGGCTACCATCCCTTGTTATTTCCCTTCCCATCTCCACCTTAGCTAAAACCCCAACTAAATCCCCCAACAAATGTTTTGGAACCATAACCCCATCCTATGTGGACAAATAACCAAAAACTGTGGCCATATCTTAGCAAGAAGAAGAAAGAAACATGAACAAAAATGTCTACAATCTTAAAGATATAGATTGGGATCACAAAAGAATGTTGGAAGAATTCAAAGGAAAATTAATGGATATGGGAAGGAACTTGTCCAATCTTAGAAATTAATTGAATTATTTGAAACATGAGACTGACAAAATAAAAAAGGATTCAAACAAGGGAAAGGAAACTAAAATTTTTGTGATTGAAAAGGATACTAACCAATTAAATGAACCCAAAGCTACTGAAGACCTTATGCCAATACCAAAGGATAAAATTAACCCTTAGAATAAGACCAAACATGCCCCTATAGAAGGATTGAGAAAGTGAAATCATGAAAGGAATATATAGGAAGTGCTGAAGGCAAAATATAAGGAGAACAGTAGATAGCTCTCTATTTTTGTTTAAATTTTTGTTTTATTCTTTTTGCTATTGGTTTATTGTTATTTCTAGTTTTTGTTGTTTTGATGATGGAATTATGCATTTTGTAGTTTGTGGTGGATTAGTTTATTGAATTTGTGTCCTTTTTGTTAAAACTTGATGGTTTTTTGTCCTTGTAAAACCAAACTTATTTTACCAAACTAATAAAAAATGAAAAGCACCACACATGTTTAGATTAGGTTAGATAATCAAAAGGTAAGGGTTAAATAAAATAAATCCAAAGGCTAGAATAAAAGTATATGTAGGCACATATGAAAAAATGTGTTTCAATATAGGAGAAGAAGTGGAGAGTATTCAAATAAACATGAGGAAGATATGTGCATTCAAATATGTTAAGGCTTAACCAATGACTTTTTCAATAGGAATTTCCCATGGATTTACTTCATAATATATGTAATTACATTTTGAATCATCTGTTAATCCACTAATTGAGATGGGATGTCTATGTTTAATTATTATGTCATAAGGAGTATCATACCAATATGATACATATTCATATTAATCATCATCTTATTTGTCTTAAAATTTTGGTATGCCACTCTTATAATTATTGGCTTATTTAATGTAAAACCAACTGCACCATACTATAACATTTAACTTTCCTTTTTCTTTTAATTTACCAAAAGTGTTGTATCATGTGTCTATGTTGTGATTATATTAGATTTATTTTATATAATGTTAGCTAAATAGATATTTTCATTTGTTTGTTTTTTCTTCATGAATTCATCCTCTCTTAAAATTGTAAGCATTTTAGCTTCATGCTCAAATGTGATAGAATCATTACATTGTACCTAATATTATGCCCATTACTCTTATCCATGATTTTCATAGTTTTGCATTGTATTGGTAAAATTTAGGATCGATGTGAAATATGATGGGACATGTTTTTTATCTATATATTATAGGAATCTCAATGGATCTAGTGTAACACTATGTCCTAATAATATCACTCAATTATTGTTTGTAACACCCAATATTTTTGAGAGGTGTCGGGATATATATATTAGATTCATGAAAATATGCAATCTCAAAACTAGTAAATTGATTTCAATAAATGTCAAGACTATGGATAAAAAACTAGATATATGAATAACACTTTTTTTTATTTTCCTCCTTTCAAACCACATTTGGCTTACTTGGTATGTATTGATTTTTATTTACCTTTGTGAGAAACCCTTTCTTCAGGTTGTTTTATTTCTTATCTTACATTTAATTTTGAAATTTTATTATAGTGATTTCCATATTAGTAACTCATCTTTTTAAAAATTTCTCTTTGTATTTTTTATATATGTAATATTTATATTTTGTCTTATTCCTTTTGTAACCTTTATTTCTCTAATTTTTCCATCTTCAGTCTTTCTTGTTCTAAATTTTCCACGTGTAATCATTCATTTTCCAAATTTTCCATTTGTAACTATTGCTTTTGAAACTACACATTTTTTATGCTTGCACTTGTTTCTTAGAATTTTTAACATTAATTGTAGCATATTTAATATTGTAAGTATGTGCAATCTTGTCTTAAAATGATGTAACCCTTAGACATAAAACTTAATTTATCTTCCTATTATTTAGAAAATACTGTAACAAGTGTATTCACTCTAATTATGTTTATTATCTTGAGATATAGCCTTTCATTTCCCCTTAGAGGATTGTGTCTTCATATTAATCTTTAATTTATCCTACTTTTTATATATGGATCATCTTGATATGTTTTAATCCCCATGGGTGCTAATAGAGTATCAGATATGTACTCATCTAGGTTGATAGGATTGAAATTCATCTTAAGAAAATTTTAATTTGTTTGATCTTGCATATCATCATCATCATCACTATTATACAAATCTATAAATATTCATTTAGGATCTTCAAAATCAACCAAAATAGGAGATCTAATATTTTATCCTATTTTACTATGGTAAATGGTAATGAATTTTTTATATCTTATTTAATGATCATGGTTGGTACTTTGTTATGATTTTTACTTGACTCACCCACCTCATATGTATGAATATAATTTAGGGGGATGGATTATGTAGGTGGTATAATATAATTATAAACATAATGTGATTATCTCTTTGAAATATTTGAAAGGTGTATCATTTGTTGTAATTATATATTCATGTCTGATGTATATAAATTTGATACATTTATGAAAGGTATAATGTATATCCTCCATTGTATGAATCCAAGGTTGACCCAAAAGTAATTTGTATTATAACTAGTTAGGCATGACTTGAAAAATAATGGGAACCATCTTGGGACTTACTAGTAAATATAATGTGATAGTTATAAGTATTTAACAAGAAAGGTTATTGAGTTTAACACTAGGCTAACAAATCTACTGGATTATGTGCTTTATTTCATCTTATTTTCAATTGAATGTGTTAATACAATTTGATGTGAATAATTAACTTTCATGCAACATATGATTTTATATATATGCATCTCATTTAATTTGAAGTCTCAATTACATTCATTTGGATTTGAGTATTACACTAGGGTTGGTGAATTCTAGTTTTACATGTCATAGAGGTTAGAAGAATTATCACCTCTAACCATCTGAATCAAACTTTATTTTCTACCATACCTTGCTTACCTTTATATCTACCCCATGAGTCACTTTAATTTATCTCGTTATATAAATATTCATGGTTTTTTTTACTTGGGTAATAATTGGAAATGTTTAGAGCAATTTCACAAATATTATCAAGAAATAAAGTGTCACTATTGTATAATCTATTGTCCCTACAATAGGGTATACTTGTAGACTTATAAGTGGTGGCCATATCTCTACTATTTTTCTATTTTCATTAGTAGTTGTGTAAAAAACTCAAGCCCTATGTCTTTGAGGACTTAAAATTGAGTTTATTACTTCCCCCTATTCCCTAGTGACATAGGGAGCACATTAAATGCATCAAAAACTACTTCTATGAAAAATACATTGGTGATGTTTGTCACATAATTGGTCTTATTATAAGTGGTGAAGTGTTTAATATTTGTGAATAAATCCACTATAAAAAGTATGGAATATTAAACTCTTTGCATTCTTGGTAATCTAAACACAAAACACATGCTTATATCAGCCCATGGTCCATCTAGAATGGCTAAGGGTTGGTAAAACCCTATGTTCTATATATTCCCTTTCACCCATTGGAAAACTTTAAAATCTCACATATTTTTGGATATTTTCATCCATTCTTGCAAATAATAAATCTTATCCAATAGTGTCAATGTCTTATTAATACCAAAGTGCCTTAAAAATACTTTTTACAAAAAAAATTTAGTTATCACTTATTGAACCCCTAGGTGATCAAAATTGTGGTCCTATTAAAGTAATACCTTCATGGAGTAAATAGTCTAGCCACTATGTTTGTTACATGCTTGTTAGATCCATGCACACTTTATATCCATTGAAAATACTTCATCTTATTAATATAACTCCTTCATTAAGTCAAATCACAAAACCTCATCTCTCATCTTGTTTATCATTAGTGTTATCCTAATTATCTCACCTAAGACATTCAATTTTATTCTCTTACGCTTGAGCACAAACTGGTATCTCTACAAATAATCTATCCACTTTATGTGTCTCTGGGTTAGTTTTCCTTGGTGGTTGATAAATTATAATGATTTATATTATTTTTACACCATAAAATCCTTAATAAATATATAGTACCTCAGCTTATTAAATTATTACACAATGGAACATAATTCTTAGTCATAGACCAAATATATGCTCTTCACACAATTCAACTTCTGACTGAAATAACATATAGTTATTCATTTTTATCTCAACACTACACCAATTTTTTCACCACTAAAACCATAAACAACTTGAAACACTTTGTTAAAATCTAGTAGTGCCAACACTGGTTGTTAAATTACCTTCTTCATTTTTTGGAAAATTATGCTCAAGTTCTTTCATTCTTACAAATTATTTTTGATCTCCACACATTATTTTTGATATTTTTGTGCATGTCTTGTTGAAGTTCCTAATGAACCTCCTATATAAGCTAGAGAGAATATAAAAACTTCATGTTCAAACATAATTTTAGGTAATTTCCACTCTACTATCACACACACATCCTGAGGGTCCATTTTTAACACTTATTAGGATATTCCAAAACCTAAATACACCAACTCTTCTTTAATAAACCTCCATTTATTAAAATTTATTGGATAATTCGATTGGTGAGAATTCTACAAAAAATTACATAAATTTGACATGTGTTATTACCTCATCCTATTAAATATATAAATCTCATCTAGATACATAATGACATAATTACATATGAATATACTAAAAAAATTTGTTCATTAGCCTCATGAATATACTTAGCATGTTTATTAATAATTTTATCATAAAAAATGACTCATAAACCCCCTCATTTATCCTTAATTTGGTATTCCATTCATCTCCTTTGTAGATATATTTATATTAATACACTCCTTAGATATACCTTTGTAAAATACCTTGTGCCACTCAAACAATCTATCATGTTATCCATGTGTGGAAATTAAAACATGTACTTGATCATAACCTTGTTAATGGATTATGAATATGTCCACATATGCAATTATCCTCCCTTATTATGTGTTATTACTATAGGTACTTCACATAGATTCAAAACATCCCTTATTGGTCTGTCCTATATCAACCTATGAAATTATCTTTTCACTTCCTTATTCTACTCCAGTTTCATCATATGTGCAACCTTATTTAAAAATCTCAATCCGAGTATCATATCCATGTTTTTGGAATTTTTTTTGATATAATGTCAATTAAATAATGTAACTCCTTCACTTAGAATAAGAGTGCCTCTTAATTTCACATGTTGTCATATGTGTTTTTTATTACACACTTTATAGAATGAGCATGAAACATGTCTCATCCTTCCCTACTTTTATCAAAAACTCTTTTCCTACTACCATCAATTATTTTGCACAAAAAGTATTGTTCCATATTTCTTCCTCATCCTTCATAGGAATTAGATTTATTTTTATCCCATCTTTTTCCAAGTGATAAGTGTTCATTGGACCATCATGTACTAAATTTCAATCAAATTTTCATGGTCACCCAACTCGTTTCCCCTGAATAAGTATATACAAATATATTGTATATGTGTAACAAATAGGTCTATATAATGATCATGCATGGGTGTATCAATCAAATTCAGAGGTTTTTAGGGTGGAAGAGGATATGCTAATGGTTGTAGAGGGAACCAATATTATACACTTTTAACCATGACTACCTTGTTACACTATATGTACTTTAGGCATGGATTACTATATATGGTATTGCACAAATTATTTACATCCAATAGCATCCTAAAAACATGTTTAATACCCAATCAATTTGTATAACTAATAATTGAGAGTATATTATGGTGGATCCCCCATGAAGTGTCTATGTAACCCATTGTATTCTATTTTTCCCCATAGAATATAATAAATTCTCTTGATGTATATTGTAAATCATACTATGCGTGTAAATGGGAGTGTATAAGTGTTATTGTACACACTTCTCACATAACCCACTATGAATATTTACAATGTGTATGGGTTATTTATTGATATAGGCTCATATGAATAATGTATGAAAATATTAATCATCATCAAAAACATCACTATCATAAAATGTGATCATAAGATGCTATGGGTTGTGTTGATAAGTGTGTCAATAATTGCATTTATTAAGTGACCATACATCAAAGGTGAAGGATGCATATTTTTTTCATAGTTTACTTCTAAATTATAAATAGTATATATAATCTTAAGTTTTTTAAATGGGTTATTAAATATCTCAATATTATGATTTTTAATTTTTATATGGTCCATATTCCTTTATAGGTGTGCCTAAGTTGATAATGGTGTCTTCAATAAGATCCTGTATCATATGCCTCAATTTGAATCAAAGATTTTTAGAATGTCCCACAATTTGATTATAGTCATAATATGCATTCTTATCATATTTAATTTATGTAGGTATGTTTGGATCAATCTCCTTTGAAGGAAGAATATTTGTAAGGTTAAACTTAAGAATGTTTTATAATAATATGTAAGGAGGTGGCAATAATTTGTAAAATTATTTTTTTGGTAAAACTATCAAATTTAGTTGATTTGTAGGTTCTGATACTGCATTACCTATGATATTTTACTCAAACTTGTTATCATGTTTTCTAACTTTCTATCTTAGTTTTCTTTGAAACTCCATTTTATACCTAAATTTTTTTAAAGCAACGAGATTAACTTATTTATCCCTTATTGTATCACATGGATCATCAAAGTATTTGACTAACTTGAAGATAATTAAATCATATAGTGATGCAAGTAATATTTTATTAAAAATTTATTGAAACTCATTATTATCCATAATATTAATTATTTTGGCTAGCCTAGTCTTGTACCAAAGTACATAATCACTTATTGTCTCATTGGACCCTTTCTTGAGTTTAGCAATTTCACATTAGATAGGTTATCATCAATGTTGATGAAAAAATGTGGTATAGATTAATCTACCAAAGAGTTTATTTCTCTTAAAAATATGATGGGAAGGTCATGGAACCCTTGAAAATCATAGTATTTAAGGGTTGTCATAAATAGTTTGGTCAATAATTTATCATTGTATATATAATACAAACATGTTTCATGGAATGATATATGGTGTTACTTTAGTCACCTTTTCATTTTTATATTGGAATATTAGGAGATAAAAAACCTATTCATAAAGGATAAGTTGTTATCTCAGGAGATAATGGGTTATGAAATAAAGTATGTGAACCCATGGAATGATTGGATTTCTATACATTTTGATCTAACTACAAAAGCTTAATATGCATGGATATAATATTATACTCTAGGAAATTTAAATTAGGTGAGGTTTATGATGTACCATGCATCATAATCATGGGAGGGGTATAATTACCTATGTAAGAATAATTATGTAAATTTTTTTTAAGCCTCATGTTTCTCCCAAACCTTAGGTGGATGTCACATATATCACTAAAGGTGTAGACATAGGGATGGTACTAATAGTAAAGGTATGAAAACCTAAAATGGAGGTGATAGATTAAAAGGATCAATTGACAATAGTAAAGTTATTTTGTTATTATGACTAAGTTTTAGTAATCTTAGTTTGGTATGTAGCCTTAGATGCTAGGATTAATTTGACTATTATACCCACATCTTTGGGATATATATGGATTCCTTGACCAAAATTTAACAAGGATTTTACTTGGTAAAGATCTACGCCATTATATTAATTTGGATCAATTATATCTAGATATTCATAATTATCTTGATTATAATGTTCAATATGATTATCATATTTTAATGGAGGCATGCCAAAATAATTACATCATCAAAAGAAGAATGAAAATTCATTGTATCCTTTTTATGAAATAAAATAAATTTGAGTATGATCTATGTGAGTCCCACTTCATCTATCACTATGTCTTAAAGGGATAAGGGAACTAACCTTATTATATGGCAAAGGATGGAATTGTGCAAGAATGCAAAAGTCTAAGGATAAAATATAAAGCCCTAAGAAAAAAATATAAAACCCTATAAGGATGGAACCCTAACAAAATCTTATGGTTTTACAAAGTTTGATTAGTATACATGTTCTATTAACCTAATTTAGTTTTAGAAACATGAATAAGATACAAACTAGTATATGAATTCAAATATATAAAAATGGAAATTAAGCATGATTCTAAATGTAAAATATTGAGATAAATTGCAATGATTTTAAAATTGGCATATGCTAAATATAGTAAGTACAAATATAATTTGAACACTTAGATTATAAAATTGAATGTATGATTGTGACTGTATTCTATTAGTGGAAAACGACTAAAGTAGGCTTGTAATTTATATGATATGGGAACTATGTTTTTGTCTAGACTGAGTTAGTTCCATTAGATTTGGGACAATATATACTATAAATAATGACCTAAATGGTTAGTGCTAAGCTTTATGAAATGAATGACTATGACTATATGGCCACCTTTTCTTGTCTCTAAAAGCTATGTATGTGTCATTTTAGACCCTGATGATGCATGAAACTCTATAAATCATATTCCTTCACCTTAAAAGTCTTAGTGTGATTATTAGGTCTAAAAACTACAAAATCTATGAATTTTAATGGTCTAATATGACCCCAATCAACCCCATTTGATGATTGGCCACTACCTATGTATCTAATAATCTGAGGATAAAAATCAAGCCACATACATTTATTTCACCTAGGGTGATTATGAAATTGTGATACTTAATTATATATATATTTAAATAATGATTTTTATTTTATACTTGAAATTTATTGATTTGAATTGGATTTAGTATGCTTAAAACTTGACTTGTGATTTATCCTATTAATAAATTCATAATTTGGAATTAATAGTGAATATTTTCTCAATGTTAAATAGTGTATATATGTGTAATAGGTAGGTTTCAAGACCCTTATAAAGTGACACCTTGATATATATATATATATATATATATATATATATATATATATATATATATATATATATATATATATATATATATATATATATATATATATATATATATATATAATTCAAATCGGGTAATATCTCACACTAATGACACACTAGGAAAATGGTTCAACCCTAAAGAAATGTTTAATTTTAAAAAGTAGTCACTAGTTGAAGAGGGTTGATACTAACCAAATTAGGTTAGTATAAACTAGATATACTGACCAAACCTAACGTTATAGACTTATGTACATGTGAACTAAAATAAAGTATGGATATGTTTATGCAAGATATTAAACATGTTTTAAATGGATATCGAGGTTATAATAGATGTGTAATAGTAGAATTCAAGGGTAAAACTCATAAGGTAGCATGTAAGTGTAAAATAATGGTTGATTAGGATAATTTTTGTGTACTCAAGTCATGTGCTCTAAATTTATGTCAATAATATTATTTTTAAGTAATTAATACCATATTTTAGTATCTATAAAATGACTAAGTAAATTTTTATATATGAAATAATTTACAGGTATGTATTTGGTCATATTCTATTAAATTTTTTAAGGAATATAAAAATGGAGTTGATATTTAAACTATAAATTTTTGTTAAACCCCATTGAGATAACCAATAGTTAAACTAATTATTTTTACATGTAATTAATGTTAAGATTATTTATAGTTTTCTATTTGGTAATTGACAACTAAATTGATCAAAACAATTAAATGTTGAAATAACATTGGCCCACTAGATAAGTCAAATCAATTTAGTATTCAAGCAATAAACTAGTCTATAAGATGAATAACTATCAGTCAAGTATAATAGAATGAAACAAGTATAACAACTAATGATATACTCCATAAATCAATCATAAATGTGCTTATAACCATTGATATTTCTATTTTAATAATAATATATAAATATCATCATTGATGTGTTTAATATCCATCAACTAATAAGGTAAAATGTAGTACAATGCCAAATGTATAAGGAAAACAATATACTATGAGCTATATAAACAAATCCATGATCCATCACATATCTTGAGTATAATCCCAAATGTTTAATTAGCTAACAGAGGGAGATCATCATTTGAGTGATTTACTTCCAACCATAAATTAATGGTCTCCCACACACCTCCTTTCTAGGAGTGGCCATACCCTTTATAGAGGGGTAGATAATAATAATTCAGATATTGAGAAATAACTAGAACTCATGTTTGTACTATCATTTACATCCAATAATAAAATAGACCATGAAATCCATTCCTCTATCTAAATGAAATCAAAAAACATATATAAACTAGAATTATAGTGAAATGATAATGTCTCAACTATAAACTTACCTTGGCTAAAGTTTTCATTATAGAATTCCTATTTAAGAACTTGAGTCAATTTTACTCACACATAACTCTTTACTATTGAATCATGACATAATATGCTATTAGGGGGTATCTATATGAGATACCCTCTGGCATACTCAACATTAATTTCCTTTTATCTAGGTAGTCTACTTTAAATATTTCAAACTAGAATATTACAATACCAAATAAATTATGTAAATAATCATCAAACAAGAATCCGACTAATTCTAATCACTTAAAATTAAGATGAAGACATAAATATAACAAAGAATTTGGATTGATAACAAATATGCGCATTAAATTTAAAATAATAATAACATATCTTTTTAACACCATTTTTACAAAAAAAATATATAATCAAAGTCAATACACAATAAAAAAAATTCCAAGAATCCTGAGTACCATTCATTAGGGAATGACAATATAACTACCCTTTTATTGTTTTAATTTTTTTTTAAAAAAAATAATAGATCTGGGTGATATTATGGTCACATTCTATATACAGGGTCTACCCTACATTTACACATTAAATGAAACATCATGCCATTGTATAAGTCTGAAAATATACATGTACTTTATAAGTGTGTCCCTTATATACTTTTCTTACCCACAACTTAGAATTAAAACTTTTACTCTATTTATAAATACTATTCACATATTTTCCATATGAACTCCCCACTAAACAATTATAACATGTATACATGTCAAGTTGTCTATATTTCAACCCTATAGATACTACTCATTTCCATAATTAGGGTTTTTATTATACTAGTAGACATTCTCTATCTTCAACTCAGAATACTGTAATAGGGAGGCAAGACTTAGGCTTGCTTAAATAATTAATCCTATGAAATTAAATATACTCTCTTTTGTGATAAGTATACACACATACATATATACATTAATACATACATACATACATACATACATAGATATATACATAGATACATATATATGTGTATATATATATGTATATGTATATATATATGTATATGTATATATATATATATGTATATATATATATGTATATATATATGTATATATATATGTATATATATGTATATATATATATATATATATATATATATATATATATATATATATATATATATATATATATATATATATATATATATATATATATATATATATATATATATATATATATATACATTATTTATCATACCATTAGATTTGCATAACCATATTTCCTAGTATAGTGGTATCTTAGCACGCCTTCATACAAAATTATAAATCCTGTAGGTCTGTATAACTTTTTCATTTGGATTAAACTTGGTTTTTATCTATACTCAAGATAAATTACTTAAACACAAATGAACATATTCCAAAGTTAAATATCATGTCAATGCTCTTTCAAAAACACATAAATATAATTATATACATATATATATATATATATATATATATATATTCATTTTCTTTAAGTTGCTTATATCATATCAAGATAATGACTAAAGTCAATCTATAAGCTATTTTTAATGTTTTTGATTCTTGGCACAATCTACAACTACACAAACTTTATAAGCCTGGTTACAAACTTCATGAAAAATCAATTGTTTTTGAGTATATAATTACCTCTTACACGTATACAAGTATAGGTAAAATATTTATATGTTTATACTAATAGAGAGAGTGATATGAACCTAACATAGGTACCTAATATAGAGACTAACCCAAATTTTCTTTAGGTTTCCTTTTGCATTTTTGTGGATCCCACTAACATGTAAAAAAAGAGTGAAAGTAATACCTCTAAAATCCATTACTATAGTTTGTTTTTTATTACAAATTCAGAATGTATCCCAATACCTTACTCAATACAATGTAAACACAAAATTTTATTTAACGAAACCCTAAAAAAAATATAATCAAATGATTCTACATAGATTGTATATGAAACTTATAATTTTTTGTATGAGAGAACAGATATGATATTAGCACTATAGACCTAGAAATGGAATGGAATTCCATTTCTAGGGATATAACCATAATTTTATATGTCTATGGAAAGAGTTTATTAATTAATATACAATGACCCACATAATAATTTTCTATGTCTATGGAAAGAGTTTATTAATTAATATACAATCGACCCACATAAATTATATCCTAAGATTTTATTTATTTTCTTCCTCAAAAATTTAAGACTTAAATAAAACCCATTTTATTTCAAACACATAAGATTAATATGCTACTTGCCTAGTTATGGAATAGTTGGATTCGATTACAATTTTATGATAAATTTTCCTCCTAATATAAACTCCTTTTATTTTTTGGTGTCTATTTTAGTCCTTTCTTACTCCTACCATTCATTTTATCTTATTTTCCTCATTCATGCATGGCCTAAATAACCTCTACCAGTTCATGTTATTTTTCCTTCTAAACATCATGCAAATTTTTATTTATTAGTGCACCACTCCTCCACTTTTGTTCAACTCACAGTACATATCCCCTACATGAGATCCTAGTGGCAGAATAAATATCCATCCTTATTTGACAAGGTCAACCCTAAAATCACAATGATAAAAAAACCCTAATTCCATTCTCATTTTATTTTGATATTTACAAATGGATTATAATAATGAAAGTATTATGAAGCTTCTAAACAACCCCAAATTTGATCTATTTCCTATGTATGTAAAGTAACTCCTAATGCATAAAGCTTCCAAGATATACTTAGGTCAACTTGATTTATGGGGGCTATTTTAATTCTATTTGACCTTTATGAGTTTTTTTCAATATGTTAATGTTATCATCAATCAAAGTAAATAAGCAATAAAAAAATTGAAACTTCAAACCTCTAATAACTAGAACCATGGTCAAGGTTATATATAACATAGCCAAATGATAAAATCAACCAGCCTAACCTAATCCAATTTTTATCATAAAAGTAACATGTAACTAGTCAAACAAAATGTATAAGCAATCCAATAGATATGAACTTAAGCTCATACTAGATACAATGCAGTGAAAACATATTAACACAACAAAAAATTAGCATATATATGTAAGTCATGACTCAAAATAAAATCAAAGAAATAATATTTAGAATAATTAGTGAAAATATAATTGATTTCATTAAAAGAACTAGATGTGGTGTGTGCATAGGTCCTCATATATATCTCTCTCTCTCAATTCCCTTTGTCAATATATGTATCCCCTATCCAATGATACTCTCCCTTTTAACTATTAGAGAAGGCAAAAATATCATGCATCTATCTCATCTAAAAAACTAGTAGTTATCCTGAATCATTATAATAATCAACATATATCCATAATAAACTACTAAATGTAAGTAATATATAAAAATATTGATCATAAACATAATAAAACATATCCAACAATTATCTATCTAGATACTAATCATGAAAAAAAGTAATATATCTATCAACCAAATAACATATACAAATATAACTCAAAAATAAATAAAAAATATATTAATAATTAACTACACAATACACTAATTAATTATTTAAATAATCCATAGGGGAAACTAGATGTGACATCCTCCCCTCTCTAAAATTGGTCATCGTCTAGATGAAACTTATTTTCAATAATAGTTCTAAAATAAAATAAAGTCCAACAAAATATAATTATTGTTTAGTAGAAAATTAAATAATGTTTAATAGAAATATCATGCAAAAAAATAAGGAAATAATCTAAAAAAATCTTTATAGTCCTCCCATGTATCACTATACTTAGAATATTGGTCCCACTAGACCTTGCACTTTGATACTTATCTATTATGTAAGCTAAGATTTTAAGTATAATTTATTCTAAATAGTTCTACTATGACCACCCTTGGATCCTAAACCTATAATATATTCCAATCCAAAACATGTGTAAGATCAACAATATAATTTTTAAAATATGAAACATGAAAAACATTATGTATTTTTACTAGAGATGGTGGAAATGCAAGCCTATATGATATATGATTGACTACTTATATAACTTCAAAAGTCCCCACATATATAAGTGATAAAATTGTTGATTTGCCAAACTTTATTGCACTCTTTTGGGGTTTAACCCATATAAAAACTTTATCCCCAACTAAGAACTATCTTTATTTTATTTTTAGATAAGCATAACTTTTATACCTATCATTGGCTTCAGATAATATTTACCTTATTAATTTCACTTGATATTCCTTTTCAAAAAATATATCAGGTCCAAAAATGACTCTATCTTCTATTGTGTCCCAACTGATTATTTTTCTACACCTCCTACTATATAATGCCTCCAAAGGAGCCATTTTAGTAGTTGATTGGTACAATTTATTGTAAGAAATTTCAACTAATGATAGGTATTCTTCACATTTTTATTGTTTATCCATGTAATACATCTTCAAAATATCCTATAAGATCCAATTTATTTATTTTGTTTATTCATCCATTTCTAGATGGTAAGCTATACAAAAATTTAGCTGAATTCCCAAAGCTGATTATAAAGTCTGCCAAAACCTATAAGCCATCTTAGGGTCCCATCTAAAATAATATTTTCAAGAAAGTAATTCAACCTATAAATTTATTTCACAAATATCTTGGAATGCATTGGTTAATTATCAATTACATTACTAGGAATATAATGAGCTACCTGTTGGGATCAACATACCCCTTCATTTTTGAAAATTGGGACCCTGGAGAAACCCTAGAAACTAAACATGAAAATTTAACATGTTAAGTTCATTTTTGAAATTTTAAGATCCACTTCACAAAGAGTAAACTTAGTTATGTTTTGCTTTAATTTTGGCTAGTAGTGCTAATAAATGTTCTTTATGGCTTTTAGTTGCAAGTTCCATGGCATTTGTCCCTAAGAATTTCATGTTTCAAAAACCTATCCAAAGCCCTTAGTTTAAATTTGAATGTTGTTGGGAACAAAATCAGTTGGAAGCTTTTTAAAATTCATTTTTGGACCTAAGGATAAAGTTCATATTTTAATCTTAGTCATGTTTTTCAACACAACTAAAACTTAACTTAAAATGCTTGGTCCCCTTTGTTATTTTCCCCCTTTGAAAGTTCCTTTATATGCCTAACTAATATTTATTCTGCAGGGTCCTTTTTGTATTCCCTAGCTTAGCCTAATGTTTTAACCCTAAAGCCCCATAATATTTATTAATACTAGGGGAGCTTAGTTTTAACACATTAGCCTAAACATCCCAGTTCCTCGAGTCCACTTTTATGTAGCTTGGTCTGTTAATTTATACCTTAGCCTAAGGTTTTAATCCTAAGGCTCTGATGTATTTATTAATACAATTGGGACCTTAGGATTAACACCTTAGCATAAGTATTTTTTATCAATGTGGTCCTAACTTAACTTCCTTACATCTCATAAGATCTAACAACCCTTTATTTATGATGACATTTGATCTAATGGCATGAGGAAACCCTAAGCTTTAGCTTAAAAAACATGCACCTTAGATAATCTAATGGTTCATGCTTCCTTTTGGCATTCTAATTAGATGGAAAAAGGAAATCCAAACATAATCCCACATATATCCCCCTATCCAATCAAATTCAAACTCTTGGATTGTGATCAATGATCCTCACTTCATCGCGAAGACTTGATTAGACAAAGTGAGGCATAGTTGAAAAGTCAATGGACTATGGAAGGCCTGAAAAATCAACACATAACACCCTTGCATTCAATGATCAAAGACAAATAGGTCCTACCCAATAAATAAATTAATCATGATAAAACTCTCAGATCATGATCTTATAGCTATCACTTTATTGGTAATCTTAATCTAATAAAGCGAATTAAGTCCAAGACACTGGGAAGCCCCATGAAGGTGCTAAGGTGTACTCCTACATTAGGCCACAAAAATTTGATTAGCTTAAAATTTACATTAGAAAGACCATCATTTGACATCCATGAGGATGTATTTGACATCTGCATAACCATCAAATTTAATCCCATAAATTTAAAAGATTCACTAGCTTAAAATTGATGTTCATGTGACTATTATTTAATGTTTGTGAGGATTTATTTGACGTCTATGAGACTATAAAATTTAAGATAATGAATTATTCTATTTAGGGTAAAAATTCACTCCAAAATCTTACTAGAAGGTTTAGAAATGGCTTTAGAATATGAGGGAAGTGCTTGAAAAATTCTCAAACACTAGAAATCTTCAATTAGAAAAATGTGGAAATGGTATTATGATCTAAATATACACAAAATAAACTTAGTATAAATCTATACTTTAAGGTCGCCATGGTATTTTATTTAAATATCATGAACCTTAAATTATAGATTTATACTAAATATTATTTTAAAAAGAGGTCTTTTTTATGTAGAATTTAGACCAAATATTTCTAACCAAATATTTTCATGTGTTTGTTAATAAAATAAAATCCTATTTGTTGTTAGACCATTATGGCATGTTGATCCTTTTGAGCATATTTTATAAAAATTTGACATAAATATTTTAGGTCAATGCATATTATTTTCATAAACATGAATTTTAGTGTATATGAGTGTGATTTAGTATATAAAAGTTACATATGGACATGCATATGTTGGAATTTCCTCTATCTAATGTCTATGTTAATATTTGGGGCATCTTTTTGCATAGGTTATTTCTTTTTATAACCACTTTACAATGTGTAGATATCAAGATTGATTATGCATGTATTGTTTGTTACTCATATCTTATATTTTTATACATGTATATGTTATTTTAATAGGATGTGACATTGATACATATGGATTTTATATACTTGTATTTACTAAATTTATGTTTCATTGATGTTTTTACTCTCTTGTATGATAGACTAGTTTTTACTTGTCTATTTTATGCAGTCTACTGGCCTTGTTTGTGACATTTTTTTTGTGTGTAGACATTACTTGTGTTTATTAAAACATATTCATGTCCTTTATATGTTTCCATTGGACTTATGTGTAACACTAACTCTTGAGCTTGTTGTGTTTTCTAAGCTTGCTAAAAGTGAGTGGTGCCATCATCCATATCATGTAATTTTAATATGTAATATTTTTATACTACATTTTCAATGATGTTACCACTACATGCTTTATTGATAAATATATATATATATAGACATGAAACTAATATTCCATGCAATACATATGTTACATGCATGCCATGAGGATATATACATTATTGTAGACACCTAAATATTATCACAAGTGCTTGACAATGTTAATTATTGACACATATTGAACTAATTGACTTACACCTAGTAAATGACTATTATTCACCATAAATATAATTAAATTTCCTATATTTATGCTTGAACCTCTATTCTCCATCATGGATACACAATAATTTCAAGTAAATGCTCAAAATGTCTTATATCATCTTCTAGACTACTCCAACCTTAGGATAGTTATCCCTACTTTTTTGGGATAGTTTCATGCCAAGAAAATAGATCCACTACCATTGACATGTTCATATAGTGTGGTCTCATCCCCATTCGATTTAAAAACTAGTTTTATAAAATTTAAATATTAATTAGGGTCATCCCACAAGTTTCAAAAGTCAACAAAAGTAAATTATTAAAATGTTATATTATGTAAGTAAATCAAAATCCCATTTAAAATGGATTTTATTTAAATTTAGTATCTATATTTTACTCTAATGCACACTGATAAATACTACCCTATTCTTCCCAAATTAAATATCAATCACTAGGATCAGTATCAAATCTATTATAAAACATTTAAAACCAAGTCAAGAGATGACATTGTAAAGTATCAATGCCAAATTTATATGCATATCCATATAGTCAATAAGCATAATTGAAAAATCAATCTAGGTGGGAGAAACATGTGTGGATTTATTACCATGTTATACTATGATAGACATAGACAATGGTCAATCATAAATGGAGGTGATCAGGGTTAATTCAACCCATTACACTTCAACTCTATTACTTCAGGTTTATATATCTCATAGTACCCCAAGTTTTTTAAGGAAAATATATATTTCTACATGGTATACATATAATCTAATTATCTCAACCTTATCACTAGACATAGGTATAGGTGGAATAATAGTCATAGATTCATCAGAGTTTACATAGACAAGTCTATAGTCAACATACATGAGTGGCTTGTTATGGTGTCTAGGGAGTGCAAACCTATCCCAAAATATTCACAAATTTTTCCTTTAGATTTGAGTAGTTAGATTACTATCATATCTTTATTTACATTATCAAAAATTAGCTATAATCAAATCAAAATAAAAAAGATATAAATATCTCATTATTGGTTATACTTACTATTTTTAGCATTTTCCACTTCTCAATAAATTTCAAATTTAAATTTTGATTTACATTTACATTTATGTTTAAATGTCATATATTACAATATGAATAGATATATCAAGTTTTATACATATTAAACAAAAAATTATATGTTTTCTCAAAAATAGGGGAAAAAATATATTGGTAAACTCGTACCTTTTCAAACATTACTTTTCAATTTTTTATCAAAGGGGTTAATATTAATTTATTATTACAATACATAAAAATATTTTATTTTGATTGGTTTTTGATTTTAATGTATTTATATTTATTTTTTAGAAGTGTGTTCTGGTAGTTTTAAAACTCATAGGAGTTATAATTTTAGGTAAAGTAAACATCATATTTACTTGATCTGTGGTGTGATGGGTATTGATCCAATAATCAAGCCATTATAAAACACTATATATATAGTCTTTATTTTTCATGTACCTCATAGTATATAAAAAATGCATAGGGTTTTTTGATTTTTTTAAACCATTGAAAGCCTTTGAGTTGTTTGGCATTCTAGTGCATTAGTGACTATCCTTGATAATTTACTCTCAATAGACCTTATAAATGAGATAGTGTGTATATAGGATGGTGAAATAATTCATAGTTAGTGCCTCTTTAGGCATTTTTCACTATTTAAATATAAGATCATCATATTTGAGAGGCTAAAAATTAGACCAATTATGCCTAGTTATACCCATTGTATAAATCCCTTCACATATTTTCATGATTTCATCTTATGTCAATCAATAAGGTTAAATCCCATGTTCCCCTAATATGTAGTGCTATATTATGTGTATCTAATATAGATAATATTAAAAAATCCTTTAGTCTCTTTTAAAACAAAGATGATGTTAATGATGAAAATGATAATCAATATAATAAAAATAAAAAATATTAGGAAGATAATACTAACATATTTGATATGGTTGATCCAAATGAACTTGATGGGGTAGATCTTGATAAAGTTAAATCATTTTTAAATTTTTGTCAAGGACTTTGTCAAAAGATTAAACATATGGATAATGTTTCCCAAATAATATTAACATTTGATAATACACATAAATTTAATATTTAAAAATCTCAAACACAATAATAATAGGTGCCATTTCAATTTTTTAGTATTCTAACTTCAATTTTTCCAATATCTACTATTTCCTATAATCCTATATCAATACCTTTAGTTAGATATGTTATATTATACCTAGATCTAGGGGCATCAAAAAGTTTCCAACATATTAATATTTATATTTATACATAGTAATAATACACACCTCTTTTTATTACTACACATGTTCCATATCCATCCTCACCCAATGCACACTCTATTGAATAAACCATTATTTCCCTACACGTTAAAGTGTTACAATTAGAGAAAGTAATCGATAGAGCTAGTCTATCAATAGATTACCATAATTTTATTCATATTCCTTTTGTTGAGGCATGTTGTTATATATGTGTTGATTATCTTATTTTTTCATTAATGTCAAAGTTTTTTGAGTATTCTTGATGGTCTAGTAGGTCCTTGAGTTTTGCATTAGTTATTGACACATTGTTATGACAAGATTATGAACAATGTTCCTTTGTATTGATATGAGGAATAATCTAAAATAAAGTATTGATTGTGTCAAAGTTATTGTTGTGATAAGGTCATTGATTGAATAAATTCATAATAAGTAAGTCTTTATGGACAAGGTCTTCACAAAGCCTAGTCTTGTATTAATGAAGGAATGAACAGTGAAGCCTAATGTAGCAAGTGAGTTGAGGCTTGTGAGAAGATGTGTGGCATTATTTTAGCATGGTATAAATGTGTTTTTTCATAATAATTATTCTTATAATACATATACAGTGGCAAGAAGGTCTCAAAGAGGTATGGTACCTAATAGGTCTATTTGATAAACTAGTTCTTGAACAAGGATATGGCTTGAAGAGGTATGATGATGATGATGATGATGATGATGATGATGATGATATGGATGTGTATAAAATTAAATTTATGAAATGAAGTGTTAAATCATGTGATAGAGGTGTTGAGTGAGTTACATGACTCTCAGAGTGAGCTAAAGGGGTATGTCTTCATTGGAGGTCTTCTCATAGACTTTGTCTTAAGACCCTAGGTGGCATGATGAGGCATCACGATCAAGTTTATATGATTTTGGGATCATGTGGGAATGGTTTTAGGTCAAATAGGTTTTTTCAAGAGTGATAAAGAAATTTTATGTCATGAGGTGAAGGAAAATGCATGAAAATAAGTTTTAAGGTCTCTTATGTGTACAAAATGGAGAGATGAAGACTCAAGAAGGAAATTTTGAAGGTTATTGGCATGTGTGACTATTGAATTGGAAAATAATATCTTATTAAAATATTTAAAAGTGTCCTAAAAATGATTTACAATCATTAAGAGTTGGTTTTAGGGGAAAAGCTATGTGAATAATGTTAAGAATGGAAATCGATTTAAAACACTCTCAAAACCCTCATAATGAACCGATGTTAAATAAATTGTTCAAATGTGAATTTAATGTTCTTGTATTACTAGGTATGTGTTTGGAGGTTTTATGTAAGTCACTTATTAATCTCCAGGTGGTAGTGGTTTGTCAGGATAATAAGTGAAACCTATATGAAAATGCTTATTTCTGAAGAAGTTAATATAGAAGACAAAAGTTGCATTAGACAAAGTATGAAAATGGATGAATGGAGAAGATAGAGACTCATGATTTATGAAAATTAAGGTATATAGGTAATTTTTATCCCTTTTTCAACTATTTTGGTCACTCATGCTGACCTATTGTTAAATTGGGCAAATGGTGAAACCAATGAGAAAAACTAATCAAAATGAGAAGGTGTTTAGGGAAGCCTTAACAGGCATAATTTATATAAAATGTATCATATAATTTTTTATATGAATTTTATCACTTAAAAATTCATTTGGATTGGTTCTTAATTAGCTATAAAGAGTGAAAATGTTATTCACAAATTGTCATGTCAAGTTCAGTTGTGACAGTGAAACCCAAGACTGTGAGATTAGTATACAAGACTAATATTTCCCTTTAAGATTATTATATTGATATTATAGGATAATTTTTCATGATTATAAATATCTTTTTTTTCTCTACACAGGTTTTGGAAATCATGTTCACCATGACTGGTTCTCAAAGCAGAAAGATAGTTGTAAGTAACTGTGAATGATGAGTTTGAGGATCTATGCACTTAGTTGATGAATATAATGAATATTATGTTGTTTTTAAATACATAAAATACATATAAATCATTTATTAAAGTTTTAGAGTAACTTTAAGGAGCTGATAAATGGAAGCCAAAATGGCTTGTCTAGTTATGTAAGAATTATGAAAGATAAGCTTGAAAAATTGGTATGTAAGACCAATGGTTGACACTAGAATTAATGATATATATATGTCACATATAAAATAATAATGTGAATTATAATTCATGTAAATTCCATTTCAAGTGCTAAAGACAACATTTTCATGACTATGTTTTTGAAGATATAGACAATTTTTTGTGTGTGAGTTAGTTTGATGTTCCTCTATCATTTTGATTAGTTTGGAACTGTAAAAATCATGTGATGATGTTTTATAGGTTTAATGGGATATAATAAATTAATTTTTATTGTTGGAAAGTTATTTTACAATTTTTAATGGTCAATGGTTGTTGATTGTGTTTTAGAACTGTTTGGCAAAACAAAGTGAGCTTTTTGGAGAAGTGTTTTTGAGTGTTTAGATCCTGATTGATGGAGTATAATGGATTTAATGATGAAAAATAGGTCATTAATTTTACATATATGTGTGTATTATTCATTTATAGTGTTTTTATAGGTTGTTTTATTTGTGTCTTTGAAGATAGTGTTTTTGGGGTAATTAGGCCTAATAGGGTTTTAAGGCCTAATAGAGATTTCATGAGGTAAGTGAAGGATGTATGAGTTATCAAGCATGGAGGAGGTTATTTTAGGTTTAAAATTAAGTTTTTTATATTTTTTATGAAAATTTTTAGTGCCATCTAGGCCATAGTGATTCAAGGTTTAATGTATTACTTGAGATATACCTAAGGCATTAGGTCTCTAAGTAGGCCTAAGAAGAGAAGGTGGTCTAAGTGAGTTTGGCCAACCTAATGGTGATACTTAATTTATTTATTTTTGTGTGAAATTATATTAAACATTTTTTATGTCTGAATCTTATGTATTTATGTCTTGTCTAACCAAGAGTATGAGTGTTCTAATGATTAGTATAAGTACAAGGCATAATAGGCATATTTGGATTTGAAAAAGGATGAATGAAAAAATGAAGAAAATAAATATTTGAGGAGAAGGATTAGTCCATGTATACCATCAAATTATATCATAGGATTAGTAATGATTATACAAAAATAGGTCTAAGTGTGAATGATAAGGTTAATTAACCTAATGAGCTTAGTAAGGGGCTGCTTGAGTAAAGTAGAAGAAGGGAAGTTTTACTTATTTAAAGAGGCAGTTTGAGATTATTAAAGGAGTTTTATTGTGTTGATTGAGAGGACATAAAAGTTTCATTATATATGTGTTATTGATCTATGATATTGGATAGAGAAGATAAAGATCTAAAGAAGAGATCACCATCTATTAGTTGAGAAACAAGGTGTCTTGAGGTGATCAAGTTTATCTTGACTGAGTTAGTGCTTAGTCAAGAAGGAGTGGGAACTACCTTGTAATATTTAAGAAGTGTTATTGAATTGATTGAGTTGGTTATAATTCACTTAGGGGGTGGGTGATTCCTTGTAATTTAGAGCTTACTAGAGGACTAGTTGAGTTGGTGCTTGACTAGTGAGGGGTTCATGTTCCTTATGGGGTTAGTGCCTCACTAAATGTTGATACATTACTTATAGGACTATAGTCCAAGTGGTGTGTCATGGGTTTAATCCCCCATGAGGGTTTTACACATAACTCTTGTGTTCATATGTTATGTTCTATCTTCATGCTCATATGATTGGTTGATTATGCATTATTATATCTCTAGAGTAGTTTGAATGTTTGATGAATGATAAAAGGAATTGAAAGAAAATTTTGTAAATTTATCCACCCCTCCTCTTATTGGATGAAATTAAAGTAAATGGAATTATATAATGTACTTTGGAGAAGGATTGACACCCTTTAATGTGATATTATAAGCACAAGATGGCTAAGCTTGTGAAAGTCATGATTAAGGTTTACATAAAGGACTGCATAATGATAGTTGCAAGATTGACAAAAAATAAAAAAGGATTATATTGAATCCAAGTAAAAAATAAAACCTACGGAATTTAATATTGAAATAAAGGTACAAGTCCAAATCTACTTGATTAATTTTATGTTGAGATCATAACATGCATGAATCAGGTCAAGGCATAAAGGTTTCTTGTATAACCTTGTTCTAGGCCTTGTAAAAAGGTATTTATAGGTATCTTGGTGAAGTAAGTAAGTAGAGGTTCATGAGATTTATTGATTGGTATATAATATAAATTTATTTATTGATATAGTTATTATCCATAAGATTCAAATAATAGAGATGACCTAAAGAGTATGTTTGTCCTTGTGTTTCCATGAAGATGCTATGAAGTGATCTATATAAATGATAAAACATCAAAAAGAGATATGAAAGTAAGTCATAAATATATATAAAGGTAGAGGTATACAAGTAAAGGATAAGTTAATCATCAAGAGTAGAGGAGTTGAGAAAGGATAGAGAATAGAAATGAGAAGATGAATATGTGCTTTAAGTCTTTACTAGGCATAAGAAGAGAGGGTGGTTGACTATGCAAAATTTTTTAGTTTCCTATTTGCATAGTGAGTTTTATTTTTCTGAGTGTATAAAGACCTAAGAAGATGATTTTACCTTATGGGAATTTTAAATGGTGGACAAGGTCATTTTGGATGATGATGTAGGTGTTTTAATCATATGATATTATTGTCATTAAGGTTTCATGACTCCATAACTTATAAGAGCCTTCATGAAGTGAATAAAACTTGTAAATACTAGTGAATTTTAGTGAATATCATATGGAATGTCTTGAAATTAACCATGTGGAGTTGAGTGATCTTGGTGAATGTAAAGGTGACATTAGGATCATATGATGCATGAAAAGGTGCTTAACAGTCTTTGTCATGAATGTTTTGATAAAGGTCTACAATAGAGAATGGGTGTCATAGACCTATCTGGTAACTTGCCATGTAGAAGTTGGTATAAGCTAGTATGAGCCATGGTGTCTTAAGAAACATAAAGATTAATTTAGTTTGATCATGAGTTCTAATAAAGCATATGAGTCATAGATTGGTCTAAAAGACCAATGAGATTATGAAGGCCATTTTAAGTTTGTTAACAAAGGACAAAGTGATGTTAAGATCTGTGAGCCCTTATGAGCATAATTAGAGATGGATTAAAGACTTCATAAGATATTGTGTTTGATTCAGAAGTTAATAATGGTTGTTAGCTTTATGTGAGAAGGGTTGATGACCTTTGGAGAAGGCCATGTGGGCCCTAGATGGATAGTTGATTGTAAAAAATATTTTGGTCATCATTGGTAGCCCGTGTATGGGTGAATTTATCTTCATTCAAGGTATGATATTCTTGTGAGATATGTATTTTTTTTAAATAGTTGGTTTTTGGTTCCAAATGTCATGATCTAGGTGAAGTATGGAGTTAGGGGGAGATAACTCAGGTCTCTTGATAAGCTTGAAGAGAAGTATGTATGGATAAATGGGGATCTTGTTGGTTTTGTGAGTCCAAGGATTAGTGGAATATGTGTGGATGACCTTGTGAGAATGTAAATCATTCTTTATCATTAATTCCAAAGGGGGAGAAAGACCAGATTGGGAGAAAGACTAGTGTGGGGTGCTTCGGCTTGAGGAGATGTGAGAATGATTTTCTATGTTAGAGTGTTTGCCATTAATGAAAAAGGGGGAGATTGTTGAGGTATGTTAGTCTTGGTGTGTATGGTATTTTATTTTTTCATTGATGTCAAAGGTTTGTGAGTATTCTTGATGGTCTAGTAGATCCTTGGGTTTTACATAAGGTCTTGACAAAGTGTTATGGTATGAGAAGCTTATGAGCAATGTTGCTTTGTATTTATATGAGAAATAATCTAAAATAAAGTATTAATTGTGTTGAATTTCTTATTTTTATAAGGTAATTAATTTACCAAATTCATAAGAAGCAAGTCTTTGTGGACAAGGTGTTTACAAAGCCTAGTCTTGTCTTGGTGACGGCATGAATAGTGAACCTTGATGTAGTAAGTGAATTGAGACTTGTGAGAAGATGTGTGGTATTATGTGAACATGGTATAAAGGTTTTTTGGCATAATAATGAGTCTTAGAGTGCATTTATAGTGACATAAAGGTCTCAAAGAGGTAGGTACCTGATAGGTCTATTTGATATACTAGTTCTTGAACATGGATATGGATTGAAGAGGTATGATGATGATTATATGGATGTGTATAAACATAAAGTTGTGAAATTAAGTTTTAAATCATGTGAGAGATGTGTTGAGTTAGTAACATGACTCTCAGAGTGAGCTAAATGGGTATGTCCTTCATTGGAGGTCTTCTCATAAACTTTGTCTTAATACCCTAGGTGGCATGTTGATGCACGATGATCAGGTTTAGAGGATTATGGTATCATATGAGAATGATTTTAGATTTGAGAGGTTGTTTTAAGAGTTCTCATGAAATTTTAGGTCTTGAAGTGAAGGAAAAAACATGAAATGAGTTTGAAGGTCTCTTATGTGTGTAGAATGGAGAGATGAAGACTTGAGAAGGAACTTTTGATGCTTATTGGCATGTGTGAATATTTAATGGGAATATAAGCTATTATGGAAAGTTATAAAATGGTAATAAAAAGGTTTTTAAAGCATTAGGAGTTGGTTTTAGGGGTAAAGTTGTATGAACAAATGTTAAGAATGGAAATTGGTCTAAAACCCTCTCAAAACCCTCATAATGACATGATGTTGAATAAATTGTTAAAATGTGCTTAGAATGGTATTTTATTCCTATGTATGTGTTTTTATGTTTTATAAAACTACCTCATGCATCTATAGGTGGTATTAATTTGTCAAGATAGTAAGTGAAACCTATAGGTAAATGCTTATTTCTAAAGAAGTTGATATAGAAGACAAAAGTTGTATTAGACCAAGTATAAAAATGGATGAATAGAGAAGATATATACTCATTATTTATTACCATGAAGGTATTTTTTCAAGTTATAGCCTTTGTGTTAACTATTTTTGTCACTCATGTTGAGCTATCACTAAACTGGGCTAATGGTGAAATGAGTGACAAAAACCATTTAGAGTGAGAAGGTGTTTATGGAAGCCTTAATAGGCCAAAATTGTGTGAAATATATCATGGAGTGGTTTTATATGACTTTCATCACTTCAACATGAATTTTTAGTGGTTCTTAATCATATGTAAGGAGTGAAAATATTGTTCACAAGTTATCATGTCAAGTTCAGTTGTGACGGTTAAACCTAAGACTATGAGATTGGTTTGCAAGACCAATATTTACATTTTAGATAATTATATTTATATTATAGGTATATATAATGATATTATAGTATAATTTTCATGATTTTGAATAACTTTATTGTGTCTACATAGGTGTTGGAAGTCATGTTCACCATGACTGGTTCTCAAGGTAGAATGACAATTTTAAGTAAGTGTGAATGACGAGTTTGAGGATATATGAAATTAGATGATGAATATAATGAATATGATTTTTTTTTAATACTAAAAATAAATATCCATGATTTATTAAATGTTTATATTCACTTTAAGGAGCTAAGATATGGAAGCCAAAATGGCTTATCTGGTTGTGTAAGAACTATAAAAGATAAGATGAACAAATTGGTCTATAAGACCAATGGTTGACACTAGAATAAATGATATATATATTTTATGATTATATATACATCAAATATAAACTATTAATGTGAATTATAAGTCATGGAAGTGCCCTCGAAATTATTAAAGTCAACATTCTTCATGACTATGTTTTTAGAGCTACAGGTAGTTTTTTGTGTGTGAGTGAGTTTGATGTTCCTGTGTCATTTTGATAAATTTTGAAGTGTAAAAATAATTTTATGATGTTTTATATGTTTAATTTTATATAATAAATTAATTTTTATTTTTTTAAAGTTCCTTTACAATTGTTAATTGTCAAAGGTTCTTGACTATGTTTTGGAGTTGTCTGGCAGAATAGAGTGAGCTTTTTAGAGAAGTGTTTGAGTGTTTGGATCCTAAGTGATGGAGTATAATGGATTTAATTATGAACATGATGTAATTGGGTTTCAATCCCTTTGTTTATTTTTCCTTGAAAGTGTTCCTATATGTTTTTTGAGTCGTGTCTTTGAAGATAGTATTTTTGGGGGTAATTAGGCCTAATAGGTCTTTAAGGCTTAATAGAGCTTTCATGAGGTAAATGAAGGATGTATAACTTATTAAGAATGGAATAGGTCAGTTTAGGTTTAAAATGAAGTGTTTTAAAGGATTTAGGACTTTTTTTAGTGCCATTTAGGCCATAGTGATTCAAGATGTAACATGTTACTAGAGATAAATCTAATGCATTAGGTCTCTAAGTAGGCTAAAGAAGAGAAGGTGGTCTAAGTTAGTTTGGCCGACCTAGTGGCAATCATTTATTGATTTATTATTATTTATAACATGTTATTAAAAAAATTTTGGGTCTAAAACTAATTTATTTATGTCTTTTTCGACTGAGAGTGTGAGTATTCTAATGACTGGTATAAGTACAAGGCATAATAGGCCTATTTTGATTTGAAAAAGGATGAATGAACAAGAAAAAAAATGAGATATTTGAGGAGAAAAATTAGGTCATGTATACCAAAAAAATATAGTATAGGATCAGTCATGAATATCCAATATGAGGTCTAATCTTGAATGAGAAGGTCATTTGACCTAATTAGCTTAGTAAGAAGCTACTTAAATGAGGTAAAAGAAGGGCATATTTACTTGTTTAAAGAGGCAGTTTGAGAGTGTTTAAGGAGTGATATTGTGTTGATTGAGAGAACATAAGATTATAATTATAGATGTGTTCTTGATGTGTGATAGTGGATATAGAAGATAGATAGCTAAAGAAGTGGTCATCATCTGCTGGTTGAACAACAAGGTGTCTTAAGTTGATCAAGTTTGTCTTGACTAAGTTGATTCTTAGTAAAGGAGTGAGAGATACCTTAAAGTATTATAAAAGTTTTCTTGAAGTGGATGAGTTGGTGTTGAGTCACTTAGGGGGTGGGTTCCTCTTTTCAATCTGGATCTTTCTAAATGACTAGTTGAATTAGTGCTTGACTAGTGAGGGGTTGTTGCTCCTTATGGGGTTGGTGCCTCACTAAATATTGATTCATTGCTTATAGGAGTGTAGTTAAAGTTGTGTGTTAGTGTGTTTTATTCCCCATGAGGGTTTACAACATATATTTTGTGTTAATATTCTATGTCCTTACTTCCTTCTCATATGAATGGTTGATTATACACTGCTTTATCTCTAGAGTAGTTTGTGTATACACATAATATTTTCAAAATTTTATCATTTAATAATTCTATTTATCTTGTAGGAACCCATAAAGTCTCAATATCTCTAAGTTAATACCCTAATGGGTTCACTAGGAAAGGTGTGGGCAAACCATTGGTGCTTCACAAGATTGTTGTCCCTTTTGCCACTTGTTATCTACACACTTATCTCTTGAAAACCATATCCTTAAGCTTGTTCTTCTCTATTGAACATTCCTAAGTCATTTTATACCTTTTTTCCACCTTTTTTAATCCTTAAGCCCCTTTTTACTATTCATAGTATAAGGTTGACTAGGTCAACCCTGTACTATTCTAGGTAAAATTTATTTAGGGTCTAGGTCAGCTTTTGGCTGACCTAACCCGTGACCTAGTAAATTTTTATCCATAACTCTAATAGGTAAAATGGGTTGACCCTATCAACTAATTTTTTTGGAATGGATTAGGGTTAAATATACCTATATATAAAAGATTATTTCACCATTATTTAGAGAAGAGAAGAAGTAAGAGATATTGTGCATCTACTTATCCACCATTCTTCTTGAAGAACAAGATTAGGGTTTCATACTCTATTTGGAGATACGGATCTTGTCTTGTGGAGAAGGATTTTAGATGCATTGATAGGTTGTGTATCCTAGATATGATTTATCCTTATCATCCTTATATACCACAACAACCTTTTGTGAAGCACCTTGGCCAAGGGAGAGATTGAGGCTTGGTGGGTTCATCTTCAAAGGTAAGTATTACTCACTTTGTCCCTCCTTTGTAAGAGTAGATAGATAAGCATTTGTACTTCTATTCCATGAATTAGGATTTAATATAAATTAATGTGAGTATATGTCTCTTATGCATGTTTACTTTTATTATTTATTACCCCTAACTTTTCCCACAAGCTTTGGTGAGTACTAGTTTAGATTTTTCTTTACTTGTTATTAGTATAGTGAGTATGAAAACATAAGACCTAGTTAGGGTTATTACGTGATTAAGCTTGACTAGAGGCTTTAAAACCCTCCATAACATTGTTTATTATGGTAAGGGATCCCCTAATTAGGTCTAATAGATCCTCATATTGGTCATGTTCTCAATTATCTAATGTATCCCCGATTGAAAGTGTAAGTATGATCTATCTTCTCTGAGTTAGGGTTAATTTAGAGACATGATGCATTTTTGATTGCATACATTTTGGTGAACCTGATGTGAATCTAACCCTTTCAGGTTTATCTCAAGTTTTTCATTATTTTATCATTTTATTTATTATTTTTATATATTTGTGATACTAGGTTGATAGTGCTAGTATAGTTTCTAAATTCTGTGCATAGGTTTAACTCATAATTACATCAAAATGACTTTGTTATCTTTGTGTAGGTCTTCATCAGATACATGATACTAGATTGAATAGGTTGACATAATATAGGTTTTCAATTCTAGATAGGTTATTAGGTTGACTCTATTAACAAAGTAAACTTCAAGACTACAAAAAAATATACTAGGTTCTTACTACTGGTATAGTATTCTTCATAGGCTTCAATAAATAGGAAAATGTGGAACTATGTTAACCTAGTCAACATAGTTGGCATAATTTACAAGTAAAAATCAAGGCACTTCAACAATAATCTCACTTTCCTTTGCATTTTACAACACACCAATGTTTCTTTCTTTCTTTCTCTATCATTTTTGTCATTCCTTATAGTTCTATTTTTCATAGTTTTCCATCTTTAAAACTACCCTTATATAGCAAACTAGGTTGACCCTATCAACCTAGTTCTATATTTTATCTTCTATTTGAAATACTAGGTTGATATTGTCAACTTAGTTCTTAATAGACACTTGCTTCAATAGTACAGTAGTGATATTGTCAATTCTATTCTATAATCTATGCATACACTGTCATCTGAACTAACACTATACTATGTTTCAAAAATGTAATTAACACTTATATGCTAGTAATTAGTTCACACTTTCACTTTTAGTTGCTTACATGTTTAAAATAGATCATATAGTATAATTAGATGGTTTTTAAATATACCATTTAGTCTCAGTATTTTTCTCTTTCTTATACACATTACCAAATCACATAATCTTAAAGTGAATTTAAAAAGTTACCTACCCAAGGCCTACCTACTTGGATTTCATCAACAAGGGGGAAACTGACTTGGTTTTTTGGGAAAGTATAAATACATGGTTAATGTTATATATTGGTAAATCAACTAAAACCTTTATCATTATAGTGTGTGAAGTGAGGGGATAGACCCTAATACTAAGCTAGTACCATTTCCCACATAGATCCCTTTTAGACTCAATGTCTTGAAACTATCCATAGATTGAATTCTAGTTATTTACTTACAACCAACTTTCTATCACACTTAAAATCATACTCTAATATTCTAAAAACATTTAGGATGATCACTTAGTTAGCATTTAATTTCCAAGTTGACTGCTTGCTTTTTGCTCAATTATATGTGTATTGTAAAAAATTACATTGGCCAGTGTTGGTGCAAGATTTTGTGTTGTGTGCCTCAATTGGATCATCCTCATTGATTGTGTGTTTCCTTTTATTTCTTTCTTTCAAAATTACTTTCAAAATTGTTCTTGTTTTAGTACATAGTCATTCTATTCAACATAGTCTCTTATAGATTGTATATCTCCCCTACCTATAGTATTGAGAAAAATTTGTTGTCACAATATTATTTTTTTCCCCTCAAGATATGGTACTAGGTCAGCCCTATTGACTCTATTTATTCTTTGCTTATTTTCTATCTAAGTTACAGAACTAGGTTGACCTAGTTGACTCTATATCCCTTTTTTATTAGCCTTCAGACCATGTTTTTAATACTAGGTTGACCTAGTTGACTTTGTACTCTTATTGATCCCATTTTATTTCCTTGCTTTTGTATTAATTTTTGCCTTATTTAGTATTTCTCCTTCATCATGAACTTATTATTTGAATACAACATTGAATTGAATCTAACAGATATGATGAGTCTTACCAACCCTCATAAGGTCTCCCATAAATAAATTATTGATCTTATTATAGATGAAAGTAGTGTTCATATATCCATTTGCACAATAAACTATGGAACCCTTCCTCATTCCTATTCACTTCTTAATCCTATCTTCTCACTTGAAGATTAACCTGAATTAAAGTATACACTTGAAATTCTCTTCTTTATTTTTGAATTTCCTCAACATTGAGGAAAGGATCCTTCTACCATTTCGCATCTCATTATTAGTGGTCAAGTTGAAGATTTGTATTCACCTTTCCCCATGTTCTCACATAGATTTGGGGATATTAGCTTCTTTTATTCTGAGTCTCTTCCCTCTATTTTGACCCCTTCTCATACCATGACTTCTTATTATTTAACTTCTTCTACCTCCATGCCTAGTATCTCTAATAACATGGCAGGTTCTACATATAGTGGGCCTCTTCTAATACCCACTCACCTCAGTTATTCTACTAGTGCATCATTTTATACCCATGGTAATAATGTTTCTAATGTTTCCTCTTCTCATCTCTCCACTAGTCCATCTTTTGCCACACAAGCAATTTTTGCCACTATTGCCTCACATTCTAACAGATCTTCTCAAGATCCTACTAACACCCATAGTGGTACCCAAGCCACTACTTCCAATTTTAATGATTCAAATAATTCCATTAATTCAACTCAAACCCAACAACTCCTATTATAAGCTCTTAATTAAATGAATGATTTTCAAGCTAATAACGTAAATCAATTGATGCAAATGCAAAACCACCTTATCCATCTTCAAACCCACCCTCAATAGATGTTATAGGGCATGCATAATAAAAATTTCCTCCTACCTCCTCTTTAGGATTCCCATGGTAAGCTTATTCCTCAACATCCTCTTGTCAACAAGACAATTAAGCATATTCACAATGATCTTCTTATATCTCAAATTGTTAATATCGATATAGGAGGTATCACCCCTACCATTTATTATAATGGGTAAATTTATCCTACTTTTCATCTAAAAACATTTTCTAATCTACATTTTATACTACCAAGATATTAGAAAAAAATCTCATGGGTGGTGCTTTAGATTGGTACAACCAACTTAAAACTCATTTTATTACTAGTTTGGAAGATTTAGTAAATGATCTATTCCAAGAGTTCTAAAATAGTGATATTACTGAGAATACCTTGGCAAATTCTATCAAATGTAAGTAACTTGAAATTGAAACTACCCAAGATTTTGTTAAAAGCTAGAAGACATTGTCTAGAAAATGTGAACACAACATGTCTAATGATAACATTTTCCATCTCTTTACCAATGCTCCTTTTTCCAAGTAATAATATCAAGTCTAGAATCTCTCTCCATGTACCTTAGAGGAGGATATTAACCAAGCTAAATTTTAGAGTTTTATTATGTGTTAATTCAATCCATCCTAACCTTCTATGGGAACTCATTTATTACTTAAAAATAAGAATCATCATGTTATCAATGATGGTGTCATAGACTCTTATGACACCATTCACACTATTCAATCTATTATTCATAACTAGTATTTGGAACCAACTCCCCCTTCTCAACAACTTACCAATCCTCATTTATCTTCACCTAATAAAATTAATGTTCACAAACCCTTTTCCTTAGTAGAATTACAAAAATGTCTACCAAGGCCTCTACCATGATAACTTGATACCACTCATCTTATGAAATCTTGGTATGATCCCAATAAATTTTGTTGGTTTCATGTTAGTTGGAATCATTCTCATGAGACATGTAGGCATCTTTGTAATTTGGTTATGGATTTTCTTCTTGGTCCCAATTTTGACCATGATTCCATCATTCAAATATGATAACAAGCCTATCACGTTGCTTTCAAATCCCATGAAACAAATACTAAATCTAAAGCTTTGAATCAAGTTAATGCTCATTTGGCCATCTATAAAGATCCTCTTCCAAATAACCAAGATAACCAAGACAAGCCCACCCCTTCGACCAATAATGTAGAAAGTCTTATTGACCCAAATATAGAAGAGAATGTGGTTAATATGACTAATATGTGAAGTGTGGTTGATCTCATTTATCCTCAACCCATTTACACACCTCCATTATCTCATAAATTTCATGTTATCTAAAATTCCTGTCCAACTCACTTAAATGAGTTGGTGCAAGATTAACTTATAAATTTTCATGAACCAATTCCAACTCCTCTCTTAGATAACACTTCTCATACTATTTATACCATCCCTCCATCTTCTTTACCTATCATAAATGATACTTAATCATATATCAAAATTTCTTCTATAAATTCTCAAAACTAATCTACATCAACTAATTCATATTCTCAATAGAATCTATAATCTTGTCCTCTCACTAACCTTTTACCTCTTATAAGTATGAATTATAGTGTATTTCAACTCCTCATTCTAAGGACCTCCTTTAAAACTATGCACCTCTTTATAACAATCTTCTTATGGATTATGATGAGTGAGATCCTATCATAAAGCTTACTAATCTCTCATTTCAAATCCTATTTATTGAGTTTATGAGCACCTCTCCACATCATAGTAACCATATTATGAATTTTTTGTTTGAAATGAGAATCCCTCATTCTCCCCTATCAAGATGTGAAGAAACTATATGGATCTAAAGATAAAATATTGAAAAAATATAAAGAAATGTCCATACATGTTGATGAAACAATGGACACTTATATTTCCCTTATATTTCCCATTGCTTCCATGATTCCCAATGAGATTCTACTTTGTATGGATGATCATGCTCTATTTATTAGTATCGAATTAGTGATATCCAAGTCAAGAATGCTTTGATTGATGAGGGTTCTAACACTTTTGTTGCCTCTCTCAATTTTATCAAAACCCTTGGATATTCCAAAACTAATCTGAAATCCACCCATAACACATGTCAAGGCTATTATTAAAGGTAAATGCCTCCTTTAGGTTATATGTGTCTCCCCATTACCATCCCACCTATCACCATTTGCATGAAGGTGATGATATTTAACTTTCATCTATCTTAAAACATCCTACTTGGTAGGTCATGGACTCATCATATGAGACTAGTTGCTTCTTCTACTTTTTAGTGCATTAAATTACCTCACAATGAAGCCATCTATAGGATTTATGGTGACACTAACCCTTAGAATTTGAAATAATTCCAAGATCAAGGTGTATTCAAGATTCATACCCTTGAACTGTTGCCAAGTATTTTAATTCATGAGTATCAAAGACTCAAATTTCTCATAAATTCCACTCGAGGTTACAACGATCATCATAAACTCATTGGGAATATTCCCACTAACCTTGTATATTTTTATGATGATGATGATAATGAGATCAATCTCAAGATTAAAACTTCTAATCTCTCACCTCATCTCATCTCTCATTTTTTTACTTATTTTTAACTTCATTCTCATCAACCACCTTGTGATGACATCCTCATTATCTTAAACAAGACTTGGAATTCCATTAATCACACCACATTAGATGACAATGTCATCCTTACCTATGTCATTGATCTTCATACACCTGATTATGATGATGGTTATACCTTAGATGATCCATTCTTAGGTGATCTTATTTACTCCCATGGTGCTGAGATCATCCATTAACATTCCACTCTTATTCAATATTTTAGTATATTTTCCCATGTTCCATCATATATCATTCCTAATTTTAGCTTTTTTACTCTTTATCATAGGGTAGAGATGGTAAAAACACCTCCAGTTTTTGAGTAACCTTGTAGGAGTATGCTTATGGATCATGATATGACTAGGCTCTATCACTCTATTAGGTACCATAACCCCTATAGCCTTCTTATCCCTAAGATGCATGCAAATCTCTTTCAACCTTCCATAGACCCTACCCCTCCCTTAATAGATCCCAGTTCAGATACCATTCCTACACCTACTTTATTTGAGTCTATTTTTTCTTCTAATCCTATCACTCCTACTATCAAGCCTTGCCCTATCTCTCCACTAACACCACCTTCTCATGTTGATGGTTTGCTTCCTTTACTACAACTAGCTCCTTTACCCACCAAATGGGTTAATCATCCTTGCCAAACTCTTTCCACTTTTATTACACCTCCTCCTGTGAGTTCATCTACTAAGATTAATCATAGGCATATCTATTGATTCCATGACATAGATAATCATTCATCCACACATTTTTACAAGCTATGATAATATATTGACACTTTTCATCCTACTAATCAATCTTTAGACAAGGCTATACCTCCCCTAAAGGTACTTCCTAAGTATATTCTTAAGTCTAGAGAGGTATATTATTAATGGAACTAATGTGACAACCATCACATTGATCATTGTTTCATCCTTTAGTAGTATCTTAAAGATCACCTTTTAACCATTCCTTCACCTTATATCATTCTTCCCACAAGTCATTATTGAAAGAAGGCTCCCCCTTATTCACCCATGGTTCCACCTCCTATGGTTCCATGTCCTCCTATGGTCTATTCTTCACCTGTTATTCCTCTAACTATGAATCCTTCACCCATGGACCTTCCCTCATCTATGAATCCTTCTCCACTTGTGAGTCCCTCACCGTGGATCCTTCCCCATTAGTGATCCCTTCATCTCCTATAAAAACCACTCCCATGTATTATCTTGAGAATCCCTTACATGATATCCCTCCTCAGTATGATCCATCAATAATTCCTAACTTTTCTATTGAGGATATTAAATGTGAAGTATTTTCCAAATTTTTTTTGAAGATAGATGAGACATTAGCTGTAGTTTGCATTTAACTTCATAGAGACTTATAAGATGTTCTAGATAATGTGTGTGGGAAAATATATTATTACTTATGAGCACATGCATGGTGTTATTATATTTTAATTTTGATTAGATGTGTAATCCAACCTTATCTTTATCTATTTGTTATATCATTTGATATTATGTCAAATTCTTATTTATCTTACATGGTGACTTTAATTTTTCACTTTATATTGCTTATAATGTAATTTATGTTTGTTTATGGATGTCTTATTTATCATTGCCTTATTTTTTCTTTTTTATTTCTTAAAACTACCTTTTTTATTTTCATAATTATTTGTTATCTTATCTCTACAAACATGGATAATTTTTATTGTGACTTGGTTATGCAAACCTTACTTCCTTTAGTCATTCCTTCTCTACCAAGTGACCAGTTAGAAAATAATTCATCGCATTATAATCTTATTTTACTATTGCACTTTTGATCTCCTTTATTCCCCTTTATTATTATTTTTCAAAATAAGCATATACATGGTTGATACTTGAGATCACATGTTGGTTCATTGTTAAACCTAAGTGTTCTAGTCAGTCTTGTCTTTGGATACTTAGCTTACTTTAGCCTAAGCTTAAATCTCATTTGTGTGTATCACTCTATCTCTTATGACTAGTCATTCCAAGTCTATATGGAGGAGGAATATTTAAAAAATCCATAAAAACTATTCAAAATACAAATCATTTAACAAAAGGCAATGATCCAAAAAGGCAAAACATTCAAATTTCTTAAAAGTCAAATCATAATAAAATACATGATTATAAGCACATCTCATTCTTCTAGTCAAATCTCAAAATCCATAGTTGATGTCATAATATATTTGAGGTCCATTGGGGTGTCATAGGCTAGTAGATTAGGAAATGAGAATAAAAAATATTTTAGTGCTACTTACTTTCTCATGCAAGTACCCAATCTTTGTAGTAGATCAATGACTCTGTAAGGGGTCCTGAAGAATGGGGAACATGTTATGGGAAGATAGATCCATTTTAATTTTCTTGTACCAATCCAACTTCATAGGTTAATATTATAAGCATGCTTATTTAACTACATAGCTTTGTGTATATAGAAAATAGGGTTCCTTTGTACATTGATGGTCACTAGTTACTTAGTGTCTTCTCATGTCCTTCGCATGCCTCATGTTTCCTAAGGCATTCTCATAAGATGCCTAAGTTGTGATCTTTTTTACATTCCCTTTTTTGCTCCATACAATCCTAATATTTCATATTGATAAATTTTGCTTTTTTCACTAATCACACCCTTAGGGATTCCATTTTTGAGTTGCATTGTAAGACCATGGATAAGACCTGACCTTCCTCACAAATTACCAAAATTTATCATTACTATTACCAACATCCATTTTTACCTTATTTTCACATTTATTACACCTCATCGATGTTCCCTTTGTGAGTTGTAGTGTAAGACCATGGATAGGACCTAGCTTTCCTCATAAAATTTTCTAGTAATCCAAGTCATAACAAAAATTACATGTATCAAATATGAGATAAGATTTGGTTGATTATGATGTTACATATCATTGTCATGCTTCCCATCTTGATTTAATATGTTTTTTTCTTACTTCCTTATTTTTTTGATTTTATCTTCCTATTTTTTGATTGCATGTAAGAATCCAACCATTTCTTGAATTTTTCATACTTCCCAGCTTGAATTAGTGTGATTAATTTAAGACCAATTTTACCTATTTTTTCTCTTTTATACTTCCCAACATGATTTAGTATGATTAGTTGACTTAATTGCTTTATTTTTATATAATTTGTTATTTTACATGTTTTCCACTTTATTACATTATTTTCATACTTCCCAACATGACTTAGTGTGATTTTACTTGTTTTAATTTGGTGCCAATATTTTTCATGGTTTCAAAAATAGTTTTTTCCCTCTTGTTTATCACCCTTTGGTTTATTATACTTAGTCAGTTTCTTGTTATTAAACATTTACCAATTGAAATAGTGTGCAGTACATTTGTTTTTGATTGATTATACTTATCCAAGTTATTTAATCCTATTTATTTTTAACCATGCATGTGTCCTATATAATGCTAGAAAAGAAATCACAACACATATAATTCATATAACATATACAAAAAAACTAAATACATGTGATATAAATAAATATATCCATGCATCCACAACCATAACCATAATACAAACACATAAGATCAACATACAACTATCAAAATGATATATATATATATATATATCATTTTGATAGTTATATATATACATACATACATATATATGTGTGTGTGTGTGTGTGTATGTATATATATATATACATATATACATATATATATACATACATATATATACATACATACATATACATACATACATACATACATACATACATACATACATACATACATACATACATACATATATATATATATATATATATATATATATCATGTGTTTTTGATACAAAGTACAAAAATACATCACTCCAACTCTAAGGATGAGTTGTATCCCATTTATCTCATGGCCTAGCCATATTGGCCATAGATGCCTCAGGTAGTCCCATATGAATAGTACATTGTAAAAATGATATCTAATATCTCAAACCTATCACTTATCCCTATAGGTTAGTCATCTGGGCTTATACCTATGCTAGTTGAGTCATGGTAGCCATATGTGTAACTCTCTCCTAATCCAAGGTTTTCCATGCCTATGCCTCTCCCACTCCCACCTCTACTAGTGGATATTGCTCATCTTTGTGTTCTCTTACTCACCTCATAGCCTCTCATACTAATCTTAACCAACTCAACTAAGTTGGGGTAGATAGTATCATAGGATCATCCAGTGTAGCAGGGTCTTATGACATCGATGCCTCATCTAGGATCTCATAGAGTACTCCCCTCACTAGAGATCCCCATTTAGTTTCCTTTTATATAAGATATAAAAAATTCAAACTAAATAGATATTATATCATAGATATATCTCAAAATATATATCTATAATCTATCTCAAAAAACTTAAGCAAATTTCAACCATCTATTATTACCTATTTGAGTGTTACCTATCACTATCTCCCAATCTACATGATCACCGAGTATGGTCTCTCCATCAGATCATTCTCTAAGTACCTCATCTTTAATATTCTACCAACTAATGTAGACCCCAAGGTCACCACCCATGCCCATCTCTAGCCCTGCCTAGGTGGTACATCTATCGACTAGCTCTATCCTCATCTACCTGATGGGTCATTTAGGATGACCACCATTTATGATCTCTCACTATCAGTGTATCCATTGAAGGTAAAAATAATGTGGTCACCATTATTCCTATTATGGTTATGGATATGGTACCTATATCAATATTTCATCCACATCCATCTCTTCTCTATCTACTGGTTATCGTGCTTGACCTATCCACAATCTCTCACATTGTGGTCTAATCTCTAGACTAGTAACGGATGGTCCCACCCTTCCTCTTCTCCTTAGCTATCTTTTATGTTTATCCCAAAATGTGGGAACCACTATTATATCTACTAGGTGAGGGAGTACCAACTATCTTGGTACATGTACCATTAGATGTGGCTCTATCTACTAGGTGTAATGGCCTATAATTTGTTCTTATGCAAATGTTGGTGCCATTATCCTACAACTCAACCATACTATCATGATGTACCCATATGAATACCACATGTTATCTACTTGCATGACTATTTATAGTGTGAGAATATGGGGCACATGTCATGTTACTTGATCTTATCACCACCTCTACACTTGAGGCAATTGATCATTAACCACATAGGGTAACCTAGCTGGTTAATACATCATCAACCTCTCATATATTCAAGAACTCAACAAAATAATTGGTCCCATGGTCTTCTACCTTTTGGGAAACATCCCATATATATCATGCATAAACTAGACCTAAATGATCAAACCTAGATCATATAGTTCCCCCTGCTCCAAAATAGACTAGCATAAGGATATCACATATAGTGATACCTTACCATCTGACTTATGACACAACACCCATGTTATCAAAATTATTATCACTACCTTTTGGATATCCAAAATCTAAGTTGTATACATGTTAAAGAGGCTAACTCTCATTTTAAGATATATCTTATCTGATCTCATCTCCCATAAGGTTAAGGCTCACCTCTCCTCCTATCTATCTAGTACCCCCGTGATCACCAACATATCTCCTATTATAAGTTTAACAATAGCATGGATATCCTCTAAGGTGATACTGACCTTGATGGTATCACCCTCTAACACCCTTTTGAAAGTGTTATTCAATCATTCCTAGGCTCCTAAGAACATGACTACCAGATTAGCTCTCAATAATACTCAACACATATCCATAATACCTCTTAGTGCTAGCATAACCAACCTAGATTGATCTTCCACTATCAATCATTCCAAAAGGTCTAGGAGTCATGCTGCATCTACTAATCACCAAAATCTTGAATTCCCCTACAACCATAAAACAATAAATAATGTATTAAACCTCTATGTCACTTATAATTAAATACAATATTTTTAAATTTTAGACAAAAACAAACCTAATTTGCCTTAATCTATCCATTTTTTACCAATTTAACCTATTTTTTTGCCTACTTGGACATTTTAATACTTAGTCAGGCATTCTAGGCCTTTCTAATACTATTTTGACCTATTTCACACATTTTCATACTATTTTGACCACTTAGTCAAATACTAAGTTGACCAAATTATCTTTATTTTGACCATGTTGAATTAACAAACTAAGTTGACCTTTTTATTTTTTCCCTCTTAGTACTAAGTCAGTAGAGTAAATTAACCTAATAAGTTGGTAGTATACCTAAATAAACTAAGTCGATACACATCTACTAAGTCGGTAGTGTGGAATTCAAATTTTTAGCCTACTAGGTCAACTTGGTCGACCTAGTTGGTTTAAACTACTAACTCTTTTCCCTGATTGTAATAAATGCCTTTGATTGTTATTACTCCAATTCCTTTCAAGCCATTTCCCATTTTGGACTCTAGTAACCTTAGAAACTATCTAGTGTTTTTTTTAGTTTCTAGAATTGGTCTAATTTACAAATTTTTATAAAACACTTAATTTTGAATAAAATATTCAAAAAAAAGTTTGAAATTCTTAGTTGCCTACTTATGTTGCACATGTTGTGGCCACTGGGCATCCCTCTCATCTCAGTTTTCATCTCCTCACTATCTTATCTCTATTTCCTTTTGTTTGGTCTCTCCAAGCTCTATTTTTCTCTCCAAATAATTCAAATAATAAGCAAATGACTTACTTTTTAGCCTATTTAAACTTACTTTTCACAATTCCTTTCCTTTCAAATATCTACCGTCAAATTCTTTATTTTGCTCATATGTTTGTTTTTACTGACTCATTTTTTGAGCCATAAAAATTTCTAGAATCATGACATCATATAGAATCTTTTGCACTAATATATGCCTATATTCTATTTTTTTTGATTTTTTTCTATTTTTTGCACTAATCTCTACAGGTTCACCTAATGTTCTTCACATTTGGATGCCTTTAGTTCTCTCGTAGTCTCCTTTTTTTATCTACAACACTAAGGTAAGTAAAGGTATGTGTTTTTTAGTTCTATCCTTTCATTTATCTTATTTACTCGTTACTAAATTTTATTTAGCATCAGTGTTATGTGATATCATTTTCTGTTCTAAAGCACCATCTCATGTTACACTTACGTGACACATGATGAGCTTAGAGTGGGGCATATGTATACACATAATATTTTCAAAGTTTTATCACTTACTGATTCTCTTTATCTTGTAGGAACCCATTGAGTCTCAATATTTTTGAGTGCATGCCCTAAGGGGTGCACTGGGAAAGGGGTGGATAGACCACCGATACTTTGTAGGACAATTGTCCCTATTGCCACTTGTTATCCACATACTTATCTCTTAAAAACCATATCCCTAAGCTTGTTATTCTATATTTCACACTCCTTATTCATTTTATACATTTTATCCCCCCTTTACTAGCCTTAAGTCCCTTTTGAATGTTTACAGTATTAGGTCAACTAGGTTGGCCCTATACTATTTTGGGTAAAATTCATTTAGGGTCTAGGTCAGCTATTGGTTGACCTAGCCTATGACCTAGTGAATTTTTGTTCATAATTATACTAGGTCAACCTTGTCATCCAAAAATTTCAAAAGGGTTTAGGGTTAAATCCACCTATATATATATATATATATATATATATATATATATATATATATATATATATATATATATATAAGATCATTTTTCCATTATTTAGATAAGAGAAGAAGTAAGAGCTATTATGCATCTGCTTATCCACCATTCTACTTGAGGATAAATTTTATGGTTTCATACTTTCTTTGGAGATATGGATCTTGTCTTTTGGAGAAGTCTTTTGGATGCATTGATAGGATATGTATCCTAGAGCTGATTTATCCTTGTCATCCTTAGATACCAAAATTACCTCTTACGAAGCACCTTGGCTAAGGGAGAGATTAAGGCTTGATGGGTTCATATTCAAAGGTAATTAATCCTAACTTTATTCCTCCTTTATAAGAGTATATAGATATGCATTTTTACTTCTCTTCCATGCATTAGGATTCTGTATACATTGATGTGAGTATATGTATCTTGTGCATGTTTACATTTGTTATTTATTACCCTTACTTTGTGCCATAATCTTTGGTAATTACTATATTATATTTTTATTTACTTTTTATTAGTATAGACAGTATGAAAACATAGGACCTAGTTAGGGTTATTATGTGATTATGCTTGACTAAAGCTTTGGAACCCTCCCTATCATTGTTTATTGTGGTAAGATATCCCCTAATTGGGTCTAGTTGATCCCCATATTGGTGATGTTCACTATTATCTAATGTATCTCCAATCAAAAGTGCAAGTATGATCTATTTTCTCTAATTTAGGATTGATTTATAGACATGATGCATTTTTTATTTCATACAATTTAAATGTTTGATGAATGATAAGAGGAATTGAAAGAAAATTTTGTACACTGATTCACCCCCCAATGGTTGTGCTTTCAAAACCTTTGCAACTTGAGATAACATATTAAAAATTACCATCAAGATTTATATCTCATAATCTTCCTATTTTTTAAAGTAAAGGTGCTCTCAAACAAAAAATTCAATCATTTCATGCATCATGATCATATTATGAATATAGTGATAATTTAATCACTAAGATATTTCAAAGAGTCCTCAATGATTATGATTTACAATGTTTGTATGAACTTCCAATCTAATCAGTTAAGGCATTCAACCATTTTTAAAATGAATTTATAGGAAATTTCTCTATTAACATTGGTGAAAAAATTTCTTATGCATAAATTGATAAACTTAAGGAAGGGTATAATGAGCCAATTAGGAAATATATTATTTGATATAAAAACTATGCTAGATAAGATGTCCAATTCTATGGTATATAATGAGTTACAATATATCTTCACACAAATCTTTATATCACCACTTCATGAGTTTATCATGTTTGAAAAATTAAAATATTTTATAAGTTATACCATATAACCAAATAATGAGAGTGAAACTAATAGATTTAAACAAAATAAAATATGAACCAAATGTTAGAACTAATTCAAATACTAATTTTAAAATTAAACCAAGCTACAAGATCAAATATTATGAAAGAAATAATGAATCAAAATTAATTTTCAATGTAGTATCAAAACCAATAAAAAGCTTCAACTGATTGCTCTACTAAGGAGTTTATTTTGGTTACCGTCACATCCTCATATCTTGTTACATAAATTAATTGAGATTGGCATTTTATAACAACAAATATTTTGGATATAAAAGATGTATTAGGAATTCTATAATCAATTGTTATAGGTTAAGGTATAAGATACAATATCTCATTGATGATAATAATATTGAGTTAAACACACCCACAAAGGAGGCTAGACCACAAAAACAATTAAAATTCAAAGTTGAAAATATTTAGTAATTTATATATAAATCATGTCACAATAGAATATATATATAAAATTCATATTAAGTACACCATATGTATACTTTACATTTTCCTCCATTGACATATGGGCATCCAAAGATGGTATTATTAGTAGATTTATAGGTATATCAAAATCACATCATAATATCACTTTTGATTATAGTGATAATTTTGATGATGATTCATATATACATGTACTGTTTATTCTATCTTATATTAGCAAACAACCCATACATAGTGCCATGATCAAAAAATGTGTCAAGTGAAATTGAATGTAGAATGATACTTAATTTCAATCTTGGTTACACACAATGATTTATAATATACTTAAAAGGAATTTAAATCACTGAATATAAATACAAATGATATTCTTGGGGATATAGTGATGCCTATTTAGGTGATATAATAAAGATTACTACTCCTATCTTGCACACAATTTTATATGATTGAAAACACACACAAAAATATAACATTTTTTTAGAATGTCCAAAACACATTCTACACAACTTACATTGTCCATTTCTATCAATATTTTTGGAAAAAATGCATAATGCATCGATAGAAACCTAATGTCTATATGGCATTAATAGCAATGTGAAATTAGTAGCATGATCACTATGCACCATGCCAACCCACTTGGCCAATTTGAACTAAAAACTCTCCACTAGCCTAAAAATACTTATGTAGTTTAGGTAGCCTCTCGCCCTAAGGTCTAGAGTAAAATTATACTATATATATGTACTTCCACTTCTGTCAATTCATATTTTAACAACTATCATTTTAATAAAGTTTAGCTAAGAATGTCAAGAATCAATACTCTTTCACATTTATTTTGCACAAATATATTTCCTTTCTTTATTTACATACTGAGTATCCTAGAAAAAAAGAGTTTTGGCCTAGCTCAAGGTTTGGTGAGATCACAAACATAACCTAGCCTAAGACCTAGATTTGATGCCCCCACAATTTGGTAGTCCACATATCCACTCCTTGAAATTGGGATTAGATGTAGTTCTCTATTATATCTTGTGAATACTCTCATCTAATAGATGTCATTGCCTATAGGAGTTAGTAATATAAGGAACAAGGAAGTATCTAACATAAATCCAATGATATTATATATGCTCTAGACATGCATAAATAATTCTAAATAACACACTCATAATAATCCCTTATCACCTTGACTTCCTAAAATGTCAATGCATACCCAAAGGTACTATTATAAAAGACACATACGAGTATGATAAATACAAACCCACATTATTTTGACTTAACTAATATTATAAATCTCAATAATCCTTATGATACTAAAAATCACATCAAAACATGCATTTACTAAAACTAGTAATATCTACCATTATTCTCATGAAAGAGAAGGACCAAAAACATTAAATCACAAGGTAAATCCTACCATCCACTTATGCATCACTTATATATCTTGACAGATACTAAAAATAGTAAGGCTTATCAACAAATAAGAAATCATAGGAACCCACTATTGTATTCAAACTAAATATCAAGGAATAATTATTATGCTAATATAAAGTATATTAATATTACTACAATTGGTTTAAAATAAAATTGGAATCATGAACAAACATCTATAAGATTTATTATAACATATATTATTCTCAAGCTTGGACTTTAAAAACTAAAAGGTATGTGTTAAGAACTAAAATTCAAGGATTGTATCATCATGTAGAAACTATGTATGGTTACCAATATATGTATATGTTATAGATTCATATGTCATAAAAATGCATAAGCATCATCTATGTTTTTATTTATATCGACATAATATATAAACATTTTGTATGAGTACCTTATTTTACCTAACAACTATGTAAATCCTATTATACCTTAAAATTAAAGCATGCTACTATTGTTGGAGTAGTCATGTTCACATTGGTTAGTGGTTTGAGTCATTTCCAAACTAGTATTGTTTTTAGCCATGTTTATACACAGTCATTGAGTTAAGCTTGATTTGGGGTGATTTTTTTATATTCGTTAGATTTGTTTTATTTATGTGCACAAACAATATTTTGTTGTGCACCAATTAAATACAATCCACCTATATTCAAGTTATTCATAACAACTAAGCAGTTACTATGAAACCAAATAATTAGCCTATTTCATAAGCTCTCCTTATGATTTTCCTAAATTAGTGCTTGAGAGAGAGAGAGAGAGAGAGAGAGAGAGAGAGAGAGAGAGAGAGAGAGAGAGAGAGAGAGAGAGAGAGAGAGAGAGAGAGAGAGAGAGAGAGAGAGAGAGAGAGAGAGAGAGAGAGAGAGAGAGAGAGAGAGATTTGGATTGTATTATTCTTGAGTCAATAATGAATAGGCTCGATTATGCATAATTCATATCTATGTGCATAATATCTAAGATGGTTTTTCTTTGGTAATGGTATGCAAGACTGATCTTGTGGGTTTTATTAGTACATATTACATTCCATCATGGTATTAGAGCGATCCCTTGTAGTTATTACTCAGCCTGGACAATTTGCATTGTTTTGATGATATGAGGAAGTTTGTATGCGTCTTCTACTATAGACTTATTTTTAAACACAATATGTATTACATATTTGGTTTCTATTTTATGTCTTTCTTTATGGTCAAAATATTTTTCAATTTTGACAAGGCCATACTATTATTGATTGGGGTTTGTTCTAGTTGGTTTTGATTGGCATTGGATTTGGTCTTCTGTACTCGGTATAGTAAATCTTATTTCTTAGTGTTCTGCATTTTGTGTGAAGCAAAGATCTATGGATTTATTCTCCCCAATGAATTATCCATCATATGAAACTATTAAAATTAGAGCATTTTGATTGGAATTAGTTTTTTGGTAACATGTTGGATCATTATTGATCTTCATTTCTGGGTAGGATTTGTGTACTATTTTATGTCAATTATCAACCAAGTACTCTTGCTATGTCATTATTTTTTGTTGCATGTACATGGGTCACTGACTAAAAATTACTCCCAATAGATTAAGTCAATAATCAATAACATAAAATTATATTACTACTTCCCAGCATACCAAATCCACCCACACACCATGTCATCAACCTACTATCATCCTCACATAGCCTAGTATTATAAAGAATAGTTAATTTTCTCCCTTCGGGGGTGACTTAACAAAGATTTGTGTTATTTGGTATTTTTTTATATAGAACTACTCCATCATCTATTGGGTTAATCCCTTCCTCATTATCATGCATATATCTTAGCCACATGCCACAAACTTTTATTCTTTTATTAATAATAACATCCAACTACCCATGCCTTATATTTTCCATTAGATGGATTATAAATAAATAGTGTGTTGATCTCTTCACTTAACTATTGTTCACCCATCACACAATTTTTGGGTTAGTTTTACACATTTCACTTGAATTTAGCACCTCGACCTGACCACCCTCTATGCTTGATCTACCTTAGCCATCTCCTTGATACCCTCACCATTTTTTAAAAAGGGGTTTGTTTTTAAAAAAACCAAAGTGGTAATTGTTTTTAGAGAAGGATTATTAATACTTGTGGGGAAATTATTATAAAGTGGTGGCATATGTTTTAAAAAGTAGAATTCAATTTACTATTGTGGGAGTTATAATTTTTTGAAGGGTTTTCCCAAGTTGTATTTAGAGGCTCTTTTGCTTATTATTAGCACATTTTACATATTTGGAATACATTACCTTTATTTCACTTTTGTATGTTGAAGATGGAGGGTGAGGTCTAGTCTAATAGGTGGTTAGACACCCTCACAAAAACACTTTGTTTTTGGGTGTGATTTGTACACAAGACATATTTTTGGTAGAGTCTGATGTCCTATGTCAGTGTTTTTTATCCTCTTTTATGCCACTTGTACTTATAGACACACTTTCAGTGGTAATCAATGTCCTTATTTGGCCATTTTTCACCATTATTGGTTTTTTACACCTTCAGGTATGGATTCTCATATGATTTAACCCCTTAGTGATTCAAACTACACCATCTAGAAAATAAAAATCTAGATGCACTTGTAGATTAAGGGATTGTGGAGAGTTTTTATTGGTGAAATTCCCATATTTACATATGAGGATGATATTGTATGGTTTGCATCTTGGAAAAATGAGGCACTTTTATTTATTCACCTCCATATTTATTTTAGTTTTCAAACTCATATTAAGCATGCCATGCCACCTAAAATATATTGGGACATTCTTTCAACATTTTTTGATGAGGTATCTTCACCTCTCATTATTATTCCTTCTCCTTCCTCTTAGAGTGAGGATTAATATGTTGGTGACATTGTTTCTCCATCATCTTTTCATATTTTTAAGGATGATATTCTCAATGGTAATTTGTATGACTCTTTGGCATCTCCATCTCCTCCTATCAGTTCTTGTCCTCTTTCCATTGATAGTGAGGACACATTTTCTGAGGATCAAACACTTACGCCATCTCTTTCTACTACTCTTGATGTAGATTCGATTATTGGTCATCATTTGGATGAGGTAACTTCACCTTTACCTGCTAATGCACATTTTGATACAATGGCTTTCGATCCTATTTTTGACTTTGGTATGACTATTGATAGTATCCTACCAAACCCTAAGCATCCCATTGATCTTACGGCCTCTTTATTATCACCTCAGGAAGAAAACAAGAAAATCATGATGAAAAATTCTCTTATGTAGTCCCTAATTCATGGAAAGGATGATCTCATTTATTCTCTATAGAAAAAACTCATTGGCATGAAACATCAGTCTAATACCCCATCAAGTTGTGCTACTAAATATGGTAGGCATCCACTTGATGCACTTTTACAATGTGCTATACCAGATTTTGATTGGTCCACTATTCAATTTTCTCCTATTATTGTAGATGATACTTATGTGCCTACTATTGTTACACACTCTACACATCCCACTTTAGTTCTACCTACTTATATGCTCACTTTTTTTGAGTAGCATACCACTAGATTTGGCTCCTGCATGCCTCATTTCATAGGTCACACTACCAGACTTATTGGCATTAGAAAGTGTTTATAGGGTATTGCTCACCCCATTTAGTTTTTTATATGTATTTATTGAAATGGCATTGGTTATGATGTAGGTACTTCATCTTCATTGGGATATGTTAATAGAGCTCCATATTTTGTTTTCTCCACTCTTTGTGAGAAATTTGAGCTACATATGGGATATTCTACACCTTCACTTAGGCTTGAGAAAAATGAGACTACATTGGTCATACATGATCTACCTAACACTTATTTGTATGTTACATTACATTATTCTATTATGGATTTTGTATCGACTCATATGCAGACATCTTCATCTACCATTCATGTTCATTTGGAATGGATTTTTGATCATTATTGATAGTGTTAAAAAAATTATTTGTGAGGAATCTACAAGCAGGGTTCTTTCACCACTCAACATCTTTGACTACACATTACTCCAACTACCTTTTGATGCTCCTTGGTTATTTTTTCTCTTTTTTAGGTAGATGTGATTTTTGGAGCCTATGCATCTCAATTCATAGATGTCATCTACTACACATTAACTACATTGTGGACTTTATTTCATTACCTGGTGATATTATTTTTTCATGGGACTTTTATTTATAGTCACACTGAGAATCTTGGATCTTTTTCTTCATGTTTGTATTTTACATATTGAGCACTTTAATATTTAGTTTTTTACTATACCATCACCACTAGGGACATATTATTGAGATATTTATATCTATACCTTTGATGTTAATACTCTCCTTTAGATTTTTTGTGGAGTTTGATCTACCTTTGAAGATTAACTAGTCGTGTGTAGCCTAGAGTCAACATTTCATTATTTTGTAGTGGGATTGGCCCACTCATATAGATATGTTTTTTGAGTCACTACACCTGCTTCAACATTATAGGGGGTTGTGTGGACATAATAGTCTAGGTGTTGTGATTTTTGATATCCCTTGGCATACCACTTTTTATTTTGGAGGTAGTTGATTGAGTGCATATTTGTTTTGATGGGATTTATTCCATCAAATACACCTACTTGAGGTTTGTATTGATTTTTATGACTTTTGATTATTGGGATGTCTTGTAAAATATGTTATATTATTCACTCTCACTATGATTCTACTATTTTTTGAGTACCTTGTGGTGATACATTTCATCCATGATAACTCTTTTTCCCCAGTTTATGATCAGTGTTTTTATAGATTTAACCTTATACAGAGTACCAGTTCCCATTTGACTTAGTAAATATAATGACTCATAATCCATGTATTATGGTAAGATGGATTGGTTTCCATAGGGACACTTTGTATTTCATTATGATTTATACATGGGTACCTGATCAGGCCTAGTGCTGAGACCTATTCCATCTCTCTACTTTCTCTTTTTTCACTCTGTATTATATGCTTAGGGGAGGGTGTTAGAGCAGTGTTGTTCACACTATCTAGTGGTTTGAGTCATTTTAAAACCATTTTTATTTTTATCCATGTTTACACAAACTTATGGAGTTAAGATTGATGTGGAGTGTTTTTCTATATTCATTAGATTTGTTTAATTTGTGTGAATGAACAATATTTTGTTGTGCACCAATTTAATACAATCCACCTATATTTGGGTTGTTCACAAAAACCAAGTAGTTATTGTGAAACCAACTCATTATATTATTTAGTAGGATCTCCTTATGCTTCTCCTAGACTAGTGCCCAAGAGAGATATCTGGATTGTATTATTCTTGAGTCAATAATGAAGAGGCTAGATTGTGCATAATTCTTGTTTGTGTGCATAATCTTTAAGATAGTTTTTATGTGGTAATGGTATGTAAGAGTGATCATGTAAGTCACATGAATGCATATTTATTTCCATCCACTATAACAAATGATCATGAGTCATTACTTAGTAGTCTAAATAAAAATATCTTATATTGTTAATTTAAACTAGATTTAATACTATATAGAGTAATGGTAAAATTCTTACGTATTTTATAGTTAATTTATCCGCCACTTTGGTATTTTTTAGTTAATAATATCATTATCTTATTATATATACCAATTTTTACTTACGTAACATAAATCTAATTATATTATCATAATATAAATGCCTCACTACTTAAAATACAACCCAAGTTCCATGGGTAACAATGTTTCCAAAAAAATTGTTATTAATAAATAATAATGATCAAACTAGATATATTAATCATAAATATCCTTATATACTTTATAAACTTAATCATAATTTATTTATGCATTAAATTTATTTAGTATCTCAGCATTCATATGTTATCTTACACTACAACATTTATGGTACACTACCAATTGGGCCGAATGTACACAATTATGCACTAGTAGATATTTTTGGTTGAAGAAGGATTATTTAGTTACTTGGATATTATTTCATTACTCAACTAAGCCCGAGTATCAATACTATGGTTAAAATGTATGCCAACCTCCATTAAAGACAAGGTAGGCCATAACATAAGCTAAAATAAACCCAAATTCTAAGGGAATGCAAATCATATTAAATTATATCTAATACGAACTAATCTTAAGTACACTGCAACTCAGTACCTCAAATAGATAAATGAATCTTAACCTTAATCACATCAAGATATACTCACAACTAGTGACCCAATGACTCAATGTAGTATGGTTATACCATAAATGAAAATATTAATCAATTTTTGGTTCATATAATCAAGAAACTATGACTCGATCATATCCAAAGAGAACCAAACTAGATTATTGAAGACAAGACCAAATGGATTTAAGATACTAGCATCTTGTTCATTTATAACTATAAGTGATTTTATATTTACATAACATAGAAGCTATGTTAGAGTATTAGCTAAAATGTTTTCATTTTATCAAAAAAATGGTGGAAACAATACCATAACCACTAAGTGAGAAACCTATCATAAAGAATAAAAATAGTTTAACTGATTTTGGTATCAAATTTTAATTTTCACGTCTAACCAAAAAAAAATTTAGATTAGACAAAGCTAGAGAAGTTATAGTAATTATTCATTATTTAATTAGGGAGAGGCCACAATATCCTAAGTGGTATAAGGTTTATTTATCATATTATTTTAGTATTTTCATTTATTTTAAAAGATCACTCCTTTTTATGAAACCATCAACTTAATTTGGTTTTGTCAACAAGAAAGTGTAACCTAGATTTTGCATACTCTTATACATTAGGAATATTGTGCCTCTATATTTTTCATAGCCATTTAGTTTTTGAAGTAAAAAAAAAATATATGGATCATTGGTAATACATGAAATGATTAATCTATAAAACAAAATTAATCATGTTATATCAACTAATACCAGTACTCAAATTATATGTTCTGAAGGCATATTATTTTAACTTACCACATAAGTCTATCAGATTTGATGTATGAATTTTTTAAAGTAAAATAAAATCATGATGATATATTGAGATCATTATTATTGAGCTTACTATTTTTATGGATACAATGAAAAAAGAAAGTTTGTCTTATTAAATGTATGACCAATTTTACTGGACTAAAACAAAAAAATAGGATATTTAATTTTTTCATTCTCTAATTATAGATTCTATGTGGCCTATAATTTGAGGGTTTATGTGTTTTCTTCAAGATATTATATCCTAAATTAAAATTCAAATAAGTTGCCTTTATTTATTTTTATTTTACTTCATTGTACATTTAACAATTTGTCTTCCATATGAAGAAACATACATAACAATAATAATGACCTAAATGAATTATTCCTAGTATCAATTAAATAAATCAATAGAAATAATACTAAAATCAATGAATTTTCAAAATTATTATATTACTTTTGTTATTTTGCCTTTATACTTTTTTGAGTAGATAAAATTGTGATAGAATAAGAGAACCTTGCAAATCATTAGAGCACACTAGAAAAAATAGTTTGTAAATGTTTTTTGAATAATATTCTCAATTAAATAAATGTTGATAAACTCATGAATAATATTTGTATTCCCCTCTTCTCCAAATATTTTCACCCACCTTTCAACCATATTATAAATAATTTTTTTCATATAAAGGTGGCCATAGTTTCCATTCAACTACCCTACTACATCTACATTCACCCATGGAATACCTATACCAAACATACTACAAAAAATATTTTCCAAAGGGATATTAAGAGAGAACCAAAGTATTTTTAGATATTTTAGAAAATAAGTAGTCATCTTGAATTACAACTAAGTGATCGATGTATAATTGTAGGACACAACATCAATGATTATGTGTTTCAATATCAAAATAATATATTTCTTCAATATCAAGATACATTAGTTTAAATCATGGTTTGTTTCATTCTCATGATCATGGTGGCATTATATCTACTTATTCTTTCTTTCTTCATAATAAATTTTGAGTAGGCCTTCCCTTTTCTTACAATTCATCTTTCTAATAATGGTGTCCTTATTTATAATGTCTCTCCCTTCAAATTTGTAGTCTCCCCATATTGTTTTTGAAAATTGATGCTTATATTAATGTTTTTAGTCATCATAGATCAACCACTACCACTAATTTCTACATAATTCCTTAAAACAACCCTCTTGGGAACAATTAAACTATAGTTAGCTAGTGATTGTCATTTTTAATGTTTTAAAAAAAATATTTCTTAAAATTTATTGATAGTCATCTTAAAAATACCCCATATTATTTTTTCATAAATGGAATTTTACAACCCACATTAAATGGTCTCAACACATTTATTATCTTATCATGCGGTGTTTTGTTTTCAATGCATTTCTTTAAGGCATAATAACAAATGATTGTATTTAATTTTGTCAACCTTTACTTATAATTATAGCTTCATATCAATTTATTTTATTTTAATATCATATATTATGGTTTAAAAATCACCTTACCACTCCATGGTATTCTTCTTATTCTCATAACTTAATAACCATGCACAACATACTCATAGGGATAATTGTATAAAACTTAGTCCATTAAATCATTTTATGTAGATTGATACTAGTCAACCATATTATAGATAACTTCATGGTTCTGAAAAGTAATTTTCCTTTGTTTATAAAATTAAATAATGTATGTAAATGTTTATTTTTATTAATAATTAAAATAATGTTTAAATGGAAATGTTGATTACATAACCATCATACAAAACTTAAAAAATAAATAAGGTCAACCAAGGCCTAAATTTGACTATTATATTATAAGCAAGGTAAAGTTTTAGGAAGACTATAAAAAATTTAAAGTATGGTTATATATATGTCTACTATTTACTCCTATGGTTATAAATTATATCAGGATTTAAAGGGAAAATTTGAGTGGATAACTGTCATTAAATAAATTCATGATATGCAAAGTTGACTACATGAATTATCCTTCTTTTGGGCATCAAATATAAAAATGAGTAGAATAATTAAATTAACTTAATCCAATGTTCCAAACATAACTATTTTTTTAGGAAAATAAAACAAATATTCTTATAAACATATGATGAAATATTTGATTGTAGTCTTCACAAAATTCAATAAATTAAGGATAAATGATATCAATCTAACTACAATATATTATTAGGTTAAATATTTAAAGAACTATAAATTCATTTTATTTTTTAATTTATAATTAAAATATAAATACACCTATTATGATGGCCAACCATGTCATCATACACTCAACATAAGCACAAGGGAGTCTAAAATGCATCAAATAAAATGGATAATATAAATAAGAAAAAGGGTAAAATATTCACATTAGGGATGATACATTACCCCCATATTTAATAATCATCATTATCAATTTATAAACTATAATTAATAGTATTAAAATAAACATGTCTCCTTAGGACATTCCAGATTAAAAGAGCAACTTGACATAACTACAAAAATCCAAGAAAAACAATAAAAAATCTTATGTTTCTTAAGGTCATAAAGTTAATTATAATATATATATATATATATATATATATATATATATATATATATATATATATATATATATATATATATATATATATATATATTCTCTTGATTAAGCTCACTTCCATTTTAATTCCTTACATTGATGAATCTATGATGGCTATTGATAAAAAAAATTATTCTTAAAGTCTAGAGTATAGATTTCTTAGTATACCACACAATTATTTAATAGTAATCAATGTTATAGATCTTATTTTAATAGTATTTTAAATATTTTAAACAAGAATATGATGCCAATATGTTAATGTGGATATTGTTAGTATCAAATTTATACCCATATTTCCACCATAGATCCATCAATAACTAAATAACCTCTGATATGAATCATATGAGTAAAAGTGAAAATATTATGTATAATCATATTGAGAAAAAGGTGTTCACCATTCCATTATGGAAGTACATTGTGATAAGTTAGGTATCATTACATGGCATGATCATACTAAGCAATATTGAGTGCCACTCCATGGAAAAAGTACATAGTAAAGTAAATACTTTAGTCAAATTCTATATGAAAACACCACATCTGGTGAGAGAAGGATGGTGTCATGAACCCAAACATATTTTTTGACAATATATCTTATTCTCCCCCATAACAAAAGTTGGTGAAAATTATTCAAATTACATAACATATAATAATCTAACATTAATATTTAACGAACAATTCGTAATAAATTGTTAATAATAATAAAATGATTTAAGACAAAGTATCCATAAAAGAGTGTTATTATTACAATGAATAAAATTTCATAAATAAAAATAAATCAATATTTATTTAAATATCTTTTTTGAATATGTAATCTCAAATAATAAAAGGGGTTGGTTTATAAAATGAATTAATTTTCCAATCAAAATAAAATAAAGTGTCAACATAATAATATTGAAACATTTCCACATTACTTACACTATGAGGCTTAGGAAGCCACCCAAGGAGAGAATAACACAAAATAATTATCATAGAATCCTCTATTACCTCCCAAACATAAGATAAATAAATTATTAATTCTTATCCACATGGTTCAACGTATAATGGTAATCACAAAGGTTGTCTTTTGATAACCACTAAGGCTGATTATAAGGATACTTTATTCATAAATTTACCATTATGAACAAATAATACATGGTGTACTCACCTAAAATATTTATGGTATTACTTTGATAAAAGGGAAAAATTGGGATTTCATACTATGATAAGATCTACTTCCTTTCCCATAACCTAGTTTAGACCAATGTTAACAGATCTCTACATCTACCTTAAACCCTACACTTGTATTAATACTCAATCCATAGATAAATGATGCATGGTATCACTGCCCAAAACCAAATTAAAGGGTTATAAATCACATTACCTAATAGTCGCTAATATATGTTATATGTTTACACAAATGAGTGTTTCTAAACATAATAGTTCCCCATGGGTGTCATATGCACAAGGTACATCACAAGTATGTGAACATTTACCCAAGTAAAATTTAGAACATTGAACAATTTAAAATGTTTCATGTTAAAATTTATAACACACATGAAATAATACTTATATTTAAGATAAATTGAGTTGTTTTCAAAGGTTTTTTATAATTACAAGACAATGTGAGGGTTGAAAAAATAGTTTACACATTTATACATACATATATGTTTTAGCACTAAGGTTAAAATGAGGTATAAGAGTAAATTTTGTAACAATAATCCATAAATGTTCAAAATATTGAGTAAGGAGGTAAAAATACATAACTACATAATGAAATCAAATCACTATCACTAACATGATGTAATAAGTTATTCTCTTGATCCAAAAATGTAGTATACATGTCTCTTCTGAATCAGAAATCACTAAAAAATATCAACTATTAAATAAAATCAAAGCTGACATCCCCACAAATATTATCTTAGTATAGAAAAATCTTCATGAAAACATTTTATCCATCATGGACTAATTTTAAAATACACATAATGTTTTATGTATGTTGTGGAAGGTAAATGAATGAATCATACTAATTTACCTAGAGTTTCCAATGATAAATCTAGGATTTGATATCAATACTTCATGGCCAAAAGTTACATGGCTAAAAACATATAAAAAATAGACCATTTTTTTAATAATGTCCAAATCACTTTATGCACAACTTTCATTACCCATTGTCTAGCCATCTTTATGGCTTAATATGAATAATGCATCAAGATAAACCTCACATGTCTATAAGACATGAATATAAATTCATAATTAAGACCAAGATCACTATGCAACCATGTCAATCACACCTACCTAATTCAACCTAAAATACCTCCATTTGTCTAAAACTACTTATGCCATTAAGGTAAACTCTTAGCCTAAGGTCTAGAATGAACATTAGAATATAGACATGTTATTCTAATTTAGTCAAATTATAGGTTAATGACCATCATTTTCATAATGTTTAGTTAATAAGGTTAATAATCAAGAATCCTTCACATTTTATTTCCACAAAAAAATTTCCTTTCTTTATTCACATACTTAAGATCCCTAAAAAAATTATTTTGGCCTAGCTCAAGGGTTAATGAGAAAACAAACCCAACCTAACATAATACATAGACATGATGACCCTATAGCATAGAAGCCTACATATCCACTCCTAAAATTTAAGGTCAAATGTAGTTCTCCACTAGAACTTGTGAAGACTCTCCTCCACATGACACCATCACCTACATGGGTTGGTAATATAATCACACAAGGGAAGAACTAATCTAAATCCAAAAATCTAATATTATCATTATATGCCATTAAACAAGTCTAAACCACACATTCATAACAATCCCTTATCACCTTAACTTCCTAAAGTGTGAGCTCTTACTGAAAGGTGTTATTTCACAAGAGCACATATGAGTATGATAAATAAAATCCCATGTTATTCTGACCTAACTAAGATTATAAGTCTAAAAAATCCTTCAAATAATAAATCTCACATCAAAATGAGCATTTTATAAGATTAATAATATAAACCATTATTCCCATCCAAGAGAAGGAGAAAATACTTTATATTATAAGGTAAAACCTATTAGAAACCTTTGCATCACTTTTATACCTCAACATATATTAACAATAGTAAGGCTTCTCAATAACTAAGAAATCATAGGAACCCATTGTTACATCAAAAATAAATTTCAAGACTAAATTTCAAGGGATAATTCTTATGCTAAAATATAATATATAAGTATTAATAGCATTGGTTTAAAATAATGTTGGAATCATGGAAAACATATATAATATTTAATCTAGAATATATGATTCTCAATCCTGGATATTAAAAAATACAAATTATGTGTTAAGAAATAAAATTAAAGGATTGTATCACCGTGTAGAAACTATGTATGGGTATCAATATAGTTATATGTTATAGATTCATAAGTTATAAAAGTATATAACCATCATCTATGTTTTTATTTTTTTAGGCATAATTTAAAAACATAAACCCTTTGTACATGTATCTTAGTTTACCTAGAAACAATTCACAAAATCAAATATGAGTATGATAAATAAAATCCCATGTTATTCTAACCTAACTAAGATTATAAGTCTAAAAAATCCTTAAAATAATAAATCTCACATAAAAATGAGCATTTTCTAAGACTAAGAGTATATACCATTATTCCCATCCAATAGAAGGACCAAAAAATTTATATTATAAGGTAAACCCTACTAGAAACCTTTTCATCACTTTTATACCTCAACATATATTAAAAATAGTAAGACTTATCAATAACTAAGAAATCATGGGAACCCACTATTACATCAAAACTAAAGTTCAAGGGATAATTATTATGATAAAATATAATATATTAGTATTACTAGCATTGATTTAAAATAACATTGGAATCGTGGAAAACATATATAATATTTAATCTAGTATATATGATTCTCAATTTTGGATATTAAAAAATACATTGTATATGTTACTAAATAAAATTAAAGGACCATATCACTATGTAAAAACTATGTATGGCTATTAATATAGTCATATGTTATAGATTCATAAGTTATAAAAGTACATAACCATCATCTATGTTTTTATTTGTCTAAACATAATTTAAAAACATCAAACCTTTGTACATGTATCTTAGTTTACCTAGAAATTATTTAAAGTATATTATACCTTATAAATAAAACATATCACTATACCATATAACCATGAATAAGTTCTTAATATGCTAAATAATGATATCCCCTATTGTTAATTTAGACCAGATTAAGTGCTATATAGAGTAATGTTATAATTCCTAAGTATTTTCTAGTTAATTTGTACACCACTTTGGCATTTTTTAGTAATTGATATCATAATCTTATCCTATGTATACCACTTTATCCTTTTTAACATAATTATCATTATCATATCTTAATATAAATGCCTTTCTACTTAAAATATGACCCATTATCCATGGGTAATAATGTTTCCAAAAAAATTGTTATTGATTAATAATAATGATAAAAATAGATATAATAATCCTAAATATCCTTATATCATTTATAAACTTAAGCATAAATTATTTAGGCATTAAATTTATTTAGTATCTCAATAATTATATGTTGTATATTACAGTACAACATTGATGGTACAATACCAATATAGATGGAATGCATGGAATATGTACTAGTAGATATTTTTAGTTGAATAAATATTGTTTGGTTACCTAAAATATCCTACACTACTAAATAAAGTATGAGTCTCAATACTATCCTTGTAACAATGTCATCTTCCATTATTGACAACGTAAGCCACAACATAATTCCTAATAAACCCAAATTCTATAGGACCTCAAATCATATTTAATTTAATATAATAATCAAAAATACTAATTATACTACAACTTGGTGACACAGAGGGATAAATAAACCCTAACATTGAGCATCCTAAGATAGGTCCATAACCAATGATGCAAGGGATTAACAAGGCATGTTTATACCATCAATGAATATATACACTAATGTTTGAGTCATATTCTTAGGACAGCATGACTCAAGCACATCTAATAAGAATGAAACTATAAAATTGAAGATAAGACCAAATGTATTTAAGATACTAGCATCCTACTCATTTTTTTACTATATATGCTTATCTATTTCCATAAAATAGAAGTAATGTTATATAACTAGCTACAATTTTTTCCTTTTAGAAAACAAATGGTGGAAACCATGCCATAACCATTAAATGATAAACCTATCATAAATAATTAAAATAATTTAATTTATTCTAAAATAAAATTTTAATTTTCCTATCTCCAAAAGAAAAAAGTTAGAGAATTTATAATCATTTTCACTATTCGATTAGTGATGGGCCACAATATCCTAAGTGGGACCAAATTGAGTTATAATATTAGCATCATATCTTAATTTATTTGTAAATATCATTCCTTTTTATTGAACTATTAACCTAATTTTTCATTGTCAATAGGAATGTGTAAATAAGATGTTAGCATACTCTTATAAGTTAGGACTTTTTTTCCTCTAAAATTATCACATCCATTGAGTTTTTAAAAAGGAAAATAGTTTTATAGGGATTAGAGGGAACACACACAATGTATAATATTTAGAATAGAATTAATCATGTTTTACTAAATAATGTCAATACTCAAATTGTACATTTCTAAGATGTATTTTTTAAAGATATAAAATAACTCTATTAAATTTTAGGTATGATCTATTTTAAGGAAAATATAATTCTAAATATATAAATATATATGTTTTTATGAGATTTTTGTTGAGATAGAGAAAATACATAAAATATAGTTTGGCTTGTTAAATGTATGACCAACTACATTGTATTAAAACATAAAAAATGAGATATTTAATTTTGTCACACTCTAGTTACAGATTGTATGTGGCCTCTAATTTGAGGGGTTATGTGTTCTATTCAAGATATTATAACCTAAATTATGATTCAAATCTATTTTCTTTATTTTTATTTTATTTAACTTCATTATAAATTTGAGAACTATAATTTTGTATGAAGCAACATACTAAATAATATTACGGACCAAAGCAAATGATTCCTAGTATAGATAAAATAAACCAATAACAAACTTAATATAATGAATGTATTTTAAAAATAATTATATCAATTTTGTTAGTTTGCATTTTTATTTTTATAAACCAATAAATAATTGTGATAGAAAAAGAAAACCTTGTAAATAGTTAGAACACACTACATAACACTTTTTCCATGAAAAGGTGTGTCTAGTTTCGATTTATATGACCCACTACATATGTAGTCACACATGGAATACCTAGACCCACACACATTATACAACACATATAAAAAATAGATCTTAAGATATACACTTAAATATTTTTATCTATTTTAAAAACTAATTATTATTTCCACTCTCAAATTGATTGATTGACACATTATGGTAGGAGGCAACATCCATGGTGATATGATGCAATCTCAAAAAAATGCACTATTAAAAAATTGTTTTTTTTTTAAATCATGGTTTTTTTCCTTCCCAATCTGCCAGTGGAATTCTATCCACTTGTTTGTCCTTTATATGAATTCATTCTAAGTAGTTTGTTCTTCTCTTTTAACATATAGTTACCAATAATGTCATTCTTCTTCCTAATGACTATCCATTTAACTTAGTAACCCCACCATATTATATTTGAAAAATGATACTTATATTAATTTTTGTAGCTATCAGAGTTCAACCAATTCCATTAATTTGATAGATCTAGTTTATATTTGTAAAAGATTAACATAGAAAAAGGAGCCAAAGAGACTAAGAAATATTTTTATCACAATACTAATATTCTCCTTCATACATTTCATTTGTACACATTAAATATATATAGGATGATATTTCCTATAACAGGGGATTTTGAGATCCCTATAAAATCTTTCCTAAAAAACCTCCAATATCATAATAATAAAACCAAACCTATATGCAACAATATAATATCTTATAGTATTATCCATATGGTTACACATAAACCTATTAACAAATATATTAATTTTATATTGTAACTAATAATAATAACGGTAAATTAATATTATTTCACACTATACCTCAATATTTAGCCCCTTTTGAACATTATTAATCATATATACACCCCCTTAATGTGAACACGGGGAAAACAACTCTCCCATATCTACACCTATACTCAAGAATTGGTGATTTTTAGAGGACAATCACATAACTTACATGATAGTTTTACAAATGGTTAACCAACAACCAAAATAGTGGTTTTAGAAGTGGCTTACTAGAAACCATAAAATAATGCCTGATGGTTTTAAAAATGGCTAACCAGTAACCAAAATATTGGTTTTACAAGTGGATAACTAGAAACCAGAAAGAAATAGTTTAACAAGTAGTTTACCATAAACCATGTCATGATGTGTAGTATTGATTCTAGATCTCATCATTTTTACATTTCAGAGAAGTTACATAGGAATATACAATTCACTTATGAAAAATGTGAATAGGCATAAAACATTTATTATTATTCACACCACACTATGCTAAAAATAAACACACCACACAATTGAAAGAAAAAATGCCACTAAATTAGAAAGTAGCCCCATCACTTATGGATAATGAGAGGCATAAAAGCCTCCTACCTCTATTGCCTCTGACCTCCAATTGCTGAAGCTACTTACTAAACTGATGAAGATTCATTCTTTAAGTGTCATATGTATTATATTTTTATCAAGCATCAACATTTTTTTAGTCAAGCATTCTCAGGTTTCGTATCGGCCTCATATCGATCTTCAATATTTTTTCAAATTTTATTATCTTTGAATTGCATAAATTGGATGTTGTGTTCAAATGATAATGCATCCTTATGATTTTGAACATTTTTTAACATTTTGAATAAAAAATGATAAGAATAAAATTGACACTTTTGATTTTTAACTTTGACTCTAATATTGATATTGGCAATATCGATTCCTATAAATTTTTTACACACAATAAATACCCTTTTGATGTTTCAATGATAAAATAGACTATATGAAACTAAAGACCTATTATATTTTTGAATAAACTAGACTTCTAAAAAAAACTTGGACTCACTGATAAAAAAATATGACCCATTTGATATAATTAAGTATATCAAACCAAGACTTTGAATCGTTATAATTCTAATACTTACTAAAAACATAAAACTTATTTAAACAATTATTTGAACCAAAATATGATTTAACTAATACTAATTGACACATCATTACATTTATAACTTTATGATTAAACTCATAAGAAAATAAATTATGATTATCACCTTAATATAATTTTTACTACTATCAAAAAGTTTGAACTTAACTCATAAGACTGGTGCATGCCACAAAAGTATTCAATAATTTCTCTAGTTGAGTCTCGCTAGCTTTGACAAGTGTACACGTAAAATATTGGTTAATAATTTCAATTTGAAATTCATAGTCATGAAATTATGGTCATTTATTTGAGTGTGCATAACTATTGATTAGGTCTACATAATATATATGTAGAAGATGATATAGGTACGCTTGGTAGTTGGTAAAAAAAAACATTGAGTAGTTTTATGATTTATACTATACCACTTTAATGTATATGAGTTATATGACTAGAAAAATATTATTTCCATAATAAGGCATCAGGTATCACCTTCCACTCTAGAAACTAATAAAAAATAAAAAATAAAATGTATTACACTAAAGACCACAGGTCATGCAAGATCCACACAATACATAGATAGAAATGATATACACTATAAAACTACAAAATTATTCTCAAAACAAAGAGTATATCATTCATAGGGATAAAACACCAAGCAACTACCCATTTATCAAATCAAAAAATCATTTTTCATATAGGATTTGCTCGCTCTAATACCAGATGATAGATCTGGTTTATATTTGTAAAAGATTAACACAAAAAAAAGGAGCCAAAGAGATATAAATATTTTATCACAATAACAATATTCTCCTTCATACATTTCATTCAAACACATTAAAAATATGTAGGATGCTATTTCTTATAACTGGGGATTTTGAGATCCCTATAAAATCTTTGCTAAAAACCTCCAATCTCATAATAATAAAACCAAACCTATATGTGACAATAAAATATCTCTATATTATCCATATGGTTACACATAAACCTATTAACAAATCTATTAAAGTTATATTGTAACTAATAATAATAACATTAAATTAATAATTTTTCACACTATAACTCAACATAATTACCATATAATTTTTTTGAAACAACCTCTAAAAAAATTGGAATTGTATATCAGATTATATTTTTTGATGCATGTTTGACCCAAAACCTTGCTTAATAATTCAAGTGATAGTTATTCAATGCACTTGTATATGTGCAACTAGAACCAAAGGAGGTGAATTGAGGTAATTATCTAGAGGTAACTACATATAAATGGTGATATGGGGAAGTAGGTTACCTTTAAGGATGTTTATAGGGTTTAGGGTGTATCAATGTATACATACATGGATAGGACCCGAGTGCCATATGTGGAATTCATTCTTCCATATAGGATCATTTATAGGTTCTTATCCCTAGGTAAATACCTCACTTTCCTTAGTGGGTTTTAGTTTTGATCAAGTATGGTTAATAAAATTGATAGTTGTCTAATCGAAAAGGATAACTCTAACAACCTATGTTATCGTTTAGGTTAAATAGGTCTTCATTAAGAAGAAAGTTGGTACTATAAGACTTTAAATTAATTACCACTTGTATTAAAATGGGGGGGGTGATTGAGGTATTTACCTATGGATAAGGACCTAAAAATTGTCCTATGTGGAAGAACTAGTGCCACATATAAATGGTCCTATAATCTATGCATGCATTCAATAGGTTTTAAGTGAACTAGAAATTTAGAAGTACATGAACAACAAAAGATTTACACATAATTAAATGCATAAAAACCCATAAAAAAAGGAATTCAAATTGAGTGTAACCTAAATATAATGTTCCACTTAAGTAAATCTTATAAAATAATGTTGGGCATGCCATGGCACAACAATGCAATCAAGTTCAACCAATTACAAGAAGATAACAACACATGTAGTTCATAGGAATGAAGATCAACAAGTCTGCATACAACCAAAATTCATTTATAAAAACATAAAATAAGGATAATGTGACATTTAACCATTTCATTTCATACATTATAGGAATCTAATATAGTTTCTTTCATCAACTCTATATTAATTGATTTCAGAATTCTAATTTAATTTCATTCTAGGTATCCCTTTAGAAAATTGATTAAATAATAAATTTTACTCATTTCAACAAATGTCTAATATTAAATTTGAGAATTAAATTAAATATTACATTTTTAATAATAACATTATGCATACCTTTAGGTGCAACCAAGTATGTTTGAAGTGTGTATTAGAGAAAGATTTTTGTTTATGTTTTCTGCATACACTAGAAACAAGTGTAATTGGAATAATCATATAATCCATACATAATTGAAAACATTTAAGACATATATATGTTCTATATTTATACTTTAAATCATAATTCATAATCAAATCACAAGTATCTATTTAAATGAATCAATGATAACCATTATTAAGTTAAACTCTAATATACTTATCAAGTATAATCAACATACTTATATATTCATTTAACATCAAGGTAAACTCTATGTATATGATTGAGTAAACCTGTATTCATATTAACCATAAAGTACTCATATCTAACTAAACAAGATCATATAACTAAATAAAGAGATCAATACTGCATTAATAATATGAAAGAATTTTCTAAGTTAATAATAGGAATGAGGTTTATCTAAACATTCTAATAATTTAACATGTATAATTAATTACCTTCATCAATGTAATCAAATTTAGCATCTTAACATATAAGAAACACTTAATCGTTACATTATTTTTCCCACATTCCATTAACAACACAATTTAGCATATCATACATCACTAACATAGTTAAACCAATATCAAATCAAGATAAGATATTAACTACATTCATGTATCAAATAATATTAAACATTAACTAATAAGTAAATAATGTATAAATAACATAAAATAATTCATTTCCACTTACTTCACACTATTTGAAATATTATTCAAGAATAGAGTAGTAAATAATCAAATCAGACAAACCCTCCCAACCAGCCCTATGATCCCAACCATCTATAGCCCTTACCACCCCAACCATCACCTAGATGGTAGTTTCAATAACCATGGTCGAGAAGGGAGTTTTGAAAAAGTTATATTCTAAACCATTAGACATCTCAAGCAATAACATAACATAAATTAATGACAAACAAACACTATTGCGAGGTGAGATAGAAATAACCAACCTAATATCAATATAAATTAGAACTAGAGATAACCACTGTAGGTTAATCAAAGAATATAAAAATGGATTTAACAACTAAATCTATTTCCATGGATTTAATAAAAACCAACTTGGATCCCCTCCAAGTATATGGTCAACCTATATTATCTCAGTTGAAAACTTATAACCCATGCATACACACATAACAACTAATGCTTAATTATTTAGGTCTAGTCTAGGAATGGTGAGCCAACAAGGATACACTTCATGCAATCATAAAACATAATAGAAATTATAGGCATATAACTCAATAGTTATGCACAACTAAACCATAGTCTCATAATAAAACTAAATAAACATATAACTAGTCAATCCATTCATTTGACTCATCCATACAACATTCCCAAACAACATTCTATAATTCTAATAATCATTCAAAAGATAATCGATTACAAATGTAGAATCGATCCATCAAATTTTTGGAATCATCATGAGGTCTCTCAACCTCATGTGATTTCCATAAACCACTAAATTGATATAAAAATCATTTAGACATGCAATATAGCAATATTAGGTTCAAACTCCTATATACACATATATATGAAATTCCAGAAAACTTCACCAAATTCCTCAAAGTTCCTAATAGAATAAAAAAAAAAAATATCCATGTTAAAACCCAACAAGGGTAGGCCATTAAGTAACACATAGTAAATTTTCAAATAAGAGACACTGAATTTATAATGAATCTATAACACAACCAACATCTTACAAAAAATTAGTGGATAAAAATGTAGCGGTAAAAACATAGTATGATAAAAGATCATCAGGACAAAATGTAGAGAGAAAAAAATGAAGTGCACACCAAATTTTGTAGCATAAAGTGGGGTTTATAAAAAAAATAAACTAAGTTAAACATGCATAGAAGACATATACTCATGTCAATATATACAAAATCCTAATACATGGAAGAAAGAAGCACAAATACATTATCTATCTACTCTTACAAAGGATAAATAAAGTTAGGAATACTTACCTTGAAGATGAACCCATCGATCCTCAATATCTCCCTTGGCCAAGGTGATTTAAAAGAGATTATTATGATATGTAAGGATAATAAAGACAAATCATCTCTAGGATACACAACCTATCTATGCATCTAAAAGACTTCTCCATAGGACAATATCTGTATCTCCAAATAAAGTATAATACCCTAAGCTTTACTTATCAATTAGAATGGTAAATAAGAAGATGCTCATTTATAATTATTATTTTTCACTTCTCTTCTTACAAATAGTTAGAAATGAAACTTGTATATATAGATGGATCTTGTCCTAAATCCTCCCAGAAATGTTAGCTATATAGGGTTGACCTAGTCGACCCTATATATTTTTGTGGATAATTCACTAGGTCTAAGCTAGGTCACTTGAAAGGATGACAAACCCAAAAAATTAAAAATAGCCCTAGACTGTATAGGGTTTACCCAATTGACCTAGTACAACTGATTGTCTAAAAGGAAATTAAAGTAAGAAAAGGAGGATAATGCATGCCATAAGACTAGAATAGATAAAGCTGAGAAGAATAAGCTTAAGGTAAATGGTTTTGGGAGATGAGTGTGTAGATGACAAGTGGAAAAAGGGAAAACAATATTACAAAGCACCAATGGTCTACCCACCCCTTTCTCGATGTACCCCTTAAGGCATGCACTTAGAGAGATTGAGACTTGATAGGTTCCTGTAAGATACAAAGTGTTAGTAATCAATAAAAGTTTAAAATTATTGTGTATACATATGCCCCACTTGAAGCTCATCATGTGTCACATAAGTGTAACATGGGATGGTGTTTCAGGAAATAGAACATGATAACACACAATGTTGATGTAAGTAAAATGTAGTAAGAAATAAATAAGATAAAGGAAAAGACTAATTGAAAAACACATACCTTTAATTACCTTAGTGTTATAGATAAATAAGTAGACTACAAGAGAAAGGTGAAGGTCCCCAATGTGAAAAAAACTAGGTGAACCTATATAAGTTAGTGCAAAAAATAGCCAAAAGTTATTTTTTAAAGAAAATATGCACATGATAGTGTAACATATTCTCTACATCATCATGAATCCAATGCATTTTATGGTTTTGAAAATGGATGAGTAGAAATAAAGATATAAGCAAAAGAAGTAATCTGTAGGAAAATAATTAAAGAATTTGAATTTTGAAAAGTGTTTTTAAATAGGGGAAAGAGAAGTCATTTTTTTATTTTGACTTGTGAAAGAGAGAAAAGAGAGCTCTAGAGAACCAACGAGTTAGGATGGTGAGGAGATGATAGTCTAGACATGGAGTGGCAATGGATGCACTACAGGTATGCAACTATGAATTTTAAGCCATGTTTTGAGTATTTTGTTAAATTTAGTGAATTTATAGAAAAATGTAATTTTTAGTATTTTTAGATGTTGAAATGAAACAAAATTAGATTCTATAGGTAGAAAATAGCAAAATAGGAAATGGGTTTAGAATAATTAGGAAGAAAATTACAAAAAGGCATTTTTTTTAGGAAAATGTAAGGGGTTGGTAACTAAAAACAACTTGGTTGATCCAATCAACCTTGTATGTTAAAAATAGGAAAAATCCATAATACCAACCTAATAGGTGTGTGTTGACCATGTACATTTTTTAGACTATTGACCTAGTACAATTTACCAACTAATCTAAAAAAATTGGAATGATAATGTAGTACTAGGGAGGGGAAAATAATAGGGTTCACTTAGAGTTTTAAGTCAACCAAGCCAAAAATAGGGAAATTTTGGTCAAACTAGGTTGACCAAAGAACCATAATTGTATGAAAATGCATGTGAAAAGCTGAAAGAAGGCTAAAATGGCCCAAAATGACTAAGGGAAAAAATGACTGACTAGGCTAAAGATAGGTAAAAATGAGTAAATTAAAGCAATTTAAGTTTGTTTTTGATTAACAATTATAAAAAGAATGTATTTTGACTATACATGACATGAAAGATCTAATACATCTTTTGTTGTTTCTTGGTTGCAAAAACAACCCCAATTTTGGAGATTGGTAGATGTGTCTTGGCTACCAGATCTATTGGAGTATCTGACCATAGGTGATAGGGATAGGTTAGTAGATATAGGCCTAGGAAGGATAGCCAACATGTGTAGGATTCCCTTGAGTTTAGATCTATTAGTCATGTTTCTAGGATGTTGGTAAAGATTGACTAATACCTTCAGATGGGAGGTGGATGGGGATGTGGTAGAGCTAGTTATCACTTTAGAGGATGTGCATGCCATCTTAAGGATATTAGTAGTAGAAGCACTAGTGACTATAAGCATACCAGATATCCTATAAGAGAGGAGAGCCTTAGCCATATGGGCTATAGGATCAGATATAATATTAGGAGGTAGGCAAGTCAATATGTTTGATATGTATGTACCATAGATTCCAAATATCTATAAATTTGTGATAGGAATTGTGACACAATGAGTGTTATGTCACAAGTCAGATGATAAGGTACCACTATTTGTGGTAGACTTGAAGTAGGAGGATTCTAACAGAGGGCATACTATAGATTTGGGTTTTATCATTTGGGTCCATCTCATACATGATCTATATGAGGTACTAGTTAGAGGGCATAAGTCTATAGGATTGATCATATTGTTGACAACTTGGATCTATGAGAGGTTTCTCATGTATCAACCAACTGGGTTGCCCTATATGGTCAATGATAGGTTGCCTCAAGTGTGGAGATGAAGATATGACCAATAGTATAAGTTGTGCCCCATGTGCCAATGCTATAGACTATGAGATGTACAAACATATTATGGTAGCCATATGGGCACATAATGACTACATGGCTGAGTTGGTACATAGTTTCACTAACTACAAGGATAGAGGTAGTCAAAAACTATACTTAGTGGAGAGAGCCACATCTAGTAGTATGGGTGCTAAGATAGATGGGATTACCTCATCTAGTAGTAATAATATTGATGCTTGAGTAGTGGGCTTAGCATTTGAGAGAACCATAAGGGAGGATGGAACTAGGGCCACTAGTGATGAGGCTGATGCACAGACCACATCATGAACAACCATGGACTAGGTGAATATGATATAGAGTAGAGTATGAGGAGAGGGGTACAGAGGTAGTGGTACTAGAGATACCACCACTAGTTCCATATTGAAATGAGATATGACTACTAAGGACATGGTGTTGATGGAGGTAGGAGGAGAAGGAGAGAGTAGAGACTATTACCATCATTGAGGACCCAATAGGTGAGCTAGAGGAGAGATGGATGATAGAGATGCCATGTAGGTGTAGGCTAAGGTGGATATAAGGATTGATAGCTAGATTTGAGTAAAGATGGTGACCTATAGAGGAGGTGTTAGGAGGCCACATAGATGGAGAGACTATGCTAGGTAATTGCATGGATAACGAGACCATAGTGACTGAGACATAGACAAGTAAAAGATGATTAATTTTTTGCTTAAGTTTTCATTTTGAAATAGAAACTAGAGATCGATAGATATTATGAGATATAACATTGATCTAATATCTATGTAGATGTGATTTTGTAGGTGTTGTCAAGGATGAGGAAGAGAGGTGGGGGTCCCTTGTGAGGGGAGCAATCTATGACATCTTAGATGAGACTCTACAACCATATGACCTTACTACATTAGAGGATCCTAGTGTACCATCTACCCTAGATTAGGTGAGCTTATTTAGATTAGTAGGGGAGGTAACAAGGTAGATAAAAGTGTAGAGGGAGAGGATTTAATCATCGATAGAGATGGGTGTAGGATAGATACAAGCATGATGGGACCTAACAAAGGATAGAGATGCACATTTGGATGCAGTGACACATATGACACATGCACATATGGTGATGCAGACCTAGTTAACATAGGCTCATATAACAACCCAGACTGAGTTGGCATAGGCACATGTGTAGATATCACATATATGGGGGCAGGTAAAGGGATTGAGATCTTAGATGGCCTCCTTACAATGGACTATTTAGAGGAGTAAAACTGAGGCCTTGGTAGGTAGTGTGGCTAGGACACAAGATAGATAGGATGGGGCTCAACCATAGAGCTGGAGCATTGTATATATGGTTGTATTTGTTGTATCAAAACTTATGATATATATATATATATATATATATATATATGATGTATCATTTTGACATATTGATGTTGATTGTGTATGTTGTCATTATTATGGCTATGGTTGTGGATGCTAAGGGACTACACATTATTTCAAGTTGGGAAATGTGTAATAACAAGAAAATGACTAAGTATAAAGAACAAAGAGATGGTAAAATAAGATGGTAAAAATAAAATTTGTTCTTAAACCAAATTAAAATATTTTTGCACCAAATTAGAACAAGTAAAATCATACTAAATCACATTGGGAAGTATGAAAATAATGTAATAAAATAGAAGGTATGTAAAAGGAAACAAATGGTATATAAACAAATCAATTAAGTTAATCAATCATACCATATCATGTTGGGAAGTATAAGAGAAAAACAAAATTGGCAAAATATTGGTCTTCAATTTATCACACTAATTCAAGCTAGGAAGTATGAAAAATTCAAGAAATGGTTGTATTCTTATATGCACTTAGAAAATAAGAAGATAAAAGTGAAAGAGAAATGAAGTAAGCATAAAACATACTAAATCAAGCTGGGAAGCATGTCAATGATGTGTAACTTCATAATCAATCACATCTTAAATCATATTTGACACATGTAATATGTTGTGACTTGTATTATTGGAAGATTTTGTGAGGAATGTCGGGTCCTATCCATGGTATTACATTGAAAATCACAAAGAGATCACCACTAGGGTGGAATAACCATGAAAAATTGGGTAAGAAAGGATGTGGGTGATAGGAAGGAAAAAGGTGGTAATTTATGAGGATGGTTGGGTCTTATCCATTGTCTTATAATGTAACTCATAAATGAGATCGTAAGGGGAGTGATCAATAAACAAAATAATAGTTCTCAAAAGGAAATATGAGGGATATAGGGAATGGAAAAGGGAGTGTAAAAATAAAGACTTAGACATATTATGAGAAGACCTTAGGAGACAAGAAGCATACTAAGGACATGAAAAGACACTAAGTGACTAGTGACCATCAATGTATAAAGGAAACTTGTTCGCTATAGACACAAAGCTTTGTAGGTAGATAAGTGTGTTACTAAGATAAACTCATAAAGGTAGATTAGTAAAAGGAAAATAAAAATGGACCTACCTTCCAATGATGTGTTCCCCATTCTTAATAACCCCTTATAGAGCCATCAATTTATTGTAAAGATTAGGTACTTACATTAGAAAGTAGGTAGTATTAAAAGATTTTATTATTCTCCTCTTCTAATCTACTAGCATACTACACCACAAAGGACCTTGGCTCTACCATGAGGTCAAATGTGTAGTTTGAGATTCAACTAGAAGAAGGATATGTGCTTTGAATCATGTATTTTAGTGTGATTTAACTTTTAAGAATGTTTTTGCCTTTTATATCATTTCCTTTTGTTAATTGTTTTAGCTTTTAAATTTTTATGGATTTTTAAGATTCCTCCTCCATATGGATTTGAAATGACCAATCATGAGATATTTAGTGATACACATGAATTAGATATAGGCTAAGGCTAAAAGAAGCTAAGTAGCCAAAGATAAAGATTGACTAGGACACTTAGGCTTAACAATGAACTAACATGTGATATCAAGTCTCAACCATGTATATGCTTAGTTTGTGAAAAAATAAGGAAATAATGAGATCCAAAGTGGATCAATGAAATAAAAGTATAATGAGATGCATTTTTTATAACTAATCACATGGTAAAAGGGAGATAAGGACCAAAGGGAATAGGGTTTGTATAACCCAGTCACAATGACAAATATCTATGAAAAATAGGGATAAAAAAGTAAACTATCATGAAGATACAAGAAGAGAGTTTTGATAAAAACTCAAGAAAGAAAGAGGAATCAATGATAAATAAATAAAATCATATGAGAACATAAATGATAATATAAGAAAGATATAGTACAAAAATTAAAGAATCACTATGTAAGAAAAATATGAATTTGACACAACATCAAATGATATAATAGATAGATAAGAATGAAATTAGATGACACATCCAATAAAAATGTAAACGTAAAGGCACCATGCATGTTCTCATAAGTAAAAATAAATATTACCACACACATTATCTTCGGTATCAAATAAATCTCTATGAAGCTAGATACAAACTGCTACTAATGTCTCATCAATCTTTGCTAAAAACTAGGAAAAGACTTCTTTTCTAATCTCCTCAACTAAAAAATTAGGAATGCTCAAAGGATCATTCTAAGGAAAATTAGGTAAGGGATTATTAGGAGAATTCATGGGAGTGGGATCTATGGGAGATGTAGGAATTGCCAGTGGAGAAGGATCCATGGGTGAGGGACTCATGGGTGGAAAGGAATCCACATTTGAGAAAAGGTCCACAGGTGAAGGAATCATAGGTGGAGGCATAGAAGGTGATGAAGGGACCATATATGGGGATGGAACCACTAGAGGTGGAGCCATAAGAGAAGAAGGATAATCCTTATTATGGGAATGACCTATGGGAGGAACAAAAGAATTCCCAAGAATAACTACAAGGTGATCTTTAAGGTATTATTAAAGGATGAGATAATGATCTGTGTGATGGGTGACACATTCATTCCATAAACAATACACCTCACCATACTTAGGTATATATTTAGGTAAAATATTTGAGGGAGATGTGAATTTATCTAAGGAAAAAGAGGAAGGATGCAAAGTATCAATATATTATTAAAACTTGTGATAATGGGTAGAAGAATGATTATATATCCCATAGAAGCAATATATATGCTTGTGACTGGTCTTAGGAGAATAAATCATAGAAGGAGGTATAATAGGAGTGGAAGATGCCAAAGAAAACTCATCAGCCCATTTGGTGGGAAGAGGATCCATCTTAGGTAAGGGAAGTAAACCATCACCAAGGGAAGGTGGTGATGGAGGAGGAACAAAACTAGGATCCATAGAAGGAATAATGGGATGAGAAGCAAGGGTAGGATCAAAAATAGTAGGAGAAAAATCAAGCTCAACTATAGTAGGAGAAAGAATAGGCTCAAATATAGTAAGAATAAGAATGGGTTATGATAAGGGCTCTATTAAAGGAGGATTAGGATCTATAAAAGTTCTAAGAAGGGTCACACTAATCTTAGGATTAAACCAGCTATGGTGATTAGGGAACCTAGCAAAATTATAAGGTCTGGTAATAGCATAATCCATTAACATAATCCTATGAGGATGTTTAGAAATTGGAGGTGTTGGTTTCATCTCTACCCTATGATAAAGAGGAAAAATACTAAAATTAGGAACTATAAATGAAGGAAGATGGGAAGATACACAAAAATACTCAAGTAAAGAAGAATGATAATGGATAATCTTGGCATCATGGGCCTAGACAAAACCACCTAAGAGTGGATCATCTATGGAATAACCATCATCATAATTTGAGGGATGAAAATCAATGACATAAGTAGGGATAACTTTATCATCTGAGTAGGTGTGCTGAATACAATGCTGAGTCTTGGTCAAGACTATGGGAATATAATCACAAGGAGGCTTACGAGAATGAGGTTACAAGGAAGCAAGAATATATGAGATGAGATAAGGTGAGAGATCAAAATTTTTAATCTTGAGGTTAATCTCATCAGGCTCATCATCATCAAAATATAATAGGTTAGGAAGAATGTTCCCAATGAGTTTGGGATGTCCATTATAACCTCAGGTTGAATTAATGGGAAAATTAAGATGTTGTGACTCATGAAATGGAAACTTGGGAAAAGGTTCAAGAGTAAGAATTTTGAAGACACCACAGTCTTGGAATTGTTTGAAATTATAAGGGTTAGTATTACCTTGAATCCTATAAATGGATCCATTATGAGAGAATTTAATTCATTGGTAGGCAGAAGAAGAAATAACTCTCATACAATGAGTCCATAACCTACCAGGCAAGATGTTATAATAAAGGGTAAAGTTAAATATCATAACCTTCACATGAATAGTGACAAGTGGGATGGTAATGGGAAGCCACACACAACCTGGAGGAGGCATTTGCCTTCTATCATATCCTTGGTAGGTGTTATGTGTATACCTTAGATTGCATTCTAAATATCTAAGGGTCTTAATGAAGTCAAGAGAGGCAATGTAGGTGTTGGAACCCTTGTCTATCAATGAAAACTTAACTTGGATATCACCTATTTGAACACTAATGAATAAGGGAGGATCATCTACATGAAGTATAATCTCACCAGGAATCATAGATGCTATGGGAAATTTTAAGGAAAATGAAGTGTTTATAGTTTCATCAACATTGATAGACATCTCTTCACATTATTGTAATATACTATCCTTAGATCTAGATAAAGCTACCTCCCATCCTGATAAGGGAAGATGAGGGACATTAATCTCAAATAATAATTGCATAAGACGGTTTATATGAAGGGTTAAGTCCTCATAAGCTCAAGGAATAGAATTCAAGATGGGAGATTAGTGAGTTCTGTAATGAGATCCCACTCATCATAACTCATAATAAGGTTGTTAGATATAGGTGAATAATGATTAAAGAGGTCCTTGAAAGGAGGAGATAAATTACATTGGATTTATGTTGGTAAGAAGAAGAAGGTTTAGAACAAGGTTGCACATCATGTTGAGATGATGAAGTAGCTGGTTTAAGTTGATTTTGAGAGTTGGTAGAAGAAGTGTTAGTATAAATTTGAGTATCATTAGTGTTTGAAGATGATAGAAGAGTGGTAGAAATAGAAAAATAAGTGTTATCTAAGGGAGAATCAGAAATTGGATCATCAAAAGTAATAAGGTCATCTTTCCCCAACTCATTTAAATGAGTTGGAGAAAAATCTTGGATAACATGATATGTTCTAGATAAAGGAGGAGTGTAAATAGTTGGGAATCAATAAAAGCAACCAACCTTCACATATTAGTCACACTAACCACATTCTCTTTAAAAGCTGGTTCAATAAGAATTTCAACATTAGTGGTGGAAGGGGTGGATTTATCTTGATTGTCTTGAATAGGTTGATGATTAGGAAGAGGGTCTTTATAGATAACTAAATGAGCATTTGTTTGATTTAAGGCTTGAGTTTTATCATGTAATATATAGTCCTTAAAATCAATTTCATAAGCTTATTGATGATTTATAAATATAGAATTGTGATCAAAATTAGGACCGAGAATAAAATCCAAATCTAAATTATGAAGTTGTCTACAGGTCTCATGAGAATGACCCCAACTAGTGTGAAACCAAAAAAACTTTTTAGGATCATACTAGGATTTCATAGGAAGGGTAGGGTCAAGGTCTCATAGAAGAGGCCTAGGTATATTCTTAATAAATTTATAAGAGGATAGAGGTTTATGAATATTAATTTTTTTAGTGAAGATAAGTGAGGATTCCTATATTGTTGAGAAGGGGGAGCTGGTTCCCATGAAGGGGTAGGAATGATAGCTTGAACATTGTGAATGGTGTCATAAGCATTTATAACACCATCATTGGTTGAATTGTGATTTTTTTCTTAAGTAAGAGATAAGGACCCACAAAAGGTTGGGGTGGCTCAAATTAACACATACAAAAATCTTTTTATTTAGCTTAGTCAATATCCTCCTCTAATGTATGTAGAGAGAGAGTGCAGACCTGATATTGAAGTCTAGGAAAAAAGGACATTGGTAAAGAGATGGAAAATATTATCATCAGCCATGTTATGTTCACATTTGTTTTCCAAAGTTTTCCACCTTTTAACAAAGGCTTGAGTAGTTTCATTTTCAAGTTGTTTGTAATTTATGGAGTGGGCCAAAGTGTTTTCATGAGGATCACTAGTTTAAAATTATTGAACTAAAGCATTCACTAAATAATCTAAACTAGAAATGGAATGAGTTCTAAGTTGGTTGTACCAATCCAAGGCATCACTTGTGAGAGTTTTGGCTAAGATTTTGGTAGTGGAAAAGGCATTCAATTTGACCCAATCCTTATAAATATTTCTAAATGTTTTAAGATGAAGGGTGGAATCGGTTGATCCATTATAATAAATTATAGGTGTGATACCTCTAATATCAATGTTAGTAATTTGAGTAGTGAGAGGTTCATTTTGGATATGCTTAATGTTTTTTTTGACCAAATGAGGTTGAGGAATGAGATTGCCTTGGGAATTTCAAAGAGGAAGAAGGGGAACATTATGGTTATGTATGCCCTAAGCTATTGTTTGAAGATGATATTAAATATTGAGAATGTGGTTTTACATTCTCATCATTTCATTTGTGTTATGAGCTTGAAAGGTATTCATTTGATTAAGTGTTTATAACAATAGTTTATGTGTTTTATTAGCATTGTTAGAAGCATTAGAGTTGGTATTCGTGGCTTGGGTACCACTATTGGTGTTAATAGGATCTTGAGAGGAACTATGAGAATGTGAGGCACTAGCAAAAAAAATTGCTTGTGTATTAAAACATGGACTAGTGAATGGTTAAGAAGAAGAAGCACTAGTAGCATTATTACCTTGGGTAGCAACCAAGAGACTACTGGAAAGATTAAGGATAATGGATCTTATGAGAGACATACTAGATGTATAACTTGCCATCTTAGTGGATATACTAGGCATGGAAGTGGAATAAGTTAGAGAATAAGAGGTCATGGTATGAGAAAGGGTCATAATAGAAGGAAGAGGTTGATAATCAAATAAAGTGGTACCCCCAAATATATTTGAGAATGTAGGTGTAGGTGAATGAAGCTCTTCGACTTGACCACTAATCATAATATTGTAAATGGTAGAAGGAACCTTTCCTTAATGTTGAGGAAATTCAAAGATAAAGAAGAACATTTAAGGGGTATACTCTAACTCAAGTTAGTCTTCTAAATAAAAAAGAGGATTATGCTGTGAAAAGGTATTAGGAGGGGTCCCATAATTCATTATGTGAGTGATAATATGAACATTACTAGCATCCAAGAGAGGATCCCTAATTTGTCTATGGAAGACCCTATGAGGGTTGGTAAGATTCATCATTTCTACTAACTAAAACTTAGTGTTGTCATCAAATATAAAGTCCATGATGAAGGGTAAGAAAGAGAGATGAAAAAGAAAGAAAACAAGGAATGGCAAAAACTATATAGGGTTGATTGGGTCGACCTAGCACAAAAATAGGGTCTATAAACTATACAAGGTTGACTGGGTCAATCTAGTATAGTGAATAGGGATTGGAAAAAGATGAAATAGGGTCTAAAAATTGTACAGGGTTGATTGGGTTGATCTAATGCAGTGAATAGAGGCTAAAAATGTACAAGGTCAATTGGGTCGATGTAATATAGTAGAAAGGGAAATTTAAAAACTTATGATAGATTTATAGATTGAATCAAGATAAATTTTGTAAGTAGTTTGAAAAGAAATGATAAAAATAAAACAAATAGTCAATTGGATTAATTTTGTCCAATACAATTGAAACACACAACACAAAACCTTACATAAATGCTGGCTAATGCAATTTTTTGCAATATAAAATATAATTGAGAAAAGAGTAAATAATTAACTTGGAAAGTAAATAGAGAATTAATTATTCAACTTGAATGTTAATTATATTATTAAAATATGATTTTAAATGTGATGGGAAGTTGGATATAAGCAAGAAACTAGAATGGCAATCTAAGGATGGTTTCAAGTAGTTTAAGATGAAAGGGACTATAGTGGCAATTAGGCTTGGTATCAGGGCCTACCCCCTCACTTCACACAACATAGTGATAAGGGTATTAGGTGTTTAGCTATAATATACCATTAATCATGCTTTATAATTGACTAGAGTATCAAGTCAGCTTCCCCCTTGGTGATGAAATCTAAGTAGGTTGGCCTTGGGTAGACAAAATGTTAAAATGCTTGTTTAGATTTTGTGATTTAGATGTGTGTGCATAAAATAGAAAATGGTAAAATAAATGATTAATTAAAAAACCACCTAATTAAGCTATGTGGTCTATTTTAAGCATGTAAACAATAAGAAAGGAAAGTATGAATTATTGACTAGATGTAAGGTTAATTCCATCTTTAAAACAAGGTATAATTTTGATATGGTTAACAATGTATGCACACAATATATAATAGGGTGGATAGGGTTGAACTTGTACTATGGAAGTAAGGTCTAAAAATGAATAGGGTTAGTAGAGTTGGCCTAATTATCCAAACAACACATATAACATAGAACTTGGTCAGTAGGGTCAATCCAATTGACTATGCAAAGGTAGTTTTGAAGACTAAAAACAATAAAAGGAAATAATATAAATAAAGATATAAAGAGATAAAAAGGAACCTTGGTAGATAAAATATACAAAGAATGAAGATTTATGTTTAATAACCTTGATATATGATTACAAATTTTGCTAACTGGGTTGATAGGGTCGATCAAGCTTTACAAAAACTTGTTACTAAGTGCCTAAAATGTATAGGGTTGACTAGGTCAACCTGCTATACTAAATTGGATGTCTAAAAATGTATAGGGTCAACTAGGTCAACCTAGTATGCTAAATTGGATATCTAAAAATTTAAAAAAACTATATTGGGTTGATAGGATCAATTTAGTAGCCTATACCTGAAAACTTGCACACAAAAGTTATAAACTTGGTCGACAAAATCGATCTAGTATGGAAAATATATGATAAAAATAATGATGAAAGAATGAAATAAGATGAAATTTTTTTACAAGGGTTAGTTCAAATCAAATTCACCAGAATATATACAATCATAAATGCATCATGTCCATAAATCGTTCCTAGTTCAAAGAATATAAAGTATACCTACACTTTTGAATGGGGATACATTTGTTAAGTGAGGGCATGGCCAATATTGGGTCCACTATACCTGATTAGGGGATCACTTATCATAATAAACCATGTTAGGAAGGGTTTTAAAGCCTACTATCTAACACAATATTGTAATAACCCTAAAAGAGTCCTAGGTTTAATGTTCACTCTATTCTAATAAACAAGAAAGTAAATCTAATATAGTCCACACCAAAGCTTGTGGCACAAAGTGAGGGTTATAAATAAAACAAAAAAACCAAATATGAATAAAAGACATATACTCATGTCAATGTATATATAATCCTAATACATGGAATAAATAATCACAACTATATTATCTATCTACTCTTACAAAGGAGAAATAAAGTTAGGAATACTTACCTTGAGGACAAACCCACTAAGCCTCAATCTCTCCCTTGGCCAAGGTGATTTGTAAGAGATTATTATGGTATGTAAGGATAACAAAGATAAATTATCTTTAGGATATATAACCTATCTATGCATCTAAAATACTTCTCCTCAAGACAAGATTCATATCTCCAAAGAAAGTATGGAACCCTAAAATTTACTTCTCAAGTAGATTGGTCAATAAGTAGATGTTAATTTTCACTTATTCTTCTTTGCTTCTCTTCTTAAAAATGGTTGGAAATGAACTTGTATATATAGGTAGATCTTTCCCTAAATCCTCCTAGAAATTTCAGTTGTATAGGGTCGACCCAATTGACCCTATATGTTTTCGAGGAAAATTCACTAGGTTTGAGCTAGGCTGACCAAAAAGCTAACAAACCCAAAAAGTGAAAAATATCCCTAGAATTATAGGGTTGACCTAATTGACCTAGTAAAAATGACTATCCAAAAGGGAATTAAGGTAAGAAAAGGAGGATAAAACATGGAAAAATATTGGAATAGATAAGGTTGAGAATAATAAGCTTAGGGTAAATGGTTTGGGAGATGAGTGTGTAGATGGTAAGTGGCAAAAGGGACAAAAATATTATGAATCACTAATTTTATACCCACCCATTTCTTGGTTAACCCCTTAAGGCATGCACTCAGAGAGATTGAGACTCAATAGGTTCCTATAAGATACAAAGTGACAATAATCAATAAAAGTTTGACAATATTGTGTATAAAAAAGGTGTTAGTTTAGACCCTATATTTATAGAGATTACCAAAATATTTAATAAATATATTAGGGTCTTTAGTTCCATCATATGTAATAGTTGGATAAATATTTCTAATGACTATAGATGCAATAAATGGATCTAAAAGTTCATTCTGAATTTGTTGAAGAATTTTTTTATTTAAATAAGGCTGAGGCATGATATTCCCATCATCATCTCTAAGAAGAGGAGGGATAAGAACTTGATTTGGTTCAGACATGATGACTTGAGGTGGTTTAATAGTAATTTTTAATATATGATATTATATTTACATCATTTGGGAAGTGTTATTTATTTTCATAACATTTATTTATTAAATCATTTGAGTTGTATCAGTGGGAGGAGTAATATTGTTAGTGGTAGGAATGTTAGTGTTGATAGGAGGAACATTTCCTATATTGGTAGTAGGGGATGTAATTTTGGGTGGAGAGTTCCCAACATTAGTAGTAGGACTAGGGTGGATAACCTTAAATATTTTACATTGGGTAGTAATTGGTTTGGGATTAAGAAGACATGAAGGAATTCAATAGTGTAATTGGTTTTGATTTAAATACTTAATTACATAGTGTTCTTGACTAATTAGAAACTAAAAAGAATACATAATTATGAATTTATTAGTTTACTAATATAGTCAGCCACCTAATGGTTTGTGTCTAAAAATAAAGGCAAAATAAACTAAGTAGGCCATCTACTAAATTATGTCTAAAAATATAGACAAAATAAACTAAGTTGGACACCTACTAAACTATGTCAACCAATACCTATAGAGTTAACTAAGGTTATTTAATTGATTTTTGGAATAAAAATAGTAATAATAAATTATACCAAGTTATCCAAGTCTTATGAAGTCAACTAGTTCAATCTAGTTGAATTTTGGGTAGAAATTTATTAGTTTGAAAAAAGGCTAGAAAAAATTATGTTAACTAGCTCAACTTAGTTTCATTTTGAAAAATAAAAAATAAACTAAGTCAACTAACTTGACCTAATTGATTGTGTATATAATTTTAAAAAAAATTAAAAACTTCCAAAAATAAAATATATTTTTGAATTACTGATTGATTTTAATGAGAAACATAAATGAAAGATTTAGATAATTGATAAAATTAAATTACTAAGTTGGTAAGAGTGAACCTAAAAGATAGGAGGAGATCAACCATGTTAATTTAGTAGATTTTATTAATAATGTTGAATTGTACTGTGCAAAAAAAATAGAACTAAGTTATCTAGCTTGACAAGGCTGAAAACCTGCACACAAAGAGTTGAATTAAGTGGATAGCCTCAAAAAAGTTAGAAAAATTGCACACAGAGAATTGACCTAGGTCAACAAGCTCAACAAAGTATGGAAACCTATGCATAGAATGCTAAAATAGGTCAATTAGGTTGATTTAGTTGACTATAAATAAATATTAAAAATTTGTAAGGGTTAAATTGACTTAAGTTCACTAGAATGTGTGCAAGTGAAACTAGATAGTTTTATAACTTATCCTACTCAATAATATTCAATCTTAGAGAAGGTAATCAACTAAAAAGTATGCTTGGTAATACATTTAAACTAGTGTCATGATCAATAATTGACTTGATAAATATACACTAAGGGATCTATTATCACATTATGTCAAAAGATAGGCTTCTAAAGCCTCTAGTCAAACTCTATATTGTGATAACCCTAGGTAGGTCCTACAATTGTAAATAATATTAAGAAAGCTAATATATTAAACAACTATGAAAGATAATCTAATAAATGAATATGAAAGATAATATAGAGCTCACTAGAGCTTGTGGAAAAAATAGGGAAGATAATAAACAATGGAATATAAATCTATCTATAATATAGAAATGATCTAATCAAGGAGAGGTACAATACAATATATATTAAATCTACAACATCTAAGTATAAAAATATGAAGGGCTAGGAATATACTTACCTTTTGGAAGTGAACCCATCATGCCGGTATATCTTCCTTAGAAAATGGCTCTTTAAAAGAGGTTATTATGGGATTTTAAGTATCATAAGGATAAATCATCTCTAGGCTACAAGACCTCTCCTATGCATCTAAGACTTCCACAAGATAAGTGTTACTTTTACAAGGTAAAAACCTAAACAACGAAACCTCCTATTGATTTTATAAACATATTTATGAGAAGTAATTATGTGTAATTAATTGATCCTGTATTATAATTGAAATTAAAAGGGGGTATATATAGCCATGGATTAACCTAGAATTTAACCAATGTAGTCAACCTAGTGACCTCGTTAGGTGGGAAATAGAGATATTAGGTCTTGAACTATGTTGGCTTAAGCTGATATAGTTTCATAATGTGTGCTAAACCCATAATGGGGTCAAAATGGTTGACATAAAATTAAAATGATAAATATGGGTTTTTGCTTAGATAAGGGCTATTTTGAGTGGTGAGCTGCTTAAGGAATTTGTAAGAGGGGTTTTAATTCTTAGGGTAATGGATATGAATAAATTTTATTAGTTTTAAGTTGTGTTATAGGGGCCAAAATTCTTATGAATCACCAATGGTCTACCGACCCTTTTCTTGATGCACCCTTTAAGGCATGCACTCAGAGAAATTAAGATTTGATGGGATCCTACAAGAGAGAAAACATTAGTAACTATTAAAGTTTAAAAATATTGTGTGTATATAAAATAAACATCCAAATTCAAACATGAATCCATATTAAAGTTCATAAATCAATCCAGATCCAAACTTGAATACAAATTCAAATTTATCGATGAACAATCAACATATAAATATGAACTTCAATCCATATTCAAGTTTACAAATTAATCAAAATCTTAATTTGAATGTACATTCAAATAAACCAATCAATGATCATCAAAATCTAAACTTTTAATACATATTAAAGTTTAAAAATCACCTAATCCAACTAACATATGAACATGAATACTTATTTAATTTTGCCAATCAATCAAAAAAATCCGAATACAAATTTAAACTTTAATCCATGTTCAATTTCACTAATCAATGAAAATTCCAATTTTTATTTATGTGTAACATTCGATCAATTTTCATGTTTTAATCCAAATACTTTTACCCATTTGAATTCATTTACAAATCCAATTCCATTAAAAAATTAATATCCATCAACCACAAATTAGAATACATTCACAAACCCTAATCCAACCTTCAATCCCAATTCATCTTTCAACCCCAACATCAATCAAATCCAACCTTTTAGTTTAACATCCGATCCCTTTTCAAATCCCAACTTGAATCAAAAGACATTTACAAATCAACCCTAAATCCAAAAAATCCAAATGCAACTCCAAATCAGTTAATTAACAGTCCACCTCAAAATAAATATTCATTTCCAAATTCTAATATAAATCCAAATCCATTGATTTCAACTATCCAACACATTTGACACTTCAAATCATAAAAATAAACTCTCTCCACACTTATTCATAAGTGGAAAAACGTACAAGATAAAATCTAAGGCTTGATAGAAAGTACTTTTTCCAAACAAAAAAATCAAATTTGAGGAAATTTGTCCATATTCATTTGATATTAACAACATGATAACACCCTTTCCTACACATTTTAAACTTCCCAAGTTTTATAAATATAAAGGTAATGGATATCCTAGCGAACATCTCAAAGAGTTTTATATAACATGTGTAGACATTTGATATAATAATGAATACCTATTAAGACTCTTTATATGCAATAAAGGGAGCTAAGCCCTAGAGTGGTTTATTGACCTACATAAATAATTATTCACTACCTTTGAAGGTTTATATAAAATATTTATGTGTCATATCTCTTACAATTTTGAATGGGAGTTGACCATGCTAGACTTATATAATACTAAACAATAAATTGGTGAATCTTTTAGTTCCTTTTTATAAATATGGTGATCATTAGAAAGCCATTTTACATGGTCCCCTCTTAATAAATAACTTATTAAAATATTTACAACAATCTTAATTGACATTTGGCTCAATAATTTTAACTTCATTATCCCACATCATTTGATGAAATCATAGAGAAGGGAGTTCAACTTGAGATAACTTTAATTTCTAAGGGTGTAATTAAAAATTTCAATCAAGACAATACCTATTAAAACTAATGGAAAAAATCCAAATTATTTGCAAAGAATAAAAACATTTTAGTTGACAATTTATCCAATGTGAAACAAATACAAAAAACCCAACCAATCAATAATGTCACCATTCTAAGTGGCCAAAAAAGACAAGAGAATTGCAAACATAAATTAACTCCTTTGGGAGATCCATATGATGTGCTCTTTCAAAAATTAGTTTCTACAAACATGGTCATCTTCCCCAACACTAAACCATTTTAAGATAATGTTCCCAAATCAGAGTGGTACCATGATAATCAATACTAAAAATACCATAAGATTAAGGGACATTAAAAAAAACCACTTATTTTGCATTAAACATTAGATTCAAAAACTCATTGATCATGGGGATATTTCAGTCAAAAATAAATATTCATCATCAAACAATAAAAAACTAGGTATATATAAATTTTTTGAAACTTGAGCAAGGGCATAATAAACAAGGTAAAGATTAATCTGCAATGCCAATCAAGATAATTACCCTTTTAATTTTGTAGTCAATTAAATAGAATATATGAGTCATCATGTTTATATTATAAAATTTAAATCCCAAGATTGTGTAATTACAATAAGGTACACCAAGATCACCATACCAAGTGTTTCCTCATCTACCATTATATTAAGTATAATATTCTAGAGAAACTTGAGAAGATACCAAATCATATATCTATCCTAGAGATTATCAATACACCCCTTGTGTATAAGGGAATATTGTATAAAACCTTATAAGAGTCCAAATTCCCATAATACATTAACCCATCCAATTTTCAATCATTAGTTGTAAACTTAACCACTAACTATCATGTCACATTTGATCATTCTGATATCTCCCCCATGAGATCTGCACATAATTTACCCTTGTATATGGAAGTCATTTATTTAGGAACAAAGTAAAAAGGGTATTTATAGATAATGGTTTGACCTTGAATTTATGTATATTCATATTAATAAAGTGTTTTGGATATTTAACAATAACACTAGAACCTAACATCATTACCATAAATGCATATGGTAATAATGAGTGTGAGTCAATGGGTACTATTTATATTCCTCTTATGGTGGGGCCTATCATTCATGATACTTTAGTCCATTTACTTAATTTAGACCTTCAAAAAATATTCTTATTGGATTTAATGGATCCATACCATGAATATAGTTCTATGCACCCTACATCAATGTTTGAATTTTTCACATGATGGAATGGAAGTAACTATACCTATTGATCCTCAACCTTTCAAATATTAAAAATTACTAGAAAGATGATATCAATAGTCCCATTATCTCCCAGTTATTGAAGACACTCATGTCCTTATTAAGGAGTCACCCAAAGCTAGCCAATTCTATCCATCCCAAAGAGTTACTTCAAACATTCATAAGTCCACCATCTACAAGTCAAGAATCCACAATTTAACCATCTACAATTATACATTACACTTCTCAATCCACACAATATGCTCCATCTAAGTTAACCATTATGGGTAATGGGATGGGTGATTATGAAATTCATGATTCTCATTACTTATGAAAAATCCACATGTCTCCTAATAATCATAGTAAGCCCCACTATATAAAGGATATTAAAATGGTTCATAACATTGGAAATATATCATTAATAGAAGGTGGTTTAATTTTTGATGAAAAAATTAGAGATTCATTATTCTCTTGGCCTTATTATGATGAATAAGCTACATGTTTCTGAAACATACAATACCCTATTACTAAATCCATAATGTGTAACATAATAAACTACAAATGCAAAGGCCTTGGACTTCATGAAAAAGGTACATTTGAACCAATAAGTCTTAAACCACATGAATCCCTACTTGGCATTGGGTTTAAACCACTTAATTTGAGTACTACAATTTATATTAGTGATTATTCTAGTGAGTCTGAGGAAGTCTCTTCATACATAGAAACAAGTTCAATCTATTTATAATTTGAATACCTTTCCATTACTAACTTATTCCATGATAACATAATTCTAATGCTTGAGCTTACGTATCCAAACTTTATTCAATGGGATCAACAACCAACATCTCCACTTGATCATTTATGGAATGATGTGGTAATATCTGAATTTTTGAGAATTAGAGATTACATCCCATCATATGACCACAAAAATGTATTTTCCATTCATTTGAATGAATTTGCATACTTTGAGGAGATTTTAAGTTCACATCAACACCACTAAATAAATTCATAAATAACCTCTATACTTTCATAATAAGATCCAAACCATGAAAAACCTAAGGGTGAATTCAATCTTTCTCTACCTCCTACAAAGTATCAAGAAGAATCTACCCTAGTAATTGAAAACATTTTTTAGGCTAATATTGAGATATATGAAAATCCAAAAATTGTGAAAATGGTTGCATCATTGGACCTAACAGAATAAAAAATTTTAGACTCTTGCTTAAGGAATTCTTAGACATGTTTTCATGGTCATATGTTCACAAGCCAAGTTTAGATCAATCACTAGTTATTAAAAATATTTTTATCCATAAAGATGCCAAACTAGTAAAATAAAAACTTAGAAAGATACATCCCAAAGTAATATTACTTGTGAAAGAGGAATTAAAAAAGTAATTGGAGGTTGGTTTCATATGTCCTATTGACTATTTGAATGGATATCTAACATATTACCAGTATCAAATAAAGCATCACAAATCTAAGTATATATATCAAAAAAGTGCACCCAAAATATAATTTTCCATTTCTAAACATAGACA